>CM057337.1:216105275-217305275 GCA_030015575.1 Agapanthus africanus | reverse complement strand
ACCATCTTCTGATCACAAGCAAGATGAGAATCTACTCTAACATTACAAAGTATGGCAAGAAGTAAATGAAATGTAAAAACATGAAAGTAAAGGCAAGAAATGAAAGTTGCAAGTTAAACTAAAACAAATACAAGTAAGAAATAAAAAGCAAAGACATATAAAAATTAAAATTCTAATTAACTTGGAAAGGGAAATGGTTTCATAATTTGTTACGACTATGTAGAGTGCTTTTCGTCACCCTATTGAGATAGAAATGCACGTCGCTTGTCAGGCATATACAGATTCCCCTGTCTAGGGTAGGCTGGGATTTATTGATTGTTGGAATCCAAATCTCCTGTAGCCGCGGACAAGACTGCCGTTAATTACCCATCGCTTTTGGAGCGGGAGAACTTCCGATTAATGGGTCAAACAGATCATGCGAAACTCAATGTGCAGTATGTACGTGTTGTGTTTGGGAATAAGTTTGAGGGTGCTTTGGGTATATTGGGTTTCTCGTAGAGTTTTTACGAGTCCTGCTATCCGGATAGCGGGCTGAGGGTCAAGAGGGCCAGCAGCCTCTTTGCAGGGTGCGAGGCAGTATCTCGTTAGAATTTTTTTAATGAGAGAGGTATTTTGAGAATGGGAAAAAAGCAGAAGTGGAACAAGTGCTAAAGGGACATTGGCGCATGTGTAAGGGGGGTTGGCACTTGTGGATAGACGCCACGAGTGGGCTGGTGCTTGCAAAAAGAAAAGCTTAAGCTTCCGGATAAGGAACATAAGTTCTAAGTAGCTGGGCGCTAGCGCACTAGGATACTTAAGCTTCAGATATAAGGAACTTAAGTTCTAAGGAACCCACTAGCGCTTTGGCGCCCGCGCTTGGATTCCGGAACTTAAGTTCCAGGGGTTTGGCGTTGGCACCTGCGTCAAGATTCCAGAACTTAATTTTCAAAGGTTTTTGGCGCCTGTGCCGAGATTCCGAAACTTAAGTTCCAAAGGGTTTTGGTGCTGGAGCTTTGGCGCATGTGCCAAGATTTTAAAACTTAAGTTCTACGTTGGTTTTCCCTAGGGGAAACATCCAAAGAGGCTCCCCTTGATGGGATCACCCCCATCCTTCTCCTAATTTGGTGTAAAAGCTCTCTTGATAATCTTCGGATTTTTGAATCTTGATGATGAAAAAGGGTTTTTCCCTTTCTCAAGCCCTGAATCTTGTCAAAAATAGGTTTTTGGAGATGAGTTCTCCTCCTTCTTTTTTCTCTCTCTTTGGATCTTGAGGAAGAAGAAGGAAAGATACAAAAATCTCTCATTTTAGGGATTTGATACAGAATTCACTCTCCTTTCGATGGGTTTATGGCTAAAATTTATTTAGTTTTTGGAAAAAGAAAGGTTAATCTATAAATTTAATTGAAAAAAAGATGAAGAGGAAGAACCTTAGAAAGAGAGAAGAGAAACACAAAACCCTAGAAAGATTAAGAGAATGAAAGTTGTTATTGATTTCTTTATCATGTTTACCTTTTATAGGCTACAAATTTTACGTATAGCCCCTTGATCTTTATAAAATGGTACTTGTGCCTTTCCCATGGCATGTGCTCTTTTCTTTTTTCACATAAGCTATGAGCTTTTACAAAATTGGCTTCTTATCCATTTTTTTCACATTTATTCATGAAAATTATATTAAAATTATTTATTACATAATTTTCTTGGCATGGGGAAGGTTGGCCTCTTCATGTTTGGGCTCAACTTGGGCATGAGCCCACTTGGTCTGGGCTTAGACCCGCTTGCTTGGGTCAGGCTTGGGTCCACTTGACTTCGTTTCGGGTTTGGGCCCACTTGTTCGCGGTTTGACTTTAAATTTTGGTCAATAGGGTGTAAATTTTGACTTTAACAAAGTATCCCCATCAATGAATGCACGCAGCGTATATGACCCGTGTGCATGAAATTGATGGATTTTCTTTCGGGAAGAGCTTAATTCCGAGGCGGGGAGTATAATTTCAGGGGTGGAGCATAATTTCGAGGGAGCGGAGCATAATTCCGGGAGCATAATTCCGGGGGCGGAGTATCATTCCGAGCGGAGCATAATTCTAGGATGTAGAGCATAATTCCGAGGTGTAGAGCGTAATTTCGAGGAGGAGGATATATTCTGAGACGAAGCATAATTTCGACGCAGTGTTCCGGGGGGGAGTATAATTTCAACACGGGACAGGTATATTCTGAGATAAAGCATAATTTCGACGCAGGGTTCCAAGCGAATCATAATTCCGATATGGGACATGTATATTCTGAGACGAAGTATAATTCTGATGCAGGGTTCCGGGGCGAAGCATGGTTTCGACGCAGGGGCAGACAATTGGTTGACCTGATTGATATGGTTTGATTTGGGAGTCTCCTGTCCATCCAACTGGACCTTCGAGCTTGGGAGCATCGTCGGGTGGGACTTTGATTTGATTTGTTTGATTCTTACCCTGTTTGGCGGGGCTTTTGAATTTGAGTAGGAATTCGAATTGTAATTGGATGTCAATCTAGGTTTGGAATCTGGGTTTTGGTTTGGCATTAGCATCGCTACACTAGAATATGGTACCAGGAGCGACTCATCATTTGCTTTTGCCCGATGGTTTAGGAGGCAGGTTTAGGTCCCTTTCATCTAAGGCTTTTCAATTTCATGAGCCGTGAGGTCTCATAAAGATATTTCTTCTTACGAGTCAAAAAGATCTCGCAGGTGTATTTTTCTCCTTAGGAGTCGTAAGGATCCTCAAGTGTTCTTTTCCCTTGTGAGTCGTAAGGATCCCACAAAGGTATGTTTTTCTTATGAGTCATGAGGATCTCGTAAGTGTCGTTCTCCTCATGTATCGTGAGGACACACGAGTAGGTCTTCTCAACTGGAGCTTAATTCTAGGGACGGAGATCGGCCGCAAGGCTGGTGCTTGCGGCGGGATATGGGTGTGATGGGGATTATTTGAGCTCATGGATTGTATACGGTAGTCACTTTGGGGACTGACCGTAGGGCTGGAAGAATTTAGGGGATTTGGATTTTTGTTGGCATCAGTATCGCTACACTGGAATAGTGTCTGGGATGACTCATTATTTGCCGTTGAAAGATTTGGATGTGGATTTGGATGGCGTCTGTATTGCTATACTGGAATATGGTACCAGGAGCAACTCATCATTCACCGTTAAAAGGGCTTGAGATGTTTATTTATATATACATATATATTTCCAGTTTAACGACTTAGGTTTTTTTTACCGCGATTGCTCTATCATTTCAGCTTTTCTTATCGCGACGGTCGCGATTGTTCTACCATTTCGGCTATTCATTCATGGTTGCCCTATCATTTCAGTTTTTCATCTTTATTTTTACTCGCTGATTTTTATTGCGAGCTGCCCCGACTTTTCGGCTTTTTTATTTTTATTTATACATATTTTTTCTCCCAGTTTAACGACTTAGGGGTCGAAGTTGTGCGTTTATTCAAGCTTCTCGCGCTTTGGTTTTGGCGAAGCTAGATTGATGACTGTAACTTGGTGGTTTACCAATGCATCAGAGAACAATACGGTTTTCTCAACCTTGTATTGATCCTCCACCCAGTCTTTAAACACGCAGCAGTTCTCGATAGTATGGCTCACCACCCTATGATATGGGCAGTACATGAGATTGTCAGTCAAATTTGCTTCACATGGTCTCTTTGGAATGGGCAACTGTAGATTGCGATTTAAAGCGTCCTCGCATATTTTGGGGACTTCGTCCTTCCTGAAAGAGTAGATTTTCTTCCTTCTCTCTATCAGAGTCGACGCTTTTCCTGGCACCGGGCTTTGAGGCCGATCGGTTTTTGGTTCACTTTTTTGCTTACCCTGGTCAGTATATGTCTTGAAAGGGTTGGAGGCTGATCGCGGTCGAATTTCGCGTAGATGCTTCGCTCTTGGGCTAGAGGGAATATCTGTTAGCTATTTCGGGATGTCAATCCCTAATATATGAACCAAACTTTGATTCTATTGCCATTGCATTCACGCGACTTGGGTTGTGAGATTTGCCACGACGTTCGCCAGATCGTTGACTTTGCAACAGACCTTGGCCAACTTCTTTTCCCTATCTTGGAGCTATTTCTGAAGCCATTGGAATAATGCTTATCTACAGTCCCGGGTACAATAATCGCTTTATCCTTTCTGTCTGAGCTTGATTTCTCATGAACCATAGGATCCCTTTATTTAATAGCCTGAGCATGCTCTTCATCATCCGGACTAAGCCGATGTTGGGTAGCAACAACCACACCATTATCATGGCTATGAATCATAAGAGGACTTGTTCTTCTGGGCCCCACTATGTAGATCATATGGATTGTATACCCGTCCGCTGCCTCATTGGTAATATTGCTTGTTAGGTTTTTGGCTTGCTGTCTTGGTCTACTCCTTTCAGAGAGAAACAGACAACTGAGAACAGTAGGTTTCCGAAGGGCTTCAGTCTCTGTTTGTATGAAATTGGCGGTCGCAACTTGATTGTTCACTAACACGTCTTTAGAGAGTTATATTGCTCTAACCTTGTATTGTTTCTCAACCTAATCTTTAAAGAAAAAGTAGTCCTTAATGGAATGACTTACTATTCTGTGATGGGAGCAATATTTGGGGTCATTGGTCATATTCTCTTCTTGCGGTCTTTTCGATTCTGTCAATTATAGACCTTTTCTCAGGGCGTCCTTGAATATATTATAGACTTGGTCCCTTCTAAAGGAATAGACCTTCTCCAGTTTCTCTTTCAGAGGCGATTCTCCTCCCCCTCCCAACACTTGCTTTTGAGATTGGTTGACATTGGGCCCACCTGTCCCTCACTTATTTCGGTCAACCGAAGTGTTAAAAGATTCAGTATTGTCACAATTTCCGCCTTTGCGATTATCGTCCTTTCGGTTCCTCCAGGATTTGTTGTTAATTTGGGGGTTCGAGGTGGACTCTTGCCTTGAGTGTTCCGACATTTGGACTTTCTTTATCAGCTCATAGAACATTTTAAGACCCGCGGTGCATAGAAACGGAGCCATCCAATTGTTGAGATTCCCGACGAGGAAGCTGACAGATTGGTCATGCTCTATCGGCAGTTCGCATTTAACGGTGAGCTTGTGCCATCAGGCTATGAAGTATTTATTGCTTTCGTTTTTCCCCTGTTTGGTTCTCACAAGGTCAGCAATGGAGATTTTGTCGCCGACACTTATGAATCTTTATCGAAACAAAGACTCCATTTGGACGAAAGTAGTGATGGAACCGTCTGGTATGCTCGCGAACCAGTCGAAAGCGACATCGGTTAAGTTCACAAACTGACGGAGAAGAAGTGCATCATTGCCCTATGTATTTCCGCATGATGCTTTAAAGTGGGCAATGTGCTGATTCACATTTCTCGTCCGGTCGAATCTTCTGAATTTGGAAATGACATAACCGCTGGGAAACTCGATAAGATCATACTGTACGGGATACGACCTCCCACTACTGCCAACATCTTTCTGAGCTTCAGCTTCGTCCACCAATGTTTTAATTTTGCTGGTGACCAAATCCATGATCCGGTCTTGTGTTAGCGGAGTAGTGCCATCTGGGGCCAAGACGTCCCTAGAAGTGGAATGTGGTCCGCTTTCGCGTGGCTCGCCCATACTTGGACCTAAAGGGACAGGCATCAGTTGCTTCTTGTCGTTATCACCCGGCTTATAGGTAGAGACTTGCGCTTGATTAGAGGGTGCCCGAACAACTTAAGCCGTGAGCTGCATCACAACATTCGCCAAGTCGTCAATCTTGGAGTAAAGTTTGGCCATCTCTTTATCTTTGCTCCTGAGCTATTTTCAGAGCTCTTGAAGCAGCTCCTACTCTGCGGTCATAGGGCGGAAAGTCGTCTCTTCTTCGCTGTTCGAGCTTGACTCCATATGGACTGAGAGGTCTTTCTGCCTATCGGCCTTATCGAGAGGCGGAGGCGGCTGATCTTGGAAAGTGGAAACCACATTCAAGCCAGATTGGGCTTGGGATGTGGCGGCCCCATCCTTGCTGTTGCTGTGAAGATTGTCACTAGGACGGGTGCCCGCCATGTAGACCGTACAGACAACATATCTGGCCATCTCTTCACCGTTGGCAACTGATTTTGCGGGCTGTGTCGCGGCCTTTCTGCTCCGGGAAAGGACAATTGACTGAAGACGGTCGACCCGGCTAGGTCCTTGGGTGGCGCTGGTGCAGCTTTTCTAACTTTTCCTCGTTCCTTACTCACGTCATAGAGCGCTTGATAGACCCTTGAAGAGACAGTGTCATACTTTCTATGTTGGGGTTTGGACACATCTCTTTGTAGTATCGTTCAGATCGCTGTCTTCTTAATTTTACCGGTCATGGCATTTTTCTGAACCCACTTTAGGGGTTTCAAAGAATTTTTGATTTTCACGGCCGACTCGGCTGTCGTTGCGGGGTATCCCTGTTCTTGGAACGTCATAAAATTCCACTTGGCCAAAGCCCTGACTCTCTTGTTGGTTCTATATCTGAGCCGCTTTTGTCTTAACTTTCTATCTTGAGAGCTTGGCGGGCATCTGCTTTCCTGGAAGCTGCCATTGACCGATTGACAGAGATTCCAGAGAAGATACCCGGTCGTGAAATTGTCAAGGGCACCGTCTGAGCTTGCTTGAGACACTTTGTAGTTTCATTGGTGTTGACGGCCTTGCCCCCAGTCGGAACAATGGAGAGCCGTTCGAATACAGATTTACGCTCAGGATGGGATGCTTTTTCGATCACAACGTTTGGCCTCCTGCCCCTTGAGGTCGGTTTGGACGCTTAGTTTGCCGGGGCCTCCACCAGATGAGCGCTTCCGGTAGGGTAGATGACGGAACCAAATTGACGGGATGGTTGTTCCTATTGACGGCTGAGACTTGCGGGGAGAATCATGTGAGCATTAATTTTGACCACGTATGGGATCGGAGTCGCCTCAGAGATCGAACTAGTCCTTGGAGACATTCTTGTCGAGTTTGAAAGTTGCGATCGGAAAGCAGTTATTTTGCACAAAGAAGCACGAGTTCAGTACATGCAATTGATATATATGTTGATTGAGTTTGCATGAATGTTTTACCCAAAATATGTTGGCTATAGTGCCCTTAAGGCAATTATCATAGTCGCGGACAGGTGATTATGATGATTGAGGGAGGACCTATACCGGTAGAACAGTCTTACTCAAGATGATAGTATGTTATCTGGTTTGTCTTTATCATCATGTACATATTGATAGAGCCCATAGGATTCTTGCTTGACTACCAGCATTATGATGGCGATCATATACGTGGGAGCTGGGGGTCTATAAGCATATCCTTAAATGTCCCTAGTCGTGGGAGTATCGAGACTGGGCATTGATACTCCATTATAGACTAGTGTATACTGATCGAGAACCCGACGAGGGGCGGTGGCCAGGTCTCACAAGCCATTGGTGTTAATTTGTTCACCTAAGATAGTATACAGGTGCTCATTGGGTTATGAGTACACTGGACGGACTCGCCGGGAACGTGCTAGTTGGTATTATACCTATTGTTAGATAGCAGTTCCCAGGTGACATGTGTACAGGTTAGTCCGTCGACCTGAGATCGTCATTTGTCTCGTGTGAATTCCCACTGTGCTTTGATTACTACCCTACCACGGCTCAAAGGAGTCGTACAAACAGGTTTTAGTTGGGTACAGTCCCGAGCCATATGGAGGCAGTGATCAGATCGTCGGGGATTCGTCTCTCCCGGTATTGGGGGTTGATATTGCGTTGTACACGCATGGCCATCACCAAAAATCTATGGCCATGGTGGACGAGAATTACCGATCCAGGATCGATAGTTTCTCAGGTGGTGATGGGTCTCATACCGACACTAAATGTCGCGTTGTTAGGGGTCTGACTTTATCCACCCCCTAGACTCGATATGCGATACTCTTAGACGAACAGACCGGACTGTACGGATATTGTCACTGTCAGGCTCAGTAGGGGTTTAGGACGAGTTTGCTCGTCAGCCTTCCTTTCGCTCAATACCTGGGTAGCCGTTACGTACAGCTAGTGCCATGTTCAGTTGATAAAACTGCACATTTGTATTACATTTTTCCTACCATTTTCATATTAAAAAAGGACTTTATTATGATATATTATACATATGAGGGTTTATGTGTAAAGACACCATTTTCCATGTGTTAATATATTTTAATTAGTATTTGGTAGAAAAATGTATGCACATAAATTCATTGACCAAATCCTAGTAGAACTAAGTCTACTAAATATTATTTGAGATTATTGTGCAGAATTTTCCAAGTTGTTATGCAGAATTTATCAAGCAAATCAAGTTGTTGAAGAAAACTTGCCAAATTAAGAAGCAAAACTTGGAGACCAAGTCTGGAAGCAACCGAGAGAAGATTTCTGAATTATGAAGGTGCCTAGGATTTCCACATGTTACAATCACAAAGCCTAAGAAAACTCATCAAGAGATCTCCACCATTGGCCGCGGAACCGCGGCCAAACCCCCCTGTTGGCCGCGGATCCGCGACATTCTAGAAGGATCATTTGCTAAGATTTTGTGGCTTAAATCTCTGCTATATTTTACCAACTTTTGAAGCAAAATATTGTGGCTTTGGACTATAAAAGGGCACCGAGAGCCTCTTGGAAAAGTTATCAAGCCGACGCGATCACGAAGTCCAAGACGGCTCACGCATCCAGGCTGGTCATCAACTGTTCGTCTACCTCCTTGGAAGAGATCGAGAAGCAAACTAGTCTTTGTAATCATTTTCTAAGGAATCAAAGTGTAGATTGTTCAAGTTGATTAATAAAGGTAGTTGTTTTATTTAATTCTTTTGCATTTTACATTATGTTTTCCCTCTCTGTCTTTTCATCTTCTTCTCCCAACATGCGCGAGTAATTCTCCGCTTGTTAGGGTTCGTAGGATTAGGGTAGGCTAATGGATGATGAAAATAACTAAACCCTTTTTAAGTCCTATAAAGTTTATGAACTTTATTAAAAGAATCATTAACATCCTAATCGGGCGCGCTAGCAATTCTTTACTAGTTCCGACCGCGATTAGAGATTAGATTAATGATTGTTTTGGTAAAGGCTAGATATGAACGGAGTTCCGTGTCGAGATAAGGGTTAAGAGTGGGATTCCTTTTCCCTCCAGAAACCCTAATCTACACGCATCACCGTCGTTCTAGTTTTAAATCTATTAATGGATAAAAAGGGTAACTTTTAATTAATCGTCCATAACTACTAAATCCTAACGAACCCTACAAGCCCCCTTATTATATTGACTACATCTTTAAAATAATCTAGATCTATATTTTACATTTTTATTTAACGTAGATCTAGAAACCATTCTATAAAATTCTTTATCCCTCCTCTCTTTCTCAACACATCTAAAGTAAAAGTAAATGATTCCACGTTTCCCTGAGGACGACCCGTACTCATCTCGGTCTAGCTACATGCGACACCGTTATTGATTGCGGTTAAACTACAAAACACACTTTTTCCATATCAATCAAATGGCGCCATTGCCGGGGATACGTGCGTAATTTTTTATTCTTACTATTTGTGTTGAATTCTTAGACGATTCATATCATTATTAAAACAAAACTGCAAATTGCATATTTAACGATTTGTGTGTGAATTTTGCGAGGGAATCCGGAGTCACGGACTTGAGGAAACAGGAGATCGAGGGTTTCACACTTCTCTGGTATCTTTCTTAACTCCTTCTCTCTCCTCTCAAATCCAATAAAATCTATTTTCTGCAGGATTCTTTGCAAAATAGCGCCGCTCAAAAATCTTTTTGCAAAAGTTTTGTGATTGGTTTTGTTTTGCATATTTAATACGGACTTTAAGGGGCAAAGACCAAATCAAGATTAGGTGGGGATTTCATCACCCTTCCTAAGCCCCACAAATCACAAACCGAGCATATAGATCAACCCTTCATTAATTTAAAAAATATCTAGACCAGACTCTAAGGACTATCGCGCTCAATAAGGACAGAGGAAGGTCGTGGGTAATCTATCGTTTATCCGCATTACTTTTGTAGTTCCTAGGCAAGTGTGTCAAAGGCTAGTGGTTTTTAATTAGGCCCACTACCGTGGTTCCTTCCCACTTACCTGGCACTTACCTGGCTATAAAGGTAGTACGGAGGCGGTAGAGGATTTATCCTGCGGCTTGTCCTTTGGAAGTCTAGGAGCGGTCTAGAGAATGGACCTAGGTGACCTTAGTTTTAGGGTTGCTTGTGCATCTTAGGGTGATTTGTCTTGAGTCCCACTTTTTCAAAACAAGCCAATTTTAAATCACACACACGCTGCCACTTGCACTAAACCCACTTAGTGCATGCTCGGCTGGACACGGGATCCTAGTGCCCGTCTTGTCCGCGTTCCTGCTATCGACACCGAAGTCGGTACTTCTTCATCTTCTTTTCCCCCACCACACACAACCGAGATGGACGGCACTCCATCAGAATATAACACCACGCTGCCACCGCCCGTAGGTGCGCAGAATCCACCGCGCATCTCTCTCCAAGAAAGATGCTATCCTATCCGTGGTCCTCTTCCCACTTGTCTATCTCTTCCACCACCTAACGGGGATAATTTTGAAATTAAACCCCACTAAATCAATCTGCTGCCCAAATTTCACGGGCTTGAGTCGGAAGACGCGTACGTTTTCATCACCAAATTCGAAAACGTATGCGCAATGATGGGTACTTCACAATTGACTTTAGATGCTATGCGCTTACGTCTTCTCCCATTCACACTGTGCGACTTGGCAGAAAAATGGCTTTATAATACTGCCGCACACTCTATCACTAATTGGGATGAATTCGTCATAGCATTTCTTAAGAAGTTTTACCCAAATCATAAGACTCCCACATTAGGAGCGAGATCAACCAGTTCACCCAGCTTCCCAATGAACCATTTTGGAAGTGCTTTGAACGTTTCAAAGATCTGCTTGTCCAATGCCCCCATCACGGAATACAAAGATGGGATTTATGTCGGATTATATATGAGGGCATTAACCCAGCGACAAAGCAGATGCTTGAAAC
Source organism: Agapanthus africanus (assembly GCA_030015575.1). Taxonomy (NCBI): domain Eukaryota; kingdom Viridiplantae; phylum Streptophyta; class Magnoliopsida; order Asparagales; family Amaryllidaceae; genus Agapanthus; species Agapanthus africanus. The sequence goes on along the minus strand of CM057337.1, from coordinate 217,294,281 downwards.
AATGTGTCAATGCAATTTCATGTCTAAAGATGACGGTGAAGCATGGAAATATCTGGAAGACCTTGCTGAACACACATTGCAGTGGGAAAGCGTAAGACCACCTTCAACTAAGGGAGGTATTCACCAGCTCGACGTTTCTATCGCAGTAAAAGCCGAAATGGCAGCGATACAGAAGAAACTCGATGCTATTGAGAACAAATTTTCATCATTCTCCCTAAATCAGGTCACGCTTCCTAAGACCGTCTGTGGTTGCTGTTCGGATCCTTCACACTTAACGGAAGAATGTCCTATGAATGTATCGTTTCAAGCTAATGCTGCTTTTCAGCAGCGACCTAGAAACGATCCTTATTCTTCCACATATAATCAAGGATGGAGGAATCATCCTAACTTTGCTTGGAATCAAAACCAACAAAGCAATTATCAAAGACCTCCTCCACAGCAACCACAACCACAGATCAGCCCTCCTTTCAGTCACAAAATTTCCAAAATCCGGCCAACATTTCTACACCACAAGTGGCCGGTACTGACAACTCACTTGCACAAACTTTGGATATGTTCATGAAACAATCCATGCAATTTTCGGCTGAGATGAAGTCTTCTATTGATACCCTAACGAAAAACTCCGCCTCCCATGGTGAGAGTATTAAATCAATAGAAAACCAAATCGCACAGTTAAACGCCGCAATGAGTGCAAGAGAGAAAGGGAAACTCCCATCTCAACCCATACCTAATCCTGGCCACTCACAAAGTTATAATGTGAGTGCTGTTACCACGTTGAGATCGGGAAAAGTGCTGAAAAACCGAGTGGGTGAGCAAGGTGATGATGTTAGTGACACATTTGATACCCCAGCTTCTTCTTCTTCTTCCCCTAATTCGTCTAGTCTCCCACCTTCACCCGAGCCTATTCTCCGTTTTCCCCAAGGCTCGAACCCTTCGCCCATTTCGCCAAATCTATCTAAGACGATTCCCACTCCAGTTTTGGGATCGAATCCGTCCCCACAATCCTCTCCAATGTTGGACCAAACCCTTATTGATAAAGCACCTTATCCAAACAGGTTAAGGGGCAACAGACCAAGTCCACAAATGGAGAAGATTGTGGAAATTTTTAAGCAAGTTAACATAAACATTCCTCTCCTAGATGCTATTCAACAAGTTCCGTCATATGCGAAAATCCTAAAGGACTTGTGCACTAGGAAGAGAAAAGTTCAAGTACCTAAAAAAGTTTTCCTTGCGAGTAATGTGAGCACAGCTTTTACACAACAACTACCCAAGAAACGAAAGGACCCCGGAAGTCCTACAATTTCTATTTCTATTAGGGGTAAAAATATCAATCGTGCTCTACTCGATCTAGGTGCTAGTGTTAACTTGCTTCCGTATTCTGTTTATGAGCAATTAGGGATCGGAGAGTTAAAACCTGCGCATTGCACTCTTCAGATGGCCGATCGATCTATCACCCAACCAAGAGGTGAGCTAGAGGATGTGTTAATCAAAGTCGGGGAATTCATATTCCCTGTGGACTTTATCGTTATAGATACACAACCTGTGGCAAACCTACGCAATCAAATTCCGGTGATACTCGGTCGACCCTTTTTGGCCACTTCCAACGCAGTAATCAATTGTAGAAACGGCTCTATGACCTTATCCTTTGGAAAGAAGTCAATTGAGCTTAACATTTACAAGTTGGGAAGTGAACCCTCCGAACCCTATGCTCATGTGTGTTCTGTCGAATTAATGGATGTCGACAGCAGCGAATTTGATCAACCTCATGATACTGACTCTTTTCATATGTTATTGTTTGACCCAACCATGTACTCTTCCACCGAGTTGTCCGGGTCAACATCTAACGCTGATGAGGAACTTTTTATTGAGTCTGACGATCACCCCATTTTTTCTGATGACATTATTTTTCGGGGTATCGATGAAAGCTTTGAGGAAATTTTCGCTGATGAACTCGCATTTTTACAAGACACGGGTGTTGAGATGAATCAACTCCAAGATGAAGAAATTGGACATCCACCCCTTCTTTTGGACAATCATGATAATGCGAGTAATCCATCATCACTATCACTGTGTCATCTCTCCAAATTGAGACGCAATCCTTTTTGATTACACCTCTTATCACCTCCCCACTTCTTCTTGTCAAAAGGTGACATGTTCTTCCACCAATCTTGATGCTTCATCGATAAAATTTTTGAATGGTTGGTGTTGACCTTCGGTCTTTGCAAAGCTTGGCATTGACCAATAACTTTACCCCCCAATGATTTTAATTGCTTAACATTATTTAACTCAAGTTTGGGGGTGGGGGTTTGGTATATTTTAGCTCTTGAAAGAAAATGATTTTTACAAAATTGTGAGCCAAAAATAAGTTTGGGGGAGGATTTCACTTATTCTTGCCCCCATTAATAATTTCCTCCCAAGTCTATAGGTTTTTGAGCTTAATGGATGACATCAGTGAGGACACTGCTGTAAACAGGTTTGGGGGAGGTTTGTGCTTATTTACACATCAATTTGCATCATATTTTGCATAAGCACAATATTTTCAAAAATTTCAAAAATTTTCTTTTGTAACAAAAGAGTAAAAAGTGAATAATTACATCCAAAATATAGGAATAGTTTAAGAAAACCAAGAAAATTAGAAGTTTTCTTAAACGAACTAGTAATAAGTAGTTATGAGCTGTTGTCCCAAGGGTTAGTAAGATGAAGGAAGTCACTAATCTGAGGATAAAAATAAGTCTGAAAAATAGTTTCTATTCTAGAAGCCAAACATTTGAATGTTGATACCCTACTATATACACTCACACACGTCTTGAAACTCGGGATAGTAGAGGATACCTTGAAATGCTCTTGTCTAAAAGCCAAAGTATGAAGGAAATGAAAAAAAAAATGAAGAAAATATAAAAATGGTGAAAAGAAAAAAATGAACACTGGTTTTGTATCGCCAAGGCAGCAATAAAAAAATATAGCGAGGGTGCCTCTTCACCTAGTGCCCTAAGGCGAACTGGTCTGGGAGTCACTGCTAAGCCTTAGGTGGTGCAAGACGAGGAAAATAATATCACCTAATCAGCAAACACATGAGTAATCGGTCGGTTAGTAGCTCAAGAAGTATTAACGGTCGCATGAAAATGTGTGAGCAAATCTCAATATTCATCAAAATAAAAAGTACTAAGGTAGATGGACAATAGTATGATAGCTTGAATTGAATTCTTCAAGTGTAAGGATGTTCTTTACACACACGTGGGGTTATATGATCGATGTTTGGATGAAAGGTAGGAATGAAGAATAAAGACGATGTTTTATTGAGGGATGATGTGATTTCTAATATTTTTTTATGACTATTAAGATAGGGCTCATGATAACTGAAAAGCTAGTGTAGTTGGAAACTCTAAATTTTCAAAGTATTTCTTTTATGGTTCTTATCTTTATATGTAAATTTCACCATCTTTCTTTTGTTATTGGATTTTGTGGGTGTAATCCGCTGAAAACCTTCAGGAGACAACACTCCTCCTACTAGGGACACCTAGAGGTTTAACGGCTTGTTGCACGTGCTCAGTGCAATCGTGTCTGTCTACGAAAGTGTGCTTAGTTTTCTCCTTTCTTTTTCCCTTCTTGAATAAACTAGTTTGCTCGGGACGATCAAAGATAAGTTTGGGGGTATTTGTTCAGTTGATAAAACTGCACATTTGTATTACATTTTTCCTACCATTTTCATATTAAAAAAGGACTTTATTATGATATATTATACATATGAGGGTTTATGTGTAAAGACACCATTTTCCATGTGTTAATATATTTTAATTAGTATTTGGTAGAAAAATGTATGCAAATAAATTCATTGACCAAATCCTAGTAGAACTAAGTCTACTAAATATTATTTGAGATTATTGTGCAGAATTTTCCAAATTGTTATGCAGAATTTATCAAGCAAATTAAGTTGTTGAAGAAAACTTGCCAAATTAAGAAGCAAAACTTGGAGACCAAGTCTGGAAGCAACCGAGAGAAGATTTCTGAATTATGAAGGTGCCTAGGATTGCCACATGTCACAATCACAAAGCCCAAGAAAACTCATCAAGAGATCTCCACCATTGGCCGCGGAACCGCGGCCAAACCCCGCTGTTGGCCGCGGATCCGCGGCATTCTAGAAGGATCATTTGCTAAGATTTTGTGGCTTAAATCTCTGCTATATTTTACCAACTTTTGAAGCAAAATATTGTGGGTTTGGACTATAAAAGGGAACCGAGAACCTCTTGGAAAAGTTATCAAGCCGACGCGATCACGAAGTCCAAGACGGCTCACGCATCCAGGCTGGTCATCAACTGTTCGTCTACCTCCTTGGAAGAGATCGAGAAGCAAACTAGTCTTTGTAATCATTTTCTAAGGAATCAAAGTGTAGATTGTTCAAATTGATTAATAAAGGTAGTTGTTTTATTTAATTCTTTTGCATTTTACATTATGTTTTCCCTTTCTGTCTTTTCATCTTCTTCTCCCAACATGCGCGAGTAATTCTCCGCTTGTTAGGGTTCGTAGGATTAGGGTAGGCTAATGGATGATGAAAATAACTAAACCCTTTTTAAGTCCTATAAAGTTTATGAACTTTATCAAAAGAATCATTAACATCCTAATCGGGCGCGCTAGCAATTCTTTGCTAGTTCCGACCGCGATTAGAGATTAGATTAATGATTGTTTTGGTAAAGGCTAGATATGAACTGAGTTCCGTGTCGAGATAAGGGTTAAGAGTGGGATTCCTTTTCCCTCCAGAAACCCTAATCTACACGCATCACCGTCGTTCTAGTTTTAAATCTATTAATGGATAAAAAGGGTAACTTTTAATTAATCGTCCATAACTACTAAATCCTAACGAACCCTACAAGCCCCCTTATTATATTGACTACATCTTTAAAATAATTTAGATCTATATTTTACATTCTTATTTAACGTAGATCTAGAAACCATTCTATAAAATTCTTTATCCCTCCTCTCTTTCTCAACACATCTAAAGTAAAAGTAAAAGGTTCCACGTTTCCCTAAGGACGACCCGTACTCATCTCGGTCTAGCTACATGCGACACCGTTATTGATTACGGTTAAACTACAAAACACACTTTTTCCATATCAATCATGCCACTGACGTGCTTGTGGTTAAACCCACTGCCAGCGTATTGACGAGTCTTTAGAGTCCCACATAGAGGGTTTCCCTGGTTCTGGCGAAATGATGTAGTAGCCGTATTGAATACGTGCAGGGTTCCGGTCGATTGATGTATTTTGTACCTGGACTTTCGATCGGACAGTTGATAATACTAGCCAGCTCGGTTTTGAGCCGAATTATTAAATCATGTATTGATTTCATAATTTACGTATATGTATTTCGATACGTATATTCTAGTATTATGTTCTTTGTGTTTTTCTATCTCTTTGGGTATTCGTATTTCGGTATAAATGCAGATATATATACAGTAGAATGTAATCTGTATTTTTTACCGGAAAACATTCTAGAAGGTGGCCACCTCAGTTTTGGATTTGACTATTTATAGAAAATGGTAAATGAGGTGGATATTAGCATGATGGGGTATGGTGAGAACCATGCTTGCATAGTGCATACAAATGAATTGTTAATTCATTTGTGTTCACTATTCAAGCATGGGAGGATTTTTAAAATGAAACAAAAGATTTACAAAACAAGCATGCTATTTTCTCTTTCATAAGGGAGCTCATTTTATTTGTGCATGCTTGTTTTTCTACACTTGAGCTTTGAGCTCTCTCCTCACCATTTGTTCTTCATTCCTTTCTAGTTTTCCATGGTTGCTTCCACCTTCATTGTTTTGAGATAGTTAACACTTTGATTGCATTCACTACTTCTTAGGCTTTCTAGAGTAGCAACCGAGAAACCCTAGTTGTTTCACTTGCATCCTTTATGTGAAGCTAGAGCCTCAACTACATCTCTCGGGTGGATTATCATCGATGGAGGGAGACCGGCGACCAAGCTTGATCAAGGAGCCTCTAGGAGCTTGGAGATGATGGTTGAAGACCGAAGGACACAGATCAACTCGGTATAACCATTTTAACTTCTTTATATTACTTGCTAGTTTAGGGTTTAAGGTAGATCCGGGTATCGGGTAATGGTAGCGCCGGTTTAGTAAATTTTTGTTCCGCATTTGACCATGGTTTGATGGCCGAGGCGTTGCCGTAACCCAACAAAATATAGGAGGAGAGAAAAGGTCCCACCGGGTGTATCAGAATCTATATAGTGTTTTTCGTCACCCTATTGAGATAGGAATGTGTGTCGCTTGTCAGGCATATACTGTTAGTAATATGTATGCCCTAGAGGTCATTACTGTACATACGATGTATATTGTAGTGGATGCTTGGAAATATATAGGGAGGACTTTCTTGCTCGACATGATAGTATGCTATCTTGTTGCTCTTTATCTTAACATGTACACTGATTGTCTCTATGTTACATGTTGGTAAAGCCCTTAGGATGAGTACTTGACTACCAGGATTATGATGCAGATCATACTAGTGGGGACAATGTAGTCGTTAAGTACATCCTTCAAATGTTTCTAGTCGAAGGTGTATCGAGACAGGGCATCGATATACCAGAGTAGACTAGCGTATAGCTTCTCGACCCATGCAGATGGGCGATGGATGAACCCATATCCATTGGTGTTTGACATCAGAGACAGTATACAGGGGCTCAGTGGAGACTGGGTACACTGAACGGACTCACCGAGAACTCCCAGATGGTATTATACCTAACGTCAGATGGCAGTTCTCTGGTGACACTGGTACAGGTTAGTCTGTAGACCCGAGATCGTCATAGAGTCTTGTGTGATTCCCACTGTGCTTTGATTTCCACCTTACCACGTTCAAAAGAACGTGCAAAACGGTGGCTTTTGGGTACAGTCCCGAGTCACATGGAGGCAATGAGCGATAGGAGGGGTTTCTTCTCTTCCGGTATTGGGAGTTGATGTTGCACTGTGCTCGACTGGCTATAACAGGAAGTCCTTGGCCATGGCTGCTTCAGAGATATACTAGTAAGTGTTATCAGTAGTTTCTCGACCCGTTATGAACCTCATACCGACACGACTTATTGAGTTCTGGGGTCTGACTTTTACCACCCCTAGACGTGATATGTGACATATCAGACGAAGAGACCGGAATGTACGGTAGTGTTACTGATTGGATTCGCAGGAGTGTGAGCAGGCTTGCTTGTTGATCTTCTGATCGCTTAATACCCGGGTGGCCGTTACGTTTAGCAGACCGCTTGCGGCTTGTGGGTGTTTGATATGTGTTAGTTATATGTATGCCCTAGAGGCCATTACTGTACATAGGATGTATATTGTAGTGGATGCTGGGACATATATAGGTAGGACTTTCTTGCTCGACATGATAGTACGCTATCTGGTTGCTCTTTATCTTAACATGTATACTTGCAGTCTCTCTATTACATGTTGATAAAGCCCTTAGGATGTGTACTCGACTTCCAGGACTATGATGTAGATCATACTAGTGGGCCCTGGGTAGTCCATGAGTACATCCTACAATGTTCCTAGTCATGGGAATATCGAGACGGGGCATCGATATTCTAGAGTAGACTAGCGTATATCTTCTCGACCCATGTGATGGACGATGGATGATCCCATATCCATTGGTGTTTGACATCAGAGATGGTATGCGGGTGCTCAGTGGAGACTGGGTACACTGAACGGACTCGCCGAGAACTCCCAGATGGTATTATACCTTATGTCAGATGGCAGTTTTCAGGTGACACTGGTACAGCTTAGTCTGTTGACCCGAGATCGTCATTGAGTCTTGTGTGTCTCCCACTGTGCTTTGATTTCCACCCTACCACGGCTCTACTGAGTCGTGCAAACAGGTGGTTTTTGGGTACAGTCCCGATTCACATGGAGACAATGAGCGATAGGAGGGGATTCGTCTCTCCCGGTATTGGGGGTTGATGTTGTGCTATGCTCGACTGGCCATAACTGGAAATCCTTAGCCAGGGTTGCAGTGATTTACTGGTAAGAGTTATCAGTAGTTTCACGCTTGTTATGGACCTTACATCGGCATGACTTATCAAGCTACTGGGGTCTGACGTTTACCACCCCTAGGCGAGATATGCGACATATCAGACGAACAGACCGGACTGTGCGGTAAGTGTTACTGGTTGGATTCACAGGAGTGTGAGCGGGCTTGCTCGTTGATATTCTGATCGCTCAATACCCGGGTGGCCGTTACGTTTAGCAGACCGCTTGCGGCTTATGGGTGTTTGATATGATCATCACCTACTGCCGGCGTATTGACGAGTCTTTAGAGTCCTACACAGAGCTTTCCTAGCTCAAGCGAAACGAAATAGGAGCGCATATGAGATATGTGCGGGACCGAGAATAATACTAGTATGTGATACTGAATTCTATTCTCGCGATTAGTATCATCGGACGGTTATATAAGATATAGCCGGATCACCGAATCAAATGTTGATTCGATATATTGATACACTTGATATTAGTCGGTTGTATGCAGTATGACCGGATCATTAAATCAAGTGTTGATTTAATGATTTAATGTATAATTATATATTTGATATATTACTTTACATTAACTAATATTGGTTCATTTAAGATTGATTTTCTCACTTGAATGTGCACATTGTTTATATGTGATATATGCAAGTGTACATGTTTGTATCATGCTTGATGATACATACAAGTTATGTGCATGAGACTTAAACCAAATTGAGGTTAAATTAGGGTTTACTAATTTCCTAATAAATAACAAATGAAATAAGACTTTGGTCAAACTTATCAAGCTTCATGAAGCTTGAAGAAACTTTGAGAAAGTCAATTTCTTTTGTCATTTCCTTAGGATGCTAGTTAACCCAACCCTTAACCCAAGTCTTTGGTTAAATCTCTACACAAGTTAAGCATGAGGGCTTAACTTAACCATGGTACCATAATTAAAAGGATAAGTTTCATTCTTTATTCATTATTCTTATCATATTTCTTTCTTCTTCTTCTTCTTCAAGAAGAAGCAAGCTTACTACCTCTAATGGTGCTATGAGATTTAGAGTGAGAAATCCAATTCTAAAGTGAACCCACTTCCTATTTCTTCATTCTCTACCACTTGCCATGTAGTAGAGTATGTTATCTTCACAAGTTTCATGACCTAATGAAGATGGAGCTTGAGTTTGAGTCGCCTCGACGTAGATCATCTTCGGCATCGAAGTCAACGACCTAGCCCGATCATTTCTCCGATGAAACCAACGCTAGAGTCTGGGATCCCGATGATCGCAGCGGAGAGACGTCATTATGGAGCTAAAGAAGTGGAGGACCGGATCTACAAAGGTTGTAATTCTTTTCACTTGCTACTAAAGTTGTTTGCTTGCATTTATTTTCGCCTATCCTTTAGTTAACGATCTTCATTAGGGTTTCTCGGCACCTAAAAATTTGATTTTGGCATGGTTGATGCCTTGTGGGACCTCTTGAGTGTGCCTAGGAACCCTACAGTGGTATCAGAGCCTAGCTAGAGCTTTAGGCGAAGTGTAAACGATATTAGAAATCCGATCGAACTCCGAAACCCTAAACATGACCCCTCTCTGTACATTTTCTGAAATTATGGATTTTTGTGAATTAAAAATATCCAAAAAATTCAGCAGGGCTTTATTGGAATTACTGTGCATCACGTGCGCTTAAGTCGACCAAAGCGCCGCGGAACCGTGGCACGAGCATGGCTCGTGCGGTTGTTCCGCGGCCATACAGTCACATTATTTTTTGAATTTTGCACAGTAATGTCCTTTTGAGTTTCCTCTGTTTTCTGGGAATTTTTAATTTATACTCAAGAGTTGAGTTTTCTGGGTTGTATTGGGGGCTCGATGATTCGATCGGAAACTTTAACTGCGTCTATGTGTTTTTCCGGGTATTTTAGAACATGTTAAAAAGTTCAACCGAATATAAATACCCACATTTTCCCCTGCCGGGAAATTTCCATGTATTGGATTTTTCCGTAGTTTAAGAATGTCTAAGTAGTGCAAGTAACGCGATGGACCCTCTAGAAGACAACAAACCTTAACTCGATTATGTAACCGTCTTGAACTGCTGATTGTTTGATACGATTTCCGATTGTGTAGTTGGTTTTTAGAAAATAGAATTTAGAAATCACAATCAAAAATATTTGACCGCAATCAATAACGGTGTCGGATGTAGCGTGTTAGTAAGTGCGGATCGTCCACAGGGAAAGTGAGATCCGTTCAATTTTCGAATTAGATGAGTTGAAAATTTAAGGCAAAGAAAAGAAAACAATTCATGATTTGTAATTGAAGATCAAGAGTAAGAAAAATCTAGATCTAAAAGAAAACAAGAATTGAGATGAGAGATAATTTCCAATCAACACTCAAGATTATAAGTATGGCTCGTAGGAGTAGATCTGATCTATAGATGTGATGAGATCTAATGATTACTCATTCTTATCCATTAACGAATTGATACTAGATCGATGCAAATTCATCGAGGTTTAAGGATCGTGCGGGAAAATTAGGGATTCCGCAACTCATCCTTTGTCCTTTCGATAGATCGCATTCAAATTCTAGCTTCTAGTTAATCAAATGGTCAATAGTTGTTCCCTAGTTTCGAGTGAACACGATCTAGAAAGCATCATCTCGAAACTAGGTCATTAATCATTTGATTCACTAGAATTTCAAAGCATTATAGGATTTAAGAATTGTAGGAATATCTAAATCATCATCATCTAAAGATCGTCACAACTCCTACACGAGCGGAGATTACTCAAACATCATGATCACAAACACAATCACAAATTGAGATCTAATCATTATGCTTGAATTAAAAGATAAGCAAGAATATAGAAAATTCACCTTTATTTATCGACAAATTTCGTTACAACTCTCTTGAATTTACAAAAGGTAGGAACTAGATCGTCGATTTCGGCTTCGCTCGGCTCCTTGAGTCGCGGATCGGCGTGGATCTCTTGCTCCATTGAAAATCCGGCGTCGCTTCTAAAGGTTGAAGGAATTCTTGCTTGAATTGATCTCGGGATCTTGATCTTGAGGTTGAATTGGGGATTGAATTTGGGGAACAAGTTGTGTCACTCAACTTGTGGAGGAAGAAGATGGTGATTCTTGAACAACTTTCACCCTAGCTCTAGGCTCTCTTTTATAGACCTCCAAATTCTAGATCTAGGATTGAAATTTGAATTCCCTCCACAAGTTTGTTAGCCAAAAGATTTAAATTTTCCTCCAAAAGTTAGTTAAGCCCAAAATTTGAATTTCCCTCCAAGAGTTTGTTAAGTCGAGCCTTCTAGATGTGCCACGTGGAGCTTCTGGGGTCTTCTGGAAGCTTTGGCCGTTAGAGGAGAGCACGTGGCAAAATTTGGTCCCTTGATCACACTATATGGCCGCGGATCCGTGGCGCCAAGGGGGTTTGGGCCGCGGATCCGCGGCCCTTTGGTGGCCTTGATTCTTCCTTTTTACATGGTAATTCTTGGGCTGAGTTTTGGGCCTCTTTCTGATGTGTGGAGTTTTATTTTGATTTCTGTAATATTACCAGATCTTACATCTTGGAGTTGGTGTATCTTTTATCAGCTCTTTTCCACAAATTTGGGCTTTGCTTCTGGAATTTCCTGCATTAGACCCCAGACAAGAGTTGCGCAATACAAGGATGATGTGATGCCATGAAACACAGTCAATTTCCCTAAAAGTGCAGGTTTTAGTATACAGTACAAATAATCCAGTATTTTACATGTGTTTTGCAAATATGTGTGATATGAATACCGGATACCTATACATGAATGTAAAAGGTAGGGAAATTGCCGTGTTAGAGATGCAGTATTTTCGACTGATCAAATTCCCCCAAACTTATTTTCGATCGTCTCGATCGAATTGTTTTATTAAAAAGAGAAGGAGAAAATAAAGAAAGAGAAAAGCACACTTTCGTAGGCAACACGATTGCACTGAGCACGTGCAACAAGCCTTTAAACCTCTAGGTGTCCCTAGTAGGAGGAGTGTTGTCTCCTGAGGGTTTTCAGCGGATTGCACCCACAAAATCCAATAATAAAAGGAAGATCATGAATATTACATTTAAAGAAAAGAATTGTAAAAGAAAAGCCTTGAAAATTAGGGTTTCCAACTAAGCTAGCTTTTCGGTTGTCATGAGCCCTATCTTAATGGTCATGAAAAGATGTCAGAAATCACGTACTCCCTCAATAAAACATCGTCTTATTCTTCATTCCTATCTTTCTTCCAAACATCGATCATATCACCCTGCGTGTGTGTAAAGGACATCCCTACACCCGGAGAATTCAATTCAAGCTATCATACTCTTGTCCATCAGCCTCAGTACTTTTTAATTAATGAATATTTAAACGAATTTGCTCACACACTTTCATGCGACCGTTAATACTTCTTGAGGTACTAACCGACCGATTACTCATGTGTTTGCTTATTTGGTGTATTTTTCTCGTCTTGTACCACCTTAGGCATAGCAGTGACTCCCAGACCAGTTGGCCTTATGGCACTAGGTGAAGAGGCACCCTCGCTATATATTTTTATTGCCCTTGGTGATAACAAAACCAGTGTCCATTTTTCTCACCACTTTATATTTTATTCATTTTTTTCCTTCATACATTGGCTTTAAGACAAGAGCATTTCAAGGTATCCTCTACTATCCCGGGCTTTAAGACGTGTCTAAGTGCGAATAGCAGGGTATCAACGTTCAAAATGTTTGGCTTTCCAGAATAGAAACTATTTTTTCAGACTTATTTTTATCCTCAGATTAGTGACTTCCTTCATCTTACCAACCCTTGGGACAACGGCTCATAACTACTTATTACTAGTTCGTATAAGAAAACTTCTAATTTTCTTAGTTTTCTTAAATTTTTCTAATTTCATGGATGTAATTTTTCACTATCTAATCTTTTATTATCATAAATATTAAATATTTTTATATTTTGAAAATTTTTAAATTTTTATGAGTTTTGAAAATTTTTGAATTTTTATGGATTTTGAAAATTTTTAAATTTTTACAGGTTTTTATGGGTTTTGAAAAACTATTTACAAAAATGATGAGCCAAAAATATGTACACAGAATTTTTATGGGTTTTGAAATTTTTTAAATTTTTATGGTTTTTAAAGAAATGTTTTGTGCTTATGCAAATGATATGCACATGATGCAAAACTAAGCACAAATCTCCCCCAAACTTGTTTTCAATAGTGTCCTCACTGTTGCCAACCGCTATATCTACAAAACCTGAAAGCCTGGGAGGAATTTATTAGTGGGGGCAAAATATATAAGTGAAGACCTTCCCCCAAACTTACTCTTTTTACTCACCTCCATTCAAAAGATGATGCAATGATATGCTGGACATGAAGGTGAGACGGAGGAATTTTAATTAAGATAAACTGGCTCCTGTAAGAACAGGAGTTCCTCCGTGGGGTCAGTAGAAAAATACGGCTTTAGTCTATGTCCATTCACTTTGAAAAATGTGCCGTTTTTAACATTTTCTACCTCTACTGCCCCGTGCGGGTATACAGACCGCACAACAAAAGGTCCCTTCCACCGAGATCGAAGCTTACCTGCGTGAAGGTGAAGTCGTGAATCATAAAGAAGGACTTGCTGACCAGGTGAAAATGTTTTCCTCAAAATGTTTTTATCGTGAAAAACCTTAGTCCTATTCTTTACAATCACAGCGTTATCATAAGCTTCATCGCGGAGTTCGCTTAGCTCATTAAGTTGCAGCTTCCGAAAGTTGCAGGCTTGGTTTAGGTCAAAATTTATTTCCTTAATAGCCCACAATGCTTTATGCTCAATCTCGACGGGTAAATGACATGCCTTCCCAAACTCTATCCTATATGGAGACATCCCCAGGTCGGTTTTAAATGCAGTTCGGAATGCCCAAAGAGCATCCGACAGTTTGGTCGACCAGTCTTTTCTATTTTTAGCAACAGTCTTCTCCAGGATTAGTTTGATCTGTCTATTTGAAATCTCAGCCTGCCCGCTTGTTTGGGGATGATAGGGTGTAGAAAGTCTGTGGTTGATTCCGTATTTCCGCATCAGAGTCTCGAAAGACTTGTTGCAGAAATGTGTCCCATTATCGCTAATGATAGCGTGTGGGTGTCCAAATCGTGAAAAGATGTTTTCTTTTAGGAACTTAATGACAACCTTCTTGTCATTAGTGCGACATGGAATGACTTCAACCCACTTCGAGACGTAATCAACCGCCAGCAGTATGTACAAATTCCCAAAGGAGTTGGGAAAGGGACCCATAAAATCAATGCCCCAAACATCGAAAATTTCAACAACCAAGATGGGTTGCGGAGGCATTTCATTTCTCCGGGAGATTCTACCCGTGTACTGACATTGTGTACAGGTTTTGCAATAATCAAATGCGTCCTTGAATAAGGTCGGCCAATAAAAACCGCATTGCAAAACCTTCTCCGCCGTCTTTTTAGGACCGAAGTGACCCCCACAGGCCTGATCATGACAAAAAGAAAGAACACTCTTGAACTCTTCTTTCGGGACACAGCGGCGAATGATCTGATCAGGACAATACTTAAACAAATATGGATTATCCCAGTAAAAGTGTTTTACTTGGGATAGAAAACGGTATTTGTCCTGTTTTGACCAATCGCTGGGTATAAGTCCCGTGACAAGATAGTTCACAATATCCCTGGACCAAGGTTCATTAGATACGCTCAAGAGTTGTTCGTCAGGAAACGAATAATTGATCGGCAGGGTCACAGGGGAAGAAGAGATGCGTGAAAGATGGTCGGCTACTACGTTTTTACATCCTTTCTTATCTTTGATGACAAGATCAAATTCTTGTAACAGAAGGATCCAACGTATTAGCCGACCTTTTGCATCTTTCTTCGCCAGAAGATGTTTTAAGGCGGAATGATCAGTGTACACAACTATAGGAGATCCAATCAAGTAAGGCCTGAATTTTTCTAATGCAAATACAACTGCCAAGAGTTCCTTTTCGGTAGTTGTATAATTGATTTGTGCATCATTCAGGGTCTTACTCGCATAGTAAATCACGTGTGGCATCTTTTCAATGTGCTGTCCTAAGACTGCACCAACTGCAAAATCAGATGCATCACACATCAGCTCAAAGGGGTAGTCCCAATTTGGAGACGACAGAACGGGGGCTGAAGTGAGGGAGTGTTTAAGTGAGTTGAAAGCTGCCTCACAATCCGAGTCAAAGTGGAAGGTCGTATCCTTGGCCAGGAGAAGAGTTAAAGGTCTAGCAATTTTGCTAAAGTCCTTAATGAATCTCCTATAAAAGCCCGCATGGCCAAGGAAAGATCGAATATCTTTGACGCTTTTGGGATGAGAGAGGTTTTGAATGATATCTATCTTAGCTCTGTCAACCTCAATGCCTTTCTGTGAGATAACATGTCCAAGCACAATTCCCTCTTGGACCATGAAATGGCATTTTTCCCAATTCAAAGTTAAGTTCTTCTCTTTGCAACGAGTAAGAACTGCGTCAAGATTCGCTAGGCAGTCGGAAAAAGAGTCTCCGAAAATCGAGAAATCGTCCATAAAGATCTCCAGAAAATTCTCTACCATGTCAGAGAATATCCCCATCATACACCGCTGAAAGGTAGCGGGAGCATTGCACAACCAAAAGGGCATGCGTCTATAAGCAAATGTACCAAAAGGACAAGTAAAAGTGGTTTTATCTTGATCCTTTTTGGCTATGGGGACCTGATTATAGCCAGAGTATCCGTCCATAAAGCAATAATACGCACGTCCAGCTAAGCGTTCCAGCATCTGATCAATGAAAGGTAAAGGAAAGTGGTCTTTCCTCGTGGTGGCATTGAGTTTTCTGTAATCAATACATACACGCCACCCAGTTTGGGCGCGTGTCTGAATCAACTCATTTGCCTCATTGGTAACAACAGTGATGCCAGATTTCTTAGGGACGACATTTATAGGACTCACCCATTGGCTATCGGAGATTGGGTATATGATACCACTATCAAGGCATTTGACGATCTCTTTCATCACCGCTTCCTTCATGAAGGGGTTCAACCGTCTCTGTGGTTCTCGGGTTGGTCTGGCATCATCCATCAAGTGTATATGATGTTCGACAATCAAGAGACTAATCCCTTTGATGTCCGCCATGGTCCAACCAAACGCCTCCTTATTAGATCTCAATACCGATAAAAGTGCATTTTCTTGCTCTGATGCTAGAGAAGCGGAAATGATAACCGGTAAAGACTCATTCTCTCCTAAATATGCATATTTAAGGTGAGAAGGTAAAATTTTGAGATCTAATGATGGCGGAGAAATAATAGAAGGTGGGATCATCGAATGATTTTCGGAGTCACAAAGAAACTCATAGCCTGTAAAAGATACAGACTCGGATGGTGATGAGTCAGGAGTGGCAGACTCAAACACGGAAATGGTGTCCTCACTAAGATCATGTGTCAGGTCAAACAGTGATGTGGTAATGTCGTCGAGATCTGTAAAGCAAAGTTCCTCAACTCTGCAACTTTCGGGAGCAATCTCGTGGACAGAGCACACATCAAGGATATGAGCAGAAGGTTCTGATGGCTGACTTCCAATTTTGTAGATGTTTAGTTCAATGGTCATATTTTCAAATGATAAGTTCATTGAACCATTTCTACAGTTGATGACAGCATTGAAAGTGGCAAGGAATGGTCGACCCAGAATCACCGGAATTTGGTTCCGGGGGTTTGCTACAGGCTGTGTATCGAGAAAAATGAAGTCTGCAGGGAATACAAATTCCCCGACCTTTATCAACACATCCTCTAGTTCACCCCTAGGTTTGGTGATCGAATGGTCTGCCATTTGGAGAGTGCAGTGAGCATGTTTCAACTCTCCAATCCCTAGCTGCTCATATACAGAATATGGAAGTAGGTTAACACTTGCGCCAAGGTCTAAAAGAGCACGGTTGATGTTTTTACCCCCAATAGAAATTGATATCGTAGGACATCCTGGGTCCTTACGTTTCTTTGGTAGCTGGGGGATAAAAGCAGTGCTAATGTTATTGGACATGAAGACCTTCTTTGGCACTTGAGTCTTCCTCTTCCTAGTGCACAAGTCCTTAAGAATTTTCGCATAAGCGAGGACTTGTTGAATCACATCTAGGAGAGGGAAGTTGATGTTAACCTGTTTGAATATTTCCATAATTTTCTCCATATGAGGACTCGATTTGTTAGCCCTTAACCGGTTCGGGTAAGGTGCTTTAGCAATGAGCGCTGGGTCCATCATAGGAGAAGGAAGAGGGGGTAGACGAGATCCCGAAAGAGGAGTGGGGATTGTCTGTGAAGAGCTAGAAGAGGTGGGCTGAGGTGTCGAGCCTAGAGGGAAATGGAGAATAGGCTCGCGAGAAGGCGATGGGGTAGAAGAACAAGAATCAGAAGCAGAAGTGTGCGTGTGAGGAAAGGTCTCAGCCGGGGTGTTGATAGGATTTTCAGTATCATCAACTTCTTCCCCAACATGGTTATCCAGCACTCTTCCTGATCTCAACGTTGTGACGGCATTTACATTGTAATGCCCAGGATTCGGTAGGGGTTGAGACGGAAGTTTCCCTTTTTCTCTCGCACTCAATTCGGCCTTAAGTCGTGTAATCTCAGCTTCCATCGTTTTGATACTCTCAGCTTGGGACGCTGAGTTTTTCTTTATCTCACCGACGGAAGACCTAACCTCGGCCGACATTTCCGTGAAATTTGACAAGAGTGATTTCATGGTTTGAGCGAATTGAGAGAACTCGTCAGAACAGGTCGACTGCATAGGATTAGAAGGTGCAGGAGGGTTGACCTGGTTTTGAAAATTTTGTGACTGGTAGGGATGCTGGGTGAGTTGAAGTGGTTGCTGTTGTGGAGGAAGGACCCTTTGGAATTGATTCGGGTTTGGAACCGTGTTTTGAGATTGGTTCCAGGCAAAATTCGGGTGATTCCTCCAACCCTGATTGTATGTGGAAGAATATGGATCGTTTCTAGGTCTTTGAAATGCGGCATTGGTATGCTCGAGACCTTGAAACTGAGAGTTTAATGGAAATTCTTCCGTTAAGTGAGACGGATCAGAACAGCACCCACAAACAGTTCTGGGGAGCGACATTGGGTTTAGGGAGGCTGCTAAGAATTTGTGTTCCATAGCGTCGAGCTTCTTTTGCATTGCTGCCATCTCAGCTCGAACACCTATGGACACGTCTATTTGGTGTACGCCACCCCTACTCGATGGCTGGGTTCCAGTCTCCCACTGTAAGGACTTTTCAGCGAACTCTTCTAAAAATTTCCATGCTTCCCCATCATCCTTGGTCATAAAGGTGCCTTGACACATGTTTTCAAGGTTTTGTTTAGTGGTAGGGTTACTGCCCTCATATATGATTCGGCAAAGATCCCATCAAGGGATGCCGTGATGTGGGCAATGAACCAAAAGATCCTTGAATCGGTCAAAGCATTTTGAGAATGGTTCAGCCGGAAGCTGGGAGAATTGATATAGTTCGCTACGGATTCGAGCTGTCTTTTGCATATGATAGAATTTCTTAAGGAATGCCGCAACGAATTCTTCCCAATTCGTGATGGAATGTGCGGTGGTGTTATACAGCCACTTCTCGGCTATATCGCACAAGGTAAATGGAAGAAGTCGAAGACGCATGGCATCCACAGAAAGTTGTGATGTACCCATCATTGCGCATACGTTTTCAAATTTGGTGATAAAAACGTACACATCTTCAGTCTCGAGACCGTGGAATATGGGTAGAAGGTTGATGTACTGGGGCTTAATCTCAAAGTTATCCCCGTTGGCTGGTGGAATGGATAAGCAGGTCGAGAGAGGACCTCGCAAAGGGTAGCACCTCTCTTGGAGAGAGATGCGAGGAGGATTCTGCGCACCAACGGACGGCGGCAGAGTAGCGGTAAAGAGGTTCGATGGAGACTGATCCATCGGTGTGGGTGTGGTGGTGGGTAAAAGAAAGGTAAATGGAGAAATACCGACTTCGGAGTCGATCGAGGGGACGCGGATAAGTCGGGCACTAGAATCCCGTGACCAGCCTTTCTTGCACTAAAAGGGGTTAGTACAAGTGGCAGCGTGATTTATAATTAGGGGAAGTGAAGTGAATGCGGTGTTTGTTTTGAAAAATGATACGGATTTTGAAAATATGATGCGATCACAACAAATGCAACAAGCAACCCTAAAATTTATGGTCACCTAAGTCCAATCTCTAGACCGCTCCTAACTTCCAAAAGACAAGTCGTAGGATAAATCCTCCACTGCCTCTTTGTTTCTCCTGTGGCCAGGTAAGTGCTAGGTAAGTGGGAGGTTCTCCACTACGTAAGTAGTGGGCCTAATTAAGTAACCACTAGCCTTCGACACACTTGCCTTAGACACCACAAAAAGAAACGCGGATAAGCAATGAATTACCCACGGTCTTCTTCTGTTCTAAGTGAGCGCGACGGTCCTTAGAGTCATCTCTAGATATTTTTTAATTAATGAGGGTAATGCGGATGCAGGTTTGTGATTTTTGGGGCTTAGGAAGGGTAATGAACTCCCCACCTAATCTGGATTTGGCCGTGCCCTTTAATGTCCGTATTAATTATGCAAACAACCACAAAATAAAAACAAGCACAATTTATTTTGCTTTTTGCGGCGCTGCGAATTTTGCAAAGAAGCCTGCAACAAATTATTAATTGGAGCAGATGAGGAGGGAGATAAGAAAGTTAGAAAAGACCTGAGATAATTTGGTACAGAGAAGCCTCAAGACTGCCGTGGTTCCGCCGCATTAAGCTCCTTAAGCCGCAATTCCGCCGCGCTTTTCACTGTTCACTGCACAAAATTTTTCCAGAGAGCTCCTGATCACTTCCTTAGTCTTCTGGAATTCTCCAAATAATTTTCCAATTGCACAGCAAGCTCCAGATTTCCTTGCAATTAACCACAACAACTCGTTTAGTGTTTTGCGCGAGTTTTGATCTTAAAAGTTTTAGATGGAATAAACTTTTCAACTCAAATTTCAAAAAATGAACAAATAGCACACGATCCCCGGCAACGGCGCCATTTGATTGTTTGATACGATTTCCGATTGTGTAGTTGGTTTTTAGAAAATAGAATTTAGAAATCACAATAAAAAATATTTGACCGCAATCAATAACGGTGTCAGATGTAGCGCGTTAGTAAGTGCGGATCGTCCACAGGGAAAGTGAGATCCGTTCAATTTTTGAATTAGATGAGTTGAAAATTTAAGGCAAAGAAAAGAAAACAATTCATGATTTGTAATTGAAGATCAAGAGTAAGAAAAATCTAGATCTAAAAGAAAACAAGAATTGAGATGAGAGATAATTTCCAATCAACACTCAAGATTATAAGTATGGCTCGTAGGAGTAGATCGGATCTATAGATGTGATGAGATCTAATGATTACTCATTCTTATCCATTAACGAATTGATACTAGATCGATGCAAATTCATTGAGGTTTAAGGATCGTGCGGGAAAATTAGGGATTCCGCAACTCATCCTTTGTCCTTTCGATAGATCGCATTCAAATTCTAGCTTCTAGTTAATCAAATGGTCAATAGTTCCAGATAAGAGAGACCTTTGAGGTTACAGAAGGGTCCCTAGCCATCACAAGCGTGCCAAAGCAGATGTGCAAAAAGATCGATACATTGTCAGTCTCTACCGTGGACCAGCTGAAAACCTTCTACATTCCCAGAAGAAAGAATGGACAGAAGGGCATCTTGTTTTATGGGTCAGATCCTGTTGTGCACCAAGACGATTTGTCTGTCACGTGCCTTCCCTATGAAAGAGCCATAAGAGCCATCCTAAACCCCAGATATTATGTGCCCGAGATGCGGGAATATTTTAAAAAGTGCGGGTGTCGGCTATATCAAACGGACTCCGAAGCAAAGATTTATGAGGGGATATGGTATCCGCCTCAGGCCGATCACTCATCAATGGACGATTCCCAGATAGACAGGGCATATGTTTTATTCAACCTGATGTCAAAGTATGTAACATGATCCATGTTGGTGAAGCCAGCGGAAAGTCAAATGATTACGACGAGCTAGCTGAGCCAGAAGAAGCCCTTCAAGAGCTCGAAGATTGCGGACAAGTAACCTTCGATGCGCTAACCGGGATTGATTTGGGAACACCCGATAATCCAAGGCTGACCTACATCAGCTCACTCTTGTCTGAAGAAATAAAAGAGCAGATAATCGCCTTGCCGCATGAGTTCGTCGACTGTTTCGTGTGGACGTACAAAGAAATGCCTGGCCTCTCCCATGAAATAGTTGTGCATAAGCTGACTATATCTCATGATGCCAAACCAGTCAAACAAGCTCCTCGAGTAATGAGAATGGAGCTGGAAGAAAAGGCCATCGAGAAAACTAAGAAACTTATCGATGCTGGATTTTACTGGGTTCGCTTAGCACCCCCGACGGTTTTCGGCACGCATCAAGTATGCTATTTAAAAAATTTTAGGGTGCCGAGCGAGCCCGACCAAGGATCTAACTAGAGAATTAGGGTTTTTGTAACATGTAAACAAACTTTACACTAAGTGAAATAGGAATACAACTTTTGTAGACTGGTCCTTCACTTCTAAAGCTCCTTGTAGTAGTCCCTTTGCTCCAAGTAGTGGTCTCCCGGACTCTCCTTAGGCTCCACTAGGCGAAAAGAACGAGCTTGCTCAAAGATCTTCGAGGCCGAAAATGATCTACGTTGAAGAATCGCTAACTCAAGCTGCCTCTTCACTAATTGATGGATTAGTGAAGCAAACAACCTATACTAAATGGTTAGTTTGGTATAAATTGATGGAGTAGGAAGTTTGCTCACTTTAGAATTATTTTTATCCTTTTCTTTTCTTCACTCAAGAAGACCTAGTGAGCTCAAATGAGATGAAGAAGAAGAAGTGGTGAATCGTGGCAACCATGGGTGAGAAAATATCATATATGACATTTGTAGAAACTTAACCATGGCTAAAGATAATGGTTGGGGTAATAAATATCTAGAGTAAACAAAATTAGTGGACTAAGTCAATATTTCCACAAGCTTCTAAAAGCATCTTAAACCATGGCCTTTTCCATATAATTTTGTTTTTCCCTTAATAATTAAATCACCAAAATTATCTTAAGTATGGTATGAGTCTCATACACCCATGTCCAATGTATCATCAAGCATGACATAAATAAATACATTAACATATATCACATATATATTAAATGTATAAGTAGAAAAGAAATTCTTAAGTGAGCTAATATTGGTTAATATATATATTAATATATCAAATATATAATTATATATATATATATTAAAATTTTAAGTCAATACTTAATTTAATAATCCGGTTATATCATATACAACCGACTAATATCATATAACAAATTATTGAATCAACACTTGATTCAATAATCCGGTTATATCACATATAACCTATATCATGAGATTAGAATACTATATCACATACACGTATCAATCTCGGTCCCGCACATATCACATATGTGCCCTACTTCGTTTCGCTTGAGTCAGAAAACCTCTGTGTAGGACTCTAAAGACTCATCAATACGTCGGCAGTAGGTAATGATCATATCAGCCACCCACAAGCTATCAGCGGTACTAGCTGGACGTAACGGCTACCCGGGTATTGAACGATCAGAAGATCAACAAGAAAGCTTGTTCATACTCCTGTAAATCCAATGAGTAACACTACCGTACATTCCAGTCTTTTCGTCTGATATGTAGCATATCGAGTCGGGGGTGGTAAACGTCAGACCCCAATAACCTGATAAGTCATGCCGATATGAGGCTCATAACGGGTCGAGAACTACTGATAACACTTACCAGTAAATCTCAGTTTCTGCCCTGGCCAGGGACTTCCTGTTATGGTCAATCGAGCACAGCGCAACATCAACCCTTAATACCGGGAGAGACGAATTCCCTCCTATCGCTCATTGCCTCCATGTGACTCGGGACTGTACCCAAAAACCATCGTTTTGCACGCTCTCTTGAATGTGGTAAGGTGGAAATCAAAGCACAGTGGGAATCGCACAAGACTCTATGACGATCTCGGGTCTAAAGACTAACCTGTACCAGTGTCACCAGAGAACTGCTATCTGACGTTAGGTATAATACCATCTAGGATTTCTTGGCAAGTCCTGTTCAGTGTACCCAGTCTCCATTGAGCACCCGTATACAATCTTTGATGTCAAACACCAATGGATGTGGGATCATCCATCACCCATCAAATGGGTCAAGAAACTGATACGCTAGTCTACTCTGGAATATCGATGCCCCGTATCGATACGCCAACGACTAGGAACAATTAAAGGATGAACTTGTGGACTTCCCTGGCCCTACTAGTATGATCTGCATCATAATCCTGGTAGTCAAGTACATCCTAAGTGCTTTACCAATATGTGAGAGCAAGATAGTATCACAATACTAGTCTACATGTTAAGATAAAGAGTAACCATATTGCATACTATCATGTTGAGTAAGAAAGTCCTCCCTATAAATATCCAAGCATCCATTATAATATACAATCATGTACAATAATGGCCTCTAGGCATACATACAACTAACAATCTCCCACTTGCACTGCGGCCAGTTGTTGTAGTATTTCATACCCAATATCCCAAAATCTCTCAAATTGTATCTGGGATATGACCTTCGTGAGTGGATCCGCCGTGTTATTCTTCGTCTAATCTCTCCTGACCTCGATCGCTCGGAGATCAACCATCTCCCTGATCAGGTGATACTGCCTAAGAATATGTCTGGATCACTGATGGGACCGGGGTTCCTAGGCCAAAGCCACAACTCCATTGTCACCACAATGGTAGGAACCAAGTTCATCTTATGAACATCTTCATCCAGACTGCCTCTTTGGTAGCATCGTTGGTAGCGATGTATTCACCCTTCATCGTCGAGTCTGCTATGGTATCTAGCTTGAAACTCTTCCAACATACCGTCCCTCCATTGAGGGTAAAGACAAAACTCGAGACTGTCTTACAGTCGACCTTATCACTCTGGAAGCTCGAACCGGTAAAGGACTCTACATGGAGTTCACCGTTACCAAACACCAAGAACATTTCTTTAGTGCTTCTTAATTACTTAAGAATGTTCTTCATAGCTTTCCAGTGTTTCTCCCCAGGATGTAAGAGGCATCACCCAAATCCTTCGTGGAGAAACTTAGTGATAAGAGCATAGGAACACCATTTCCTATCAAGAGTATGTCATCCACGTACAATACGAGAAATACAATCTTACTCTCTACAATCTTTTTTTATATATAAGGTTCATCTACGTTTTCGATAAAGTCAAACTCTTTGACTGCTACATCAAACCAGATGTTCTAACTCCGCGATGCCTGCTTTAATCCGTAAATTGATCTGGATGGACTTAAGCATAGCCACTGGAGAAAAGGTTTCATCATAGTCCATACCTGGTCATTGACGAAAACCTTTTGCTACAAGTCTAGCTTTGAAAGTATCAACTTTTCCATCTACACCATGAATCTTCTCAAGATCCACTTGCTCCCGATGGGTTTTACCCCTTCAGGTGCAACTACCAAAGTCCATACTTTATTGTTGTATTATGGATTCCATCTCAGATCGCATAGCATCTAGCCATTTCACTGAGTCCCCACTTGTGATGGCCTGCTTGAAACTAGTTGGGTCGTCACCTTCCATGATGCAATCCTCGCTCCCATTGTCATTGAGAAAACCTTAGTATCTCTCATATCGATGAGGAACCCTGCTAGATCTGCCGAGAGATTGAGGTTCGTTGGGAACTATTGAATCCTCCGGTTCTACCAAACCATCAACTGTTAGTTTGTGCAGCTGGAACATCTTCCACTTCTACCTCATGACCACTAATTTCTTCCATAAGAAATTTCTTTTCTAAAATGGTGGCATGCCGAGAAATAAAACACCTTTTGTTCCTCGGTGTGGTAGAAGATATACCCTCACAAATGTTTGGGATATTCAACAAACTTCTACAGAACTGACCTTGCTTCGAGCTTGTCCGTATTTTGCTTTTTAACATAGGCCGGACAACCCCTTATCTTAACTCGTTTAAGAGATGGTCTCTTCCCATTCCATATCTCATATGGAGTGGTAGGCACTGATTTGGTTGGAATTCTATTCAAGAGGTATGCTGCTTCTCAAGCGCATAACCCCAAAAGGAAATAGGTAATTCAGCAATACTCATCATAGAGTGCACCATATCTAATAGGGTGCGATTCCTCCGCTCTGATACACCGTTGTGCTGTGGTGTATACGGAGGAGTAAACTGAGAGAATCCCATTCTCTTTTGAATAATCCAGGAACTCCGTGCTCAAGTATTCTCCTCCTCGATCAGATCGAAGGATTTTAATACTTTTACCCGTTTGGTTCTCAACTTCATACTTATATTCTTTGAATTTCTCAAAAGCTTCAGACTTGTGTTTCAACAGGAACACATGTCCAAATCTTGAGAGATCGTCAGTGAATGTAATGAAGTACGAGGAACCATACCTGGCATTTGTAGGCATGGGACCACATACATCACTATGTATCATTCCCAAGAGTTCAGTAGCTCTTTCTCCGTGTCCAGTAAACGGAGTTTTGGTCATTTTACCTTTAAGACATGACTGAAAAGTTTCATATGATGTAAATTCAAACTGATTTAAATATCCATCTTTATGCAACTTAGCTAGTCGTGTCGCATTGATATGACCTAGTCTACAATGCCACAAGAAGGATTCGTTCATTTCTGAACTTTTCCTCTTGTATGTGTTCTGTACGTTAAGAACTGTAGTTTGATTTAGAACGTATATGTCATTACATAATGTGCCTGATCCAATCAACTTTTGATTCAGGAAAATGTTCATAACATTATCCTGCAATACAAGATTATATCATTCTTTACTTAATAAAGAAACTGATATAATATTGAATATCAGGTTCGGTATATAATAACATCCGTTCTGAATCAATGTATTACTAGTTGGTAATACAAGGTGATATTCACCAACTTCTTTGGCTGCAACATTTGCACCATTCCCTACTTTTAGAGAATGATCACATATTCCTAGTTCTCTACCTTTCTTTAGCCTATGTAATATATTACATATGTGGGATCCCGATCCGATATCTAATACCCAGGACGTAGAGTGTACTAAGAAACAGTTCTTGGTAACGAACACACCCGAAGAAGATGCATCAACATGCTCATTCCTCGTTTGGGTCGCATGGGAATTCAGATATTCCCCTATTTCCTGTTCGGACTTATAACAATTATAAGTTAGAGCGGAACCAACGTTCCCCGGCTCAGTATAACAAGCGGGTTCGGTCAATATATTCATATTATTATCTTGATTAAGGCGTGACATGGTCGCTACCTGGAGAGAGAGAAGAAAACACTTTGCGTATGCTCTTTCAAGATTAGATTGGTTATAATCTTATCTAATCAGGATGGCTCCCACTGTTTTTATCAAATCTTCCTTCAAACCCTAAAAGGTAAGATTAGCTGGGATTAATTACACCCTACAAGTTCGCCAATCTTTCGGCCAGGCCAGTGTCGGTATTTTGAGGGAGGTTCCCCGTGTTTTTGCACGAATCTAATTAAAATAAATCTTGTTTTCCCATAGGCATAACCCCGTTGACACCTTTCTAGACACCTACTTGATCGTCTAATTATAAAGTGCAAAACTCTCCCAGGAGTAACTCTTACTCGCAGTGGGTATCGGGATCCAACTATCTCATAGAAGGTATGCAATCTCATTGCAAATTTCAACACTTGAAATTCCTAATAATATTTTGCCCCTAGCATCTTATGACCTTGACAAAGGCCAACAAACCATAGAGCGCTAGTCAAGTTCAACCCGTATATTTCCTGATTGAATTAAACCCACCCTTATGACCCTTGACAAAAGACAACAAGGTCGTACAACTACCCTAATCCAATCGCATCATATGCTTGCAGATAAACACTGATCAGCTACCACACACTACGCCTTGACAAAGGCCAACAACTGCAGCACGAATACTAAATAGTCCTTATCTGAAATGACGGAGGGTTTTTAAGAAAATTTTTTGCGTAATGAACTTGATATCGTTGTAGAATCGAGTGATTTTGAAAAGGAGTGTTTTTGAGGCTTTTGCTAGTTTCGCTAAAGAGGTCACTCTCGGTGAAGAGATCTCGGCTCTTTCCTCATCGAATGAGGTGCTGGATATTCATCAAGGAATACCACTATGCAAAGGAAGAACTAGAGAAGAAATCAAAAGACAAAACTGAGTGGGTTGTAGCATCTGCTAGCTTTTGCTAAAGAGGTCACTCCCGGTGAAGGGATCTCGGCTCTTTCCTCATCGAATGAGGTGCTGGATATTCATCAAGGAATACCACTATGCAAAGCAAAAACTAGAGCTACTCTTTTTGAAAATACGATTCTACAACTTCTTTAGGTTTCTTTCTTTTTCCATTAATCTCATTAATACAGTCCCATCATTTATGCTTCCTAAGCATCACAAATAAAGAAACGAAAATACTTATACAACGTACGCTTATGCCATCCGCATTCGCCACAGGGTCTCGTCTTGCACCGTTAGGTTAGATAACTAACGACAGAGCGAGGGCAGGGCTAGCGCGGATGCAAAACATAAGTAACGTTTATTATATATCATATATATAATATAAGCATTCGTCTCATGCAGTTATATAATCTCATCACAGAACATTGCAGCAGAAGTCAACATATGAAATATTGGATATACTAGGAGGTTCGTGTTTTAAATTAAGCCAGTAAAAAACACGGATTCCACGGTCGTGATGAATAGCCAAATCCACATCCATAGACCCCTACGAGAGCGGCAAGCAACCCTACCAATTCTAGAGTTAGGAGACCCGTACTCGACTCCTCGAGATGGTCTCCCACTGGACTCTAGAACCCGATTACTTGTGCTCCCCGACTTGGGTCTATCCTAATGCTGAAAAGTAAATAATATACATCAATGGTGACATCATCCTCAACCCAGATGTGTCCCGATAAAAGAATATTACATACAGGTTTTTACATGAATGAAAATGAAACTCTCATCTCACGCAAAACTCCCCGGCTATTCAAACACGACGATCCAATATAACATATCATAGCAACACATAACATCACATGTCATCAACGTAAGTAAATATGCGTATCCCAATTGTCGTTGACGTATAGAAACGAAACCGGCGATACACCACATATTACACTTACGGTCGCAGAAAAGAAAGTGAAAATTACAATAATTGGAATCCGCAACCACCTTAGATATCATAAACCCAAAATATCACATACTTCGGATTTCATGCCTAACCATATAAATTCCTTAAACATCATAAACCCGAAATATCACATATTCCGAATTTCATGCCTAACGTTATAAACCCGACTTTTTAGTCTCAAATTGAAAACACTTTTCAATATCTAGCCGGGCAATTCAACAAGATTCCCGACCGTTGATCGAATACTCATCGGAAACATTAGTAGACGGCCGCGCCCCCGATGCCATCGACGAGGTGAACTTAGGCGGAACACCGCGGCCGCGAGCACTCAAACGGATGCTTATTGCTATGAGGTTCTCCTATAGTCACTTGGTCGGGGCTATGGGGCATTACTATCTAGTAGAGTTACCCGGCGAGTGTTCGTGAACAATACGAGATTGCGATAGAGTTTTGATCCGAATCAAAACCCCGCAGCAACCGATCAAAAGAGACTAATTTGCTAGATTCACAAAGTACTAATTAGTTTTCACAAAACCAATTATTGTGAATTCCAACTATTGTATCACAAATCACAGATATCTAGACGATGTTAAACATTTCGATCGATCCATCAAAACCACACAATTCTCAGAGATCTCAACACTTGAGACAAATTAAAAAATACCCAGACAATGCCACTAGTACATACGGACCATCACAAGAAGGCACGTCCCTGTCCTCACCAACGGCGCCGCGGAACCGCCGCCAAAAGCATGTTTTGGCCGCGGTTCCGCGGTCGTTAAGTCGAGTTAGGGTGTCGTTTTTCTTGGGGGTCCATACAATACCCTGCACTATTTTCTACATATTTTTAAACCCAAAAATTCTAACTTTTGAAAAATTTCCAGAGAGCATGTTATGATCCAGTTTCGATGTTCGATCAAACACTTTAACGTCGTCTAGGCTAGTCCAAATGCTCTAGCATGGCTATGATACCACTGCTGGGTTCGTTTAGCACCCCCGACGGTTTTCGGCACGCATCAAGTATGCTATTTTAAAAAATTTAGGGTGTCGAGCGAGCCCGACCAAGGATCTGACTAGAGAATTAGGGTTTTTGTAACATGTAAACAAACTTTACACTAAGTGAAATAGGAATACAACCTTTGTAGACCGGTCCTTTACTTCTAAAGCTCCGTATAGTAGTCCCTTTGCTCCAAGTAGTGGTCTCCCGGACTCTCCTAAGGCTCCACTAGGCGAAAGGAACGAGCTTGCACAAAGATCTTCGAGGCCGAAGATGATCTACTTCGAACAATTGCTAACTCAAGTTACCTCTTCACTAATTGATGGATTAGTGAAGCAAACAGCCTATACTAAATGGCTAGTTTGGTATAGATTGATGAAGTAGGAATTTTGCTCACTTTAGAATATTTTTCTCTCTTTTTTTCCTTCACTCAAGAAAACCTAGTGAGCTCAAATGAGATGAAGAAGAAGAAGAAGTGGTGAATCATGGCAACCATGGGTGAGAAAATATCATATATGACATTTGTAGAGACTTAACAATGGCTAAAGATAATGCTTAGGTTAATAAATATCTAGAGTAAAACAAAATTAGTGGACTAATCAATATTTCCACAAGCTTCTAAAAGTATCTTAAACCATGGCTTTTTCCACCTAATTTTGTTTTTCCCTTAATAATTAAATCCCCAAAATTATCTTAAGTATTGTATGAGTCTCATACACCCATGTCCAATGTAGCATCAAGCATGACACAAAATAAATACATTAACATATATCACATATATATTAAATGTATAAGTAGAAAAGAAATTCTTAAGTGAGCTAATATTAGTTAATATATATATTAATATATCAAATATATAATTATATATATTAACTTATTAAATCAACACTTGATTTAATAATCTGGCTATATCACATACAACCGACTAATATCATATAACAAATTATTGAATCAACACTTGATTCAATAATCCGGTTATACCACATATAACCTATATACGTATCAATCTCGGTCCCGCACATATCACATATGTGCTCTACTTCATTTCGCTTGAGCCAGGAAACCTCTATGTAGGACTTTAAAGACTCGTCAATACGCTGGCAATAGGTGATGATCATATCAGTCACCCACAAGCCGTCAGTGGTACTAGCTGGACGTAACGGCTATCCGAGTATTGAACGATCAGAAGATTAACAAGCAAGCTTGTTCCCATGAATCCATTGTTAGTTATATGTATGCCCTAGAGGCCATTACTATACATAGGATGTATATTGTAGTAGATGCTTGGACATATATAGGGAGGACTTTCTTGCTCGACATGATAGTATGCTATCTGGTTGATCTTTACCTTAACGTGTACACTGATTGTCTCTCTGTTACATGTTGGTAAAGCCCTTAGGATGTGTACTTGACTACCTGGACTATGATGCGGATCATACTAGTAGGGACATGGTAGTCCATAAGTACATCCTTCAAAGTCCCTAGTCGTGGGTATATCGAGACGGGGCATCGATATACCAGAGTAGACTAGCGTATGCCTTCTCGACCCATACAGATGGGCGATGGATGATCCCATATCCATTGGTGTTTGACATCAGAGATGATATACGGGTGCTCAGTGGAGACTGGGTACACTGGACGGACTCGCCAAGAACTCCCAGATGGTATTATACCTTACGTCAGATGGCAGTTCTCAGGTGACACTGGTACAGAGTAGTCTGTTGACCCGAGATTGTCATAGAGTCTTGTGTGATTCCCACTGTGCTTTGATTTCCACCTTACCACGTCCAAGAGGGCATGCAAAACGGTGGTTTTTGGGTACAGTCCCGAGTCACATGGAGGCAATGAGCGATAGGAGGGGATTCGTCTCTCCCGGTATAGGGGGGTTGATGTTGCGCTGTGTTCGATTGGCTATAACCGGAAATCCCTGGCCAGGGTTGCTGAGATTTACTGGTAAGTGTTACCAGTAGTTTCTCGAACTGTTATAGACCTCATATCGACACGACTTATCGAGCTGTTGGGGTCTGACGTTTACCACCCCTAGGCGAGATATGCGACATATCAGACGACGAGACCGGACTGTACGGTAAGTGTTACTGGTTGGATTCACAGGAGTATGAGCGGGCTTGCTCGTCGATCTTCTGATCGCTCAATACCCGGGTGGCCGTTACGTTTAGCAGACCGCTTGCGGCTTGTGGGTGTTTGATATGATCATCATCTGCTGCCGGCGTATTGACGAGTCTTTAGAGTCCTACACAGAGGTTTCCTGGCTCAAGCGAAACGAAATAGGAGCGCATATGAGATATGTGCGGGACCGAGAATAATGCGTGTATGTGATACCGTATTCTATTCTCGCGATGAATGTATCGAATGGTTGTATGCGATATAACTTAGTTATCGAATCAAGGATTGATTCGATAAGCCGATACATTGGATATTAGTCGGTTATATGCGATATGACCGGATCGTTAAATCAAGTGTTGATTTAATGATTTAATGCATAATTATATATTTGATATGTTACTTTGCATTAACTAATATTGGCTCACTTTAAATGGATTTTCTCACTTATAGTTCACAAGTTGTATATGTGATATACTTTTGTGCACTTGGATGTATCATGTTTGATGATACATGAATGCTAGGGTTTGTGTAAAGAATTAAACCTTGGTTAAGTAAATGGTTAGGTTTTTTATTTATTCATTCTAGTTAACGATCCGTATTAGGGTTTCTCGGCACTTGTAAAATTTGAAATTGGCATGGTTGATGCCTTGTGAGACCTCATTAGTGCGCCTAGGAACCCTATAGTGGTATCAGAGCTTAGCTAGAGCCTTAGGCGATGCGTAGACGGAGTTAGAAGTCCGATCGAACTGAAACCCTAACCCAAGAATTGCTCTCTGTACATTTTTGAAAATTGTAGATTTTTCTATATTAAAAATATATAGAAAAACCAGCAGGAATATCTAAGAGTTACTGTGAAGTTCGATACCCTAATCCCATCAAACAGCCGCGGTTCCGCGGCACGAGCATGGCTCGTGCGGCGGTTCCACGACCGTTTTGTCTTATCTTGCATAGAATTTGGCACAGTAATTCTTACTTTGCAGTGCTGGTTTTCCTGGGAATTTTTAATATTTATTCAAGAGATGAATTTTCTGGGTTGTTTTGGGGACTCGGTGTTTCGATCGGATTGTCTAATTTTGTCTATATGTTTTCCGGATAATTTTCGAATATGTTAAAAAGTTCGACCGGATATAAATACCCACCTTTTCCCCTGTCGGAAAATTTCCAAGTGTTGGATTTTTCCGTGGTTTAAAGACATTCTAAGTAGTGCAAGTAACGCGATGGACCCTCTAGAAGACAACAAACCTTAACTCGATTATGTGACCGTCTTGAACCGCCCTTTGAACCTTCGGGTTTGGGGCAGTACGGCGTGCCACATGTGAGGCGTTGGTTTGACTCTTCTACGGCTGGACCGTTGGTACTGAGGCATGAACTGGATGTTTTTTAAACTTGTTTCATATGTTGATCTGTTTCGGGAAAACTTGGGTATTCGAATGTTCGATCGGAAAGTTTAACATTTTCTGCTTATCCGGATTGTGCTACAATAATTGGAATTCACAAGCAGTTATGAGATAACTGAATGAATGTTATAAACATAGCACTTTAGTCTCACTTGATCGGTTGCTACGGAATTTTGATGTGATCAAAAGTCCGTCGCAATCACGTAGCGTACGCGGATACTCGCCGGGTAAACTTAATAGACAGCCTCACTCCATAGCCCCGACCAAGTGACTGTAGGAGAACCCCGTCCCCGAAAGCATCCGTTCGGGTGCTCACGGCAGCGGTGTTCCTCCTTGATGCACTTCGTCGACAGTATCGGGGGTGCGGCCGCCTACTAAAGTTTGCGACGAGCATTCGATCAGGATGTCGGGAATCTTGTTGAATTGCCCGACTTGATATTGAAAAGAGTTTTCGATAATGAGACTAAAATGCGGGGTTTATAATTGTTAGGCATGCGATGTCTAAGGAATTCATTTGATTAGGCATGCGATGTCTAAAGGGGTTGCGGATTCCAACTGTTGTAGTTTTACACTTTCTTTTCTGTGACCGTAAGTGTAATATGTGCGATCGCCGGTTTCGTTGCTATATGTCAACGACAATTGGGATGCGTATATTTACTTACGTTGATGTCATGTGATGTTATGTGTTGCTGGATATGTTATATTGGATCGTCGTGTTTGAATAGCCGGGGTTTTTTATGTGAGATGAGTGTTTTTCATTTTCATTCATGTAAAAACTTGTATGTAATATTCTTTTATTGGGGCACTTCCAGGTTGCGGAAGATGTCACCCTTTGTATATTATTTACTTTTCCGCACTAGGATAGACCCAAGGAGGGGAGCACAAGTAACCGGGTTCTGGAGTCCAGTGGGAGACCAACTCGAGGAGTCGAGTCCGGGTCTCCTAACTCTAGAATTAGTAGGGTTTCTTGCCGCTCTCGTAGGGGTCTAGGGGTGTGGGTTTGGCTATTCATCGCGACCGTGGAATCCGTGTTTTATACTGGCTCGTATTGAAAACACGGACGTCCTAGTATATCCAATATTTCATATGTTTCTTCTGCTGCGATATCTGTGATGTGATCTGTGATATGTTCTCTGATGGATACTGTATATAGTATATATGATATATTATATAGACGTTACTTATGTTTTACACCCGTGCTAGCCCTGCCCTGCTCTGCCGTTAGTTACCTAACCTAACGGTGCACGAGGGGACATCGAGGCGAATGCGGATGGCATAAGTGTACGTCGTATTTATCTGTGATGTTTAGGTACTTAAATGATGGGACTTCATTAATGTGATTAATGAAATAAAATAAACCTAAGATGTTGTAGAATCGAATTTCAAAATAAAAAGGGTAGCTACAGTTCTTGCTTTGCACAGCGGTATATGTGATATATCCTGCACCTTATTCGATGAGGAAAGGACCGAGATCCCTTTACCGGGAGTGACTCCTTTAGCAATAACTGGCAGATGCTACACACTCGGTTTGTCTTCTGATTGCTTTTAAGTGTTTTGCTTTGCACAGTGATATATATTGTTAGTGTATATGCCCTAGAGGCCATTACTGTATCATACTGGTTTGTATATTACTTAATGGAAGCTTGGGATATTCACCTTGTATATACAATCTTTCTCAAAATAGTAGTATGCTACTTGGTTTGTTTCTACTTCAATGTGTACATGTGTTTATTTTATCATATCACTTATACGCATTAGTAGAGCCCTTAGGATCTTTGCTTGATTACCAGCGTTGTGATAGCAGTCACACTAGTGGGGGCTGGGTAATCTATAAGCACATCCTTATACAGGTCCCTAGTCGCAGGACTATCGAGACAGGGCATCGATACTCCGGAGTAGACTGGCGCATGCGCTTCTCATCCCAGTGTGGGAGACGGTCTGTCCCACAGCCGTCAGTACGTCGTACTTGAGATAGTATGCGGGTGCTCGTTAGGTTACGAGTACACTGGACAGGACTCGTCGGGAACTGACAAGTTGGTATTATACCTATCGTCAGTTATCAGTTCCCAGGTGACATGAGTACAGCTTAGTCCGCTGACTTGACACTGGCACTTCGCCTCGAGTGTGTTCCCACTGCACTTTGATCACTACCCTACCACGGCTCAAAGGAGTCGTGCAAACAGGTAGTGGTTGGGTGCAGTCCCGAAGCACTTGGAGGCAGTGACGGTTAGACAGGATTCGTCTCTCCCGGTATTGGGGGTTGACATCGCGCTGTGTCTAGGAGAGCCATTACACGAGTAGTCCCTGGCCAGGGCAAGCGAGATATACTGGTAGGCTTCCAGTGTTATCTCAGGGTGTTTTGGGCTTCACTCCGACACGACTTGTACCGCTATTAGGGGACTGACGTTTACCGCCCCCTAGGCCCGACATGCGATGTATCAGACGAACAGACCGGACTGTACGGAGACTGTCATATTCAGACTCAGTGGGAGTTCAGATGGGGTTCACCTCATCAGTCTTCTTATCGACATCTACCTGGGGATCGTTACGCACAGCTAGTGCCGCTTGCGGTCTGTGGTTAAATCCACTGCCAGCGTAGTGTCGAGTCTTTAGAGTCCCACACAGAGGGCTATTCGCCTCTGGGCAAAACAGAGTAGAGGTCGCATGGTTTTGCGACAGGGTTCGTTCTCATCCGCGCACTTGTGCACGTTTGGAGTCCGGAAAGATATTACTAGCAGGCTCTGGTTTGAGCCAGATACTGGTATATGTTTTGGGGTTGATTTTATCTCTTAGTATTCATGTTCCTCGGAACAAGAATGCGGGTGTGTATGCACAGTTGATTGAGGCGGAGGAAGAGGATATTCATTCGGGTTTCGGAATGGGTGCGTATGCACAGTTGACAGTCGTCTTTTTCCAAACCCTAATGAATTTATAATATATATCAATTAAATGAAATTGTGTCATGGTTGGTTTTGTTGACTTGTTGACCAAGGTTGACTTGTTGACCATGGTTGAAAGTTTGACCATCATCATTACATATCAAAGATGCTCTTTGATTCTAGCAAAATTCATTTAATGAATGTAATGATAATGGTCATTCCAAACCTTCCATCAACTATTTCATTTTTATTATTATTGTTAATTTGATAATTCTTTTCATTTTGTTATGGTTGCAAAATGAGAAGGATATTATTCATTTCTATCATAACACTTCTCTCTCCTCACTTCTTCTTCTTCCTCCTCTAGTTCAAGGAGATCTCTTCTCATGTGTTGAGAATCCCTCTCCTTGAGATAAAAACACCCCAAAGCCACTCTCTACTCACTCTAGGGTTAGAGGTTTAGCAAGCCAAAGATCCTAGTTCTCTCAAAGTTCGAGAAAGGAGCCCGAAGGTCGAACCCTCAGGTGGATCCATCTTTGACGGAAGAAGGCGACGAGGAAAGCACCATCAAACCCTACAAAGGTTTCAAGAAGAAGGAGTTCAAGTTAGGTATAACCTTTTATCCGAGTAGCTAACTCTCTTTAGCATGGTAGCTAGTTTAGTTTAGAAAAGATCCCGACTTTGATAGTCCATGTTGCCCTTTGCGCTAAAAATTTGATTTTTATACCGTTTCCGCCTCCCCGCAAGAACCGGGGATGGCAACGTGGACTTACAGTGGTATCAGAGCCTAACTAAACTTAAACTAGCTTAGTAGTAAAGTGTCTGGAAGTTCGAACGGAAAAAATCGCAAAAACCGGAAAAACAAAACCCTAAATTTCTGTTGAAAATTTTTGTGCTCTAAAATTAAAATGTTTTACTCCTAAAATCGGCTCAGGGTTTTGTGAGAACACCCACTAAAAACGATCCCCTGATTCCCTCAAACCGCCGCGGTTCCGCGGCAATAGGTATGCATTTGCCGCGGAACCGCCGCCGTTTAGGCTCCTCTCGTGATCGGGTTTTGTGCAGTGTTCTTCTGGTATGGTTTTGGGATTTTTCAGATGGTTTATTTGTGCCCAGGTTTTCCAGAAAAGAAATTTGTTTTTGGGGGCCTATAAATCCGTATTTTTATCGAACTTCACTACACTTTGACTATATTGGTTATATCTGTGATGTTTATATGTATTGAACGTCGGCTAATCGCTATATGTCGATTAGTCGGGGTTATACATATCTGTGATCTGTGTTTGATGATGGTTTGTGTATATGAATGCGTTGGACTGTCGCGGGTGAATAGCCGGGGTGGATGTGAGATGAGTGTTTCTTTTTCTTTCATTCATGTAAAATGTAAATTGATGTAATATTATTATTTGTATGGCCGCACAACCGGGTCGGGGTTGTAGCCGTCATTGTATAATTCTTTTTACTGTTTTTGCTCCTAGGATAGACCCATGGAGGGGTGCACAAACTACCGGGTATCTCGAAGTGCCGAGTGGCCTACTCACGGCATTGAGGGAGGTTGCTCCACTTCGGGTACTTGGCGGGTAGTTTGCCGCACCCGTAGGGGTCTTGGGTGGGGTATTGGCTATTCACCGCGACCTTGTAATCCGCTTTTCGTTGCAGGCTCGAAAGGATTGCGGATTCCTAGTATATCCAATATATTCATCTGTGATCTGTAATGTCTATCATTGCTATATATTTATAACTATTTAGGCATTGCTTATGTTTTACAGCCGCGCTAGCCCAGCCCCCGCTCTGTCGTTAGTTAAGTAACCTAACGGGTGATGACGGGACCCCGTGGCGAATGCGAATGGCATAAGCGTACGTCATATTTTGGTTGTTTTCTGCAATGGTAGGATTAAATGATGGGACGCATTAAAAGAACTAATGCAAGAATATCACGCATTAAAAGAACTAATGCAAGATAATAAACCAAGCTAAAGTCGTTGGAACACTTTCGAAAAACCACTCGGTTCTTTTCAAAACTAACTTTTAAATGCGGAACTTGAGCCACTCATTTTAAAAGCTATCTCGTTCCATCGATTATATCTAGTTCACTACGTTCACGGTTTAGCCAAAACCATTCGTAGCCCTCCGTCGTTTCACATGAATAGTCAATAGTATTCAAGCTGTGTTTGTTGGCCAAAGTCAAGGCATAGTGATTGGTAGCTATTGGGTATTCATGTGTAGCATAGATAGATGCGTTGATTTGAAACAGTCGTACTGCCTTGTTGGCCAAAGTCAAGGGTAGGTACGGGTGGATTCAAATTAACCTGGAGAATGACGGGTAGAACTTGACATGTGACTTATGATTTGTTGGCCAAAGTCAAGGTCATAAGAGCATGGGGCAAAAATCCACATCGGGAGTTTCATAAGTACTGAAACTTGCTAGATTTGCATACCATTTGGAGTGTGATGATTCTGGTAGGATTCCTTCAGTTTCGTCACGCGATGATATTTGGATCCCGATCCTACTGTGAGTATATGCTACTCCCCTGGAAATTTCTCACTAAACGATCAATGCTATAAACCTAGTAGGTGCCTAGAAAGGTGTTAGCGGGGCTACGCCCCCAGGGAAAAGAGGTTCTTAAATTAAGGAACTTCGCGAAAGCGTTGGAAAACCTCCCTCGAAGTACCGACACTGGCCTGGCTGAACGGTTAAGCAAATATTGTGCGGTGGGATTGATCCCGACTAATTCTTCCTTTATGGTTTGAGGAGGGATTCGAGAGACAGTGGGAGCCATCCTGTTTAGACAAATTAAAAACCATTCTAAACTTGCAAGAGCATCGTGCTGAGTGTTTCTTCTCTCTCTCCTAAATGCAGCGACCAATCAACATGACTGGACTTAAGTTACTTCTAGATAAAAACATACTGACAGGGCCAAACTACAAAGATTGGCTCAGGAATGTCAAGATGGCAATCACTTACGACAAGCTGGGGTATCTTCTTACCACCAAAGCTCCCCCCGTCCCAGGTCCCACCTCCAGCGTCGCGGATAAGGAAATCCGTAAGACTTGGGAGATTGATTGCGCGAAGGCCAAGTGCCTCGTACTTGCCTCTATGGACAACGAACATCAGAGGAGGCACGAGAATATGGACCTGGAATCCATATTTCTCCATACAAAAGAACTGTATGGAGAGCAGTCTCGTATCGCAAGATACGAAATATCGAAAAAGTTATTTTCAGCAAGATTGGCCGTCAGATCATCGGTAGCGGAACACGTGCTTAAGATGATTGGCTACATTGAGGAGCTCGCAGAACTTGGGACCACGTTGGAGAGTGAGCTCTATACGGACTTGATTCTCCAGTCCCTTCCTTCCACTTACGCCCAGTTTATACTGAACTTCAACTTACAAGAAAAGGAAGTTGAACTTTCAGAACTCCTCAACATGCTGAGGAGCGCAGAGGGCACCCTACAGAAAGGTAGGGAAACACCCACTTTGTTTGTAGGAGGATCTTCTTCTTCTAGGTCCAAGGCGAAAGCCAAGGGAAAGAGGAAGAAAGCCCCCGCCAAACCAAGGGGCGGTGTTAGTAAAGTGGATACGAAGGGAAAGGTAAAGGCAACAAAGATAGCGGGGAAGCTTGTGGGTAAAGAAGAATGCTTCTATTGTCATAAAAGTGGACACTGGAAGAAAGATTGCAGGGCTTGGAAAGCCAGGACACAGGAACTGAAGCAGGTTGCGGCTTCAGCTTCAGGTGTGTATGTTATTGAAAACTGTCTTTCGATAAACTCTACTTCCTGGGTATTGGATACCGGATCAGGATCTCATATCTGTAATTCTTTGCAGGCGTTGAGAAACCGTAGGTTTTTGAAGGCAGGTGACATGACCCTCAGAGTTGCGAACGGAGCTAGCATGGATGCTAAGGCCGTGGGGGACTATCACCTGGGAATGACAGATGGGCATGTTTTGGTTTTACGTAATTGCTTTTTTGTACCTAACGCAACTTGTAATATCATTTCTGTATCTTTGGTTTCTAAAGAAGGTTATGAATTTCCGTTTGTAAGTAATGTTGTAAACATTCACCTTAATCAAGTTCTGATTGTGTCAGGTACACTGAGCAATGGTATATACGTATTAAACCAACCACAGATTTTCAATGTCCAGAATACACACAAAAGAAAGTCTCCAGATATTAATCAGACTTTCTTATGGCATTGTAGACTGGGTCACATCAATGAGAGAAGGTTGACTAAGTTACATACAGAAGGATATTTGGATCCGTTCGAATATCAATCATATGCCACTTGTCAATCCTGTCTCAAAGGAAAGATGACAAAGACTCCGTTCACTGGACACGGAGTAAGAGCGAGCGAGCTCTTGGGACTCGTACACAGCGACGTGTGCGGTCCAATGTCTACACATGCGTGAAGCGGTTATTCTTACTTCATTACTTTTACGGATGACTTTTCAAGGTACGGTTATGTCTTCTTGATGAAACATAAGTCCGAAGCTTTTGAAAAGTTCCAGGAATATAAGAATGAAGTAGAAAAACAAACCGGCAAAAGTATCAAGATTCTAAGATCGGATCAAGGTGGTGAATACTTGAGTGCCGAGTTCCTGAACTATTTAAAAGAGAACGGAATTCTCTCTCAGCTTACTCCTCCATACACTCCGCAACATAACGGTGTATCGGAGAGACAGAACCGAACCCTATTGGATATGGTACGGTCCATGATGAGTAACGCTAAGTTGCCACGATCTTTCTGGGGGTATGCGCTAGAATCAGCTGCATACCTTTTGAACCGAGTTCCTACTAAAACTGTGCCTACCACACCATTTGAGATGTGGTGTGGGAAGAGGCCCCATCTTAATCACATTAAGACACGGGGATGTCCAGCTTTTGTCAAAAAGCAGCATGCGGACAAGCTCGAGGCACGCTCAGTGCAGTGCAAGTTTATGGGATATCCAAAGAACTCCAAGGGATATTTCTTCTACTGTGAAGAGGAACAAAAAGTTCTTGTTTCTCGTCATGCCTACTTCTTGGAAACTGAGTTTTTGGAAAACCAGATAAGTGGGAGCACAGTAGAACTGGAAGAAATTCCAGAACCACGAGCTATTACTGAAAGCTTAGAGGAACCAGAGGGTTCAAAAGAACAGGACATTCCTACGCCGCTCCGCAGGAGTAGTAGGCAGTCTCATCCGCCCGAGAGATACTACGGTTTTCTCATAGACGGGGATAGAGAGGATTGCATCATAGATTATGATGAGCCTACTAGCTTCCAGCAAGCCGTTCAGAGCGTTGACTCAGTAAAATGGCTGGATGCAATGCGGACCGAGATGGAGTCCATGTACACCAACAAAGTATGGACGTTGGACATTGCTCCAGACGGGGTAAAACCCGTAGGATGCAAGTGGATCTTCAAAAGAAAGATTGGTGTAGATGGACAGGTTGAGACCTATAAAGCTAGACTTGTAGCAAAGGGTTTTCGTCAAAGACCTGGTTTGGACTATGACGAAACCTTTTCTCCAGTGGCTATGCTGAAATCCATTCGGATCCTTCTTGCTATTGCTGCCTTCCACGATTATGAGATTTGGCAAATGGACGTAAAGACCGCTTTTCTAAATGGAAATTTAGAGGAGTGTGTCTATATGGACCAGCCAGAGGGTTTCATTCAGAGTGGGAGCAGCGGAAAGGTGTGCAAGTTGCTTAAGTCCATTTATGGACTAAAGCAGGCATCGCGGAGTTGGAACATCTGTTTTGATGAGACGGTCAAGGAATTTGGCTTTATCAAAAATCCAGATGAACCATGCATCTATAGTACATTTGTAGCGAGAACTGTAGTATTCCTCGTTTTATACGTGGATGACATTCTCTTAATAGGAAATGACATTCCTATGCTACAATCTGTCAAGAGATTCTTGTCACACAGGTTCTCCATGAAAGACCTGGGTGATGCCTCATACATCCTGGGGATCCGGATCCATCGTGATAGATCCAAGAGGATATTAAGACTTTCACAGTCCAGGTACATCGACACTATACTGAAGAGATTCAGTATGGAAGATTCCAAGCGCGGTAACCTACCGGCTTGTCACGGGATCACCCTCTCTAAAGAGATGTCTCCCAAGACTGATTTAGAGAGGGATCGCATGTCTATTATACCCTACGCTTCTGCGGTAGGCTCTATAATGTATGCGATGTTGTGTACCAGACCGGATGTAGCTTATGCACTAAGTGTGGTAAGCCGGTATCAGTCAAACCCTGGGGAGAAACACTGGATAGCAGTAAAAAACATTCTCAAGTACCTGAGAAGGGCTAAGGAGATGTTCTTGGTATATGGCGGAAAAGACCTCCAGATCGAGGCCTTTGCTGACTCCAGCTTCCAGAGTGACAAGGATGATTCCAAGTCCATGTCGGGTTTTGTCTTTACCCTCAATGGAGGGGCGGTGTGTTGGAAGAGTTCCAAACAGGAAACCGTTGCAGACTCGACGATGGAAGCGGAATACATCGCTGATCTGATGCCGCAAAAGAAGCTGTCTGGATGAGGAAGTTCTTGAAAGAACTTCAGGTGGTTCCGTCCATTGTTGACCCAATACCTCTGTATTGCGACAACAACGGGGCTATAGCTTTAGCGAAGGAACCCAGGTCCCATCAGAGATCCAGACACATCTTGAGGCGGTATCACCTGATCAGAGAGATCGTGGATCGCAAGGAGATCGAGGTTCGGAGGGTTGCTTTAGAAGAAAACACTGCAGATCCATTCACCAAGGCCCTACCCCAGACACAGTTCGAGCGGCTGATCGAGATGATAGGTCTTCGATACGCCAGTACATGGCCTTAGTGCAA
Source organism: Agapanthus africanus (assembly GCA_030015575.1). NCBI lineage: Eukaryota > Viridiplantae > Streptophyta > Magnoliopsida > Asparagales > Amaryllidaceae > Agapanthus > Agapanthus africanus. Next base: position 217,251,853 of record CM057337.1, on the reverse strand, counting down.
GTGGGAGATTGTTAGTGTATATGCCCTAGAGGCCATTACTGTATCATACTGGTTTGTATATTACTTAATGGAAGCTTGGGATATTCACCTTGTATATACAATCTTGCTCAAAATAGTAGTATGCTACTTGGTTTGTTTCTACTTCAATGTGTACATGTGTTTATTTTATCATATCACTTATACGCATTAGTAGAGCCCTTAGGATATTTTCTTGATTACCAGCGTTGTGATGGCAGTCACACTAGTGGGGGCTGGGTAATCTATAAGCACATCCTTATACAGGTCCCTAGTCGCAGGACTATCGAGACAGGGCATCGATACTCCGGAGTAGACTGGCGCATGCGCTTCTCATCCCAGTGTGGGAGACGGTCTGTCCCACAGCCGTCAGTACGTCGTACTTGAGATAGTATGCGGGTGCTCGTTAGGTTACGAGTACACTGGACAGGACTCGTCGGGAACTGACAAGTTGGTATTATACCTATCGTCAGTTATCAGTTCCCAGGTGACATGAGTACAGCTTAGTCCGCTGACTTGACACTGGCACTTCGCCTCGAGTGTGTTCCCACTGCACTTTGATCACTACCCTACCACGGCTCAAAGGAGTCGTGCAAACAGGTAGTGGTTGGGTGCAGTCCCGAAGCACTTGGAGGCAGTGACGGTTAGACAGGATTCATCTCTCCCGGTATTGGGGGTTGACATCGCGCTGTGTCTAGGAGAGCCATTACACGAGTAGTCCCTGGCCAGGGCAAGCGAGATATACTGGTAGGCTTCCAGTGTTATCTCAGGGTGTTTTGGGCTTCACTCCGACACGACTTGTACCGCTATTAGGGGACTGACGTTTACCGCCCCCTAGGCCCGACATGCGATGTATCAGACGAACAGACCGGACTGTACGGAGACTGTCATATTCAGACTCAGTGGGAGTTCAGATGGGGTTCACCTCATCAGTCTTCTTATCGACATCTACTTGGGGATCGTTACGCACAGCTAGTGCCGCTTGCGGTCTGTGGTTAAACCCACTGCCAGCGTAGTGTCGAGTCTTTAGAGTCCCACACAGAGGGCTATTCGCCTCTGGGCAAAACAGAGTAGAGGTCGCATGGTTTTGCGACAGGGTTCGTTCTCATCCGCGCACTTGTGCACGTTTGGAGTCCGGACCGATATTACTAGCAGGCTCTGGTTTGAGCCAGATATTGGTATATGTTTTGGGGTTGATTTTATCTCTTAGTATTCATGTTCCTCGGAACAAGAATGCGGGTGTGTATGCACAGTTGATTGAGGCGGAGGAAGAGGATATTCATTCGGGTTTCGGAACGGGTGCGTATGCACAGTTGACAGTCGTCTTTTTCCAAACCCTAATGAATTTATAATATATATCAATTAAATGAAATTGTGTCATGGTTGGTTTTGTTGACTTGTTGACCAAGGTTGACTTGTTGACCATGGTTGAAAGTTTGACCATCATCATTACATATCAAAGATGCTCTTTGATTCTAGCAAAATTCATTTAATGAATGTAATGATAATGGTCATTCCAAACCTTCCATCAACTATTTCATTTTTATTATTATTGTTAATTTGATAATTCTTTTCATTTTGTTACGGTTGCAAAATGAGAAGGATATTATTCATTTCTATCATAACACTTCTCTCTCCTCACTTCTTCTTCTTCCTCCTCTAGTTCAAGGAGATCCCTTCTCATGTGTTGAGAATCCCTCTCCTTGAGATAAAAACACCCCAAAGCCACTCTCTACTCACTCTAGGGTTAGAGGTTTAGCAAGACAAAGATCCTAGTTCTCTCAAAGTTCGAGAAAGGAGCCCGAAGGTCGAACCCTCAGGTGGATCCATCTTTGACGGAAGAAGGCGACGAGGAAAGCACCATCAAACCCTACAAAGGTTTCAAGAAGAAGGAGTTCAAGTTAGGTATAACCTTTTATCCGAGTAGCTAACTCTCTTTAGCATGGTATCTAGTTTAGTTTAGAAAAGATCCTGACTTTGATAGTCCATGTTGCCCTTTGCGCTAAAAATTTGATTTTTATACCGTTTCCGCCTCCCCGCAAGAACCGGGGACGGCAACGTGGACTTACAGATATGATATATCCCGCACCTTATTCGATGAGGAAAGGACCGACGATCCCTACACCGGGAGTGACTCCTTTAGCAAAACTAGAAAAGCTTCAAAAACACTTCATTTTAAAATCATTTGATTCTACAACGATATCAAGTTCTTTACGCAATAGGTTTTCAGAAAAACCTGTCGTAGCCCTCCGTCATTTCAGATAAGTACTAGTTAGTATTCGTGCTACGTTTGTTGACTATGTTAAGGCGTAGTGTGCGGTAGCTAATTAGTGCTTATCTGCATAAGCATATGATGCGATTGGATTAGGGTAGTCGTGCGACTTTGTTGGCTATGTTAAGGGTCGTGCGGGTGGGTTTAATTCAATCGGGAAATGACGGGTTGAACTTGACTAGCACTTATGATTTGTTGACCATGTTAAGGTCATATAGCTGCTAGGGGCAAAATATTATCGGGAATTTCAAGTGTTGAAATTTGCAATGAGATTGCATACCTTCTATGAGATAGTTGGATCCCGATACCCACTGCGAGTAATTGTTACTCCTGGGAGAGTTTTATACATTACAATTAGCCGATCAAGTAGGTGTCTAGAAAGGTGTTAACGAGGTTAAGCCTCTGGGAAAACGAGGTTGACATTAATTAGGTTCGTGCGAAAGCACGGGGGACCTCCCTCAAAGTACCGACACTGGCCTGGCTGAAAGATTGGCGAACTTATAGTGTGTAATTAATCCCGGCTGGTCTTTCCTTTTAGGGTTTGAAGGAAGATTTGATAAAAACAGTGGGAGCCATCCTGATTAGATAAAATAATAACCAATCTATTCTGGCAGAGCGCACGCTGAGTGTTTTCTTCTCTCTCTCTCCAGGTAGCGACCATATCACGCCTTAATCAAGATAATAATACGGAATATTGACCGAACCCGCTTGTTATACTGAGCTGGGGAACGTTGGTCCCGCTCCAACTTATAATTGTTATAAGACAGAGCAGGAAATTGGGGAATACCAGAATTCCTGTGCCGCCCAAACGAAGAGAGTGCATGCTGATGCATCATCTTTGGGTGTGTTCATTACAAAGAACTGTTTCTCAGTATCCTCTGCATCCAGGGTATATGATACCGGATCTGGATCCCAGATATGTAATCTGTTACATAGGGCTGCAAAAGGGTAGAAAAACTGAGAACGGGTGATAAGTTTCATGAGGCAGAAAACGGGGCAAGTGTTGCAGCCAAGTCTGTTGGTCACTGTTACCCTGTATTACAAATACATTGATTCTGAACGAATGTTATTAGATACCGAACCTGATATATAAAATCATATCAGTCTCTTTATAAGTAAAGAAATGATAAAATTTTGTATTGTTGGATAATGTTTTGAACATTTCCTATATCAAAAGTTGATCGGTTCAGGCACGTTATCTAAAAGCATTCATGTTCTAAATCAAACTACAGTTCTTCAGAATACGGAACACACACAAGAGGAAAAGTTCAGAAATGAACGAATCCTTCTTGAGGTATTGTAGACTAGGTCATATCAATGCGATCCGACTGGCTGAAGTTACATTTTAGATGCATATTTAAATCAGTTTGAATTTACATCTTGTGAAACTTGCCAGTCATGTCACAGAGATAAGATGACCATAGCTCCGTTTACTGGAAACAGAGAAAGTGTTAGTGAACTCTTGGGATGATACATGTTGATGTATAAAGGTCCCCTGTCTACAGATGCCAAGACTGGTTCCTAGTACTTCATTACATTCTCTGATAATCTCTTTAGATTCAGACATATGTTCTTGTTGAAACACAAGTCCGAACCTTTTGAGATATTCACAGAATATAAGTTAGAAGTAGAGAACCAATACGGGTATAAGTATTATGTCCTTTGATGAGATCAAGGAGGAGAATACTTGAGCACGAAATTCTTGGACTTTTCTAAAGGAGAATGAGATTCTCTCTCAGCATTACTCCTCCGTATACACCATAGCATGATGGTATATCGGGATGGAGCAATTACACCCTATATGATAAGGTGTGCTCTATGATGAGTACTACTGAGTTACATGTTTCCTTTTTGGGAGTTATGCGTTTGAGAAGCTGCATACCTATTGAATAGGATTCAAATTCAAATCAATTGCCTACCACTTCATATGTGATATGGAAAGGGAAGAGCCCATATCTTAAGTTAGTTAAGATTTGGGGTTGTCCAGCCTATGTCTGAAAAACAAAATCCGGACAAGCTCGAGGCAAGATCTGTTATGTAGAACTGGAAATGTTCCAGCTATACAAACTGCAGCTGATGATTTGAAAAAAAACCCCAAAGGATTCAATAGTTACCAACGAACCTCAGCCTCTCCGCCGATCTAGTAGGGTTCCTCACCCACCTGAGAGATACTTCGGTTACTCTATGACAGTGGGAGCGAGGATTGCATCATGAGATGATGACCCAACTAGTTTCGAGCTGGCCATCAGGAGTGGGACTCTGTAAGAATGGCTGGATGCTTAGTGATCTGAGATGGAATCTATGTACACTAACAAAGTATGGACTTTGGTTGCTATATCTGAAGGGTTAAATCCCCATCAGGAGCAAGTATATCTTGAGAAGATTACTTGGTGTAGATGGAAAAGTTGAGACTTTCAAAGCTAGACTTGTTAAAGCTTTTCGTCATCGACCAGGCGTGGATAATGATGAAACCTTTTCAAGTGGCTATGCTTAAGTCCATCCAGATCCTACTTGCCACGGCTACATACCATGACTACGATATCTGGCGTATAGGTGCCATGACTGCTTTTCTAAATGATGTTTTAGAAGAGGACGTCTATAAGTACACAGCCAGAGGGCTTCGTAGACAGTGGGAGCAGCGGAAACGTGTACAAGATGCTTTATAGGATAAAGCAGGTATCGCGGAGTTGGAACATCTGTTTTGATGTGTTAGTCAAAGAGTTTGACATTATCAAAATGGTAGATGAACCTTGTATAAACAAAAAGGTAGTACGGAGTATAGTGCCGATCCTCGTAGAGTACGTGGATGACATGCTCTTGATAGGGAAGGAGTTTCCTATGCTACGCTCGGTCAATCTCCGCTTATCACAATGATTCTCCGTATAGGATCAAGATGATACCTCCTAAATCCTGGGTTTTGGATCTATGAGATAGATCTAATTGGATGTTAGGATTCTCACTAGTTGTAGTGAGATGGTATCAATCGATCCTGGGGAGAATCACTGGAAGGGTTCCAGAGTGATAAGGACGACTGAAAGTCAGTCACAGGCATTGTCTTTACCCTCAGTAAAGGAACGGTATGTTGGAAGAGTTCCAATCTAGATACCGTGGCATACTAGACGATAAAGGCTCGATACATCGCTACTTAAGATGCTACCAAAGAGGCAGTCTGGATGTATATTTGTTCATGAGATGAACTTAGTTCCTCCCATTGTGTGACAATGGAGTTGTGGCTTATGCCAAGGAACGTCCGTCCCATCAGTGATCCGGACATATTCTAAGGCAGTATCACCTGATCATGGAGATAGTTGATCTCCAGGGTGATCGAAGTTAGGAGAGTAGACTCAGAGGACAACACAGCGGATCCACTCACAAAGGCCTTTTCCCAGAGAGAGACTTGATCAGTCGAAAATATTGTATATTTTAGCCGGCAATTTCCTTAACATTTGCATACATTTAGAAGTGTTTGGCATTCATATTCTACATATTAGCAAATCTGTCACAAAATATGAGATTGCATGTGTTAGACTTTTAAACCGACACTTTAAAAGAAATTAACCGCATTTCATGGCACCGCATCATTTCTGTATTTACGCAACACTTGTCTTGAGTCTATGCAGGAAAATACGGAAGAAAAGCCAAAGAGCTGATCAAAATTACGCCAACTCAATGAAATCAGATCTGGTAGTATTTCAGAAGGAATTATTAAATTCAGCATATAAAAGAAAAGCCCAAAAGTGAGCCCAAGACCAAAACAGAAAGTCCAAGCCCCAAGGCTCCACGTCAGCCGCGGAACCGCGGCAGGAGATGGCTTGCGCCGCGGAAGCGCGACGGTTCTGCCACGTCAGCCGTCCAAGTTTGGGCACAATTCCTTTCTCTGGTCCCACAGTCCATTCTGATACTTTAAATACCAGAAATATCTCGAAGCTACTGCCAGATCAGCAAAAAAAATTAAGAAGGCTAATCCTAATTAAGCTCCTAAACTAATCCTCTTCTAGAAGCTCCTCCTAACTAATCACATCTAGAAGCTTCTCCCCTAACTAACTTTTGGAGGGAAATTTGAATTCTCTCAACAAACTTTTGGAGGGAAACTTGGAATTTGAAATCCTAGATCTAGGGTTAGTTATCTATAAATAGGAACCTAGACCTAGGGTTAAAGGTAATCAATCTTTAATCAATAATCAATAACCATTGGTTCATTCTACACCATTTTCTTCCACAAGTCTCGTGACAAGGCTTGTGCGAAACCCTAACCCTAATTCCACTCCAAATCCAAGATCTTGAGTACCAAATCAAGTGAGAAGCCTTCAACCTTTTAGGAGCCGAGCCGATCTTCAATCGGGCAAGTGATCCAAGCCGATCCGCGATCCACGGAGACGAGCGAAGCCAAGTCGACGATCGAATTCTTCCTCTTGTAGTTCTTGAGCGAATGTAATGAAATTGTTGATATAAATAAAAGGTGAAATTCTTTAATCTTGCTTTCTTTTAATTCTTGCATCATGATTAGATCTCAATTTGTAATTGTTACTCTTGTTGTGATGTGTGAGTGAAACTCCGCTCGTAAAGGAGTCGAGACGATTGTAGAATGATGATGTAACAAATCTTAATACTATTTTTAAGTCCTACGAGTTTTGTAAACCCTAGCAAGTTCAAGAATCGATGACCTAGTTTCGTAGCGATGCTTTCTTGATTGTGATCGCTCGAAATTAGGGATCTACGATCGTTTCTTGAATTTACTAGAGGCTAGAATATGAATGGTATCAATGAAAGAACAAGAGATAAGATGAAACCCTAGTTTCACAAGAAGTCTCTAATTCTCATCGATTATCATCGATCTAGTATCAATTCATCGAAGGATAAGAATACGTAATTGTAAGATTACATCACATCTATAGATCCTATCGATTCCTACGAGCCTCATTTCGATTCTTGATATTTGGTTTGGAAAAATCAACAAACTATAAATTCTTGATTCTATCTTTTCTTGTTATTAGATCTAGATATTTTCTTTTTCTTGAAATACAAAATTTAAATCATGAATTGTTTGTTTTCTTTTCTTTAAAGTTTCGACTCATCTAAATTCGAAAAGACGAACGATTACACTTTCCCTGTGGACGATCCGCACTCACTAACAATCTACATCCGACACCGTAGTTGATTGCGGTCAAATAATTTTTGATTGTGATTTCTTTACAATTTCATACTACACATCAAGAATTCGTTTCAATCAAATGGCGCCGTTGCGGGGGATAGTGCGCTAATAGTTCGTATTTTGAAATTTGAGTTGAAAATTTTATTCCATCTAAATTTTGTGATCAAAATTCGTGCAAACACTAATACGTGTTTTGTGGTTTGATTGCGAGGAAATCTGGAATCATTGGAGCTGGAGAAATTTTTTTCTGAAAATTCCAGAGAACTGTAGAAATCAACAGCAAGCTACTGTTGAAATTTGGTGGAGTGAACAGTGCATACAGGCGCGTTTCCGCGGCTAAACACCCTAATACGCGGCGGATCCGCCGCATTTCAACCTCTTCACTGCACCAGTTTTTCTCAGTAACTCCCTCACTTTCTTATCTCTTACCTCATCTGCTCCAATAACAATTTTACTGCAGGTTTCTTTACAAATAAATCGCAGCGCCGCAAAGCAAAATAAAATTTGTGCGTGTTTTTGATTCTTGTGGTTGTTGCATATTAATACGGAATTTAAGGGGCACGACCAAATTCAAATTAGGTGGGGATTTCATTACCCTTCCTAGGCCCCGAAAATCGCAAAACTTGCATCCGCATTGACCCTCATTAATTAAAAGAAATCTAGAGATGACTGTAAGGACCGTCACGCTCAATTAGGACAAGAGAAGGCCGTGGGTAATTCATTGCTTATCCGCGTTTTCTTGTGGTGCCTAAGGCGAGTGTGTCTAATGCTAGTGGTTATTAATTAGGCCTACTGTAGTGGTGGTTCCTTCCCACTTACCTGGCACTTATCCGGCCACAGGGGGACAAAGAGGCAGTGGTGGATTGATCCTGCGACTTGTCTTTTGGCAGTTAGGAGCGGTCTAGAGCTTTGACCTAGGTGACCCCTAGATTTTAGGGTTTTTGTGTGCTGCATTTGTTGTGTTGCATCATTTTTTAAAATTCCGTATCAATTTTCAAAACAAACACCGCATTCACATCATTTCCCCTAATTATAAATTCACGCTGCCACTTGTACTAACCCTTTTTAGTGCAAGATAGGCTGGACAACGGGTTTCTAGTGCCTGTTTAGTCCGCGTTTCCCTCATCGACCCTAAAGTCGGTATTTCTACATTTACCTTTTCTTTACCCACTACCACACCCACATCGATGGATCATCCTCCATCGAACTTCTTTTCCACTACTCTGCCGCCGTCCGTTGGTGCGCAGATTCCACCTCGCATCTCTCTCCAAGAGAGATGTTATCCTACACGAGGCCCACTTTCCACTTGTCTTTCCACACCACCAGCCAACGGGGAAAATTTTCAAATAAAACCCCAATACATCAACCTTCTACCAAAATTTCACGGTCTCGAGTCTGAAGACGCATACGTGTTTATCACCAAATTTGAAAATGTATGCGCAATGATGGGTACCTCACAGCTTTCTGTGGAGGCTTTCCGTCTTCGTCTTCTCCCATTCACCTTGTGCGATTTAGCCGAGAAGTGGCTTTATAACACTACCGCATATTCCATTTCAAATTGGGACGAATTCGTCAAAGCATTCCTTAATAAATTCTACCCACATCAAAAGACAGCTCGAGTCCGTAGCGAAATCTATCAATTCACCCAGCTTCCAAATGAAACATTTTCAAAATGTCTTGACCGCTTCAAGGATCTGTTACTCCAATGTCCACATCACGGCATCCCGAGATGGGAATTGTGCCGAATCATTTATGAGGGCATTACTCCTTATACAAGACAGTCCCTTGAATCCATGTGTCAAGGCAACTTTATGACCAAAGATGATGGGGAAGCCTGGAAATTTCTAGAAGATTTCGCTGAAAAATCTTTACAGTGGGAGGGTGTGAGTCAATCGTCTAGGGATGGCAATGATATTTCCATAGGAGTTAGAGCTGACATTTCAGCTATGCAAAAGAAACTCGAGACTATGGAAAACAAATTTTTAGCCGCCCTAAGTCAAATATCACTCTCCAAAACTGTATGTGGATGCTGTTCTGATCCGTCTCACTTGACGGAAGAATGTCCATTTCAAGGTCCTGAGCATACAAATGCCGCATTTCAAAGACCTAGAAACGATCCATCTTCCTCCACATATGATCAGGGTTGGAGGAATAACCCTAACTTTGCTTGGAACCAATCACAATTTCAAAACACGGTTCCAACCCAAAACAATTTCCAAGGGGTCCCTCCACCACAACAGCAGCCACCACTTCAATTGAGTCAGCGCCCCTTCCAATCACAGAACTTCCAAAATCCGGCCAACACTTTTGCACCGTCTAGTCCTTTGCAATTGACCGGTACAGATAATACCTCTGCACTAGCACAAACCTTGGATACTTTCATGAAACAATCCATCCAAGGGACGACAAGTTTGCAATCTTCCGTTGAGAATGTGATGAAGATCATTATTTCTCAAAATGATAATATCAAATCGATGGAAGAACAAATTGCACAACTAAAAGCCGAAATGAGTGCACGAGAGAAAGGGAAACTTCTAGCTCAACCTTTACCCAATTCTAGCTATTTATATGATGTGGATGCAATCACGTTGAGATCTGGAAGAGTGCTTGACACTCACGTTGGGGAAGAGTTTGATGATACTGATAAATCAATCAATAACACCCCGGCTGAGACCTTTCTTCACACACACACTTCTTACCCCAGTTCTTCTACCCCACCTTCTTCCAAGCCTATTCTTTGTTTCCCAAAAGGCTCTCCACTACAGCCCACCTCTTTTTCTCCTCCACGGACGATCCCCACTTCTATTCCAGGATCGGTTCCACACCCACTTCCTTCTCCTATGATGGACCCTGCGCTTATTGCTAAAGCACCTTATCCTAATCGATTAAGGGCTAACACACCGAGTCCACATATGGAGAAGATCATGAACATTTTTAAGCAAGTAAACACCAACATCCCTCTCCTAGATGCTATCCAACAAGTTCCGTCCTATGCGAAAACTCTTAAGAACTTGTGCACTAGGAAGAGGAAGACTCATGTGCCCAAGAAGATATTCATGGAAAAAACAATAGACACGGCTTTCCCCCAACAATTACCGAGGAAACGTAAGGATCCAGGATATCCTACTATTTCCGTTTCTATTGGGGAAAAACACATCAACCGTGCTCTACTAGACCTTGGCGCTAGTGTTAACTTGCTTCCTTTCTCAGTCTATGAGCAACTAGGTATCGGAGAGTTGAAGCCAACCAATTGCACTCTCCAGATGGCTGACCGATTAATCACCAAACCTAGGGGTGAACTGGAGGATGTTTTAATAAAAATCGGAGAATTTATATTCCCGGTAGATTTTATTGTAATTGATACACAACCTGTAGCGAACCCACGGAATCAAATTCCGGTGATTTTAGGTCACCCCTTTTTGGCCACTTCCAATGCTATTATCAACTGTCGTAACGGCTCTATGACCCTATCTTTCGGGAATAGGTCAATAGAGCTGAACATTTACAAGTTGGGAAGTGTACCCTCCGAACCTACTGCTCAGGTCTGTTCTGTCGACTTAATGGATGTCGACAGCAGCGAATTTGATGATCCTCCTAATATCGATCTTGACTCTTTTCATTCGTTATTGTTTGACCCAACTATGTATCATACACATACGGACTCTTCCACCGAGATGTCCGGGTCAACAAATAACACTGATTATGAACTGTTCTTAGAGTCTGAAGATCACCCCGCACTTTGTGATGACATTATTTCTCGGGGTATAGATGGAACTTTTGAGGAGATCTTCGCTGATGAACTCGCATTTTTGAATGACACGGGTGTTGAGATGAATCATGTCCCAATCAATGAAATTGAACCTCCACCCCTTCTTTTGAACTGTAAGAAGAATGCGAGTAATCCATCACATACACTGCATCGTCTCTCCAAAATGAGACGCACACACATTCTATTCCACCACTTAACCTTTCCCCACTTTTTCTTCCACCAACCCGAGCACTGCATTGATAAAATTTTTGAATGGTTGGTGTTGACATTCGGTCTTTGCAAAGCTTGGCATCGACCACTGATTTTTGACCCCCACTTGTGATTTTAAAAGATTAACATTGCATAACTCAAGTTTGGGGGGGTATAATCGGGCTCTTGAAAATAAAATTTTTACAAACTTTTGAGCCAAAAAAAAGTTTGGGGGAGGATCTTCACTTAAATATTTTGCCCCCACTAATAAATTCCTCCCAAGCTTACAGGTTTTTCGAGATTTAGCAGATGGCAACAGTGAGGACACTGTTGAAAACAAGTTTGGGGGAGGTTTGTGCTTATTTACGCATCATTTGCATCATACAATGCATAAGCACAAAACATTTCTTTAAAAACCTATAAAAATTTAAAAATTTTCAAAATTATAAAAAAAGATTTTTGTACATAAATAAGATAATAAAAGTTTAGATAGTGAAAAATTACATCTATGAGATTAGAAAAATTTTAAGAAAACCAAGAAAATTAGAAGTTTTCTTATACGAACTAGTAATAAGTAGTTATGAGCCGTTGTCCCAAGGGTTAGTAAGATGAAGGACGTCACTAATCTGAGGATAAAAATAAGTCTGAAAAATAGTTTCTATTCTGAAAGCCAAACATTTTGAACGTTGCTACCCTGCTATTCGCACTTACACACGTCTTAAAGCCTGGGATAGTAGAGGATACCTTGAAATGCTCTTGTCTTAAAGCCAAAAGTATGAAAAAAAAAATGGTGAGAAAAATGGACACTGGTTTTGTTATCACCAAGGGAAATAAAAAAATATATAGCAAGGGTGCCTTTTCATCTAGTGCCCTAAGGCCAACTGGTCTGGGAGTCACTGCTATACCTGAGGTGGTGCAAGACTAGGAAAATACACCAAATAAGCAATCACATGAGTAATCGGTCGGTTAGTACCTCAAGAAGTATTAACGGTCGCATGAAAGTGTGTGAGCTCATCGAGAAAAAAAATATATACTGAGGTTGATGAGCAAGAGTATGATAGCTTGAATTGAATTCTCCGGGTGTAGGGATGTCTTTACACACACGCAGGGTTATATGATCGATGTTTGGAAGAAAGATAGGAATGAAGAATAAGACGATGTTTTATTGAGGGAGGACGTGATTTCTGACATCTTTTCATGACCATTAAGATAGGGCTCATGACAACCGAAAAGCTAGCTTAGTTGGAAACCCTAATTTTCAAGGCTTTTCTTTTACGATTCTTTTCTTTAAATGTAATATTCATGATCTTCCTTTTATTATTGGATTTTGTGGGTGCAATCCGCTGAAAACCCTCAGGAGACAACACTCCTCCTACTAGGGACACCTAGAGGTTTAAAGGCTTGTTGCACGTGCTCAGTGCAATCGTGTTGCCTACGAAAGTGTGCTAGTTAGTTTTTCTCTTTTCTTTATTTTCTCCTTCTCTTTTTAATAAAACATTCGCTCGAGACGATCGAAATTAAGTTTGGGGGTATTTGATCAGTCGAAAATATTGTATATTTTAGCCGGCAATTTCCTTAACATTTGCATACATTTAGAAGTGTTTGGCATTCATATTCTACATATTAGCAAATCTGTCACAAAATATGAGATTGCATGTGTTAGACTTTTAAACCGACACTTTAAAGGAAATTAACCGCATTTCATGGCACCGCATCATTTCTGTATTTGCGCAACACTTGTCTTGAGTCTATGCAGGAAAATACGGAAGAAAAGCCAAAGAGCTGATCAAAATTACGCCAACTCAATGAAATCAGATCTGGTAGTATTTCAGAAGGAATTATTAAATTCAGCATATAAAAGAAAAGCCCAAAAGTGAGCCCAAGACCAAAACAGAAAGTCCAAGCCCCAAGGCTCCACGTCAGCCGCGGAACCGCGGCAGGAGATGGCTTGCGCCGCGGAAGCGCGGCGGTTCTGCCACGTCAGCCGTCCAAGTTTGGGCACAATTCCTTTCTCTGGTCCCACAGTCCATTCTGATACTTTAAATACCAGAAATATCTCGAAGCTACTGCCAGATCAGCAAAAAAAATTAAGAAGGCTAATCCTAATTAAGCTCCTAAACTAATCCTCTTCTAGAAGCTCCTCCTAACTAATCACATCTAGAAGCTTCTCCCCTAACTAACTTTTGGAGGGAAATTTGAATTCTCTCAACAAACTTTTGGAGGGAAACTTGGAATTTGAAATCCTAGATCTAGGGTTAGTTATCTATAAATAGGAACCTAGACCTAGGGTTAAAGGTAATCAATCTTTAATCAATAATCAATAACCATTGGTTCATTCTACACCATTTTCTTCCACAAGTCTCGTGACAAGGCTTGTGCGAAACCCTAACCCTAATTCCACTCCAAATCCAAGATCTTGAGTACCAAATCAAGTGAGAAGCCTTCAACCTTTTAGGAGCCGAGCCGATCTTCAATCGGGCAAGTGATCCAAGCCGATCCGCGATCCACGGAGACGAGCGAAGCCAAGTCGACGATCGATTTCTTCCTCTTGTAGTTCTTGAGCGAATGTAATGAAATTGTTGATATAAATAAAAGGTGAAATTCTTTAATCTTGCTTTCTTTTAATTCTTGCATCATGATTAGATCTCAATTTGTAATTGTTACTCTTGTTGTGATGTGTGAGTGAAACTCCGCTCGTAAAGGAGTCGAGACGATTGTAGAATGATGATGTAACAAATCTTAATACTATTTTTAAGTCCTACGAGTTTTGTAAACCCTAGCAAGTTCAAGAATCGATGACCTAGTTTCGTAGCGATGCTTTCTTGATTGTGATCGCTCGAAATTAGGGATCTACGATCGTTTCTTGAATTTACTAGAGGCTAGAATATGAATGGTATCAATGAAAGAACAAGAGATAAGATGAAACCCTAGTTTCACAAGAAGTCTCTAATTCTCATCGATTATCATCGATCTAGTATCAATTCATCGAAGGATAAGAATACGTAATTGTAAGATTACATCACATCTATAGATCCTATCGATTCCTACGAGCCTCATTTCGATTCTTGATATTTGGTTTGGAAAAATCAACAAACTATAAATTCTTGATTCTATCTTTTCTTGTTATTAGATCTAGATATTTTCTTTTTCTTGAAATACAAAATTTAAATCATGAATTGTTTGTTTTCTTTTCTTTAAAGTTTCGACTCATCTAAATTCGAAAAGACGAACGATTACACTTTTCCTGTGGACGATCCGCACTCACTAACAATCTACATCCGACACCGTAGTTGATTGCGGTCAAATAATTTTTGATTGTGATTTCTTTACAATTTCATACTACACATCAAGAATTCGTTTCAATCAAGACTTTTATGGGATGGTTGAGTATGAGATACTACAACCACTGTTATCAGATGGCCCTAGTGCAAGTGGGAGATTGTTAGTTATATGTATGCCCTAGAGGCCATTACTATACATAGGATGTATATTGTAGTGGATGCTTGGACATATATAGGGAGGACTTTCTTGCTCGACATGATAGTATGCTATCTGGTTGATCTTTACCTTAACGTGTACACTGATTGTCTCTCTGTTACATGTTGGTAAAGCCCTTAGGATATGTACTTGACTACCTGGACTATGATGCGGATCATACTAGTAGGAACATGGTAGTCCATAAGTACATTCTTCAAAGTCCCTAGTCGTGGGTATATCGAGACGGGGCATCGATATACCAGAGTAGACTAGCGTATGCCTTCTCGACCCATACAGATGGGCGATGGATGATCCCATATCCATTGGTGTTTGACATCGGAGATGATATACGGGTGCTCAGTGGAGACTGGGTACACTGGACGGACTCGCCAAGAACTCCCAGATGGTATTATACCTTACGTCAGATGGCAGTTCTCAGGTGACACTGGTACAGAGTAGTCTGTTGACCCGAGATCGTCATAGAGTCTTGTGTGATTCCCACTGTGCTTTGATTTCCACCTTACCACGTCCAAGAGGGAATGCAAAACGGTGGTTTTTGGGTACAGTCCCGAGTCACATGGAGGCAATGAGCGATAGGAGGGGATTCGTCTCTCCCAGTATAGGGGGTTGATGTTGCGCTGTGTTCGATTGGCTATAACCGGAAATCCCTGGCCAGGGTTGCTGAGATTTACTGGTAAGTGTTACCAGTAGTTTCTCGAACTGTTATAGACCTCATATCGACACGACTTATCGAGCTGTTGGGGTCTGACGGTTACTACCCCTAGGCGAGATATGCGACATATCAGACGACGAGACCGGACTGTACGGTAAGTGTTACTGGTTGGATTCACAGGAGTATGAGCGGGCTTGCTCGTCGATCTTCTGATCGCTCAATACCCGGGTGGCCGTTACGTTTAGCAGACCGCTTGCGGCTTGTGGGTGTTTGATATGATCATCATCTGCTGTCGGCGTATTGACGAGTCTTTAGAGTCCTACACAGAGGTTTCCTGGCTCAAGCGAAACGAAATAGGAGCGCATATGAGATATGTGCGGGACCGAGAATAATGCGTGTATGTGATACTGTATTCTATTCTCATGATGAATGTATCGAATGGTTGTATGCGATATAACCTAGTTATCGAATCAAGGATTGATTCGATAAGCCGATACATTGGATATTAGTCGGTTATATGCGATATGACCGGATCGTTAAATCAAGTGTTGATTTAATGATTTAATGCATAATTATATATTTGATATGTTACTTTGCATTAACTAATATTGGCTCACTTTAAATGGATTTTCTCACTTATAGTTCACAAGTTGTATATGTGATATACTTTTGTGCACTTGGATGTATCATGTTTGATGATACATGAATGCTAGGGTTTGTGTAAAGAATTAAACCTTGGTTAAATAAATGGTTAGGTTTTTTATTTATTCATTCTAGTTAACGATCCGTATTAGGGTTTCTCGGCACTTGTAAAATTTGAAATTGGCATGGTTGATGCCTTGTGAGACCTCATTAGTGCGCCTAGGAACCCTACATCCAATGAGTAACACTACCGTACAGTCCAGTCTCTTCGTCTGATATATCACATATCGAGTCTGGGTGTGGTAAATGTTAGACCCCAATAACTTGATAAGTCGTGCCGATGTGAGGCTCATAACGGGTCGAGAAACTACCGATAAAACTTACCAATAAATCTTAGTTTCCGCCCTGTCTAGGGACTTCTTGTTATGGCCAATCGAGCACAGCGCAACATCAACCCCCAATACCGGGAGAGACGAATCTCCTTCTATTGTTCATTTCCTCCATGTGACTCGGGACTGTATCTAAAAACCACCGTTTTGCACGCTCTCTTTAACGTGGTAAGGTGGAAATCAAAGCACAGTGGGAATTGTTAGTTATATGTATGCCCTAGAGGCCATTACTGTATATGAGATGTATATTGTAGTGGATGCTTGGACATATATAGGGAGGACTTTCTTGCTCGACATGATAGTATGCTATTTGGTTACTCTTTATCTTAACATGTACACTGATTGTCTCTCTGTTACATATTGGTATAGCCCTTAGGATGTGTACTTGACTACCCGGATTATGATGCGGATCATACTAGTGGGACAAAGGTAGTCGGTAAGTACATCTTTTAATGTTCCTAGTCGTGGGTGTATCGAGACGGGGCATCGATATACCAGAGTAGACTAGCGTATAGCTTCTCGACCCATACAGATGGGCGATGGATGATCCCATATCCATTGGTGTTTGACATCAGAGATGATATACGGGTGCTCAGTGGAGACTGGGTACACTAGACGAACTCACCGAGAACTCCTAGATTGTATTATACCTCACGTCAGATGGCAGTTCTCTGGTGACACTGGTACAGATTAGTCTGTCGACCCGAGATCGTCATAGAGTCTTGTGTGATTCCCACTGTGCTTTGATTTCTACCTTATCACATTCATGAGAACATGCAAAACGGTGGTTTTTGGGTACAGTCCCGAGTCACATAGAGGCAATGAGCGATAGGAGGGGACTCGTCTCTCCCGGTATTAGGGGTTGATGTTGCGCTGTGCTCGATTGCTATAACAGGAAGTCCCTGGCCAGGGCTGTTATGAGATTTACTGGTAAGTGTTATCAGTAGTTTCTCGACCCGTTATGAACCTCATATCAGCATGACTTATCGAGTTATTGGGGTCTAACGTTTACCACCCCCAGACGAGATATGCGACATATTAGACGAAGAGACCGGACTGTATAGTAGTGTTACTGATTAGAATCGCAGGAGTATGAGCAGGCATGGTTGTTGATCTTCTGATTGCTCAATACCCGGATGGCCGTTACGTTTAGACCGCTTGCGGCTTATGGGTGTTTGATATGATCATCGCCTACTGCCGGCGTATTGATGAGTCTTTAGAGTCCTACACAGAGGTTTTCTGGTTCATGCGAAACGAAGTAGGAGAACATATATGATATGTGCGGGACCGAGATTAATGCGTGTATGTGATACCGCATTCTATTCTCGCGATATGTGACATCGGTCGGTTATATGTGATATAGCCGGGTTATCGGATCAAGTGTTGATTTGATAATTTGTTACATTTGATATTAGTCGGTTATATGAGATATAGCCGGATTATTAAATCAAGTGTTGATTTAATAATTTAATGTATAATTATATATTTGATATATTAATTTACATTAACTAGTATTAGCTCACTTAAGTTTTCTTTTCTCACTTGATTTTGTGCACATAATATATATGTGTTATATATTATTGTACATTATTTGTGTCAGGCTTTATGATACACACTACATGGGTGTATGAGACTTACACCATACTAATTATAATGTAGGGTTTAAAAATTTAAAGTAAATCCAAATTAGTTGGAAATTAGTCACATGCATGAAGCTTGTAGAAGCTTGTGGATGCATTGACTTATTCTACTAATTTTGTTTTACTTAAGATATTTATTAACCTAACCATTATCACATAGCCATGGTTATGTCTCTACATGAGTTAGTGTATGACACTAACTCACCCATGGTTGCTATTTTCACCTCATTAGTTCATTCTTTCTTCTTCATTCTTCATCTTCTTCTTCAATGAAAAAGCTTGCTAGCTTATTTCTAAGTGAGAAAATAATGTGAGAAAATTAAATCTAAAGTAAACCCATTTCCTACTTCATCATCCTCTACTACTTGCCATTTAGTTTAGGGTGTTTGCTTCACTAATTTCACAATTAGTGAAGAGGTAGCATGAGCTTGTGTCTGCTCGACGTAGATCATCTTCGGCCTCGAAGACTTCGAGCAAGCTTGTTCATTTCTTCATGTGAATCCTTACTAGAGTTCGGGTGTTCACTACTTGGAGCGAAGGGACTACTACATAGAGCTTTAGAAGTGAAGGACCGGTCTACAAAGGTTGTATTCCTCATTCACTTAGTGTAATATTTGATTACATGCTTGCTTTACTCCTAATTTTCTAGTTAGATCCTTGGCATGAGTTGCATAGCTCTTTACGTTTTTTAAAATTGTATACTTGATGCCCTAAAAATCCTAGTTAGGGTGCTATGGAACCCATCAGGAATCACACAAGACTCTATGACGATCTCGGGTCTAAAGACTAACCTGTACCAGTATCACCAGAGAACTGCTATCTGAAGTTAGGTATAATACCATCTTGGAGTTCTCGGCGAGTCTTGTTCAGTGTACCCAGTCTCCACTGAGCATCCGTATACAATCTTTGATGTCAAACACCAATGGATGTGGGATCATCCATCGCGCATCAAATGGGTCAAGAAACTCATACGCTAGTCTACTCTGGAATATCGATGCCCCCTCTCGATACACCTACGACTAGGAACAATTAAAGGATGAACTTGTGGACTACCCTAGCCCCACTAGTATGATCTGCATCATAATCCTGGTAGTCAAGTACATCCTAAGGGCTTTACCAACATGTGAGAATAAGACAGTATCGCAATACTAGTCTACATATTAAGATAAAGAGTAACCAGATAGCATACTATCATGTCGAGCAAGAAAGTCCTCCCTATATATGTCCAAGCATCCATTATAATATACAATCATGTACAATAATAGCCTCTAGGGCATACATACAACTACCAACTTTATCAACGAAGAAAAATATGCGAAGTGGATCGCATGCATTGTCCTAGTAAAGAAGAAAAATGGGCAGATTCGGATTTGTGTCGACTGCAGGGACCCAAACAAAGCATGCCCTAAAGATGATTTCTCGCTCCCGGTCATGGAAATGATGGTCGACGACACCTCAAATTACGAGCTATTCATCTTCATGGATAGTTCGTCTGGGTACAATCAGATAAAAATGTCACTTGAGAATGAGAAGCATACAACATTTCGAACCCCAATCGGCATATACTGTTACAAGGTGATGCCATTTGGACTGAAGAATGCAAGTGCCACATATCAAAGGGCAATGGCCAAGATCTTTGACGACTTAATCCATAAAGTCGTCGAATGTTATGTTGATGATTTAGTCATCAAGACTAAAACCAAGGCTGATCATATCCAAGTCCTTAGGACAGTTTTCACCATACTGAGGGAGTACGATTTAAAGATGAATACTTTAATGTGCACTTTTGGCGTGTTGTCGGAAAAATTCTTGGGTTTCATTGTCCGACATCGGGGGATTGAAATTGACCCATCAAAGATAAAGGCCATCATGGGGATACCTCCTCCAAAGAATCTGACGTAGATAAGAACTTTTCAAGGCAAACTTGCTTATACACAAAGGTTCATCTCAAACCTATCAGGAAGATGTAGGCCCTTCTCGAAGCTCACGAAGAAAGGAACTCCTTTTATCTTAGATGCCGAATGTCAAGAAGCATTTGAAAGCATTAAACAGTACTTGTTGCACCCTCCAGTGCTTGCTGCTCCCATTCCAAATAAATTGCCGATTCTCTACACTGCCAAGCTAGATGAATCACTCGGCGCGCTCCTTGCCCAGAATAACGAGGGAAAAGAAAATGTCTTCTACCACTCCAGTCGAACATTAGTCAGGGCGGAACATAACTATTCCTCGATCGAAAAGCAATGCTTGGCCCTGAAATTCACTGTGAAGAAGCTGATGCACTATCTTCTCGCTCATCAGGTTATGTTGATCTCCAAGATCGACCCTCTTAAACACTTAATTACCAAAGCAAGTCTTGCCAGCAGAATGGCAAGATGGGCTGTCATGCTGCTTGAGTTCGACATAGTCTATACTCCTCAGAAAGCAGTAAAAGTGCAAGCTCTTGCCAACTTCCTCGCTGCTCATTCCATACCAGAAGGGTCAACGCTAAAATGCGAGTTACCCGACAAACAAGTGCTGCACCTCGAGGATAACGATCCGTGCTGGGAGCTCTATTTCGATAGAGCCTCATCAATAAGAACCTCTAACAAATCAAGCATCCCGCAGATAAAAGCAGGGATAGGATTGATGATCATCATGCCATCGGGTGGAACCCTATGACGTTCTTTTGCTCTTACCGAGTTTCGCACAAACAACAAGGCTGGGTATGAAGCTTTGATAGCTGGCTTGGTGCTCGCCATAGAAATGGAGATCCTTTGACTCTGGGTCTACGGTGATTCCTAGCTTGTTATCAATCAAGTGAGCGGCGACTATAAGATATATAAGCCCGAGTTAGCATGATACAGAAAGCGGGTGGTGAAACTCATGAAACAGTTCACCAACATTAAACTAATAAGAGTTCCTAAGATGTTGAATAGAAAAGCCGACGTACTCGCTCGCCTAGGTAAAGAGCTGGTTGATCCCAATATGGATAAAATTCTGATCACAGTCAGAAGCCTGCAAATTCTGCCTTCAGTCTCTTTACGAGAAGAAGAAAGTGTAGAACAAGAGAAGAACTTTGCTGAAGAATCTCTGAACATGCAAGACGAGCCTGATTGGAGAAAACCCTTCATAGAGTACCTCTGATACGATAAACTGCCCGAAGAAAAATCTGTGAGAGTTCAACTGAAGAAGAGAGTTCTTCGATATGTGTTTGTAAATAATACGCTATACCGCAGATCATACGACCTGCTTTAGCTCAGGTGCATGACCTCGGCCGAAGCCCGAAAAGTCATGAAAAAAGTCTATTCAGGCATCTGCGGAGCTCACCAATCCATCCCCAAAATGCGGTTTCAAATCAAACTGCTTGGATATTACTGGCCTACCATGATAAGGGATTGCGAAGAGCATACGAAGAAATGTCATCTCTGCCAAATTCACGGTGACTTCATTCACAAGCATCCCAATCCACTATATCTTATAGTGGCGTCATGTCCTTTCGAAATTTGGGCCACCAACATAGTTGGCCCAGTCGATCCTCCGTCGTCTAAAGGACATCGGTTCATATTGGCCGCAACTGACTATTTCTTCAAATGGGCTGAACCTATCCCGCTAAAAGAAGTTAAGACAGAAGATATACTGACATTTTTCCGGCATAATGTGTTGTACCATTTCAGTATACCGAGAAGAATCAGTTCTGATAACGGGCTTTCTTTCAAGAGTTTCAATGTCTCAAGGTTCGCTACTCAACACAAGGAGGTATTCTTCTATCTATAACCCAAGAGTCAATGAGCTAGCTGAAGCCTTTAATAAAACCCTATGCAAGTTCCTGAAGAAAAATACTTCAGCCAACAAGAGAGACTATAATCTCAAACTCCACGAGGCTATCACGACCCGAGTATGGCACGCGACCGGCACTTGGATCATGTGAAGTTTATAAGACTCCACCGTAATCCAAATAAGCCGAAAACCCAGAAATCTAAAAGTAAAATAGAGGAAGTGAAGTTTTGAAATAGGGGTATAACGGAAATCAAGTTCTTCTTTTTAAAGTATAAATAATGTTCGTTTGAAATACAAGTGGATTATATATTATGATTCGAAAACATTCTAGTCATTTGAAATCTGGGAAGCACCTCCTTTGTAAATTTTGATAAAAACCAATACATAAACGATAATATCATACGCATCCTTAAGTGGGAGCTAGATCTTCGTCAATTGGCGGAATCATAACCACACAATATGAAATATACGATGCCCAAGACGAAGATCAATTAGAATGAAAGTGAAGAAAACCGAAACATCAACAGGTCAACTATATCCAAATAATATACAAACCACGACTCTATTTCTGAAAGAATATACAACGGGTCTCTAAGTCCACCAAATATACATAGTCTGGTTGATTGAGCTTTTAATTAGATACAAAGAATATAAAAGTAAATAATGGTGATTACGCTCTGAACTGTAACCCACCTACCAATGCAAATCACTCAGAAGGGATCAATGTGCCAGCAAGCCGCTACTGAATCCGAACGGTCGATCCTATAAGAAAATTGTGGCACAACGGGGGTGAGTTGCCAGCTCGTGAGTAGAAAACATCAGCAAGTAGAAATCGAATGTATGACGATCTCCTAGTTTATACAATAATATAATAATATAATATTATAATGTTGTGTGGTAACGAGGGAGATCGTGCATACGCAAGTTTAATAATAATAATATCGTGCCTATGTCAATATATGTTAACATGTCATCTGTGTCATATATATGTATATACGTGTATCATCCAACATGTGTCCATCAACGACACATCAAATCATTATAAAGCCTGAGTGCCCAGTATCGACACTCAAAATCATCATAAAATCCGAGTTCAGCATCAACAAGTAAATCCTCATATCTCAGGCGCCGTCTCATCAGATCAGCCCTCATATCCATCTGTCTCATATCACTCCGGTCGGTATCCTCTGGATATCCATCGAGTCCAGTACTGTCACCGATATGTAGTGTTTCCCTGTTGGGCTCAACGCCTTTCTATACGATCTTCTTACCTCGGGGTACCGTACCGAGTCCACTATGTACCCGCAGATGGTGACTCCTCACTTCTCGAATCGGGTAATCATCATAGCTCAGTACCAAGAAATCTCATGGTGGACGTCAAAATATCATATCAAGAGAAACCGCGTTTTTAAAACAATCATAAGTTTTTAAAATATATCCGCGGTTTCTCAAATCCAGAAATCTCATAAGCATGTAGCAATAATGAAACAATATGTACAGGCACAGAACAATACTTTAATGTATAGCAAGTGTGCTCATTGAGTGTGTCGTGTAACTAGGTAAGGAAGTACAATAACTGAACTAGTATGTGTGGTACTGGGTACTAAACAATAACTAAAATGCTACATGTTATAAGGTGATACGGTGACCGTGATTTCTAATGTGTACGTGGCATAGCAATTACCGATGATGTGTGTGTGAGCCGGCAAGTAAGTGTATGTGCAACATGTGCATCATCGGTAATGGTGCATGTATTATAGCAGATGAAGTCATATATAACGATAAGGGTATGGACGCTGTGTATATATATATCGTAATCGAATATAATGCGAACGTATGCAGAATAAGAAATCGTAACACGAGCGTAAACAAAATAATGAAATCGTAAACGCGATCAGTATAAAATGCGAAACTACTTATGAGCCATATAGTTATAGTATTAAATTAGTACAAATCGTTGTTTTTGAAAATATGGGGCTGCAATGTTTTGAAAAAGGTACCATTTGAAAAGTCATGGCGTCCCTTGAAGTTATCATTTAAAAGTACATAACAATTCGTTAGTTTTGAAAACATGTATAGCTCTAAATATATCCTAATATCTATTTAAAGATTTTAATCAATATTTGTCGAGTCGATATATATAAGTCGGCGATTCATCCTCATCAAATCACGTATGGTATAATCCATCGTACAATATCATCAATAAATAGTACAGATCTATAGTCACGTATATCATCTCATCTCATATCATCATTTATCATCTCATGTCATATCGTGTCATGCCATGTCGTATCATATATATATATATATCGTCTCGTATCATCATATCAAATCATATCGTGTCTTCATATCTGATCATATCCTCATCTTATAATATCATTTCGTAATTATCCTCATGTTTATATATATATATAAGCATACATACATGTAACTCAAAGGCTAAGAAAAACTAGAACTAGGGATATACCTCCGTACACGTATACTACTATTGCATACAGTATCCTAGAACCCTATTAGCCAGGTATACATGTCACGACCCGGAAATGGCACATGACCGGCACTTGAATCATATGAAGTCTATAGGGCTCCATCTAATTCAAGTAAGCCAAAATCCCAGAAATCTGAAATCAAATTCGAGTATATCGAAGTGCAAGAAATCATCAATATGTGCCACGGCATGCACAAAATAATATCGAGTGAATCGATATGCACAAAAATACAAATCAAGTGTAATGGATGTAATAAATATAAATCATGTGCAACAACCGTGTACAAAGGAAAATATCCTTCGGGTGCAGCTACGGTGCACGAAAATATCAATCAAGAAACTCAATCATCAAAATACAAGAATCAAAGCACCGAAAGCATGCTACTCGGATCACTAAATCACAAATAAAAAATAAATGACATTGATGTACACCTTCTTCAATGTCGAAACGTGCCGGTGCACCGGAGCCGGCAGAGCAAGAGTTTCTACTTACTTTCTGTCCACGGTCTGGCGTCCTCTATCTCTAGATCCTTGTTCTCACTATGGATTACTATTTCCATGACCTCCTGGCTCGATAGCCTGGTTAGGAGTAACGATGGAAATAATCCCGCCCTGACGCCTCTGTGAACATCTCCTGACCAATTAACATGGCCACTCGCAATGTAGCACGTCAATGACGGCGGCCTCTGGCCCTCTGAGTACATGCTATACAATCGATCCTAGATCTAAATCTATATTGTTGAAGTATTCCAGAAAGAATCTGCCACGGCCTCTTCTAACATCATCCCTGCCAAACTGCCAGGAAGTTGGCACTCTTAATTTAATCCGTTTCTGTTCCGGAACAGCTGCAATCTTATCACGACTTTCCTCTGGAATGTGGATGTATCCTACGCCTCTGCGTACGTAACAATTTTCTGGCATCAACGGAGAGGAACACTCATTAGGATCTCGCACGAATCTCTTGATCCACTTTCCTTCAATATCGACCAAAACGGAATCACATCTTAATAGTTGCATAACTGCAATTCATCCTCCATTACGGTCATATCCGGTGTCTCTCGCAGAGACTCGAAGCTATGAACTCGATGTCTCCAACACTTGGTGGAAGAAATCTAGCGAAATGCGTCCTCGAGAAGTTGTCCAAAGTCATCGAAGGAATATGCACTGCTCGTTCTCTCTCAATTGATTCACGTCATGTCTGAGCAAGACCTGTTCATATCAGATTTTTGCATTTTTATACCGCCCATTCTTAATCACATTGCATACAGGTAGGTACTCTTTATCCGTGTTTGCTAAATAATTGCATGTTACAGGTTCTCAGCTCTAAGCAGTGAAATTCATGAAAAAGCGCAACAAATGAGGACTATGGCCAACAACAGATAAATACTGATCTCCGCTCACTATCCGTATGATGCCGCATGCCAGTTCAAGGGACAAAATGGCACATCATTAGTCATTTTCATGCACAAAGCACAAGGGCAGCACAAGATCCAAGACTTCAACGCGGAGCTCAAGAAAATCATGGCAAAAAGTCCACATCATTTCATCTTTTACACTGCTGAAAATCCGGGAGAAAACTGAAGAGCTTTTAAGAAACCAAGTGTACCAAACAGAAGGGAAAAGTAGCATGGAAAAACCCAAAAAATCCAAGCATCCAATTCAACTAAATGGCCGCGGAACCGCGGCCAAGATGGCACTTCTGCTGCGGATCCGCGGCCGAGTCAACTCAGTGTTGACTCGGTTTTTGAGGGTAGTTTTGTAACTTCATTTTGGGCCAGATTGTATCCCTAGGGTTTCAGTTTTCTGCCTATAAATAGTCCAGTGCAAAGCCAAGTGAGGGGTGCTTTTCTTTGTATTAAATTTTAGGATTAGATTTTGTAGTTCTTCTTCCTCTTTTCATCTTTCTCTATTAAAACTTGTAGTGAGCTTTTTGAGTGATGAATAAAAGAAGAGTTCTTTTCTTTAACATGCTTGTCTTGTTATTGTGTTTAATTATATTTGCTTGTAATTTTCATTTGCTAATCTAGTTGTTGTTATTTGTTGTTTGCTTTCTTTCATCTTCTATTTTTCTTTATCCTTACAACAATGATGTTTAAGTATGATCCTTGTCAAAGTGAGGTCTCAAATAGTTAGTTATGATTTTCTAACCCCTTTCTTTCTATCTTCCTCCTTTGTTTTATTTTCTTTTTCTTGTTAATGGGTGAGTAGTTTCTCACTTGTTAGGGTAGGATAAGGAAAGTTTGAGAGAAAGAAATCTCTCTCACTCTTTTCTTTCCCAATATCTTAATTCGGACTGCCGTTAATTGAACCACAATCCGTTCCCTACGGCACCCTATCCTACATGATAGTGGTGATTCCTTAGCGAGACCGGTTGTGGTTGAATTAACCGGAGGTTAAGGCTAAGAGCCAAGAACGGACGGACAAGGACCAAAAGGAAGAAACTAAGCGTTGGAAAGCCTAGCTTATACTTGCAAGTTTCCTTCCTAGTCGTGCTAATCCCCGTTGTTGCTGATTACCGTAACACCGATATTAAGAGTGGCAATAAAGGAATTGAGCGACTCCTAACTCAAACTAACCTAATCCCAACCCTAACAAGCTCTCTTTATACATATTTCAGCACATAGTTAATCTCAAACAAACCTGGACATTTAGACTTAACTCGTTAAAGTACATAGAAAAAGATTCCCATCTCTCTACGGACGACCCGTACTCAACCGCTTAGCTACCAAGCGAAACCGTCTTGATTGCGGTAATTAAAACTAAGCACGCAAAAACTCTAACAATCAAGACCCTTCGAACTGAAGTTAGTCAACTTAACTGATCTTGCATCGGGGCATCCAAATGATGAACGAAATGTCCAAGTCATTTTATCCAAGAATGATTAGGGATTTTCTGTCACATCCCTGCCTGTAAACTCCTGTGGCATCAGCTTCGTGGGCTCTGGAAGAGACATCTCGTCAATCTCAGTAACGGCTGGTACATCTGTCTGTCCGGTAAACAACACATCGATATCTAGAGTAGGCTGTACGTCAACAGTCCTCTCAATCTGACTGGCCTCACACAATGGCCTGATCATCTGGTGCAGATCCCGAACACTCATCTTAAATGAGAAATCCTAGCTTAAAAGAATAACAATCTGTTCCTGTGTCACTGGGATAACATCATAGTTAGTCCTCGTCCCTGACGATCTCGCTCTGATCGCATCTCTAGCCGCAGCTTTCTCAGCTCGTGTAGCCAAGGCGACAGGAACCACAAACAAACATCGATGATGATAGATCATAATAACGAATAGAATAACGAATCTTAAGATATGCACAACCTAAGGTTAGTTAAGCAGAGCAGCGTATCGTAAGTATGCTTCGGAATATACACACGATACGTCACTCTACTTAAGTTACCTACTCCATCAACCAAGGTCAACCTATGTAACGAAAGTTCGGGTCTAATACCCCCTTAGCCAAGTCTAAGTTCCGTAAGGTCAAACCTAGGTTCCGAAATATATACGTCCTAGACTTCACATAGTCAAACCTAGACTCGAACCAAGGTTAAACCTAACGTTCTGATACCAACTTTGTCACGACCTGAGTATGGCACGCGACCGGCACTTGGATCACATGAAGTCTATAGGACCCCACTGTAACCCAAGTAAGCCAAAAACCCAGAAATCTAAACCTTTTTAGTAAAATAGCGGAGGTGAAGTTTTGAAATAGGGGTATAATAGAAATCAAGTTCTTCTTTTAAAGTATAAATAATGTTCGTTTGAAATACAAGTGGATTATATACTATGATTTGAAAACATCCTAGTCATTTGAAATTTGGGCAGCACATCCTTTGTAAATTTTGATAAAAACCAATACATAAACGATAATATCATACGAATCCCCAAGCGGGAGCTAGCTCTTCGCTAATTGACGGAATTACAACCACACAATATGAAATATACGACGCCTAAGGAGAAAATCAACCACAGAAAGAAAGTGAAGAAAATCAAAACATCATCAGGTCAACTATATCCAAATAATATACAAACCACGACTCTATGTCCGAAAGAATATACAACCGGTCTCTAAATCTACCAAATATATATAGTTTGGTTGATGGAGCTTTTAACTAGATACAAAGAATATAAAAGTAAACAATGGTGGTTACACTCTGAACTGTAACCCACCTACCAATCCAAATCACCTAGTAGGGAGCAATATGGTAGAAAGCTGCTATTGAATCTGAGTGGTCGATCCCGCAAGAAAACTGTCGAACAACGGGGGGTGAGTTGTCAACTCGTGAGTAGAAGACATCAGCAGGCAGAAATCGAATGTATGACGATCTCCTAGGTTATACAGTAATATAATCATATAATACTATAATGCCGCGTGGTAACGAGAGAGATCATGCATACGTAAGTATACTAATAATAATATCGTGCATGTGTCATTATATGTTAACATGTCATCTGTGTCATATATATGTATATACGTGTATCATCTAACGTGTGTCGATCAACAGCACATCAAATCATCATAAAATCTGAGTGTCCAGCATCGACACTTGAAATCATCATAAAACCCATGTCCAGTATCGACACGTAAATCCTCATATCTCAGACGTCGTCTCATTGGATCGGCCCTCATATCCATCTGTCTCATATCACTCCGGTCGGTATCCTCCGGATATCCGCCGAGTCCAGTACCGTCACCAGTAGGTAGTTTTCCCCTGTCGGGCTCAACGCCTTTCTATACAATCTTCTTGCCCTGGGGTACCGTACCGGGTCCACCATGTACCCGTAGACGGTGACACTTCACTTCTCGAATCGGGTAATCATCATAGCTTGTTAGTGTATATGCCCTAGGGGCCATTATTGTATCATACTAGTTTGTATATTACTTAATGGAGGCTTGGGATATTCACAATTATATTAACAGTCTCGCTCAACATAGTAGTATGCTACTTGGTTTAAGTCTATCTTAATATGTGTATATGTTAGCATATCACGAATAAATATTGATAGAGCCCTTAGGATCTTGCTTGACTACCAGCGTTGTGATGGTAGTCACACTAGTGGTGGCTGGGTAGTCTACAAGTACATCCTTTTTCAGGTCCCTAGTCGTAGGATTTTCGAGACAGGGCATCGATACTCCGGAGTAGACTAGTGTGTACGCTTCTCATCCCAGCAGGGGAAATGGTCTGTCCCACAGCCATTAGTACGTTGTACTGGAGATAGTATACAAGTGCTCGTTGGGTTACGGGTACACCGGACAGGACTCGCAGGGAACTGTTGGTTGGTATTATACCCGTCGTCAGTTAACAGTTCCCAGGTGACATGAGTACAGCATAGTCCGCAGACTTGACACTGCTGCTTCGTCTCGAGTGTGTTCCCACTGTTCTTAGATTGCTACCCTACCACGGCTTAAAGGAGTCGTGCAAACAGGTAGCAGTTGGGTGCAGTCCCGAAATACTTGGAGACAGTGGCAGTTAGATAGGATTCGTCTCTCCCGGTATTGGGAGTTGATATCGCGCTGTGTTTGGAAAGCCATTACGCAAAGTCCCTGGCCAGGGAAAACGAGATTTACTGGTAGGATTTCCAGTAGCTTCTCAAGGTGTAATGGGCTTCACTCCGACACGACTTATACAGCTTTTAGGGGACTGACGCTTACCGCCCCTTAGGCCTGATATGCGATAGTCTTAGACGAACAGACCAGACTGTACGGAGATTGTCACATCAGGCTCAGTAGGAGTTCGGATGGGTTTCCTCATCGGCATTCTTATCGACATCTACCTGGGGACCGTTACGTACAGCTAGTGCCGCTTGCGGTCTGTGGTTAAACCTACTGCCAGCGTAGTATCGAGTCTTTAGAGTCCCACACAGAAAGTTTCCCTGCTTCAGACGAAACGATATAGAGGTCGTATGGTTTTACGACATGGTTCGGACACATACGTGTTTTTATGCACGTACGATGTTCGGACAGTTTTTACTTGCGGACTTTAATTTAAGCCAGGTTCTAGTATTGGATTATTGGATTTATACAGTCTCAAATTTTCCGTGTTTTCATGGATAGGAGGGGCGTTCTCGTAAATACTCGAGAAGCTTCTAGAAGAAAGGTGACTCATTATGCTTTAATTCATTTATGAATTAAGCTTAATGAGGTGGAGGAGATGATGTGATTTGCATTAATTACATCATGAGTCATGAGGTGATTCACCTCAAAGTAATTAATGAAGCATGGTTGATATTTTGAGATATTATTTCTAGATATTTTTGATGCTTCATTATTTATCCAAATGACTTATGATATTTATTCATTCTCACTCACACATTCTCTCTCCTCAAGCTCTCTCTCTTCAACCCTAACCCTAATCCTCTCATGTGTTGAGATACCAAGGGTTAGCAAGGCTAATAGATCCCTAACCCTCTTCTATATCCTCTGGGTTACCTTGATTAGCACTCATAGTCACCTAGTTACCTCAAGTGAGAGGTTAAAGCTTGGAGAAGTAGCTCTCGGGTGGATCTTCTATCACAACGAGGAGGCCGATGAGGAGGTGGTCAATGAGAACAAGAAGGACTTGATTCATTAGGTATAATCATCTATCATAGTAGCTAATCACTTCTAGATAGTTGTTAGTTAGGGTTTAGCAAAGATCCGTAAATTTAGTCGATGTTAGTTTAAACAAAATGATTGTTTTACCTATTCCGTCTCCCCGCATCATGTGGGGTGTCTAACGTCGACCTACAGTGGTATCAGAGCCTCGCTAAACCATAACTAACTTGTTAGCAAAGTCGTTAGAAATTCGATCGCAAAACAAACCCGAAAATACGACGTTTTAACCTAGTTTCTGCCGATTTTAAAACGGGGTCTAAAAATTTTTCAGGGACCCTTACAAATACAAGCAGGGAATTATAAGATTACTGGAGAAATTTGGGATCGTGACTCGGCCAAACCGCCGCGGAACCGCGGCCGATCCAAGCGATCCGCCGCGGATCCGCGGCCGAGTTGAAGCCGAGTCAGCCCAAATTTGCCCAGTAACTCTTCTGTGTTGATGTTGTATTTTCTGGGGTGTTTTGTTTCTGCTCAGGTTTCAGGTGCACAGAGAATTATTTGGAGTAGAATCATTTGTGTTTGCTTGATCGAAGTTCTAAGATGTTTTGCTAACTTGATTATTTCTGTGATGTGTTTAATGTGTTCGTAAACCTCCCCTAACTTCTAGTATGTCGGTTAGCAGGGGTTGCACATTTCTGTAATGGTTTTTACTAGTTTGTGTTTGTGGACTTGTTGGATTGTCATGAATGGATCGCCGGGGATGTGAAACGAGTATTTCTTTCATTCAAATGTAATTTGTAAATTGTTGTAATATTCTTTTGCGGGGCACATCCGGGTTGAGGTTGTAGCCACCGTTGTATTATTTCATTTACTGTTTTCTGCTCATAGGATAGACCCAAGATGGGGTGCACAAACTACCGGGTACTTTGAAGTATTTAGTGGCCTACTCACGTTGTTGAGGGAAACCGCTTCACTTCAGGTACTTGGCAGGTAGTTTGCCGTACCCGTAGGGGTCTAGGGTGGGGTTTTGGCTATTCATCGCGACTGTGTAATCCGTCTTTCTTTGCAGGCTCAAAAGGAATGCGGATTCGTAGAAAATCCAATATGTTCATCTGTGATCTGGAATGCCTATTATTGCGTCTGACGAATGTACAATATCTATATATGATATTTATTAGGCGTCACTTATGTTTTACACCCGCGCTAGCCCAGTCCCCGCTCTGTCGTTAGTTAAGTAACCTAACGGGTGAATGACGAGACCCAATGGCGAATGCGGATAGCATAAGAGGACGTTGTATTTTCGTTGTTTTCTACAATGATAGGTTAATTGATGGGACGCATTATATTAATGCAAAGAAAATAAACCAAACTTGAATCTTTGGAACAGTTTAAAAGAAACCACTCGGTTATTTTAAAACAGAAGATATTTTTTAAATTGCGGAACTTAAGCCACTCCTTTTAAAAGCTATCAGGTTTCTTTGATCATATCAAGTTCACTACGTTCACGGTTTCGCCAAAACCATTCGTAGCCCTCCGTCATTTCATTTGGGTATTCAGTAGTATTCAAGCTATGTATTTTGACCAACGCCAAGGCATAGTGTTTGGTAGCTGCTGGGTATTCATTTGTTGCATAGATAGATGAGTTGGTTTGGGACAGTCGTACTATCATTTGGCCAACGTCAGGATTATGTACGGATGGGTTCAAATTAACAAGATAATGATGGGTAGAACTTGACATTTGACTTATGACATTTTGACCAACGCCAAGGTCATAAGAGCATGGGGCAGAAATTGATATCGGGAATTTCTAAAGAAACTGAAATTTGCTAAGAGTTGCATACCATTTGGAGTGTGGTAATTTTGGTAGGATTCCTTCAGCTTTATCACACGATGATATTTGGATCCCGATCCTACTGTGAGTATCCGCTACTCATCAGGAGATTCGTCACTTAACGATCAATGCTATAAAATAAGTAGGTGTCGAGAAAGGTGTCAGCGGGGCTACGCCCCCAGAGAAAAGAGGTTATTTAATTAAGGAACTTCGAGAAAGCGTCGTAAAACCTCCCTAGAAGTACCGACACCGGCCTGGCTGAACGGTTAAGCAAGAATTGTACGGTGAGAATAGTCCTGACCAGTTCTTCCTTTTTGGTTTGAGTAAGGATTCAAGAAACAGTGGGAGCCATCCTATTTAGATAAACTAAAAACCACTCTAAACTTGCAAGAGCATCATGCTAAAGTGTTCCCTCTCTCTCTTTGCAGCGACCCAGAACATGACAGGCCTTAAGTTACTATTAGATAAAAATATTTTGACAGGGCCAAACTATAAAGATTGGTTCCGGAATGTTAAGATGGCAATTACTTATGACAAATTGGGGTATGTCCTTACCACTAAGGCACCTGCTGTCCCTGGTCCAGAATCCAGTGTCGCGGATAAAGAAATCTGCAAGACCTGGGAGATTGATTGTGCGAAGGCCAAATGCATCGTGCTTGCCTCTATGAATAATGAACATCAGAGGAGGCACGAGAATATGGATCTTGAATCCATATTTCTCCACACAAAGGATCTGTATGGAGAGAAATCTCATATAGCTAGATACGAGAACTCGAAGAACTTGTTTCAGTCGAGGATGGCCGTCGGGTCATCTGTAGGAGAACATGTCCTTAAGATGATTGGCTATATAGAAGAGCTCGCGGACCTCGAGACAACATTAGAGAACGAGCTATATACAGCCTTGGTTTTTCAGTCCCTTCCTTCCACCTACGCCCAGTTTATTCTGAATTTCAACATTCAAGGAAAAGAAGTTGAACTTCCAGAACTCCTTAACATGTTGAGGAGTGCAGAAGGCACCTTGCAGAAAGCAAGGGAAACACCCACTATATTTGTTCGCGGTGCTTCCTCTTCCGGGTCAAAGACTAGAGCCAAAGGAAGGAAGAAGAAGGCCGCTACTAAACCAAGAGGTGGTGTTGGTAAGGTGGGAGTTAAGGGAAAGACAAAGGTTACGGTGCCAGTAGTGGCAAAGGACGAGTGCTTCCATTGTCGTAGGAAAGGCCATTGGAAGAAAGATTGCAAAGCTTGGATTGCTAAGAACCAGGACCCGAAGCAAGCTGTAGCTTCGACTTTAGGTGTGTTTGTAATTGAAAATTGTCTGTCAATCAACTCTACTTCCTGGGTATTGGATACCGGATCAGGATCTCATATATGCAATTCATTGCAGGCACTGAGAAACCATAGAGTGCTGAAGGTTGGTGATATGACCCTCCAGGTTGCTAACGGAGCTAGCGTGGGTGCTGTGTCCATAGGGGATTATCACCTTGGATTGACGAGTGGACATATTTTGGTTTTGCGCAACTGTTTTTGTGTACCTAGTTTAACGTGTAATATCATATCAGTATTGTTGCTATCAAAAGAAGGTTATGATTTCACGTTTGTAAGCGATGTTGTTAACATCCGCCTTAATCATGGTTTGATTGGGTCCGGTACACTCCTGGTGAAGGGATCTCGGCTCTTTCCTTATCGAATAAGGTGCATGATATTTCTCAAATACCTCTATGCAAAGCAAAAACTATAGCTACCCTTTTTATAAATTTGATTCTACAACATCTTTTAGGTTTCTTTTCCTTTCAATGAATCCCATCATTTTAAGCTTCCTAAGCATCACAAAGGAAACGAAAATACAATATACGCTTATGCCATCCGCATTCGCCACAGTGTCCCGTTATGCACCGTTAGGTTACTTAACTAACGGCATACCAAGGTGGGACTAGCACGGGTGTAAAACATAAGCAACGTTTATTATATATCATATATACAATAATAAAGCATTCATCTCACGCATATAATATGATCACATCACAGTATATCAGCAGCAGAAGAAATATATGAAATACTAGATATACTAGGTTGTCCGTGTTTTATTTTGAGCCTGTATAAAACACGGATTCCACGGTTGCGATGAGTAGCTAAATCCGCACCCCTAGACCCCTACGAGAGCGGCAAGTAACCCTTCCAATTCTAGGGTTAGGAGACCCGGTCTCGACTCCTCAAGATGGCCTCCCACTTGACCCTAGAACCCGGTCACTTGTGCTCCCCTCCTTGGGTCTATCCTAATACGGAAAAGTAAATAATATACAATGGTGACATCATCCTCAACCCGTAAGTGCCCTAATAAAAGAATATTATATACAATGAATTTTACATGAATGAAAATAAAATCCCTCATCTCACATAAAAACCCCGGCTATTCAAAACACGACGATCCAATATAACATATCACAGCAACACATAATATCTCATATCATCAACGTAAGCAAGTATGCATATCCCGATTGTCGTTGATGTATAGCAACGAAGTCGGCGATACACCACATACTACTCTTATGGTCGCAGAAAAGAAAAGTGAAAAACTACAACATTTGGAATCCACAATCACCATAGACATCGTAAACCTGAAATATCACATATTACGGATTTCATGCATAACAATGTGAATTCCACATATTGTATCACATTCAAAAATATCAAGACGATATTTAACATTTCGATCGAATCAACATACACCCACAAATTACCCTGAAAGCTCAACACTTGAGCAAAATCAAAATACTCAAAAACCGTGCAACAGTGTCTATGGACCAGCCGTAGAAGGGGTTAACCAATGCCTCACCTATGACACCACGGAACTACGGCAACCCTAGGGTTCGATTGCGGTTCTGTGGGCATAGAATCGAGTTAAGGTTATTATATTCTTCTAGAGGAGCCATAGGGATACTTGCACGATTTTACGAATACAATCAACTTGGGAAAATTGCAACACTTGGAAATTTCAGAGGGGTACAAAATGTGGTGTTCGAAGTTCGTGCGAACTGCTAAACATTGTTACCTATACAGTGTTAAAATATACGACTATGAAACACTACGAATTAGCCCCTAATCAAAATAAACATCACATGAAAATTTAGGCTAAGCAAACAATACCAGAAACCCCAATTTCTACAGTACAGAGCACAGGTGAAATACAAAGCCCAGGGGAGCACAGGGGGCCGGCGACGCCGGAAATATGGGGGTGGGGCTCGGCCATTTTCCGAGCAATGGGGCTCGTACTTCACGTGTGTTCCTAGTGTATCACATACAGTCTTCTGCAGTTGCTAAAATAATTTTTCAACGACTTTTTAGAAAATTTCCAGAGAGCAAAATTAGGGTTTCAAATATCGTAATTTTCAGAGTCGATTTCGTTTTCGTAATTGTTTTAACACCGTATCTAAAATTCTAGCTTGGCTCTGATACCACTGTTGGGTTTCCCTTGCACTTAATCTAGTGTATGGAAGTATCACACATGCCATCTTAAAATTTTAGAGAGGTGCAAAGTAAACAAACCATGAATCATAACTAGAATAGTTTAGGGTAACAACAAATTTTATTACATACAAAGAACTTTTATAACACTAAGTGAAGAAATTACAACCTTTGTAGTCTTCCCTTGGTGACTCCTTAGACCTTTGAGAGTTTGGAACGGATCGCTGGCAACCTTCCTTGTCCACGATGATCCACCCGAAATCCCTTTGCCCAAAGCTTCTTGCTTTACTTGATCTTTAAAAGAAGTATAGCAAAACACCCTACACAAATAGGCTAGAGAGGTGTAGAATGATGAGGTGGTTTGTATTCTCTAATCAAATCCCTTTCTTTTTATCAACCTCACTCAAAAGAAAACTCAAGAGAGCTTGGAGGAAGAAGAAGGAAATGGCAAAAGCTTTTTTCAAAAGATAATGATTAAGCTTAATGAATAAAATGAGAAAAGAAAGTATATATATTTTCTTTCTCTCATCACAAACCATGGTACAATAATATCTAGATATTTTCCATTTGGGTTAAAGTCCAAATGGATATGGGATCATCCATCGCCCATCATATGGGTCAAGATGCGTATACGCTAGTCTACTCTGGTGTATGGATGCCCTGTCTCGATACACCCTCGACTAGGAACAGTTATAGGATGTACTCTTGGACTACCCTGGCCCCACTAGTATGAACTGCATCATAGTCCTAGTAGTCGAGTACATATCCTAAGGGTTTTATCAACATGTGAGAGCTAGACAGTAAACCAATAGAAGTCAACATGTTAAGATAAAGTGAAACCAAATAGCATACTATCATGTCGAGCAAGAGAGTCCTCTCTAGATATATCCAAGCATCCACTATAATATACATATCGTCATAGAGCCTTGTGTGATTCCCACTGTGGTTTGATTTCCACCTTACCGCGTTCAAGAGGACGTGCAAAACGGTGGCTTTTGGGTACAGTCCCGAATCACATGGAGGCAATGAGCAATAGGAGGGGTTTCATCTCTCCCGGTATTGGGGGTTGATGTTGCGCTGTGTTCGATTGGCTATAACTTGAAGTCCCTGGCCAGGGCTGATATGGAGATCTACTGGTAAGTGTTATCAGTAGTTTCTCGACCCGTTATGAGCCTCACATCGACACGACTTATCGGTTACTGGGGCCTGACGTTCACCACCCCTAGACTGGATATGCGATATATGAGACGAAGAGACCGGGCTGTACGGTAGTGTTACTGATTGGCTCGACGGGAGTTTTGATATCTTCGCTGGTTTTCTTCTGATCGCTCAATACCGGGGTGGCCATTATGTTTAGCTGACCGTTTGTGGTTTGTAGGTGTTTGATATGATCATCACCTACTGCCAGCGTATTGACGAGTCTTAGAGTCCCACACAGGAGTTTCCTAGCTCAGGCGAAACGATATGGTGTGCATATGAGATATGCGCGGGACCCAATTGAATGGGAGTATGTGATACCATTTGTTAATCGGGCGTTTTTCTATTGGTCGGGTCGTATGTGATATGACCGGTTTGTTAAATAAAGTGTTGATTTAACATTTGACTTTTAGTTTAATTCTTTATTTAAACCCTTTTCTTTGTTGAAGATATATGCATGCATGTATGCACATGTTGATGTGCATGGACACATACATACATTGTATCATGGTTGTTGATACAAAGGAGATGGCAATAGAAGACTCACATGGTTCAATAATACATACATACATACATACATACATATATATATATATATATATTGTATTTGGATAAAAAGGAAAATTGAAAATAAATCATTAATGGTTTTTCTACACACTTCTTTACTCTGACCTAGCTTTAACCCATGGTTTACTTTTCATTTGGACTTTAATCCAAATGGAAAATATCTAGATATTATTGTACCATGGTTTGTGATGAGAGAAAGAAAATATATATACTTTCTTTTCTCATTTTATTCATTAAGCTTAATCATTATCTTTTGAAAAAAGCTTTTGACATTTCCTTCTTCTTCCTCCAAGCTCTCTTGAGTTTTCTTTTGAGTGAGGTTGATAAAAAGAAAGGGTTTTGATTAGAGAATACAAACCACCTCATCATTCTACACCTCTCTAGCCCATTTGTGTAGGGTGTTTTGCTTTACTTCTTTGAAAGATCAAGTAAAGCAAGGAGCTTTTGGCAAAAGGACTTCGGGTGGATCATCGTGGACAAGGAAGGTTGCGAGCGATCCGTTCCAAACTCTCAAAGGTCCAAGGAGTCACCAAGGGAAGACTACAAAGGTTGTAATTTCTTCACTTAGTGTTATAAAATTTCTTTGTATGTGATACAATTTGTTGTTACCCTAAACTATTCTAGTTATGATTCATGGTTTGTTTGCTTTGCACCTCTCTAAAATTTTAAGATGGCATGTGTGATGCTTCCATACACTAGACTAGGTGCAAGAAAACCCAATAGATTTCAGTACAGACAATCAACATATATTAATTGAACTCGCATGAACACTTAACCTAAAACATTGGAAGAGAGAAAGGTCCCACCGGACGTGCCAGAATCTGTAGAGTGTTTTTCGTCACCCTATTGAGATAAGAATACGTGTCGCTTGTCAGGCGTATTACAGAATACCCCTGCCTGGGGTAGGAAGGATTTATTGATCGTGAGGATCCAAATCTCCGATAGCCACGGACTAGCTGTCGTTAATTACCCCTCACTTTTGGAGCGAGAGATCCTCTGATTAACGGGTCAAACAGATCATGCAAACTCATGTGCAGTATGTGTGTGTGTGTCTTGAGGGTGCTTTAGGCATATCGGGGGTCTCACAGAGTTTACGGAGGTCCCACTATCCGAAAAGAAGGCTAAGGGTCTGTTGGATATAGTGCCCTCAAAGTCAATTATTGGATCGTAGGTACGTGATTGCAATGATTGAGGAGGACCTATACCGGTAGTACAGTCTTACTCGAGATAATAGTATGCTATCTGGTTTGCCTTTATCAGTCGTGTAAAGGTTCAGGTGAATGATCACTATTACACGTTGATAGAGTCCTTAGGATCTTGCTTGACTACCAACAGTATGAGGGCGATCATATACGTGAGAGTTGGGTAGTCTATAAGCACATCCTTAATTGTGGTCCCTAGTCGTAGGAGTTTCGAGACAGGGCGTCGATACTCCGGAGTAGACTAGTGTATACAGTCGAGACCCCGACGAGGGGCGGTGGCCGGTCTCACAAGCCACTGGTGTCAGTTGGATCACCTAAGATGTATACATGTGCTCATTGGGTTATGAGTACACCGGACAGGACTCGCTGGGAACCTGCTAGTTGGTATTATACCTAGCGTCAGATAGCAGTTCCTTGGTGACATATGTACATGTTACTTCATTGACCTGAGGTCGTCATTTGTCTCATGTGAGTTCCCACTGTGCTTTGATTTCTACCCTAACACGGCTCAAAGGAGTCGTGCAAACAGGTATTTTTTGGGTACTGTCCCGAGCCACATGGAGGCAAGTGAGATGATCGGCAGGGGATTCGTCTCTTCCGGTATTGGGGGTGAGATCACGCTGTGTCTAGGAAAGCCATTACACCAAGTCCTTGGCCAAGGCAGGTGAGAATTACTGGTAAGTATTCCAGTAGTTTCTCAGGGTGTTCAGGGCTTGTCTCCGACACGACTTATACCGCTATTGGGGGTCTGACGTTACCAGCCCCTAGGCCCGATATGCGATACTCATAGACGAACGGACCGGACTGTATATATATTGTCACTGTTAGGCTCAGTAGGGTTCCAGGATGAGTTCGTTCATCGGCTTCCCTTGAGGTCGTACATGGGCAGCCGTTACGCACTGCTAGTGCCGCTGACGTGCTTGTGGTTAAACCCACTGCCGGGGTACTGATGAGTCATTAGAGTCCCCCACAGATAGTTTCCAAAGTTCGGGCGAAACGTTGTAGAGGCCGTATGGTTTTATGGCAGGGTTCGGAAAATGCACGTGCATTTACGCACGTGTCATATTTCGGGCAGATAATACTGGTGGGCTTTGGTTTAAGCCGGATCGATGTATTATACTTTGTAGATATAATATCTTTGTCTCAGTTGCATTTGTATTCGGTTGTAATACAAATGCGGGTATGTTTATACTGTTACGGGGTTATCCTGAAATTCGTTTCGGGATCGTTTTTGGAAGTTGCCAGTTTTCTATCACTCGTCTTAAACATTCGGTTTAATGCGGATTTATCTTTTCTTCTTTTGGGTGAGTCATGAGGTGAGTCATGAGTGTGGAAGGTTCTAGAAGTGGTGACTAGGTTTATGAATCATTGTTTGCATTAAATGAATGGATGACTAGGTTTAGTGAGTCATTCATTGTATTAATGTGTTTTGGTTTTGACTAAGATATTTCTTCTTGACCTTTTACCTTATGGTTACCACCCCTTGCTCCTACACTCACTTCTCTCCTCTTCATATAGTGGCCGGCCCATATTGTGGAAAAGAGATGGTTGTTGATTAAAAAGATTATAGTTTTTGTTCATGAAAATTTGTATGCTCATTTCTCATTTACCCGATTCAAAAGGCAACTTCATTAACCGTTCATCCATGGTTTTGGATGAAGCGAGACAAAGTGTTCTACTCATTCTCTACATCAATCTTGGTCATCTCTTTTAGCAGACTTAATGACCGAGTTGCCACGGTTCAGAGGCGGGAGCCCGTTTAAAGATCCGTAGATGTGGTGCCACCTCGACGAGGAGCCAAGAGATCGGAGTAGCCGCAACGGAGCGTGGGATGATGGTTAAAGACTGAAGGACTCGGATCGTTCGGTATAGCCTTTCTACCCACTTTGTAGTTTATTAGTTTAGCGTTAATGGCAGATCCAGGTTATAGTATGCGATAGCGCCAGTTATAAAAGTTTTTGTTCCGCATTTGGCGTCAGATTGACGGCCGGGGCGCTACCGTAGACTTACATGGTATCAGAGCTATGCCATTAAGCTTTACTAACTTGTTCTAACACGTTTAAAATATCGATCGAACGGATTTTCGAAAACCGCAAATTCTATGTTAAAGTTTCTGTCGATTTTAAATACTGGTCTAAAAATTATTTTGAGCATCTCAGAAAATCATGCAGGCTTTTTTAAGAACACAGAAGAAATATGATCCCCTGATTCGGCCGTACGGCCGCGGAACCACCGCCAAAGCCAAGCTTTGGCGCCGGAACCGCGTCCGTCTTGGTGCTTCAGTGGGTCAGTTTTCTTCTGGGGGTTCTACATGTAAAATTGTGGTTTCTGGAATATTTCTTTTGGGCCCAGATTTTATTACTGTACTGCAGATGTACGTGGGGCCCACTTCGGGAAGTTTTGTCGATCGAAATTTTAAACTTGTTAGTTTACAGTACTTGTATTATATCTCCGACCGTGAATGTTATTCAAGCGGTAAATTGTGTCTAATTGCTATAGTCCTTTTAGACGGATTTGCGAACGTGACATTCGCGTTGATGTTCTGTGTTGTGCTGTGATGTTGCGGATTTGTCGTGGATAGAAGTGTGCAATGGTAGTGCAGTTTGGATTTATTTGTACATTTGATATTGCGGGACGAGCGTCCAACATGTGGACTGCCGTCACTGCCTATTTGTATAATATTCTTTTGGGGCACGACCGGGATGAGGTCGATGTACTCGTTGTACATATTTTTCATTTCTGTACTAGGTTTTACCCCGCGACGGAGTGCACGGATAGCCGGGTTCTGGAGGGCAACGGGTCTGCATCTCATGGCTTTCAGTGGCAGAAGGGCCTTACTCTAGAATTGGCAGACTATTCGCCGCACTCGTAGGGGGTACAGGTTGACCCAAGGAGGGGTGCTCAAGTTACCGGATTCCGTGAAGTGCAGGGTGGTCCATTCACTTTGCTGTAGGGGGCTGCCTCGCTTCAGGTTTTGGCGGGTAACTTGCCGCACCCGTAGGGGTCTAGGTTTCATTGCACAGGCTATCCACACGACCAGGGGAACGTCGGGTTTCAGCAGCGGCTCTGTGAAACCCGGGGATCCCAGATTATCTGTATTGTTCTGTGATGCTTATTACTTTTCTGTAATGTTGCATATTATCACGCCTGGAGCGATTATTGTATATTGGTATATATATTAGTAGATATTGTATATGTTTTACACCCGCGCTAGTCTAGTCCCCGCTCTGTCATTAGTTAAGTAACCTAACGGGTGATGACGGGACCCAGTGACGAATGCGGATGTCATATACGTACATTATATTTTCGTTCTTTTCTGGTGTGATTAATTGATGGGACTGCGTTGATTCTGATCAATGCAAAGGAAAACAAACCTGTATGGATGTTGTTGGAACAGTTTTAAAAAGTGTTATTACAAAGACGTTTTTTTTGTTTTGCGTAGTGGTATTCGGTTGGAATATCCTGCAACTCATTCGACGAGGCAAGGGCCGAGATCCCTTCACCGGGAGTGACCCCTTGGGCAGAAGTTTGCGTCAGGGTAATAACTTCACTATAGTCGATTACATGTTGCTTTGCATCGCGGTATTCAGTTGGAATATCCTGCACCTCATTCCACGAGGAAAGAGCCGAGATCCCTTCACCGGGAGTGACCACTTTAGCAAAGGTTTTCGCCACTATATTTTTATAAAAAGCTATCAGGTTCCTTCAACGAGATCAAGTTCATTACGTTAAAGGTTTTTCGCCAAAAACCAGCCGTAGCCCTCCGTCATTTCTTATGGATGGTCAGTAGTATTCAAGCTATGTTTGTTGGCTTTCGTCAAGGCATAGTGTTTGGTAGCTGCTGGGGTATTCATTTGTTGCATAGATAGATGAGTTAGTTTGGGACAGTCGTATTATCTTGTTGGCTTTCGTCAAGGGTATGTACAGCTGGGTTCGAATTGACAAGATAATGATGGGTAGAACCTGACATGCGACTTATGATTTGTTGGATTTCGTCAAGGTCATAAGAACATGGGGTAAAAATCATATCGGGAGTTTCTAAAGAAACTGAAACTTTCCAGGCATGCGCATACCTTCTGGAGTGTGATAACGTGAGTGGATTCCGTCACGTTATCATGCGATGAGAGTTGGATCCCGATTCCCACTGATGAGTTGGTTTACTCTTCGGGTGATCCCGATTGATTCTTCTTTCAGGTTTGGAGGAGAATTTGACAGTACAGTGGGAGGTTTCCTGATTAGATAAAGTGATAACCATTTTGATCTAGGTTAGAGTGCACGCAGAGTGTTTCTTTTCTCTCTCTCTTTGGCAGCGACCTTTGACCGACCCTAGACTATGACTCAGTGACCAAGTTGACCGAACCTTCTTAAAATACTGGCTTTTGGATTGTCCGAGTTGCATAAGTCATTGTTGCTCCTTCTTTTACCCTTTGAATTTCTCAGAACACCTCGTATCACTACGAACATCCACTTCCATTGGATAGATCAATCGTATGGTTATATACGAACTCGAAGGGACTTCTTCGAGAATGGATCCAGGTTCAGGAGAAATTGAATTGGTTTATTCAGTTGTCTTTTATTATCACCTTCTCTCAGGTTGCGAGGGCTCCTTGGTTTAGGAGAGTACACCTATTACGCTTATTGGATAGTCTTCTTCCAAACCATAGGCAGGTGCCGAAAGGTAGGGAATGAAGAAAACCAATTAGCCTAAGTAGGGTGTACAGAAGGTAATAACTAAAGACAAAATAAAGGGATTAGAAAGAGAGCAAAGTAAATTGCGACTGCTATCATTCACGACCAAACCGCGTACTTCATCGCCACTCCTATTTCACCTTTGCTTTTTTCCCCAGTTCGGGAGAAATAGAATAAGGTATTATTCAGTTGTCTTTTATCATCACCTTCTCTCAAGTTGTGAGTACTCCTTGGTTTAGGAGAGTACACCTATTACGCTTATTGGATAGTCTTCTTCCAAACCATAGGCGGGTGCCGAACGGTAGGGAAGGAAGAAAACCACTTAGCCTAAAAAGGGTGTACAGAAGGAAATGACTAATGACAAATAAAGGGATTTGTCGAGATGGCAAAGAAATATACTGTTACAGTCATGAATTGGATTATGGAAGAGGCATTACTAGGAATACCAGGATACCCCTACGAAACATTTTCATGTTTTAGTGCATTGTTAAAGGAAAACTGATTTTCCGATTAGATACTTACTCCAGGGTATGTATTTACCAGATATGATTCTCACATCTGCATGGTTTTACAGATGATGAGTGGGAGGAAGTTATTGGGAATAAGGTGATCATCCTC
Source organism: Agapanthus africanus (assembly GCA_030015575.1). Classification (NCBI taxonomy): domain Eukaryota; kingdom Viridiplantae; phylum Streptophyta; class Magnoliopsida; order Asparagales; family Amaryllidaceae; genus Agapanthus; species Agapanthus africanus. The sequence continues at coordinate 217,207,292 of CM057337.1, read as the reverse complement.
ATTATATCGGAATTCGTTGTAATTGGTGATATTTGAGGAAATCGCCTGAGTTTTTGCCGGACGGCATGTATTTAGTTTTGAGTATCCCTTGTTGTGCACCAATTTCAAAATGATATATCTGTACGTTTATTTTGATAAAGTGAGATATAACTTTTTGATATTATGTCGGTGACATTTACCTATATCAGTTGGCGATTGGGTAGGAGCATTGAACAAGCGGAGTAGTTCTTAACCATAAGTACAGTTTTCAACCTACGATGCACAGGTTTTGAGTTATTCAACTCAGGGGACTCATACAGAGTATTGTATGCTGTCCAGTGTCCATCAGGACAAAGGGGTTGGTCCTCGTACTATGTTCTGTTTACTTATGACTTCTCTAGTTTTTAGACAAGTGTTTCGTAGAAATACAAGGTCTAAGTTTTGAGAAGTTGTGGGTATAGGAATAAAGTAGAGAACCAGATGTCGCAAGTATCGGGATTCTTCAAAGAGATCGAAGATGTAGATTCTTGTGATTGGTATTCAGTTAATAGTAATGATTTTGAGAAACTTGTTTCTCTTTCAGGTTACTCATAATTGGATAGATTCTAAAGTTGAGTAATGTTGATCAGCCTCTCTCCATTAAGTTGATATGCACTGGAGACAGCTGCATGATTAGAATCTGATTCCAATTAAATAAGTGCCAAAGTTTCTATATTGGATATAGAATGGTTCATATCTTAACGATGTTAAGGTACGGGGAGTTGTCCGGCTTATGCTTTAAACCATACTCTGGATAACTCAGGGCACATTTCTGTAATGACAGTTTGTGGGTTGACCTGGGCTATGTCGAGGGTTGACTTTCTACCATCTGGAAGATCAATAGTGATATTGTTCTTGACTCACCACAGTTTTAGTAAAATGGATTTTTTCAGAAAACAGTAGTGGGAGTATGGTAGAACTGGAAGTGATTCCAGAATCGCAAACAATTACGGAAAATTTAATAGGACCTAAAGATTTAATCAGGTTTGACATTCTAATAGCCACTCCACAGATATGGTGGGTAACCTCAGACACCCGAGAGGTACTCCGGTAGCCTCAAGGACGGTGACAGAGAGGTTCTTGTTTACCCAGACTTGACACTACTGTTGTTCCAGACCATGAGACCCGGCAGGAGGTTGAGTATAGCGTCGTTCTAAACTAGCTTTAGAAGTGCACGTGTATATTATTCTGCCAGAGGGTTGTTGTGGTCAGTGGGAGCAGCGGAAGCAAAGTGGGCAAGTAGCTTATATCTATTTATAGACTTAAGCGGTAATAGCGGAGATAGATCATCTAATTTTGATGTGACAGTCATGGCTTTGACTTCATCAGAATAGGGGATGGATCTGTTAAGAAGGTAGTAGGGTGTGATGTCCTGGTATTTGGATGACATACACAGAGTAGGAAGTAAAATTCCTATACTACGATCGGTTATACTGTGGTTGTCACACAGTTGTTTCTCCACACAGGATATGGATATAATATCAGACATTCTGATTACTAGATCTATGGGGGTAGTTTCCCAATCTAGGTACTTTGACAATATTCTAATAGTATTTTAGAATAGATGACTCCTGGCATGGTGGTGTACCTGCAGATGATGGAGTCACCCTCTCTAAAGGTGTCTTACAGACTAAAGGGGAGAGGGATGTGCATGATTGGCAGATCACTTGCTTAGGCAATTGAGTCGATCATGAGATGCCATGTACCACACCAGATGTTGTTTTTGCACTAGATGTGATAAGTTTATATTAATCCAATCCTGAAGAAACATAAGGAAGCAGTTTTAGAACATAAGTGTATGTTCTACGAATTTGATAACGGCAGCCTCCTTCGGGAGACGGTTATCATTCCAGGCTTCAAAGATGACATGGATGACAGAGTGAATGTCAGAGTTATAGTTTTTCCTCTAACGAAGGGGGCAGTATTATGGACAGGTGGTCCAAGAGGATCCTGTGGGAGGCATGGTGCTGGATACTGATAGGTTCAGTTGACGATACAGTCTAAGAAGTTTGGATTTGGAGTTCATTTATGAACTAGGTCCCATCAGATATCCAAACATATTCTAAGACATGTATTACTCGATTTGGGAGATGGCTTTCTCCGCGAACTTGAGATTAAGAGAGACATAGAAAGAAACATCATGGCGGATCCACACATTGAGGCTATTTCTCGAACACAAGAGTTTTACAAACGGGCTTTGTGAAACTGATTAGTAGAGGAGTTGGGTGTTCGGTATCACACGGGCTGTGAGTATGCGACATCGCAATAATTAGCCTTAAGTGCAAGTAGGAGATTGTTGGATATAGTGCCCTCAAAGTCAATTATTGGATCGCAGGTACGTGATTGCAATGATTGAGGAAGACCTATACCGGTAGTACAGTCTTACTCGAGATGATAGTATGCTATCTGGTTTGCCTTTATCAGTCGTGTAAAGGTTCAGGTGACTGATCACTATTACACGTTGATAGAGCCGTTAGGATCTTGCTTGACTACCAACAGTATGAGGGCGATCATATACGTGAGAGTTGGGTAGTCTATAAGCACATCCTTAATTGTGGTCCCTAGTCGTAGGAGTTTCGAGACAGGGCATCGATACTCTGGAGTAGACTGATGTATACAGTCGAGACCCCGACGAGGGGCGGTGGCCGGTCTCACAAGCCACTGGTGTCAGTTGGATCACCTAAGATGTATACAGGTGCTCATTGGGTTATGAGTACACCGGACAGGACTCCCCGGGAACCTGCTAGTTGGTATTATACCTAGCGTCAGATAGCAGTTCCCTGGTGACATATGTACAGGTTAGTTCATCGACCTGATGTCGTCATTTGTCTTATGTGAGTTCCTACTGTGCTTTGATTTCTACCCTACCACGGCTCAAAGGAGTCCTGCAAACAGGTATTTTTGGGTACAGTCCCTGTTGGAGATAGTGCCCTCAAAGTCAATTATTGGATCGCAGGTACGTGATTGCAATGGTTGAGGCAGGACCTATACCGATATGACAGTCTTACTCGAGATGATAGCATGTTATCTGGTTTGTCTTTATCATCGTATACATGCTTTACTTCACTATTGCATGATGATAGAGCCAATAGGATTCTTACTTGACTACCAGCAGTATGATGGCGATCATATACGTGGGAGCTAGGTTCTGTAAGCACATCCTTAAAAGTGTCCCTAGTCGTGGGAGTTTCGAGACAGGGCATCGATACTCCAGAGTAGACTAGTGTATACAGTCGAAACCCCGACGAGGGACGGTGGCTGGTCTCACAAGCCACTGGTGTCAGTTGGATCACCTAAGATGTATACATGTGCTCATTGGGTTATGAGTACACCGGACAGGACTCGCCGGGAATCTGCTAGTTGGTATTATACATATCGTCAGATAGCAATTCCCTGGTGACATGTGTACAGGTTAGTTCATCGACCTGAGATCGTCATTTGTCTCATGTGAGTTCCCACTGTGCTTAGATTACTACCCTACCACGCTCAAAGGAGTTATGCAAACAGGTTTTAGTTGGGTACAGTCCCGAGCCACATTGGAGGCAAGTGAGCGGATCGTCGGGGATTCGTCTCTCCCGGTATTGGGGGTTGATGTCACGCAGTGCACGGGTGGCCATCACTAGGAATCCTCGGCCGAGGTAGTGGAGAATTACTGATTTGGATCAGTAGTTTCTCAGGTGGTGATGGGCTTCATGCCGACACGATTTATCGCGTTATTAGGGGTCTGACTTTATCCACCCCCCTAGACTCGATATGCGATACTCTTTAGACGAATGGACTGGACTGTATATACATTGTCACTGACAGGCTCAGTAGGGTTTAAAGATGAGTTCGCTCGTCAGCTTCCCTTCCAATTAATACATAGGCAAAACGTTACATGCAGCTTGTACCTCTGACGTGCTAGGGGTTATACCCAGTGCCAGTGTGTTGATGAGTCATTAGAGTCCCCCCACAGACACCTTCCCAAGTTCGGGCGAAACGTTGTAGAGGCCATGGGTTTATGGCAAGGTTCGGAAAAAGCACGTGCGTTTTTGCACGTGTCGTTTTTCGGGCAGATAATACTGGTAGGCTTTGGTTTAAGCCGGAACCCAGTATTATACTGTGTAGATATAATATCTTTGTCTCAGTTGCATTTGTATTCGGTCGTAATACAAATGCGGGTATGTTTATACTGATACGGGGTTATCCTGAAATTCGTTTAGGATCACTTTTGGAAGTTGCCAGTTTCCAGTTTTCTATCAGCCGTATTTAACAGTCGGTTAAATACGGATTTATCTTTTCTTCGGATGAGTGTGGAAGGTTCTAGAAGTTTCTAGAAGAGGTGACTAGGATGGTGAGGTGGCTTAGTGCATTTAATGATTCATTAATGCAAGGGTGACTAGGTTAATGAATCACCATTTGCATTAATGGGGTTTTGTTTGCATGAAAGATATTTGTTGTTGATCTTTTTTTTGTGGTCACCTTCCCCCTCCTACACTCACCTCCCTCCCTCTACATATATGGCTGGCCCTCCCCTCCTCTCTTACTCACTCACTTGATTGGAAAAAGATTATGATAGTTTTGGATTCACGGAAATTAGATAGCCTCATTTCTCATTTCACCTGATCCAAAAGGCAACTTCATTAACCGTTCGTCCATAGCCTTGGACGTAACGAGACAAAGTGTTCTACTCATTCTCTACTTCATCTTGGTCGTCTCTTTTAGCAAACTTGACGATCGAGTTGCCTCGGTTCAGAGGCGGGAGCCCGTTTAAAGATCCGTCGACGTGGTGCCACCTGGACGACAAGACTGGAGATCGAGGAGATCGGAGCAGCCGCAACAAGCGTGGGATGATGGTTGAAGACCGAAGGACTCGGATCGTTCGGTATAACTCTTCTACCCACTTTGTAGTTTGTTAATTTAGCTTCAATGACAGATCCGGGTTATAGTACGCGATAGCGCCAGTTGTAAAAAGTTTTTGTTCCGCATTTGGCGTCTGTTAGACGGCCGGGGCGCTACCGTGACTTACAGTGGTATCAGAGCCTCACCATTAAGCTATACTAACTTGTGCTAACACGTTTGAAATATCGATCGAACGAATTTTCGAAAAACCGCAAATTCCAGTGCTGTAGTTTCTGTCGATTTTTTAAAGGGCCTAAAAATAATTTTGCATGTTATAGAAAACTAAGCAGGGTTTTTTAAGAATTACTGTGAAATTTGGGCACGTGTTACCACTATACCGCCGCGGAACCGCGGTCAAAGCTTGGGTTTGACCGCGGAACCGCGGCCAGTATGTGGCAACAATGTTCCAAATTTCACCAGTAAGTTCTTCTTGGAAATTGTGGCTTTTTGGTATAGTTATTTTGGGCCCAGATTTTGTTACTGTACAGCAGATGTACGTGGGGCCCACTTCGGGAAATTTTGTCGATCGAAATTTTAAACTTATTAGTTTGCAGTACTTACTTTATATCTCCGACCGGGAATGTCATTTGATCGGTAAACCGTGTCTAATTGCTATAGTTCATTTAGACGGGTTTGCGAACATGACATTCGCGTTGATATTCTGTGTTGTGCTGTGATGTTGCGGATATGTCGTGGTGGATAGCAGGGTGCAATGATAGTGCAGTTTGGATTTATTTGTACATTTGATATTGCGGGGCGAGCGTCCAACATGTGGACTGCCGTTACTGCCTGTTTGTATAATATTCTTTTGGGGCACGACCGGGTCGAGGTCGATATACCTGTTGTACATTTTTTTTTCTGTACTAGGTTTATCCCGCGAAGGAGTGCACGGATAGCCGGGTTCTGGAGGGCAACGGGTCCGTATCTCATGACTTTGAGAGGCAAAGGGACCTCACTCTAGAATTGGCAGACTATTTGCCGCACTCGTAGGGGGTACAGGTTGACCCAAGATGGGGTGCTCAATTTACCGGATTCCGTAAAGTGCCGGGTATTCCATTCACTATGCTGTGGGGGACTACCTCGCTTCAGGTTTTGGCGGGTAACTTGCCGCACCCGTAGGGGTCTAGGTTTCATTGCACAGGCTATCCACACGACCAGGGGAACGTCGGGTTTCAGCAGCGGCTCTGTGAAACCCGAGGATCCCAGATTATCTGTATTGTTCTGTGATGCTTATTACTTTTCTGTAATGTTGCATATTATCACGCTTGGAGCGATTATTGTATATTGGTATATATACTATTAGATGTTGTATATGTTTTACACCCGCGCTAGTCCAGCCCCCGCTCTGTCGTTAGTTAAGTAACCTAACGGGTGATGACGGGACCCAGTGACGAATGTGGATGGCATATACGTACATTTTATTTTCGTTCTTTTCTGGTGTGATTGATTGATGGGACTGCGTTGATTCTTATCAATGCAAGAATAAAACAAACCTATATATGATGTTGTTGGAACAAATTTTAAAAGATGTTATTACAAAGACGTTTCCTTTTGTTTTGCATAGTGATATTCAGTTGGAATATCCTGCACCTCATTCCACGAGGCAAGGGCCGAGATCCCTTCACCGGGAGTGACCCCTTGGGCAGAAGTTTGCATCAGGGTAATAACTTTAATATAGTCGGTTACAAGTTGTTTTGCATCGCGGTATTCAATTGGAATATCCTGCACCTCATTCCACGAGGAAAGAGCCGAGATCCCTTCACCGGGAGTGACCTCTTTAGCAAAGGTTTTTCGTCACTATATTTTTATAAAAACCTATCAGGTTCCTTCAGCGAGATCAAGTTCATTACGTTAAAGGTTTTTTGCCAAAAACCAGCCGTAGCCCTCCGTCATTTCTTATGGATAGTCAGTAGTATTCAAGCTATGTTTGTTGGCCAAAGTCAAGGCATAGTGTTTGGTAGTTGCTGAATATTCATCTGTTGCATAGATAGATGCGTTGGTTTGGGACAGTCGTATTACCTTGTTGGCCAAAGTCAAGGGTATGTACGGGTAGGTTCAAATTAACCTGGACAATGACGGGTAGAACTTGACATGTGACTTATGATTTGTTGGCCAAAGTCAAGGTCATAAGAGCATGAGGTAAAAATCACATCGGGAGTTTCAAACATACAGGAAACTTCCCAGGCATGCGCATACCTTCTGGAGTGTGATAACTTGAGTGGCTTCCATCAAGTTATCATGCGATGATAGTTGGATCCCGATTCTCACTAATGAGTTGGTTTACTCCTCGGGTGATCCCGACTAATTCTTCTTTCAGGTTTGGAGGAGAATTTGAGATTACAGTGGGAGGTTTCCAGATTATATAAATTGATAACCATTCTGATCTAGGTTAGAGTGCACGCAGAGTGTTTCTTTTCTCTCTCTCTTTGGCAGCGACCTTTGACCGACCCTAGACTATGACTCAGTAGACCGAACCTTCTTAAAATACTGGCTTTCGGATTGTCTAAGTTGCATAAGTCATTGCCGCTCCTTCTTTTACCCTTTGTATTTCTCAGAACACCCCGTATTACTACGGACATCCACTTCCATTGGATAGATCCATCGTATGGTTATATACGAACTCGAAGGGACTTCTTCGAGGATGGATCCAGGTTCAAGAGAAATAGAATTAGTTTATTCAGTTGTCTTTTATTATCACCTTCTCTCAGGTTGCGAGGGCTCCTTAGTTTAGGAGAGTACACCTATTAGGCTTATTGGATAGTCTTATTCCAAACCATAGGCTGGTGTCGAAATTATTTTTCAGACACTTTTAAAATTAACAGAAACTAGGAATATCCGGGTTTTTGTTTTCGTGTTTTCCGTCAATCGAACTTCTAATCAGTTGCTAACAAGCTAGTAATGGTTTAGTTGGCTCTGATACCACTGTAAGTCCATGTCACGCACCCACGAACTTGCGGGGAGGCGGAATATATGAAAAACGATTATCAAAGCTTCGTAACACGGACTTGAGCGCATGAATCGTTATCTAAATCATTGCTAACAATATACAAGAGGTTTAACTACTCGGATTCGAAGTTATACCTCACGTTACATGTCCTTCGGATCTTCATCGCTGTCCTCCACTCCTCGTAAGCTCCTTGGAACATCGGCACCTTTACGGCCTCCTCGAGTCAAAGACGATCCACCCGAAAGCTCCTACGCCAAGCTTAATCTCAAACTTGAGATAACTAGGTTGCTTAAAGTGCTAATCTAAGCTACCTAGGGGATATAGAGTGAGGTTATGGATGTATTAGTCTAGCTATCCCTTGATCTCAACACATGAGAGGTTAGGGTTAGGGTTTGAAGAGAGAGTGAGCTTGAGGAGAAAGAAGGTGAAGATGATAATGAAATGAGATAATGATGTATCATAATATATATGAAGCATTATTTATTTATCCAAAAATGAAATAATAGAATTTACAACCATGCTTCATAAATATCTATGAGTGATTCATCTCCATGAGTCATTAAGCATTTATGATGCATTAATGACATGGATGAATCACACAAATGAGTCACTAATCTTATTTAATGCAATGCCACCTTACCCCCTTAGTCACCACTCTTCTAGAAGCTTCCTGAAAAATTACGAGAATGCCCCTCCTATCCGTGAAAACACGGAAAAACTTTAGACTGTATAAATCCAATATCCCGATACTAGAATCTGGCTTAAACCAAAGCCGGCTAGTAAAAACTATCCGAAAAGTCGTACGTGCGTAAACAAACGTATGCGTTCGAACCCTTGTCGTAAAACCGTACGACCTCTATATCGTTTCGCCTGGAGTAGAAAAATTCTCTGTGTGGGACTCTAAAGACTCTACACTACGCTGGCAGTAGGTTTAACCACAGACCGCAAGCGGCACTAGCTGTACGTAACGGTCCCCAGGTAGATGTCGATAAGAAGGCCGATGAGTAAACTCATCCGAACTCCCACTGAGCCTGATGTGACAATCTTCGTACAGTCCGGTCTGTTTGTCTAAGACTATCGTATATCAAGCCTAGGGGGCGGCAAGCGTCAGTCCCCTAGTAGCTGTATAAGTCGTGTTGGAGCGAAGCCCATTACACCCTGAGAAGCTACTGGAACGTACCAGTATATCTCGCTTGCCCTGGCCAGGGACTTTGCGTAATGGCTCTCTGACACAGCACGATATCATCTCCCAATACCGGGAGAGATGAATCCTATCTAACCACTACTGCCTCCAAGTGCTTGGGACTGCACCCAACTGCTACCTGTTTGCACGACTCCTTTGAGCCGTGGTAGGGCAGCAATCTAAGAACAGTGGGACACACTCAAGGCGAAGTAGCAGTGTCAAGTCTGCGGACTATGCTGTACTCATGTCACCTGGGAACTGTTAACTGACGACGGGTATAATACCAACCAACAGTTCCCCTGCGAGTCATGTCCGGTGTACCCGTAACTTAACGAGCACCTGTATACTATCTCTAGTATGACGTACTGATGGCTATGGGACAGACCATCTCCCCAACTGGGATGAGAAGCGTACACACTAGTCTACTCTGGAGTATCGATGCCCTGTCTCGATAATCCTACGACTAGGGACCTGTATAGGATGTTGCTTATAGACTACCCAGCCCCCACTAGTGTGACTGCCATCACAATGCTGGTAATCAAGCAAAGAACCTATGGGCTCTACTAATATGTATAAGTGATACGTAACAAGAAACATATGCACATATTAAAGTAGAAACAAACCAAGTAGCATACTACCATTTTTAGCAAGACTGTATATATAACTGTGAATATCCCAAGTTTCCATTAAGTAATATACAATCTAGTATGATACAATAATGGCCCCTAGGGCATATAAACTAACAATCTCCCACTTGCACTGGGGCCATGAGCTGGCATATCGTAGACCTATTATCTCGAATAGCCTCTCGAACTGCGTCTGAGGAATGACCTTTGTGAATGAATCAGCAATGTTATTCTCCGTCTCTACTCTTTTCACCTCGATCTCCCGGCGATCTACAATCTCCCTGATCAGGTGATACTGCCTTAAGATGTGTCTGGACTTCTGATGGGACCTGGGTTCCTTTGCTAAAGCTATAGCGCCATTGTTGTCGCAATACAGAGATATTGGACCAACACTGGAAGGAACCACCTGAAGTTCTGTGAGGAACTTCTTCATCCAGACAGCTTCTTTTACGGCATCGCAAGCAGCTATGTACTCCGCTTCCATTGTTGAGTCAACGGTCTCCTGTTTGGAACTCTTCCAACAGACCGCCCCTCCATTGAGGGTAAAGACATAACCCGACATGGACTTGGAGTCATCTTTGTCACTTTGGAAGACGGAGTCGGCAAAGGCCTCCATCTGGAGGTCTTTTCCGCCATACACCAAGAACATCTCCTTAGTCCTCCTCAGGTACTTGAGAATGTTCTTTACTGCTATCCAGTGATTCTCTCCTGGGTTTGCTTGATACCGGCTTAATACGCTCAATGCGTATGCTACATCTGGTCTGGTACATAACATCGCATACATTATAGAGCCTACCGCTGAAGCGTAGGGTATAATCTGCATGCGATCCCTTTCCAAATCAGTCTTGGGAGACATATCTTTGGAGAGGGTGATTCCGTGACAAGCCGGTAGGTTACCGCGCTTAGAATCTTCCATACTGAATCTTTTCAATATGGTGTCTATGTACCTGGACTGCGAAAGTCCCAACACCCTCTTTGATTTATCACGATAGATCCGGATCCCCAGAATGTAGGTGGCATCACCCAGGTCTTTCATGGAGAATTTATGTGACAAGAATCTTTTGACTGACTGTAACATAGGAATATCATTTCCTATTAGGAGACTGTCATCCACGTATTGTAGGGTTCCTAGGCACACTAATGAGGTCTCACAAGGCATCAACCATGCCAATTTCAAATTTTACAAGTGCCGAGAAACCCTAATACAGATCGTTAACTAGATTTTAGGCGAAACATGCAACTAGTTAACAACTTAACTAATAGAACGAAAATACAACCTTTGTAGATCCCGTCCTCTACCTCCATAGCTCCGTGTAGACATCCCTCCGCTGTACAAATCGGATCTTGGACTCTAGTGTCGGCTTCATCGGAGAAATGGGCGGGCTTGGTCGTCGGCTTCGATGCCGAAGATGATCTATGTCGAGGCATCACTAGATCAAGCTCCAACTTCACCAAGTCAAGAAACTTATGAAGAAAACACCCTATACTACTTGGCAAGAGGTATAGGATGAAGAAATAGGAAGTGGGTTCACTTTAGAATTGGATTTCTCACTCTTTTCATCAAATCACCATTGATGGTGCAAGCTTTTCTTCTTTGTAAAGATGAAGAAGAAGAAGATGAATATGATGATAAGTTTTTTTCAAATAGAAAAGAAAATCAATACTTATCATAATACAACCATGGTCAAGTGTAGAGAATGAACTAGGGTCAAGTGGAGTGGTTAGGGTTAAGCATGAGACAAAATGGTCACTTAGTCAAAGCTTCAAGAAGCTTCAAGATGCAAACAAAGAAAGCCACCATTTTCTCTTTATGCCATTTATTTTCCAAAAAGAATAAATAAATAAATAAATAAGAAACCAAAACCCTAACCATTCATATAACCATGGTTTAATCTTTACACAAACCCAAGTTAGCATGCATCATCAAACATGATACAATCTTGTGCACAAAAAAATATATCACATATACAATGTGCACAAACAAGTGAGAAAAACCATTTAAAGTGAACCAATACTAGTTAATGCAAAGTAATATATCAAATATATAATTATGCATTAAATCATTAAATCAACACATGATTTAACGATCCGGTCATATCGCATATAACCGACTAATATCCAATGTATCGGCTTATCGAATCAATCGTTGATTCGATAACTAGGTTATATCACATACAACCATATCGATACATTCATCGCGAGAATAGAATACGGGATCACATACACGCATTATTCTCGGTCCCGCACATATCTCATATGCGCTCCTATTTCGTTTCGCTTGAGCCAGGAGACCTCTGTGTAGGACTCTAAAGACTCGTCAATACGCCAGCAGCAGGTGATGATCATATCAAACACCCACAAGCCGCAAGCGGTCTGCTAAACGTAACGGCCACCCGGGTATTGAGCGATCAGAAGATCGACGAGCAAGCCCGCTCACACTCCTGTGAATCCAACCAGTAACACTTACCGTACAGTCCGGTCTCATCGTCTGATATGTCGCATATCTCGCCTAGGAGTGGTAAACGTCAGACCCCAACAGCTCGATAAGTCTTGTCGATATGAGGTCTATAACATTTCGAGAAATTACAGGTAACACTTACCAGTAAATCTCAGCAACCCTGGCCAGGGATTTCCGGTTATAGCCAATCGAACACAGCGCAACATCAACCCCTTATACCGGGAGAGACGAATCCCCTCCTATCGCTCATTGCCTCCATGTGACTCAGGACTGTACCCAAAAACCACCGTTTTGCACGCCCTCTTGGACGTGGTAAGGTGGAAATCAAAGCACAGTGCGAACCACACAAGACTCTATGACGATCTCGGGTCAACAGACTACTTTGTACCAGTGTCACCAGAGAACCGCCATCTGACGTAAGGTATAATACCATCTGGGAGTTCTCGGCGAGTCCGTTCAGTGTACCCAGTCTCCACTGAGCACCCGTATATCATCTCCGATGTCAAACACCAATGGATATGGGATCATCCATCGCCCATCTGTATGGGTCGAGAAGGCATACGCTAGTCTACTCTGGTATATCGATGCCCCGTCTCGATATACCCGCGACTAGGGACTTTGAAAGATGTACTTATGGACTACCATGTCCCCACTAGTATGATCCGCATCATAGTTCAGGTAGTCAAGTTCACATCCTAAGGGCTTTATCAACATGTAACAGAGAGACAATCAGTGTATACGTTAAGGTAAAGATCAACCAGATAGCATACTATCATGTCGAGCAAGAAAGTCCTCCCTATATATGTCCAAGCATCCACCACAATATACATCCTATGTATAGTAATGGCCTCTAGGGCATACATATAACTAACAATCTCCCACTTACACTAGGGCCATCTGATAACAGTGGTTGTAGTATCTCATACTCAACCATCCCATAAAAGTCTCTCTCTGGGAAAAGGCCTTTATGAGTGGATCCACTGTGTTGTCCTCTGAGTCTACTCTCCTAACCTCGATCACCCTGGAGATCAATTATCTCCATGATCAGGTGATACTGCCTTAGAATATGTCTGGATCACCGATGGGACGGGTGTTCCTTGGCATAAGCCACAACTCCATTATCACACAATGGGAGGGACTAAGTTCATCTCATGAACAAATATACATCCAGACTGCCTCTTTGGTAGCATCTTAAGTAGCGATGTATCGAGCTTTTATCGTCTAGTATGCCACGGTATCTAGCTTGGAACTCTTCCAACATACCGTCCCTTTACTGAGGGTAAAGACAATGCCTGTGACTGACTTTCAGTCGTCCTTATCACTCTGGAACCCTTCCAGTGATTCTCCCCAGGATCGATTGATACCATCTCACTACAACTAGTGGGAATCCTAACATCCAATTAGATCTATCTCATAGATCCAAAACCCAGGATTTAGGAGGTATCACTTTGATCCTATATGGAGAATCATTATGATAAGCGGAGATTGACCGGGCGTAGCATAGGAAACTCCTTCCCTATCAAGAGCATGTCATCCACGTACTCTACGAGGATCGGCACTATACTCCCTACTACCTTTTTGTTTATACAAGATTCATCTACCATTTTGATGATGTCAAACTCTTTGACTAACACATCAAAACAGATGTTCCAACTCCACGATACCTGCTTTATCCTATAAAGCATCTTGTACACGTTTCCGCTGCTCCCACTGTCTACGAAGCCCTCTGGCTGTGTACTTATAGACTTTTCTTCAAAAACATCATTTAGAAAAGCAGTCATAGCACCCAACCGTCAGATATCGTAGTCATGGTATGTAGCCGTGGCAAGTAGGATCTGGATGGACTTAAGCATAACCACTTGAAAAGGTTTCATCATAATCCAAGCCTGGTCGATGACGAAAAGCTTTAACAAGTCTAGCTTTGAAAGTCTCAACCTTTCCATCTACACCAAGTAATCTTCTCAAGATATACTTGCTCCTGATGGGGATTTAACCCTTCAGATATAGCAACCAAAGTCCATACTTTGTTGGTGTACATGGATTCCATCTCAGATCGCTAAGCATCCAGCCATTCTTACAGAGTCCCACTCCTGATGGCCAGCTCGAAACTAGTTGGGTCATCATCTCATGATGCAATCCTCGCTCCCATGGTTATAGAGTAACCGAAGTATCTCTCAGGTGGGTGAGGAACCCTACTAGATCGGCAGAGAGGCTGAGGTTCGTTGGTAACTATTGAATCCTTTGGTTTTATCAAATCATCTGCTGTAGTTTGTATAGCTGGAACCTTTCCAGTTCTACATTACAGACCTTGCTTCGAGCTTGTCCGGATTTTGCTTTTAGACATAGGTCGGACAACCCCAAATCTTAATTAGCTTAAGACATGGGCTCTTCCCATTCCATATCACATATGAAGTGGTAGGCAACTGATTTGATTCAAACCCTATTCAATAGGTATGCAGCTTCTCAAGCGCATAACTCCCAAAAGGAAATAGGTAACTCAGTAGTACTCATCATAGAGCACACCTTATCATATAGGGTGTGAATGCTCCGCCCCGATATACCATCATGCTATGGTGTATACGGAGGAGTAATGCTGAGAGAGAATCTCATTCTCCTTTAGAAAAGTCCAAGAACTTCGTGCTCAAGTATTCTCCTCCTTGATCTCATCAAAGGACATAATACTTATACCCGTATTGGTTCTCTACTTCTAACTTATATTCTGTGAATATCTCAAAAGGTTCTGACTTATGTTTCAACAGGAACATATGTCTGAATCTTGAGAGATCATCAGAGAATGTAATGAAGTACAAAGAACCGGTCTTGGCATCTGTAGACAGGGGACCTTTATACATCAACATGTATCATCCCAAGAGTTCACCAACTCTTTCTCTGTTTCCAATAAACAGAGCTATGGTCATCTTATCTCTGTGACATGACTGACAAGTTTCATAAGATGTAAATTCAAATTAATTTAAATATGCATCTTTATTAATCTTCAGCTAGTCGGGTCGCATTGATATGACCTAGTCTACAATACCTCAAGAAGGATTCGTTCATTTCTGAACTCTTCCTCTTGTGTGTGTTCCGTATACTAAAGAACTGTAGTTTGATTTAGAATATCAATACTTTTAGATAACGTGCCTGAACCGATCAACTTTTGATATAGGAAATGTTCAAAACATTATCCAACAATACAAAATTTTATCATTTCTTTACTATTAAAGAGAGTGATATGATTTTTTATATCAGGTTCGGTATCTAATAACATTCGTTCAGAATTAATGTATTTGGAATACAGGGTAACAGTGACCAACAGACTTGGCTGCAACACTTGCCCCGTTTTCTGCCTCATGAAACTTATCACCCGTTCTCAGTTTTTCTACCATTTTGTAGCCCTATGTAACAGATTACATATCTGGGATCTTGATCCGGTATCAAATACCCAGGATGCAGAGGATACTGAGAAACAGTTCTTTGTAATGAACACACCCGAAGATGATGCATCAGCATGCACTCTCTTCGTTTGGGCGGCACGGGAATTCTGGTAATCCCCAATTTCCTGCTTTGTCTTATAACAATTATAAGTTGGAGCGGGACCAACGTTCCCCAGCTCAGTATAACAAGCGGGTTCGGTCAATATTCCGTATTATTATCTTGATTAAGGCGTGATATGGTCGCTACCTGGAGAGAGAGAGAAGAAAACACTCAGCGTGCGCTCTTGCAAGAATAGATTGGTTATTATTTTATCTAATCAGGATGGCTCCCACTGTTTTTTATCAAATCTTCCTTCAAACCCTAAAAGGAAAGACTAGCTGGGATTAATTACACACTACAAGTTCGCCAATCTTTCAGCCAGGCCAGTGTCGGTACTTTGAGGGAGGTCCCCCGTGCTTTCGCACGAACCTAATTAATGTAAACCTCGTTTTCCCAGAGGCGTAACCTCGTTAACACCTTTCTAGACACCTACTTGATCGGCTAATTGTAATGTGTAAAACTCTCCCAGGAGTAACTCTTACTCGTAGCGGGTATCGGGATCCAACTATCTCATAGAAGGTATGCAATCTCATTGCAAATTTCAACACTTGAAATTCCCGATAATCTTTTGCCCCTAGCAGCTATATGACCTTAACATAGTCAACAAATCATAAGTGCTAGTCAAGTTCAACCCGTCATTTCCCGATTGAATTAAACCCACTCGCACGACCCTTAACATAGTCAACAAAGTCGCACGACTACCCTAATCCAATCGCATAATATGCTTATGCAGATAAGCACTAATTAGCTACCGCACACTACGCCTTAACATAGTCAACAAACGTAGCACGAATACTAACTAGTACTTATCTGAAATGACGGAGGGCTACGACAGGTTTTTCTGAAAACCTATTGCATAATGAACTTGATATCGTTGTAGAATCAAATGATTTTAAAATGGAGTGTTTTTGAAGCTTTTCTAGTTTTGCTAAAGGAGTCACTCCCGGTGAAGGGATCGTCGGTCCTTTCCTCGTCGAATGAGGTGCGGGATATATCATATATATCGCTGTGCAAAGCAGAAACTATAGAAGGTATCAAAAGACAAACCGAGTGTATAGCATCTGCCAGTTATTGCTAAAGGAGTCACTCCCGGTGAAGGGATCTCGGTCCTTTCCTCATCGAATAAGGTGCAGGATATATCACATATACCGCTGTGCAAAGCAAGAACTGTAGCTACCTGTTTTATTTTGAAATTCGATTCTACAACATCTTAGGTTTCTTTTATTTCATTAATCATATTAATGAAGTCCCATCATTTAAATTACCTAAACATCACAGATAAATACGACGTATACTTATGCCATCCGCATTCGCCTCGATGTCCCCTCGTGCACCGTTAGGTTAGGTAACTAACGACAGAGTGGGGCAGGGCTAGCGCGGGTGTAAAACATAAGTAACGTCTATATAATATATCATATATACTATATACATTATCCATCACAGAACATATCACATGATCACATCACAGATATCGCAGCAGAAGAAACATATGAAATATTGGATATACTAGGACGTCCGTGTTTTCAATACGAGCCAGTATAAAACACGGATTCCACGGTCGTGATGAATATCCAAACCCACACCCTTAGACCCCTACGAGAGCGGCAAGCAACCCTACCAATTCTAGAGTTAGGAGACCCGGACTCGACTCCTCGCGTTGGTCTCCCACTGGACTCCAGAACCCGGTTACTTGTGCTCCCCTCCTTGGGTCTATCCTAGTGCGGAAAAGTAAATAATATACAAAGGGTGACATCTTCCGTAACCTGGAAGTGCCCCAATAAAAGAATATTACATACAAGTTCTTACATGAATGAAAAAGAAAACACTCATCTCACATAAAAACCCCCGGCTATTCAAACACGACGATCCAATATAACATATCCAGCAACACATAACATCACATGTCATCAACGTAAGTAAATATGCGCATCCCAATTGTTGTTGACATATAGCAACGAAACCGGCGATATCACATATTACACTTACGGTCACAGAAAAGAAAGTGTAAAACTACAACAGTTGTAATCCGCAACCTGCATAGACATCGCATGCCTAATCAAATGAATTCCTTAGACATCGCATGCCTAACAATTATAAACCCCGCATTTTAGTCTCATTATCGAAAACACTTTTCAATATCAAGTCGGGCAATTCAACAAGATTCCCGACATCCTGATTGAATGCTCGTCGCAAACTTTAGTAGACGGCCGCACCCCCGACGCCGTCGACGAAGTGCACCAAGGCGGAACACCGCTGCCGCGAGCACCCGAACGGATGCTTTCGGCGACGGGGTTCTCCTACAGTCACTTGGTCGGGGCTATGGAGTGAGGCTGTCTATTAAGTTTACCCGGCGAGTATCCGCGTACGCTACGTGATTGCGACGGACTTTTGATCACATCAAAATTCCATGGCAACCGATCAAGTGAGACTAAAGTGCTATGTTTATAACATTCATTCAGTTATCTCATAACTACTTGTGAATTCCAATTATTGTATCACATTCTAGATAAATAGAAAATGTTAAACTTTCCGATCGAACAATCGAACACCCAAGCTTTCCCGATACAGATCAACACATGAAATAAGTTTAAAAAACATTCAGTTCATGCCTCAGTACCAACGGTCCAGCCGTAGAAGGGTCAAGCCAACGCCTCACATGTGGCACGCCGTACTGCCCTAAACCCGAAGGTTCAAAGGGCAGTTCAAGACGGTCACATAATCGAGTTAAGGTTTGTTGTCTTCTAGAGGGTCCATCGCGTTACTTGCACTACTTAGAACGTCGTTAAACCACGGAAAAATCCAACACTTGGAAATTTCCCGACAGGGGAAAAATTGGGTATTTATATCCGGTCGAACTTTTTAACATATTCTAAAATTATCCGGAAAACACAAAGACAAAGTCTGATAATCTGATCGAATCATCGAATCCCCAAAACAACCCAGAATATTCAACTCTTGAATAAATATTAAAAATTCCCAGAAAATACAGCACCTGAATATAGGAATTACTATGCAAAATTTGAAGGCAGATCCCATCATTTGGCCGCGGAACCGCCGCAGAAGCCATACTTCTGCTGCAGTTCCGCTGCTTTTTAGACTCATCTTTAGGAAATTTTTGCACCGTAATTCTTATAATTCCCTGTTGAATTTTTTAAGCATTTTTAATCTGGAAAAAACCCAGTTTTTGAAAAAAGTACAGAGAGCAATTTTGGGTTTAGGGTTTCGGTTCGATCGGGTTTCTAACTTCGTCTACGCTTCGCCTAAAGCTCTAGCTAGTCTCTGATACCACTGTAGGGTTCCTAGGCACACTAATGAGGTCTCACAAGGCATCAACCATGCCAATTTCAAATTTTACAAGTGCCGAGAAACCCTAATACGGATCGTTAACTAGATTTTAGGCGAAACATGTAACTAGTTAACAACTTAACTAATAGAACGGAAATACAACCTTTGTAGATCCGGTCCTCCACCTCCAAAGCTCCGTGTAGACGTCCCTCCGCTGTACAAATCGGATCTTGGACTCTAGTGTCGGCTTCATCGGAGAAATGGGCGGGCTTGGTCGTCGGCTTCGATGCCGAAGATGATCTACGTCGAGGCATCACTAGATCAAGCTCCAACTTCACCAAGTCAAGAAACTTGTGAAGAAAACACCCTATACTACTTGGCAAGAGGTAGAGGATGAAGAAATAGGAAGTGGGTTCACTTTAGAATTGGATTTCTCACTCTTTTCATCAAATCACCATTGATGGTGCAAGCTTTTCTTCTTTGTAAAGATGAAGAAGAAGAAGAAGATGAATATGATGATAAGTTTTTTTTCAAATAGAAAAGAAAATCAATACTTATCATAATACAACCATGGTCAAGTGTAGAGAATGAACTAGGGTCAAGTGGAGTGGTTAGAGTTAAGCATGAGACAAAATGGTCACTTAGTCAAAGCTTCAAGAAGCTTCAAGATGCAAACAAAGAAAGCCACCATTTTCTCTTTATGCCATTTATTTTCCAAAAAGAATAAATAAATAAATAAATAAGAAACCAAAACCCTAACCATTCATATAACCATGGTTTAATCTTTACACAAACCCAAGTTAGCATGCATCATCAAACATGATACAATCTTGTGCACAAAAAAATATATCACATATACAATGTGCACAAACAAGTGAGAAAAACCATTTAAAGTGAACCAATACTAGTTAATGCAAAGTAATATATCAAATATATAATTATGCATTAAATCATTAAATCAACACTTGATTTAACGATCCGGTCATATCGTATATAACCGGCTAATATCCAATGTATCGGCTTATCGAATCAATCGTTGATTCGATAACTAGGTTATATCACATACAACCATATCGATACATTCATCGCGAGAATAGAATACGGTATCACATACACGCATTATTCTCGGTCCCGCACATATCTCATATGCGCTCCTATTTCGTTTCGCTTGAGCCAGGAGACCTCTGTGTAGGACTCTAAAGACTCGTCAATACGCCGGCAGCAGGTGATGATCATATCAAACACCCACAAGCCGCAAGCGGTCTGCTAAACGTAACGGCCATCCGGGTATTGAGCGATCAGAAGATCGACGAGCAAGCCCGCTCACACTCCTGTGAATCCAACCAGTAACACTTACCGTACAGTCTGGTCTCGTCGTCTGATATGTCGCATATCTCGCCTAGGGGTGGTAAACGTCAGACCCCAACAGCTCGATAAGTCGTGTCGATATGAGGTCTATAACATTTCGAGAAATTACAGGTAACACTTACCAGTAAATCTCAGCAACCCTGGCCAGGGATTTCCGGTTATAGCCAATTGAACACAGCGCAACATCAACCCCCTATACCGGGAGAGACGAATCCCCTCCTATCGCTCATTGCCTCCATGTGACTCGGGACTGTACCCAAAAACCACCGTTTTGCACGCCCTCTTGGACGTGGTAAGGTGGAAATCAAAGCACAGTGGGAACCACACAAGACTCTATAACGATCTCGGGTCAACAGACTACTCTGTACCAGTGTCACCAGAGAACTGCCATCTGACGTAAGGTATAATACCATCTGGGAGTTCTCGGCGAGTCCGTCCAGTGTACCCAGTCTCCACTGAGCACCCTTATATCATCTCCGATGTCAAACACCAATGGATATGGGATCATCCATCGCCCATCTGTATGGGTCGAGAAGGCATACGCTAGTCTACTCTGGTATATCGATGCCCCGTCTCGATATACCCACGACTAGGGACTTTGAAGGATGTACTTATGGACTACCATGTCCCCACTAGTATGATCCGCATCATTGTCCAGGTAGTCAAGTACACATCCTAAGGGCTTTACCAACATGTAACAGAGAGACAATCAGTGTACACGTTAAGGTAAAGATCAACCAGATAGCATACTATCATGTCGAGCAAGAAAGTCCTCCCTATATATGTCCAAGCATCCACCACAATATACATCCTATGTATAGTAATGGCCTCTAGGGCATACATATAACTAACACGTATAACACGAGGAATACTATAGCTCTCCCTACAATCTTACTGTATATGCATGGTTCATCTGGATTTTTGATAAAGTCAAATTCTTTGACAGCATCATCAAAACAAATGTTCCAACTCCGAGATGCCTGCTTTAGTCCATAAATGGACTTAAGCAACTTGCATACTTTACCGCTGCTCCCACTCTGAATGAATCCCTCTGGCTGATCCATATAGACGCTCTCTTCCAAATTTCCATTTAGAAAGGCCGTCTTTACGTCCATTATGCCATATTTCATAATCGTGGAAGGCAGCAATAGCAAGAAGGACCCGAATGGATTTGAGCATAGCCACTGGAGAAAAAGGTTTCGTCATAGTCCAAACCAGGTCTTTGACGGAAACCCTTTGCAACAAGTCTAGCCCTTAAAGGTTTCAACCTGTCTATCTACACTAAATCTTCTTTTTGAAGATCCATTTGCATCCTACGGGTTTTACCCTATCTGGAGCAATGTCCAAAGTCCATACTTTGTTAGTGTACATGGACTCCATTTCGGTCCGCATTGCATCCAGCTATTTTACTGAGTCGCCGCTCTGAATGGCTTGCTGGAAGCTAGTAGGGTCATCATCATCAATGACGCAATCCTCTCTATCCCCATCTATGAGAAAACCGTAGTATCTCTCAGGCGGATGAGACTGCCTACTACTTCTGCGGATAGGCGCTGGTATGTCCTGTTCTTCTTGAACCTCTGGTTCTACCACATTTTCAGTTGTAGTTTGTGGTTCTGGAATTTCTTCCAGTTCTATTTCGCTCCCACTTGTTTCCTTTTCTAAAAACTGATGTTCTAGAAAATGGGCATTACGAGAAACAAAAACCTTTTGTTCTTCTGCGTAATAGAAATAATATCCTTTGGAGTTCTTCGGATATCCCACAAACTTACATTGTACTGATCGTGCCTCGAGCTTGTCCACATGCTGCTTTTTTAACAAAAGCTGGACATCCCCATATTTTCAAATGCTGAAGATGGGGTTTCTTCCCACTCCATATCTGGTATGGCGTGGTAGGCACAGTCTTGGTAGGAGCCCGGTTCAGAAGATATGCAGCTGATTCTAGTGCATATCCCCAGAATGATCGCGGCAACTCAGCGTTACCCATCATGGAACGTACCATATCCAATAGGGTTCGGTTCCGCCTTTCCGATACACCGTTGTGCTGTGGTGTGTATGGAGGAGTAAGCTGAGAGAGAATTCCATTCTCTTTTTAAGTAACCTAGGAATTCGGCACTTAAGTATTCACCACCTCGATCAGATCTCAGGGTCTTGATACTTTTGCCGGTTTGGTTTTCCACTTCATTCTTGTATTCTTGGAATTTCTTAAGGCCTCGGATTTATGCTTCATTAAGAAGATATATCCATACCTAGAGAAATCATCTGTGAATGTAATGAAGTAGGAATAACCACCTCGTGCATGTGTAGGCATAGGACCGCACACGTCACTGTGTATGAGTCCTAAGAGCTCGCTTGCTCTTACTCCGTGTCCTGTAAACGGAGTCTTTGTCATCTTTCCTATGAGACAAGATTCACAAGTAGCATAAGATTGATATTCGAACGGATTCAAATATCCTTCTCTATGTAACTTAGTCAATCTTCTCTTATTGATGTGACCTAGTCTACAATGCCATAAGAAAGCCTGATTTGTTTCCGGAGACTTTCTTTTAAGTGCGTTCTGGACACTGAAAATCTGAGCTTGATTTAATACGTATATTCCATTTTCTAATGTACCTGACCCAATCATAACTTGATTTAGGTGGATGTGAACCACATCTCTTGTAAAAGTAAAATCATATCCTTCCTTAGATAGTAAGGGTACATATATGATATTACAAGTCGTACCTGGTACATAAAAACAGTTACGCAGAATCAATATCTTCCCAGTTGTCATTCCAAGATGATATCCCCTACGGATTCAGCATTCATGCTCATTCCGTTAGCAACTGTGAGGGTCATATCTCCTATCCCGATAACCCTACGGTTTCTCAGAGCCTGTAATGAATTACAGATGTGAATTCCTGATCCGGTATCCAATACCCAGGAAGTAGGGTTAACATACATACAGTTCTCTATCATAAACACACCCGAAGTCGAAGCCACAACATGCTTTGTATTCTGGCTACTGGCTTCTAAAGCCCTGCAATCATTCTGCCAATGCCCAATCCCATAACAATAGGAATGTCCCTCAATAGGGTGGTCCAGCTTGTCATAGGCAATGGACATCTGGATAGACTTTTGCCAGTCATATAAGTCAGATTCAGTCAAATTATTATCTAGATGTAACCTATGTGTGGTCACAAGGTTGCTGCAATTAAGAGAGAGAGAAGAAAACATTTTAGTATGATGCTCTTACAAGTTTAGATTGGTTATTAATTTATCTAAACAGGATGGCTCCCACTGTTTTTCAAATCCTTCCTCAAACCATAAAAGAAGAATTAGCCAGGACTATTCTCACCGTACAATACTTGCTTAACCGTTCAGCCAGGCCAGTGTCGATACTTCGAGGGAGGTTTTCCAATGCTTTCGCGAAGTTCCTTAATTAAATAACCTCTTTTCTCTGGGGGCGTGGCCCCTCTGACACCTTTCTAGGCACCTACTTGGTTTATAGCATTGATCGTTAAATGACGAATCTCTTGATAAGTAGCATGTACTCACAGTAGGATCGGGATCCAAAATATCATCGTATGATAATGTTGAAGGAATCCTACCAACATTCATCAAACTCCAAAAATGGTATGCATCTCTCTGCAAATTTCAGTTTCTTTAGAAATTCCCGATATTAATTTCTGTCCCATGCTCTTATGATCTTGGCTTTGGTCAAAATGTCATAAGTCACATGTCAAGTTCTACCCGTCATTATCCAGATTAATTTGAACCCATCCGTACATACCCCTGACTTTGGTCAAATGATAATACGACTGTCCCAAACCAACTCATCTACCTATGCAATAAGTGAATATCCAGCAGCTATCAAACACTATGCCTTGACTTTGGCCAAAATACATAGCTTGAATACTACTGAATACCCAAATGAAATGACGGAGGGCTACGAATGGTTTTGGCAAAACCGTGAACGTAGTGAACTTGATATAATCGAAGGAACCTGATAGCTTTTTAAAAGGAGTGGTTAAAGCTCCGCAATTAAAAATTCTGCTCTTTTTAAAATAACCGAGTAGTTTCTTTTAAATTTGTTCCAACGATTCAACTTTGGTTTATTTTCTTTGCATTATAATAATGCGTCCCATCTTTTATCTTATCATTGCAGAAAACAACGAAAATATCACGTCCTCTTATGCCATCCGCATTCGCCACTGGGTCCCGTCATCACCCGTTAGGTTACTTAACTAACGACAGAGCGGGGGCTGGGCTAGCGTGGGTGTAAAACATAAGTGACGTCTAATAGCTATTTATATATAGATATTGTACATTCGTCAGACGCAATAATAAGCATTCCAGATCACAGATGAACTTTATTGGATTTACTAGCAATCCGCATTTGCTTTGAGCCTGCAATAAAAGACGGATTACACAGTTGTGATGAATAGCCATTACCCCACTGTTCATATCAGAATATTGCATTTTATACCGCCCATTCTTACGCTCGTTTATTTATAGGCAGGTGCTTTTGATCAGTGTTTGCTACATATTTGTAGAATACTGGTTGTCAACTCTAAACAGTGAAATCCATGGAAAAGTACGACAAATTCCGGATTGCTGCCAACAACAGATAAAGCACGGGTCTCCGCTCTCTATCCGTGTGTTGCAACATACCAGTTTAAGAGACAAAATGGCAAATCGATTGTCATGTCATGCACAAAGCTCAATGTCAACACAAGATCTAAGAAATCTACGTGGAGCTCGAGGAAATCATGGCAAAAGATCCACATCACATCACCGTTTGTTCTACTAAAATTCTGGAAGAAATGTGAAGAGATTTTGAGAAAAGTCATATACCAAACAGCAGACAACTACAAACTAGGGATCCCCACAAAAGCAAATGGCCCAACTCCCTAGTATGGCCGCGGAACCGCGGCCTAAGCATGCTTAGGCCGCGGAACCGCGGCCATGTAGGCTCCTCTCCGTGTCGTGTTTTGTGGGCAGTTTGGTCACTTCATTTAGGGGCAGATTCTTGCCCTAGGTTTCCATTTCCCCGCCTATAAATATGCCAGAACTTGCCAAGCTTTTTGGTGTTCATTCTCATGCCCTCTTTTTGTTAGTTTTAGTTTTCTTCTTCTTCTTCTTCTTCTTCATTCTTCCTCCATGGAAATGTAGTGAGAGTATTGAGTGGATATGAATGAAGATGAGGGTTTTTGTATCATTCTTGTTTGTTTAGCTTCCCCTTGAGATTTTTGCTTCCTCTTGATCTTTCAACCTCTTGATTGAGCTTGAAAGGTTAAGGGTTAGTTATTGATCTCAAGGGTTGTATTTTCTTATGGAATTAGTGCTTCATTTCACATGCGTTATTTACCCTTCTCTTGATCTTGCAACCTCTTGATTGAGCTTGAAGTTTAAGGGTTGGCTATTGATCCCATGCTTGTCTTGAGTTCTAGCTTCTAGTTTTCTATCTCGCTTTTTATTACTTGCTTTTTATTACCTTGCTTTACTTACTTGCAATTTAATTCATGCACTTACTTACTTGTAATCTTTTCTTTTCTTTGTTTTTTTCTTTTGCTCTTCTTGGTTCTCTTTGTGAATGGTTGTAATTATTGTTGTTGTTAAGAATAAATACGGTATTGTAAGTTAAGATTTTCTTTGCTCATTTCCTTTTCCCGTTATTTTCCATTGAACTCCGCCCAAACGATACGCAAGCGCTCCGTTAGACACCCTACCCTAACAAGGTAACGGTGATTCCTAACTGCGACCGGTTGCGTTCGGTTTGGCCGGAGGCGAAAGCAAGAGACAAGAACGGAAGGACAAGGGTAGATAAGCCGGATTCTACGAATACCGTGCTTAAATCCCCTAATTCACGTTGTTGCCGATTGCCCTAGCTTCAATTGGTCAAGACTCGGCTCAAAGGTTTTGAGTACGGATTTCTTTAGCTTACATTATCGTATCTTTTCTTAACAACTTTATACTGGCAAATAATACACATAGGTTAGATTGAACAAACATATACTCATTCTTTATTGACTCGTCTAAAACAAGAACGGACATACAACCATCTCCCTGTGGATCGACCCGTGCTCAACCGGCTAGCTGCATAGCGACACCGTCTTGATCGCGGTTACACTTTAGAACTTTGAACATCCGACACGCCAAAAGCGTGCGATCAAATGGCGCCGTTGCCGGGGAGACGGTAGCGTATTTTCTTTCTTGTTATTCGGGTTAATATTCTTTTTGTATATATTTATAAAAAAAAAAAATCTTTTTGTTATTTTTTTGATCATTTTTGTGGGCAAGAGTGCAGATTTTTGCAGATTTGCAAACTGCGATTGTAGGGAGCAAAGTGTACGTTCAAGGCTAAGTTGATTGCAAAGTACAGTGCCAAAGATCTGGGTAGTTTGACCCGCGCAAGCGAACTTTTCAAGCTTACCGGATTTGATTCAACGGGGGTTTCCTAACCCAAAAACTTAACGGTACGTACTTTACCAACACCTTCTTCTCAAATCTGATTCATCCAATATACTATTCTTTGCAGGATTCTTTGCAAGTTCACTAGCAAATGCTAAAAATTGACTAACCCGTATTTGTTGCAGTGCCGTGCTTAAACTAAAAAACGATTGTTTGATTCTTTATAGAATTTTTATTGAATTGCGCATTGCATACATTAATACGGATTTAAGGGCAAGCGAACCCCACAACATACGGTAAAGGATTTCATCACCTTTTTTCGTGGCCCACAAATCACGAACTTGAGCATAACGTTTACCCGCACAAAAATTTAAAAGAAACTAGATTTTAAGCCTTAAGGACTTCGCGCTCATTAGGAGAAGTTAACCGTGTGTAGAACCTCGCTTAACGGTACATTGTTTACGGGGTGTCTAGGAAAGTGTTAACGGCGAAACCGCCAAAAGAGAAAGGGTTATTTAATTAAGGAACTTCGCGAAAGCGTTGGAAAACCTCCCCTTATCTCTGCACTTACCTGGCCTCGTGATCAGTGTATCTTGAGCCCGTTTCTCGACACAGTTTTACTTCGACAATCAAGTTCTGGAGCAGGTCTAGTTGACCTAGGTGAACCCTAGAACGATTAGGTGTGTGGTATTTTTGTGTCGTGATTGTTTTTTTCCAGATTTTTTTTGTATATTTCATTCTTTTGTTAACAACTAACTAAAAAAAAAAAATTTAAAAAAAAATCAACATTCTTTTTCCCTCCTTTTCTCTTCCTTTCTTTCCTTTTCTCTTCATATCATGGGTACCCCATCTCGCAAAACTCTTGCCGAACTTTGGTACCCATAACCAGACATTACTTCTTACGGTTCTTGCTTTGGCCGAACATCAAACGACCCCTCCATGCCTAAAATGTCATTGAAAGATCGCATAGATGAGTCTAGGACAAACACTTGCCCTCCGCATTCCACTTTGTATCAACCTTTTCGACATCCCGCACCCGCTTATGTTGATACCACTTTTGCAAGTCGTCCTTTGTCCATCGCTGAACGTATTGAACAATCTCATAGCCGATCTTTCACTCCTTTCACCACTTCAAATTCTTGGGATCAACACTTCCATTCACCTTCGTATCCAAATGTTGATCCTACCCCTGTCCAGCCATTCAATTCCTACCAGTCCTACCCTACTTTTGCACCTTCCCTAGATATTGCTTCTGAACAGCCATTTGGGAGTTTTCAGTATCCAAACAACCTTGAATATTTTACTGAAACCCCGTCACAACCCATGTCTAGTCTGGAACAGTCGTTGGAAGACTTTAGGGTAGCGTCATGCCAACAGATGATGGATTTGAATGCGTCCATGGCCACACTCATACAACCTACTGACCCGGTAGCTAGTTTCCAACTAGCTCCTAATTTTCCAATATATGATGAGGCGGTTGGACAGATTGAGAATTTGAGTGGAGAGAGTGAGCTGTACCACCTTCCAAATCAAACCTACCCATTTCAAATTGAATCCCACAACTCCTGTGTTGAAAGTCTATCAAGTGTCCCAACTGAATTATCAATTAAAGATAGAATGTTTGATGAGTTGTGCGACTTTGCAGTGTTTGATTTACCCGATTGTGAAGGGACCTTGCCAAGTGAAACCACACCCAATCCTTTTGACCTCTACACCTCTATCTTAGTACCAGAATCGATTGAAATCCATGCTTTTGATGAGGTGTCTGAGAATTTTGATTTTCACTTGATTGAGGATATTGACGCTGGGAATATTTTGGATGATGAACCCATAGATTTCGCAGAGTTTTTCTCTCCAATTCATCATTCCGAGTCATTAACTGTTTTTCCTGAACCCCATATGCGTCTTGATTTTGATGAAATTTGCATGGATAAGCTATATTTTGAGGAAACTTTTGAGGATATTTTTGAGGATGAACCAGTTTTAATTGATGAGTCGGATTTTCCAATTCATCCTGTCCCTTTCACTGACTGTGTACACCCTCCCGAACCCTTAACAGATACCCTTCCTCGATCACTTCCTTCCATCCTTTCCATCGTTCCGACCTTGTAAGAACCCGTCTCACTTTCATTTCATATGTCTGGTTTACCAAGTTCGGCGTACCCATGGTTTCTCACGAATCTTGAGGGATTTGACCCTATTTCGCGCCATATTGATAGATTAGTACAATCCATCTTTTCACATCAATCATTACAGATTGTACTCATTTATTCAATCCATTTCCACCCTCAAGTTCGTACTCCATTTCTTTCTCCCTTCCACCATTCTTCTTCTCAAATACCGAGACCATATACCACTTCTATCCCATTACGGTCTCGCGTATTCTCCATTTCTTTTCTCTACGCCTTCTTTCACCAACCAGCACATTATAGAGATAAAATCTTTGAATGGTTGGTACTAACTTTTGGCCTGTGTAAGGCCTTGTATAGATTGATACTGTTCTTTCCCCCCTAATCCTGAACTTCATCGCTTAACAGTGGAAACACTGTTTCACTTAAGTTTGGGGGGAACCCTTTTTTTTGTATATATTTTTTTTGTTTTCCTTTTTGTTTTGTATATAATTTTTTTCTAGGGAGCGCCGACAATTTTGACCCTCTTGGTGTAGCCTGACAGTGAGGGCACTGTCAAGTTTAAGTTTGGGGGTGTGCTCGGTAAGCTTTCTTCCTTCACATTCATTTGTATATTTTGCATACCTTAATTAAAAACCTACAAAAATCGAAAATTTTCCAAAAAAATATAAAAACTTTGTCGTCAAGTTGGCTAATAGGGTAACTTAGATCTTTATTCCGAAAGTTTAGTTGATATGATAGAAATAACTAAATTCTAGGCTTAGGAATTGAAAACCCTAAAAATAACCCTCATTCTGTCTAACTTTGGTAAGTATACGTCCTTACAGTTTTTTTTAGAAATAGGTAATCTTGAGTTCAGTTCTTGAGTTAAGTCAAGATGAAGGGAAAGTATTGAAGCTTTACTGGAGGATAAAGTCTGAAAAATAGTTTCTTTTCTTGAGTTCAAATTTAGAAAGTATATACCCTACAAACTGCACTTACACGCACCTTGAAACTTGGGATAGTAGAGGATGCCTAGAAATACTCTTGCCTGAAAGCCTAGTATGAAAGAAAAAACGGTATTTAAAGCTAAACACCAAAAGAGCTTATTGAAAAACATATCCGGTCTTGAAAAAGAAAAAAATTAAAAGAAAAATAGAATAAAGTCAAGACCTGGAAACAGCTATTTACGCTTTAAGCTCACACATTCAGTAATCGGCCGTTAGTGCCTCAAGAAGCATTAATAGTCGCATGAAAGGTGTGTGAGCAAATCCGTCCATCCTTAATGAAAAGAAGTAGTATTAGGTATTAGGGCAAGGGTATTATAGCTTGAATTGAATTCTCAAGTGTAGGGGTGCAAAGATACACACACGTAGGGGTATACAATCGATGTTTGGATAAAAGATAGAAATAAAGAATAAACTGTAAAGTTGATAAAATCCCGGATTTGAGGCCGCACTTTAGAAGGAAGACACAGGAGAACCAACATCTTTCTAAACTTTTTTGGAACGTATAGGATCTAAAGTTAAACAGATAGGAGGTGTGAAACATAAGGGTTAGATATTTCTAACTTAGGATGATAGAGTTTCTAACTTAAATACTAAACTGTAGGAGTAGAATCGATGTTAACTTATGACACTAGATTTACGGGATTTTGTGGGTGTAATCCGCTGAAAACCCTCAGGAGACAACACTCCTCCTACTAGGGACACCTAGAGGTTTAAACGGCTTGTTGCACGCGCTCAGTGCAATCGCGTTCCCTGCGAAAGTGCGGTTAGGATTTTATTTTGTGAATAATTGGTTTTGCTCGGGACGAGCAAAAGTTAAGTTTGGGGGTATTTGTTCATATCAGAATATTGCATTTTATACCGCCCATTGTTACGCTCGTTTATTTATAGGCAGGTGCTTTTTATCAGTGTTTGTTACATATTTGCAGAATACTGGTTCTCAACTCTAAACAGTGAAATCCATAGAAAAGTACGACAAATTCGGATTGCTGCCAACAACAGATAAAGCACGGGTCTCCGCTCTCTATCCGTGTGTTGCCACATACCAGTTTAAGAGACAAAATGGCAAATCGATTGTCATGTCATGCACAAAGCTCAATGTCAACACAAGATCCAAGAAATCTACGCGGAGCTCGAGGAAATCATGGCAAAAGATCCACATCACATCACCTTTTGTTCTACTAAAATTCTGGAAGAAATGTGAAGAGATTCTGAGAAAAGTCATATACCAAACAGCAGACAACTACAAACCAGGGATCCCCACAAAAGCAAATGGCCCAACTCCCTAGTATGGCCGCGGAACAACGGCCTAAGCATGCTTAGGCCGCGGAACCGCGGCCATGTAGGCTCCTCTCTGTGTCGTGTTTTGTGGGCAGTTTGGTCACTTCATTTAGGGGCAGATTCTTGCCCTAGGTTTCCATTTCCCCGCCTATAAATATCCCAGAACTTGCCAAGCTTTTTGGTGTTCATTCTCATGCCCTCTTTTTGTTAGTTTTAGTTTTCTTCTTCTTCTTCTTCTTCATTCTTCCTCCATGGAAATGTAGTGAGAGTATTGAGTGGATGTGAATGAAGATGATGGTTTTTGTATCATTCCTGTTTGTTTAGCGTCCCCTTGAGATTTTTGCTTCCTCTTGATCTTTCAACCTCTTGATTGAGCTTGAAAGGTTAAGGGTTAGTTATTGATCTCAAGGGTTGTATTTTCTTATGGAATTAGTGCTTCATTTCACATGCGTTCTTTACCCTTCTCTTGATCTTGCAACCTCTTGATTGAGCTTGCAAGTTTAAGGGTTGGCTATTGATCCCATGCTTGTCTTGAGTTCTAGCTTCTAGTTTTCTATCTCGCTTTTTATTACTTGCTTTTTATTACCTTGCTTTACTTACTTGCAATTTAATTCATGCACTTACTTACTTGTAATCTTTTCTTTTCTTTTACTCTTCTTGGTTCTCTTTGTGAATGGTTGTAATTATTGTTGTTGTTAAGAATAAATACGGTATTGTAAGTTAAGATTTTCTTTGCTCATTTCCTTTTCCCGTTATTTTCCATTGAACTCCGCCCAAACGATACGCAAGCGCTCCGTTAGGCACCCTACCCTAACAAGGTAACGGTGATTCCTAACCGCGACCGGTTGTGTTCGGTTTGGCCGGAGGCGAAAGCAAGAGACAAGAACGGAAGGACAAGGGTAGATAAGCCGGATTCCACGAATACCGCGCTTAAATTCCTAATCCACGTTGTTGCCGATTGCTCTAGCTTCAATTGGTCAAGACTCGGCTCAAAGGTTTTGAGTACGGATTTCTTTAGCTTACATTATCGTATCTTTTCTTAACAACTTTATACTTGCAAATAATACACATAGGTTAGATTGAACAAACATATACTCATTCTTTATTGACTCGTCTAAAACAAGAACGGACATACAACCATCTCCCTGTAGATCGACCCGTGCTCAACCGGCTAGCTGCATAGCGACACCGTCCTGATCGCGGTTATACATTAGAACTTTGAACATCCGACACGCCAAAAGCGTGCGATCAAATGGCGCCGTTGCCGGGGACACGGTAGCGTATTTTCTTTCTTGTTATTCGGGTTAATATTCTTTTTGTATATATTTATAAAAAAAAAAATCTTTTTGTTATTTTTTTGATCATTTTTGTGGGCAAGAGTGCAGATTTTTGCAGATTTCCAAACTGCGATTGTGGGGAGCAAAGTGTACGTTCAAGGCTAAGGTGATTGCAAAGTACAGTGCCAAAGATCCGGGTAGTTTGACCCGCGCAAGCGAACTTTTCAAGCTTACCGGATTTGATTCAACGGGGGTTTCCTAACCCAAAAACTTAACGGTATGTACTTTACTAACACCTTCTTCTCAAATCCGACGCATCCAATATACTATTCTTTGCAGGATTCTTTGCAAGTTCACTAGCAAACGCTAAAAATTGACTAACCCGTATTTGTTGCAGTGCCGTGCTTAAACTAAAAAACGATTGTTTGATTCTTTATAGAATTTTTATTGAATTGCGCATTGCATACATTAATACGGATTTAAGGGCAAGCGAACCCCACAACATACGGTAAAGGATTTCATCACCTTTTTCCGTGGCCCACAAATCACGAACTTGAGCATAACGTTTACCCGCAAAAAAATTTAAAAGAAACTAGACTTTAAGCCTTAAGTACTTCGCGCTCATTAGGAGAAGTTAACCGTGTGTAGAACCTCGCTTAACGGTACATTGTTTACGGGGTGTCTAGGAAAGTGTTAACGGCGAAACCGCCAAAAGAGAAAGGGTTATTTAATTAAGGAACTTCGCGAAAGCGTTGGAAAACCTTCCCTTATCTCTGCACTTACCTGGCCTCGTGATAAGTGTATCTTGAGCCCGTTTCTCAACACAGTTTTACTTCGACAATCAAGTTCTGGAGCAGGTCTAGTTGACCTAGGTGAACCCTAGAACGATTAGGTGTGTGGTATTTTTGTGTCGTGATTGTTTTTGTCCAGATTTTTTTTTGTATATTTCATTCTTTTGTTAATAACTAACTAAAAAAAAAATTTTAAAAAAAAATCAACATTCTTTTTCCCTCCTTTTCTCTTCCTTTCTTTCCTTTTCTCTTCATATCATGGGTACCCTACCTCGCAAAACTCTTGCCCACAACCAGACATTACTTCTTACGGTTCTTGCTTTGGCCGAACATCAAACGACCCCTCCATGCCCAAAATGTCATTGAAAGATCGCATAGACGCGTTCAGGAAAAACACTTGCCCTCCGCATTCCACTTTGTATCAACCTTTTCGACCTCCCGCACCCGCTTATGTTGATACCACTTTTGCAAGTCGTCCTTTGTCCATCGCTGAACGTATTGAACAATCTCATAGCCGATCTTTCACTCCTTTCACCACTTCAAATTCTTGGGATCAACACTTCCATTCACCTTCGTATCCAAATGTTGATCCTACCCCTGTCCAGCCATTCAATTCCTACCAGTCCTACCCTACTTTTGCACCTTACCTAGACATTGCTTCTGAACAGCCATTTGGGAGTTTTCAGTATCCAAACAACCTTGAATATTTTACTGAAACCCCGTCATAACCCATGTCTAGTCTGGAACAGTCGTTGGAAGACTTTAGGGTAGCGTCATGCCAACAGATGATGGATTTGAATGCGTCCATGGCCACCCTCATACAACCTACTGACCCGGTAGCTAGTTTCCAACTAGCTCCTAATTTTCCAATGTATGATGAGGCGGTTGGACAGATTGAGAATTTGAGTGGAGAGAGTGAGCTGTACCACCTTCCAAATCAAACCTACCCGTTTCAAATTGAATCCCACAACTCCTGTGTTGAAAGTCTATCAAGTGTCCCAACTGAATTATCAATTAAAGATAGAATGTTTGATGAGTTGTGCGACTTTGCAGTGTTTGATTTACGCGATTGTGAAGGGACCTTGCCAAGTGAAACCACACCCAATCCTTTTGACCTCTACACCTCTATCTTAGTACCAGAATCGATTGAAATCCATGCTTTTGATGAGGTGTCTGAGAATTTTGATTTTCACTTGATTGATGATATTGACACTGGGAATATTTTGGATGATGAACCCATAGATTTCGCAGAGTTTTTCTCTCCAATTCATCATTCCGAGTCATTAACTGTTTTTCCTGAACCCCATATGCGTCTTGATTTTGATGAAATTTGCATGGATAAGCTATATTTTGAGGAAACTTTTGAGGATATTTTTGAGGATGAACCAGTTTTAATTGATGAGTCGGATTTTCTAATTCATCCTGTCCCTTTCACTGACTGTGTACACCCTCCCGAACCCTTAACAGATACCCTTCCTCGATCACTTACTTCCATCCTTTCCATCGTTCCGACCTTGCAAGAACCCGTCTCACTTTCATTTCATATGTCTGGTTTACCAAGTTTGGCGTACCCATGGTTTCTCACGAATCTTGAGGGATTTGACCCTATTTCGCGCCATATTGATAGATTAGTACAATCCATCTTTTCACATCAATCATTACAGATTGTACTCATTTATTCAATCCATTTCCACCCTCAAGTTCGTAATCCATTTCTTTCTCCCTTCCACCATTCTTCTTCTCAAATACCGAGACCATATACCACTTCTATCCCATTACGGTCTCGCGTATTCTCCATTTCTTTTCTCTACGCCTTCTTTCACCAACCAGCACATTATAGAGATAAAATCTTTGAATGGTTGGTACTAACTTTTGGCCTGTGTAAGGCCTTGTATAGATTGATACTGTTCTTTCCCCCCTAAACCTGAACTTCATCGCTTAACAGTGGAAACACTGTTTCACTTAAGTTTGGGGGGAACCCTTTTTTTTGTATATATTTTTTTTGTTTTCCTTTTTGTTTTGTATATAATTTGTTTCTAGGGAGCGCCGACAATTTTGACCCTCTTGGTGTAGCCTGACAGTGAGGGCACTGTCAAGTTTAAGTTTGGGGGTGTGCTCGGTAAGCTTTCTTCTTTCACATTCATTTGTATATTTTGCATACCTTAATTAAAAACCCACAAAAATCGAAAATTTTCCAAAAAAATATAAAAACTTTGTCGTCAAGTTAGCTAATAGGGTAACTTAGATCTTTATTCCGAAAGTTTAGTTGATATGATAGAAATAACTAAATTCTAGGCTTAGGAATTGAAATCCCTAAAAATAACCCTCATTCTGTCTAACTTTGGTAAGTATACGTCCTTACAGTTTTTTTTTTAGAAATAGGTAATCTTGAGTTCAGTTCTTGAGTTAAGTCAAGATGAAGGGAAAGTATTGAAGCTTTACTGGAGGATAAGTCTGAAAAATAGTTTCTTTTCTTGAGTTCAAATTTAGAAAGTATATACCCTACAAACTGCACTTACACGCACCTTGAAACTTAAGATAGTAGAGGATGCCTAGAAATACTCTTGCCTGAAAGCCTAGTATGAAAGAAAAAACGGTATTTAAAGCTAAATACCAAAAGAGCTTATTGAAAAACATATCCGGTCTTGAAAAAGAAAAAAATAAAAAGAAAAATAGAATAAAGTTAAGACCTGGAAACTGCTATTTACGCTTTAAGCTCACACATTCAGTAATCGGCCGTTAGTGCCTCAAGAAGCATTAATAGTCGTATGAAAGGTGTGTGAGCAAATCCGTCCATGCTTAATGAAAAGAAGTAGTATTAGGTATTAGGGCAAGGGTATTATAGCTTGAATTCAATTCTTAAGTGTAGGGGTGCAAAGATACACACACGTAAGGGTATACAATCGATGTTTGGATAAAAGATAGAAATAAAGAATAAACTGTAAAGTTGATAAAAATCCCGGATTTGAGGCCGCACTTTAGAAGGAAAACTCAGGAGAACCAACATCTTTCTAAACTTTTTTGGAACGTATAGGATCTAAAGTTAAACAGATAGGAGGTGTGAAACATAAGGGTTAGATATTTCTAACTTAGGATGATAGAGTTTCTAACGTAAATACTAAACTGTGGGAGTAGAATCGATGTTAACTTATGACACTAGCTTGACGGGATTTTGTGGGTGTAATCCGCTGAAAACCCTCAGGAGACAACACTCCTCCTACTAGGGACACCTAGAGGTTTAACGGCTTGTTGCACGCGCTCAGTGCAATCGCGTTCCCTGCGAAAGTGCGGTTAGGATTTTATTTTGTGAATAATTGGTTTTGCTCGGGACGAGCAAAAGTTAAGTTTGGGGGTATTTGTTCATATCAGAATATTGCATTTTATACCGCCCATTCTTACGCTCGTTTATTTATAGGCAGGTGCTTTTGATCAGTGTTTGCTACATATTTGCAGAATACTGGTTCTCAACTCTAAACAGTGAAATCCATAGAAAAGTACGACAAATTCCGGATTGCTGCCAACAACAGATAAAGCACGGGTCTCCGCTCTCTATCCGTGTGTTGCCACATACCAGTTTAAGAGACAAAATGGCAAATCGATTGTCATGTCATCCACAAAGCTCAATGTCAACACAAGATCCAAGAAATCTACGCGGAGCTCGAGGAAATCATGGCAAAAGATCCACATCACATCACCTTTTGTTCTACTAAAATTCTGGAAGAAATGTGAAGAGATTCTGAGAAAAGTCATATACCAAACAGCAGACAACTACAAACCAGGGATCCCCACAAAAGAAAATGGCCCAACTCCCTAGTATGGCCGCGGAACAACGGCCTAAGCATGCTTAGGCCGCGGAACCGCGGCCATGTAGGCTCCTCTCTGTGTCGTGTTTTGTGGGCAGTTTGGTCACTTCATTTAGGGGCAGATTCTTGCCCTAGGTTTCCATTTCCCCGCCTATAAATATCCCAGAACTTGCCAAGCTTTTTGGTGTTCATTCTCATGCCCTCTTTTTGTTAGTTTTAGTTTTCTTCTTCTTCTTCTTCTTCATTCTTCCTCCATGGAAATGTAGTGAGAGTATTGAGTGGATGTGAATGAAGATGAGGGTTTTTGTATCATTCCTGTTTGTTTAGCGTCCCCTTGAGATTTTTGCTTCCTCTTGATCTTTCAACCTTTTGATTGAGCTTGAAAGGTTAAGGGTTAGTTATTGATCTCAAGGGTTGTATTTTCTTATGGAATTAGTGCTTCATTTCACATGCGTTCTTTACCCTTCTCTTGATCTTGCAACCTCTTGATTGAGCTTGCAAGTTTAAGGGTTGGCTATTGATCCCATGCTTGTCTTGAGTTCTAGCTTCTAGTTTTCTATCTCGCTTTTTATTACTTGCTTTTTATTACTTGCTTTACTTACTTGCAATTTAATTCATGCACTTACTTACTTGTAATCTTTTCTTTTCTTTTACTCTTCTTGGTTCTCTTTGTGAATGGTTGTAATTATTGTTGTTGTTAAGAATAAATACGGTATTGTAAGTTAAGATTTTCTTTGCTCATTTCCTTTTCCCGTTATTTTCCATTGAACTCCGCCCAAACGATACGCAAGCGCTCCGTTAGGCACCCTACCCTAACAAGGTAACGGTGATTCCTAACCGCGACCGGTTGCGTTCGGTTTGGCTGGAGGCGAAAGCAAGAGACAAGAACGGAAGGACAAGGGTAGATAAGCCGGATTCCACGAATACCGCGCTTAAATCCCCTAATCCACGTTGTTGCCGATTGCTCTAGCTTCAATTGGTCAAGACTCGGCTCAAAGGTTTTGAGTACGGATTTCTTTAGCTTACATTATCATATCTTTTCTTAACAACTTTATACTTGCAAATAATACACATAGGTTAGATTGAACAAATATATACTCATTCTTTATTGACTCGTCTTAAACAAGAACGGACATACAACCATCTCCCTGTGGATCGACCCGTGCTCAACCGGCTAGCTGCATAGCGACACCGTCCTGATCGCGGTTATACTTTAGAACTTTGAACATCCGACACGCCAAAAGCGTGCGATCAAATGGCGCCGTTGCCGGGGAGACGGTAGCGTATTTTCTTTCTTGTTATTCGGGTTAATATTCTTTTTGTATATATTTATAAAAAAAAATCTTTTTGTTATTTTTTTGATCATTTTTGTGGGCAAGAGTGCAGATTTTTGCAGATTTGCAAACTGCGATTGTGGGGAGCAAAGTGTACGTTCAAGGCTAAGGTGATTGCAAAGTACAGAGCTAAAGATCCGGGTAGTTTGACCCGCGCAAGCGAACTTTTCAAGCTTACCGGATTTTATTCAACGGGGGTTTCCTAACCCAAAAACTTAACGGTATGTACTTTACTAACACCTTCTTCTCAAATCCGACGCATCCAATATACTATTCTTTGCAGGATTCTTTGCAAGTTCAATAGCAAACGCTAAAAATTGACTAACCCGTATTTGTTGCAGTGCCGTGCTTAAACTAAAAAACGATTGTTTGATTCTTTATAGAATTTTTATTGAATTGCGCATTGCATACATTAATACGGATTTAAGGGCAAGCGAACCCCACAACATACGGTAAAGGATTTCATCACCTTTTTCCGTGGCCCACAAATCACGAACTTGAGCATAACGTTTACCCGCACAAAAATTTAAAAGAAACTAGACTTTAAGCCTTAAGGACTTCGCGCTCATTAGGAGAAGTTAACCGTGTGTAGAACCTCGCTTAACGGTACATTGTTTACGGGGTGTCTACGAAAGTGTTAACGGCGAAACCGCCAAAAGAGAAAGGGTTATTTAATTAAGGAACTTCGCGAAAGCGTTGGAAAACCTCCCCTTATCTTTGCACTTACCTGGCCTCGTGATCAGTGTATCTTGAGCCCGTTTCTCGACACAGTTTTACTTCGACAATCAAGTTCTGGAGCAGGTCTAGTTGACCTAGGTGAACCCTAGAACGATTAGGTGTGTGGTATTTTTGTGTCGTGATTGTTTTTGTCCAGATTTTTTTTTGTATATTTCATTCTTTTGTTAATAACTAACTAAAAAAAAATTTTAAAAAAAATCAACATTCTTTTTCCCTCCTTTTCTCTTCCTTTCTTTCCTTTTCTCTTCATATCATGGGTACCCCACCTCGCAAAACTCTTGCCCACAACCAGACATTACTTCTTACGGTTCTTGCTTTGGCCGAATATCAAACGACCCCTCCATGCCCAAAATGTCATTGAAAGATCGCATAGACGCGTCTAGGACAAACACTTGCCCTCCCCATTCCACTTTGTATCAACCTTTTCGACCTCCCGCACCCGCTTATGTTGATACCACTTTTGCAAGTCGTCCTTTGTCCATCGCTGAACGTATTGAACAATCTCATAGCCGATCTTTCACTCCTTTCACCACTTCAAATTCTTGGGATCAACACTTCCATTCACCTTCGTATCCAAATGTTGATCCTACCCCTGTCCAGCCATTCAATTCCTACCAGTCCTACCCTACTTTTGCACCTTCCCTAGACATTGCTTCTGAACAGCCATTTGGGAGTTTTCAGTATCCAAACAACCTTGAATATTTTACTGAAAGCCCGTCACAACCCATGTCTAGTCTGGAACAGTCGTTGGAAGACTTTAGGGTAGCGTCATGCCAACAGATGATGGATTTGAATGCGTCCATGGCCACCCTCATACAACCTACTGACCCGGTAGCTAGTTTCCAACTAGCTCCTAATTTTCCAATGTATGATGAGGCGGTTGGACAGATTGAGAATTTGAGTGGAGAGAGTGAGCTGTACTACCTTCCAAATCAAACCTACCCGTTTCAAATTGAATCCCACAACTCCTGTGTTGAAAGTCTATCAAGTGTCCCAACTGAATTATCAATTAAAGATAGAATGTTTGATGAGTTGTGCGACTTTGCAGTGTTTGATTTACCCGATTGTGAAGGGACCTTGCCAAGTGAAACCACACCCAATCCTTTTGACCTCTACACCTCTATCTTAGTACCAGAATCGATTGAAATCCATGCTTTTGATGAGGTGTCTGAGAATTTTGATTTTCACTTGATTGAGGATATTGACGCTGGGAATATTTTGGATGATGAGCCCATAGATTTCGCAGAGTTTTTCTCTCCAATTCATCATTCCGAGTCATTAACTGTTTTTCCTGAACCCCATATGCGTCTTGATTTTGATGAAATTTGCATGGATAAGCTATATTTTGAGGAAACTTTTGAGGATATTTTTGAGGATGAACCAGTTTTAATTGATGAGTCGGATTTTCCAATTCATCCTGTCCCTTTCACTGACTGTGTACACCCTCCCGAACCCTTAACAGATACCCTTCCTCGATCACTTCCTTCCATCCTTTCCATCGTTCCGACCTAGCAAGAACCCGTCTCACTTTCATTTCATATGTCTGGTTTACCAAGTTCGGCGTACCCATGGTTTCTTACGAATCTTGAGGGATTTGACCCTATTTCGCGCCATATTGATAGATTAGTACAATCCATCTTTTCAAATCAATCATTACAGATTGTACTCATTTATTCAATCTATTTCCACCCTCAAGTTCGTAATCCATTTCTTTCTCCCTTCCACCATTTTTCTTCTCAAATACCGAGACCATATACCACTTCTATCCCATTACGGTCTCGCGTATTCTCCATTTCTTTTCTCTACGCCTTCTTTCACCAACCAGCACATTATAGAGATAAAATCTTTGAATGGTTGGTACTAACTTTTGGCCTGTGTAAGGCCTTGTATAGATTGATACTGTTCTTTCCCCCCTAATCCTGAACTTCATCGCTTAACAGTGGAAACACTGTTTCACTTAAGTTTGGGGGGAACCCTTTTTTTTGTATATATTTTTTTTGTTTTCCTTTTTGTTTTGTATATAATTTGTTTCTAGGGAGCGCCGACAATTTTGACCCTCTTGGTGTAGCCTGACAGTGAGGGCACTGTCAAGTTTAAGTTTGGGGGTGTGCTCGGTAAGCTTTCTTCCTTCACATTCATTTGTATATTTTGCATACCTTAATTAAAAACCCATAAAAATCGAAAATTTTCCAAAAAAATATAAAAACTTTGTCGTCAAGTTAGCTAATAGGGTAACTTAGATCTTTATTCCGAAAGTTTAGTTGATATGATAGAAATAACTAAATTCTAGGCTTAGGAATTGAAAACCCTAAAAATAACCCTCATTCTGTCTAACTTTGGTAAGTATACGTCCTTACAGTTTTTTTTAGAAATAGGTAATCTTGAGTTCAGTTCTTGAGTTAAGTCAAGATGAAGGGAAAGTATTGAAGCTTTACTGGAGGATAAGTCTGAAAAATAGTTTCTTTTCTTGAGTTCAAATTTAGAAAGTATATACCCTACAAACTGCACTTACACGCACCTTGAAACTTGGGATAGTAGAGGATGCCTAGAAATACTCTTGCCTGAAAGCCTAGTATGAAAGAAAAAACGGTATTTAAAGCTAAACACCAAAAGAGCTTATTGAAAAACATATCCGGTCTTGAAAAAGAAAAAAATTAAATGAAAAATAGAATAAAGTCAAGACCTGGAAACTGCTATTTACGCTTTAAGCTCACACATTCAGTAATCGGCCGTTAGTGCCTCAAGAAGCATTAATAGTCGCATGAAAGGTGTGTGAGCAAATCCGTCCATCCTTAATGAAAAGAAGTAGTATTAGGTATTAGGGCAAGGGTATTATAGCTTGAATTGAATTCTCAAGTGTAGGGGTGCAAAGATACACACACGTAGGGGTATACAATCGATGTTTTGATAAAAGATAGAAATAAAGAATAAACTGTAAAGTTGATAAAAATCCCGGATTTGAGGCCGCACTTTAGAAGGAAAACTCAGGAGAACCAACATCTTTCTAAAATTTTTTGGAACGTATAGGATCTAAAGTTAAACAGATAGGAGGTGTGAAACATAAGGGTTAGATATTTCTAACTTAGGATGATAGAGTTTCTAACGTAAATACTAAACTGTAGGAGTAGAATCTGTTAGTTATATGTATGCCCTAGAGGCCATTACTGTACATTGGATGTATATTGTAGTGGATGCTGGGACATATATAGGGAGGAATTTCTTGCTCGACATGATAGTATGCTATCTGGTTGAACTTTACCTTAACGTGTATACTGATTGTCTCTCTGTTACATGTTGGTAAAGCCCTTAGGATCTGTACTTGACTACCTGGACTATGATGTGGATCATACTAGTGGGGACATGGTAGTCCATAAGTACATCCTTCAAAGTCCCTAGTCGTGGGTGTATCGAGACGGGGCATCGATATACCAGAGTAGACTAGCGTGTACCTTCTCGACCCATACAGATGGGCGATAGATGATCCCATATCCATTGGTGTTTGACATCAGAGATGATATACGGGTGCTCAGTAGAGACTGGGTACACTGGACGGACTCGCCGAGAACTCCCAGATGGTATTATACCTCACGTCAGATGGCAGTTCTCTGGTGACACTGGTACAGAGTAGTCTGTTGACCCGAGATCATCATAGAGTCTTGTGTGGTTCCCACTGTGCTTTGATTTCCATCTTACCACGTCCAAGAGGGCGTGCAAAACGGTGGTTTTTGGGTACAGTCCCGAGTCACATGGAGGCAATGAGCGATAGGAGGGGATTCGTCTCTCCCGGTATAGGGGGTTGATGTTGCGCTGTGTTCGATTGGCTATAACAGGAAATCCCTGGCCAGGGTTGCTGAGATTTACTGGTAAGTGTTACCAGTAGTTTCTCGAACAGTTATAGACCTCATATCGACACGACTTATTGAGCTATTGGGGTCTGACGTTTACCACCCATAGGCGAGATATGCGACATATCAGACGATCAGACCGGACTGTACGGTAGTGTTACTGGTCGGATTCACTGGAGTGTGAGCGGGCTTGCTCGTCGATCTTTAGATCGCTCAATACCCGGGTGGCCGTTACGTTTAGCAGACCGCTTGCGGCTTGTGGGTGTTTGATATGATCATCATCTGCTGCCGGCGTATTGACGAGTCTTTAGAGTCCTACACAGAGGTTTCCTGGCTCAAGCGAAACGAAATAGGAACGCATATGAGATATGTGCGGGACCGAGAATGATGCGTGTATGTGATACCGTATTTCATTCTCGCGATGTGACATTGATCGGTTATATGCGATATAGCCGGATTATCGGATCAAGTGTTGATTCGATAAGTTGTTACTGATGATACCAGTTGGTTATGTGCGACATGACCGGATCATTGAATCAAGTGTTGATTTAATGATTTAATGCATAATTATATATTTGATATATTACTTTGCATTAACTAGTATCGGTTCACTTAAGATGGATTTTCTCACTCGGATGTGTGCATTGCATATGCGATATGATTTTGTGCACTTGCTTGTATCATGTTTGATGATGCATGCCTTATGGTTAAGTGTAAAGAATTAAACCTTGGTTAATGAAATGGTTAGGGTTTACTTTTTCCTTATTCATTTTAATCATTTACTTATTCTTTTGGAAAAAGAAATGCAAAGAGAAATGGTGGAATTCTTTTGTTCATTCATGAAGCTTCATGAAGACTTTGACTTTTTTGACCATTTTGTCTCATGCTTTAACCTAACCATTCCACTTAACTCTAATTAATTCTCTACACCTAACCTTGGTTAGCTTATGATAAGAATTGTTTTCTTTTCTATTTTAAAAATCTTATCATAACAATTATCATCTTCTTCATCTTCTTCACTTCATGAAGAAAGCTTGCTACTCCAATGGCAAGTGAAGAAAATGAGTGAGAAATCCAAATCTAAAGTCTACCCACTTCCTATTTCTTCATCCTCTACCTCTTGCCAAGTAGTAGAGTGTGTTTCCTTCACAAGTTTCTTGACTTGGTGAAGTGAGAGCTTGATCTAGCGATGCTTCGACGTAGATCATCTTCGGCATGGACATCGACGACCTAGCTTGCCCATTCTCCGACGAAGCCGACGCTAGAGCCCGGATTTGATTTGGACAGCGGAGACGACTTCGTTGCGGAGCTATGGAGGTGGAGCACCGGATCTACAAAGGTTGTATTTCCGTATCTCTTAGTTAATTGTTAACTAGTTATCTTTTCGCCTAGTTTTCTAGCAAACGATCCGTAGTTTAGGGTTTCTCGGCACGTTAAAATTTGAAATTGGCATGGTTGATACCTTGTGAGACCTCACTAGTGTGCCTAGGAACCCTACAGTGGTATCAGAGCCTAGCTAGAGCCTTAGGCGAAGTCTAGACGGAATCTGAAACCCGAACGAACCCGAAACCCGTCTCAAAACATGCTCTCTGTCCTTTTTTCAAAATCTGGGATTTTTCGCAATTAAAAATATTCAGAAAATCAAGCAGGGTTTATTAGGAATTACTGTAAATTTCGTGGGCCCAATTCAACTTTTCCACCGCGGTTCCGCGGCCGTACGGCCGAATTATTTTATGTTATTTGCACAGTAATTCTTTATTTCCAGTGCTTCTTTTTCTGGGAATTTTTAATTGTTTTTCAAGAGTTGAATTTTTCTGGAGTTGTTTTCGGGATTCGGTGTTTCGATCGGGGTATCAAATTTTATCTATTTGGCTTTCCGGATAAATTTTAGAATATGTTAAAAAGTTCGACCGGATATAAATACCCAATTTTTCCCCTGTCGGGAAATTTCCAAGTGTTGGATTTTTCCGTAGTTTAACGACGTTCTAAGTAGTGCAAGTAACGCGATGGTCCCTCTAGAAGACAACAAACCTTAACTCGATTATGTGACCGTCTTGAA
Source organism: Agapanthus africanus (assembly GCA_030015575.1). Taxonomy (NCBI): domain Eukaryota; kingdom Viridiplantae; phylum Streptophyta; class Magnoliopsida; order Asparagales; family Amaryllidaceae; genus Agapanthus; species Agapanthus africanus. The sequence goes on along the minus strand of CM057337.1, from coordinate 217,162,359 downwards.
CTGCCCTTTGAACCTTCGGGTTTGGGGGAGTACGGCGTGCCACATGTGAGGTGTTGGCTTGACCCTTCTACGGCTGGACCGTTGGTACTGAGGCACGAACTGAATGTTGTTAGACTTGTTTCATGTGTTAGATTGTATCGGGAAACCTTGGGTGTTCGATTGTTCGATCGGAAAGTTTAACATTTTCTGTTTATCTGGAATGGGATACAACAATTGGAATTCACAATAGTTATGAGATAACTAAATGAATGTTATAAACATAGCAGTTTAGTCTCACTTGATCGGTTGCTACGGAATTTTGATGTGATCAAAAGTCCGTCGCAATCACGTAGCGTACGCGGATGCTCGCCGGGTAAACTTAATAGACAGCCTCACCCCATAGCCCCGACCAAGTGACTGTAGGAGAACCCCGTCGCCAAAAGCATCCGTTCGGGTGCTCCCGGCAGCGGTGTTCCGCCTTGGTGCACTTCGTCGACGGTATCGGGGGTGCGGCCGTCTACTGAAGTTTGCGACGAGCATTCGATCAGGATGTCGGGAATCTTGTTGAATTGCCCGACTTGGTATTGAAAAGAGTTTTCGATAATGAGACTGAAATGCGGGGTTTATAATTGTTAGGCATGCGATGTCTAAGTAATTCATTTGGTCAGGCATGCGATGTCTGAGGTGGTTGCGGATTCCAACTGTTATAGTTTTACACTTTCTTTTCTGTGACCGTAAGTGTAATATGTGATATCGCCGGTTTCGTTGCTATATGTCAACGACAATTGGGATGCGCATATTTACTTACGTTGATGACATGTGATGTTATGTGTTGCTGGATATGTTATATTGGATCGTCGTGTTTGAATAGCCGGGGGTTTTTATGTGAGATGAGTGTTTTTTATTTTCATTCATGTAAAAACTTGTATGTAATATTCTTTTATTGGGGCGCTTCCAGGTTGCGGAAGTTGTCACCGTTGATGTATATTATTTACTTTTCCGCACTAGGATAGACCCGAGGAGGAGGGCACAAGTAACCGGGTTCTGGAGTCCAGTGGGAGACCAACTCGAGGAGTCGGGTCCGGGTCTCCTAACTCCAGAATTGGTAGGGTTGCTTGCCGCTCTCGTAGGGGTCTAGGGGTGTGGGTTTGGCTATTCATCGCGACCGTGGAATCCGTGTTTTATACTGGCTCGTATTGAAAACACGGACGTCCTAGTATATCCAATATTTCATATGATTCTTCTGCTGCGATTTCTGTGATGTGATCATCTGATGTTCTGTGATAGATACAGTATATAGTATATATGATATATTATATAGACGTTACTTATGTTTTACACCCGTGCTAGCCCTGCCCCGCTCTGTCGTTAGTTACCTAACCTAACGGTGCACGAGGGGACATCGAGGCGAATGCGGATGGCATAAGTGTACGTTGTATTTATCTGTGATGTTTAGGTACTTAAATGATGGGACTTCATTAATGTGATTAATGAAATAAAAGAAACCTAAGATGTTGTAGAATCGAATTTCAAAATAAAACAGGTAGCTACAGTTCTTGCTTTGCACAGCGGTATATACGATATATCCTGCACCTTATTCGATGAGGAAAGGACCGAGATCCCTTCACCGGGAGTGACTCCTTTAGCAATAACTGGCAGATGCTACACACTCGGTTTGTCTTTTGATTGCTTTTAAGTGTTTTTGCTTTGCACAGCGATATATATGATATATCCCGCACCTCATTCGACGAGGAAAGGACCGACGATCCCTTCACCGGGAGTGACTCCTTTAGCAAAACTAGAAAAGCCTCAAAAACACTCCATTTCAAAATCATTTGATTCTACAACGATATAAAGTTCATTACGCAAAAGTTTTCTTAAAAACCTGTCGTAGCCCTCCGTCATTTCAGATAGGTAATAGTTAGTATTCGTGCTGCGTTTGTTGACTCAGTCAAGGCGTAGTGTGCGGTAGCTGATTATTGCTTATCTGCAAAGCATATGATGCGATTGGATTAGGGTAGTCGTGCGGCCTTGTTGACTCAGTCAAGGGTCGTGCGGGTGGGTTTAATTCAATCGAGAAATGACGGGTTGAACTTTACTTACGGTCTATGGTTTGTTGACTCAGTCAAGGTCATAGATCGCATGGGGCAAAATATTATCGGGAATTTCAAGTGTTGAAATTTGCAATGAGATTGCATACCTTCTATGAGATAGTTGGATCCCGATACCCGCTGCGAGTAAGAGTTACTCCTGGGAGAGTTTTATACATTACAATTAGCCGATCAAGTAGGTGTCTAGAAAGGTGTTAACGAGGTTACGCCTCTGGGAAAACGAGGTTTACATTAATTTGGTTCGTGCGAAAGCACGGGGGACCTCCCTCAAAGTACCGACACTGGCCTGGCTGAAAGATTGGCGAACTTGTAGTGTGTAATTAATCCCGGCTAGTCTTTCCTTTTAGGGTTTGAAGGAAGATTTGATAAAAAGCAGTGGGAGCCATCCTGACTAGATAAAATAATAACCAATCTATTCTTGCAAGAGCGCACGCTGAGTGTTTTCTTCTCTCTCTCTCCAGGTAGCGACCATATCACGCCTTAATCAAGATAATAATACGGATTATTGACCGAACCCGCTTGTTATACTGAGCTGGGGAACGTTGGTCCCGCTCCAACTTATAATTGTTATAAGACAGAGCAGGAAATTGGGGAATACCAGATTTCCCGTGCCGCCCAAACGAAGAGAGTGCATGCTGATGCATCATCTTCGGGTGTGTTCATTATACAGAACTGTTTCTCAGTATCCTTTACGTCCTGGGTATGTGATACCAGATCAGGATCCCAGATATGTAATCTGTTACATAGGGCTACAGATAGGTAGAGAACTGAGAACGGGTGATAAGTTTCATGAGGCAGAAAACGGGGCAAGAGTTGCAGCCAAGTCTGTTGGTCACTGTCACCCTATATTACCAATACATTGATTCTGAACGAATGTTATTAGATACCGAACCTGATATACAAAATCATATCAGTCTCTTTATTTGTAAAGAAACGATAAAATTTTGTATTGTTGGACAATGTTTTGAACATTTCCTATATCAAAAGTTGATCGGTTCAGGCACGTTATCTAAAAGCATTGATGTTCTAAATCAAACTACAGTTCTTCGTATACAGAACACACACAAGAGGAAGAGTTCAGAAATGAACCAATCCTTCTTGAGGTATTGTAGACTAGGTCATATCAATGCGACCCGACTGGCTGAGTTACATTTAGATGCATATTTAAATCAGTTTGAATTTACATCTTGTGAAGCTCGCCAGTCATGTCACATAGATAAGATGACCACAGCTCCGTTTACTGGAAACAGAGAAAGAGTTAGTGAACTCTTGGGATGATACATGTTGATGTATGTAGGTCCCCTGTCTACACATACCAAGACCGGTTCTTAGTACTTCATTACATTCTCTGATAATCTCTCAAGATTCAGACATATGTTCCTGTTGAAACACAAGTCCGAACCTTTTGAGATATTCACAGAATATAAGCGAGAAGTAGAGAACCAAAATACGGGTATAAGTATTATGTCCTATGATGAGATCAGGGAGGAGAATACTTGTGCATGGAATTCCTGGGATATTCTAAAGGAGAATGAGATTCTCTCTCAGCATTACTCCTCTGTATACACCATAGCACGATGGTATATCGGGGCGGAGCAATCACACCCTATATGATAAGGTGTGCTCTATGATGAGTAATACTGAGTTACCTGTTTCCTTTTGGGAGTTATGCGCTTGAGAAGCTGCATACCTATTGAATAGGTTCGAATCAAATCAGTTGCCTACCACTCCATATGAGATATGGAAAGGGAAGAGCCCATGTCTTAAGCTAGTTAAGATTTGGGGTTGTCCGGCCTATGTCTGAAAGCAAAATCCGGACAAGCTCGAGGCAAGGTCTGTAATGTAGAACTGGAAATGTTCCAGCCATACAAACTGCAGCAGATGATTTGGTACAACCAGAGGATTCAGTAGAAACCAACGAACCTCAGCCTCTCCGCCATCTAGTAGGGTTCCTCACCCACCTGAGAGATACTTCTGTTTCTCTATGACAGTGGGAGCGAGGATTGCATCATGAGATGATGACCCAACTAGCTTCGAGCTGGCCATCAGGAGTAAGACTCTGTAAGAATGGCTGGATGCTTAGTGATCTGAGATGGAATCCTTATACACCAGCAAAGTATGGACTTTAGCTGCTATATCTGAAGGGTTAAATCCCCATCAGGAGCAAGTATATCTTGAGAAGATTACTTGGTGTACATGGAAAAGTTGAGACTTGTTAAAAGTTTGCATCATTGACCAGGTACGGATAATGATGAAACCTTTTCAAGTAGCTATGCTTAAGTCCATCCAGATCCTACTTGCCACCGCTACATACCATAACTACGATATCTGGCGGTTGGGTGCCATGACTGCTTTTCTAAATAATGATTTAGAAGAGAGCGTCTATAAGTACACAGCCAGAGGGCTTCGTAGACAGTGGGAACAGCGGAAACGTGTGCAAGATGCTTTATAGGATAAAGAAGGCATCGCGGAGATGGAACATCGGTTTTGATGAGTTAGTCAAAGAGTTTGACATCATCAAAATGGTAGATGAACCTTGTATAAACAAAAAGGTAGTAGGGAGTATGGTGACGATCCTCGTAGAGTACGTGGATGACATACTCTTGATAGGGAAGGAGTTTCCTATGCTACGCTCGATCAATCTCCGTTTATCACCATGATTCTCCATATAGGATCAAAGATGATACCTCCTAAATCCTGGGTTTTGGATCTATGAGATAGATCTAATTGGATGTTAGGATACTCACTAGCTGTAGTGAGATGGTATCAATCGACCCTGGGGAGAATCACTGGAATGGTTCCAGGGTGATGATGACGACTGAGTGTCAGTCACAGGCATTGTCTTTACCCTCAATAAAGGGACGGTATGTTGGAAAAGTTCCAAGCTAGATACCGTGACATACTAGACGATAAAGGCAGGATACATCGCTACTTAAGATGCTACCCTAGAGGCTGTTTGGGTGTATATTGTTTCATGAGATGAACTATGTTCCTACCATTGTGAGACAATGGAGTTGTGGCTTATGCCAAGGAACGCCGGTCCCATCAGTGATCCAGACTTATTCTAAGGCAGTATCACCTGATCATGGAGATGGTTGATCTCCAGGGTGATCGAGGTTTGGAGAGTAGACTCAGAGGACAACACAGCGGATCCACTCACAAAGGCCTGTTCCCAGAGAGAGACTTTTATGGGATGGTTGAGTATGAGATACTACAACCACTGCTACAGATGGCCCTAGTGCAAGTGGGAGATTGTTAGTTATATGTATGCCCTAGAGGCCATTACTGTACATTGGATGTATATTGTAGTGGATGCTGGGACATATATAAGGAGGACTTTCTTGCTCGACATGATAGTATGCTATCTGGTTGAACTTTACCTTAACGTGTATACTGATTGTCTCTCAGTTACATGTTGGTAAAGCCCTTAGGATCTGTACTTGACTACCTGGACTATGATGCGGATCATACTAGTGGGGACATGGTAGTCCATAAGTACATCCTTCAAAGTCCCTAGTCGTGGGTGTATCGAGACGGGGCATCGATATACCAGAGTAGACTAGCGTGTACCTTCTCGACCCATACAGATGGGCGATGGATGATCCCATATCCATTGGTGTTTGACATCAGAGATGATATACGGGTGCTCAGTAGAGACTGGGTACACTGGACGGACTCTCCGAGAACTCCCAGATGGTATTATACCTCACGTCAGATGGCAGTTCTCTAGTGACACTGGTACAGAGTAGTCTGTTGACCCGAGATCGTCATAGAGTCTTGTGTGGTTCCCACTGTGCTTTGATTTCCATCTTACCACGTCCAAGAGGGCGTGCAAAACGGTGGTTTTTGGGTACAGTCCCAAGTCACATGGAGGCAATGAGCGATAGGAGGGGATTCGTCTCTCCCGGTATAGGGGGTTGATGTTGCGCTGTGTTCGATTGGCTATAACAGGAAATCCCTGGCCAGGGTTGCTGAGATTTACTGGTAAGTGTTACCAGTAGTTTCTCGAACAGTTATAGACCTCATATCGACACGACTTATTGAGCTATTGGGGTCTGACGTTTACCACCCCTAGGCGAGATATGCGACATATCAGACGATCAGACCGGACTGTACGGTAGTGTTACTGGTTGGATTCACTGGAGTGTGAGCGGGCTTGCTCGTCGATCTTCAGATCGCTCAATACCCGGCTGGCCGTTACGTTTAGCAGACCGCTTGCGGCTTGTGGGTGTTTGATATGATCATCATCTGCTGCCGGCGTATTGACGAGTCTTTAGAGTCCTACACAGAGGTTTCCTGGCTCAAGCGAAACGAAATAGGAGCGCATATGAGATATGTGCGGGACCGAGAATGATGCGTGTATGTGATACCGTATTTCATTCTCGCGATGTGACATTGATCAGTTATATGCGATATAGCCGGATTATCGGATCAAGTGTTGATTCGATAAGTTGTTACTGATGATACCAGTTGGTTATGTGCGACATGACCGGATCATTGAATCAAGTGTTGATTTAATGATTTAATGCATAATTATATATTTTATATATTGCTTTGCATTAACTAGTATCGGTTCATTTAAGATGGATTTTCTCACTCGGATGTGTGCATTGCATATGCGATATGATTTTGTGCACTTGCTTGTATCATGTTTGATGATGCATGCCTTATGGTTAAGTGTAAAGAATTAAACCTTGGTTAATGAAATGGTTAGGGTTTACTTTTTCCTTATTCATTTTAATCATTTACTTATTCTTTTGGAAAAAGAAATGCAAAGAGAAAAATGGTGGAATTCTTTTGTTCATTCATGAAGCTTCATGAAGACTTTGACTTTTTTGACCATTTTGTCTCATGCTTTAACCTAACCATTCCACTTAACTCTAATTAATTCTCTACACCTAACCTTGGTTAGCTTATGATAAGAATTGTTTTCTTTTCTATTTTAAAAATCTTATCATAACAATTATCATCTTCTTCATCTTCTTCACTTCATGAAGAAAGCTTGCTACTCCAATGGCAAGTGAAGAAAATGAGTGAGAAATCCAAATCTAAAGTCTACCCACTTCCTATTTCTTCATCCTCTACCTCTTGCCAAGTAGTAGAGTGTGTTTCCTTCACAAGTTTCTTGACTTGGTGAAGTGAGAGCTTGATCTAGCGATGCTTCGACGTAGATCATCTTCGGCATGGACATCGACGACCTAGCTTGCCCATTCTCCGACGAAGCCGACGCTAGAGCCCGGATTTGATTTGGACAGCGGAGACGACTTCGTTGCGGAGCTATGGAGGTGGAGCACCGGATCTACAAAGGTTGTATTTCCGTATCTCTTAGTTAATTGTTAACTAGTTATCTTTTCGCCTAGTTTTCTAGCAAATGATCCGTAGTTTAGGGTTTCTCGGCACGTTAAAATTTGAAATTGGCATGGTTGATGCCTTGTGAGACCTCACTAGTGTGCCTAGGAACCCTACAGAATCGATGTTAACTTATGACACTAGCTTGACGGGATTTTGTGGGTGTAATCCGCTGAAAACCCTCAGGAGACAACACTCCTCCTACTAGGGACACCTAGAGGTTTAACGGCTTGTTGCACGCGCTCAGTGCAATCGCGTTCCCTGCGAAAGTGCGGTTAGGATTTTATTTTGTGAATAATTGGTTTTGCTCGGGACGAGCAAAAGTTAAGTTTGGGGGTATTTGTTCATATCAGAATATTGCATTTTATACCGCCCATTCTTACGCTCGTTTATTTATAGGCAGGTGCTTTTGATCAGTGTTTGCTACATATTTGCAGAATACTGGTTCTCAACTCTAAACAGTGAAATCCATAGAAAAGTACGACAAATTCCGGATTGCTGCCAACAACAGATAAAGCACGGGTCTCCGCTCTCTATCCGTGTGTTGCCACATACCAGTTTAAGAGACAAAATGGCAAATCGATTGTCATGTCATGCACAAAGCTCAATGTCAACACAAGATCCAAGAAATCTACGCGGAGCTCGAGGAAATCATGGCAAAAGATCCACATCACATCACCTTTTGTTCTACTAAAATTCTGGAAGAAATGTGAAGAGATTATGAGAAAAGTCATATACCAAACAGCAGACAACTACAAACCAGGGATCCCCACAAAAGCTAATGGCCCAACTCCCTAGTATGGCCACGGAACCACGGCCTAAGCATGCTTAGGCCGCGGAACCGCGGCCATGTAGGCTCCTCTCTGTGTCGTGTTTTGTGGCAGTTTGGTCACTTCATTTAGGGGCAGATTCTTGCCCTAGGTTTCCATTTCCCCGCCTATAAATATCCCAGAACTTGCCAAGCTTTTTGGTGTTCATTCTCATGCCCTCTTTTTGTTAGTTTTAGTTTTCTTCTTCTTCTTCTTCTTCATTCTTCCTCCACGGAAATGTAGTGAGAGTATTGAGTGGATGTGAATGAAGATGAGGATTTTTGTATCATTCCTGTTTGTTTAGCGCCCCCTTGAGATTTTTGCTTCCTCTTGATCTTTCAACCTCTTGATTGAGCTTGAAAGGTTAAGGGTTAGTTATTGATCTCAAGGGTTGTATTTTCTTATGGAATTAGTGCTTCATTTCACATGCGTTCTTTACCCTTCTCTTGATCTTGCAACCTCTTGATTGAGCTTGCAAGTTTAAGGGTTGGCTATTGATCCCATGCTTGTCTTGAGTTCTAGCTTCTAGTTTTCTATCTCGCTTTTTATTACTTGCTTTTTATTACCTTGCTTTACTTACTTGCAATTTAATTCATGCACTTACTTACTTGTAATCTTTTCTTTTCTTTTACTCTTTTCCTTTGCTCTTCTTGGTTCTCTTTGTGAATGGTTGTAATTATTGTTGTTGTTAAGATTAAATACGGTATTGTAAGTTAAGATTTTCTTTGCTCATTTCCTTTTCCCGTTATTTTCCATTGAACTCCGCCCAAACGATACGCAAGCGCTCTGTTAGGCACCCTACCCTAACAAGGTAACGGTGATTCCTAACCGCGACCGGTTGCGTTCGGTTTGGCCGGAGGCGAAAGCAAGAGACAAGAACGGAAGGACAAGGGTAGATAAGCCGGATTCCACGAATACCGCGCTTAAATCCCCTAATCCACGTTGTTGCCGATTGCTCTAGCTTCAATTGGTCAAGACTCGGCTCAAAGGTTTTGAGTACGGATTTCTTTAGCTTACATTATCGTATCTTTTCTTAACAACTTTATACTTGCAAATAATACACATAGGTTAGATTGAACAAACATATACTCATTCTTTATTGACTCGTCTAAAACAAGAACGGACATATAACCATCTCCCTATGGATCGATCCGTGCTCAACCGGCTAGCTGCATAGCGACACCGTCCTGATCGCGGTTATACTTTAGAACTTTGAACATCCGACACGCCAAAAGCGTGCGATCACCCACCCTAGACCCCTACTGGTACGGCAAACTACCCGTCATGTATCCAAAGTGAAGCGGTATCCTCAACAACGTGAGTAGGCCTCTAAACACTTTGACATACCCGGTAGTTTGTGTACCCCACCTTGGGTCTATCCTAAGAGCAAAAATAGTAAAAAGAAATAATACAACGGTAGCTACAACCGCAACCTGGATGTGCCCCGCAAAAGAATATTACATCAAATTACATTTACATTGAATGAATGAATATTAAACACATCTCAAACCCCGGCTAATCATCACAACAGTCCAATACAGTTCATATACTCATGCTGTAAACATTTCAGAAATGTGCAACCCCCTGCCAACCGACATACTAGCAGTTAGGGGAGGTTTACGAACACATTAAACATTACAGATAAAAACCCAATTAGCAAATATCTTAGAATATCGATCGATTACCATATTCCGTGTCTACCCCAAAAGCAGACATGCACTGAAGTAACCTGGGTAAAAACAAAACATACAGGAAAACAAAAAACACTAAAATATGAATTACTGTGAAAATCCGAGTCAACTCGGAGTTGACTCGGCCGCGGATCCGCGGCCAAAAGCACACTTTGGCCGCGGTTCCGCGGTCGTCAAGTCGAGTTGGGTCGTCGTATTTTCCCAGAATTCTTATAATTCCCTGCTGTGAATTTTAAGGTATGACAAATTATTTTTCAGACACTTTTAAAATTAACAGAAACTAGGAATATCCGGGTTTTTGTTTTCGTGTTTTCCGTCGATCGAACTTCTAATCAGTTGCTAACAAGCTAGTAATGGTTTAGTTGGCTCTGATACCACTGTAAGTCCATGTCACGCACCCCACGAACTTACGGGGAGGCGGAATATATGAAAAACGATTATCAAAGCTTCGTAACACGGACTTGAGCGCATGAATCGTTATCTAAACCATTGCTAACAATATACAAGAGGTTTAACTACTCGAATTCCAAGTTATACCTCACGTTACATGTCCTTCGGGTCTTCATCGCTTTCCTCACTCCTCGTAAGCTCCTTGGAACATCGGCACCTCTACGGCTTCCTCGAGTCAAAGACGATCCACCCGAAAGCTCCTACGCCAAGCTTAGTCTCAAACTTGAGATAACTAGGTTGCTTAAAGTGCTAATCTAAGCTACCTAGGGGATATAGAGCGAGGTTATGGATGTATTAGTCTAGCTAACCCTTGATCTCAACACATGAGAGGTTAGGGTTAGGGTTTGAAGAGAGAGTGAGCTTGAGGAGAGAGAAGGTGAAGAAGACAATGAAATGAGATAATGATGTATCATAATATATATGAAGCATTGTTTATTTATCCAAAAATGAAATAATAGAATTTACAACCATGCTTCATAAATATCTATGAGTGATTCATCTCCATGAGTCATTAAGCATTTATGATGTATTAATGACATGGATGAATCACACAAATGAGTCAATAATCTCATTTAATGCAATGCCACCTTACCCCCTTAGTCACCACTCTTCTAGAAGCTTCCGACAAATTACGAGAACGCCCCTCCTATCCGTGAAAACACGGAAAAACTTTAGACTGTATAAATCCAATAACCCGATACTAGAATCTGGCTTAAACCAAAGCCGGCTAGTAAAAACTGTCCGAAAAGTCGTACGTGCGTAAACACACGTATGCGTCCGAACCCTTGTCGTAAAACCGTACGACCTCTATATCGTTTCGCCTGGAGCAGGAAACTCTCTGTGTGGGACTCTAAAGACTCTACACTATGCTGGCAGTGGGTTTAACCACAGACCGCAAGCGGCACTAGCTGTACATAATGGTCCCCAGGTAGATGTCGATAAGAAGGCCGATGAGTAAACTCATCCGAACTCCCACTGAGCCTGATGTGACAATTTTCGTGTAAGTCGATGTACAACACCCCACGACTTGCGGGAAGGCGGAAATATGAAAAACGATCTTGTTCTTTACTTAAACATCGACTAACCGCATGAATCGAAGCTAAACGATAACTAACATCAAACATAGTTGTTAACAACTACTATGTGAAGGGATTATACCTAAAGAACCGTATCCTTCGTCTTTACGAACTCCACCTCCTCCTCGGCCTTCTCCAAGTAGTAGACGATCCACCACGAGAGCTAAACTCCAAGCTTTGCCTCTAAGCTTGAGGCAACTACGTATCTTTAAGTGCTAATCAAAGTACCTAGATGAAATAGAGTATGGTTATGGATTAAGTAGTCTAACTAATCCTTGTACTCAACACATGAGAGGGTAGGATTAGGGTTTGAAGAGGAAGAGCTTGAGGAGAGAGAAGATGAACATAATAATGAAGTGAGAATAATGAGTTATGATAATATATATCAAGCATTTCTTTTTATCAAGAAAAGAAAATAAATCAATTTAACAACCATGCTTGATAATATCTAGTGATGATTCATCTCCATGAGTCATTAAGCATTTATGATGCATTAATGACATGGATGAATCATCCATATGACTCACTAATCACATTCATTGTATATGCCACCTAAACCCCCTTAGTCACCACCTTCTAGAAGCTTCTCGCGCAATTACGAGAACGCCCCTCCTTTCCGCAAAAATACGGAAAAACTTTAGACTGTATAAATCCAATAACCGGATACTAGTAACTGGCTTAAACCAAAGCCGACTGGTAAAAACTGTCCGAAAGTCGTACGTGCGTAAACACACGTATGCGTCCGAACCCTTGTCGTAAAACCATACGACCTGTATATCGTTTCGCCCGGAGTAGGGAAACTCTCTGTGTGGGACTCTAGAGACTCGACTACTACGCTGGTAGAGGGTTTAACCACAGACCGCAAGCGGCACTAGCTGTACGTAACGGTTCCCAGGTAGATGTCGATAAGAAGGCCGATGAGGAAACCCATCCGAACTCCTACTGAGTCTGATGTGACAATCTTTATACAGTCCGGTCCGTTCGTCTAAGACTATCGCATATCGGGCCTAGGGGGCGGCAAGCGTCAGTCCCCTAATAGCGGTATAAGTTGTGTCGGAGCGAAGCCCATTACACCCTGAGAAACTACTGGAACCTACCAGCAAATCTCGCTTGCCCTGGCCAGGGACTTTGCGTAATGGCTCTCTGACACAGCGCGATATCAACCCCCAATACCGGGAGAGACGAATCCTGTCTAACCGCCACTGCCTCCAACACCCAACTGCTACCTGTTTGCACGACTCCTTTGAGCCGTGGTAGGGTAGCAATCTAAGAACAGTGGGACACACTCGAGGCGAAGTAGCAGTGTCAAGTCTGCGGACTATGCTGTACTCATGTCACCTGGGAACTGTTCACTGACGACTGGTATAAAACCAACCAACAGTTCCCTGTGAGTCCTGTCCGGTGTACCCGTAACCTAACGAGCACCTGCATACTATCTCCAGTAGGACGTACTAACGGCTGTGGAACAGACCATCTCCCTAACTGGGATGAGAAGCGTACACACTAGTCTACTCCGGAGTATCGATGCCCTGTCTCGATAATCCAACGACTAGGGACCTGAATAAGGATGTGCTTGTAGACTACCCAGCCCACACTAGTGTGACTGCCATCACAACGCTGGTAGTCAAGCAAGATCCTAAGAGCTCTATCAATACGTATACTCACATATTAAGATAGAAAAACCAAATAGCATACTACCATGTTTAGCAAGACTGTTATATATATTTGTGAATATCCCAAGCTTCCATTAAGTAATATACAAACTAGTATGATACAATAATGGCCCCTAGGGCATATACACTAACAATCTCCCACTTGCACTAGGGCCATGTACTGGCATATCGAAGACCGATGATCTCGAGTATCCTCTCGAACTGAATCTGAGGTAGGGCCTTCGTGAATGGATCAGCAATGTTCTCTTCAGAAGCAACTCTCCGAACCTCGATCTCCTGACGATCAATGATCTCCCTGATCAGGTGATACCGCCTTAAGATGTGTCTGGACTTCTGATGGGACCTTGGTTCCTTTGCTAAAGCTATAGCTCCGTTGTTGTCGCAATACAGAGGTATTGGATCAACTATGGTAGGAACCACCTGAAGTTCTGTTAGGAACTTCTTCATCCAGACTGCTTCTTTTGCGGCATCGCAAGCAGCTATATACTCCGCTTCCATCGTTGAGTCAGCAACGGTGTCCTGCTTGGAGCTCTTCCAGCACACCGCCCCTCCATTGAGGGTAAAGACATAACCCGACATGGACTTGGAATCGTCCTTATCACTCTGGAAGCCGGAATCAGCAAAGGCCTCCAACCTGAGGTCTTTTCCGCCATAAACCAAGAACATCTCCTTAGTCCTTCTCAGGTATTTGAGAATGTTCTTTACTGCTATCCAGTGCTTCTCCCCTGGGTCTGACTTATACCGGCTTACCATGCTTAGTGCGTAAGCTACATCTGGTCTAGTGCACAACATCGCATACATTATAGAGCCTACCGCAGAAGCGTAGGGTATAATAGACATGCGTTCCCTTTCCAAATCAGTCTTGGGAGACATCTCTTTGGATAGGGTGATTCCGTGACAAGCCGGTAGATTACCGCGCTTAGAATCTTCCATACTGAATCTTTTCAGTACAGTGTCGATATACCTGGACTGCGAAAGTCCCAACATCCTCTTGGATCTATCACGATAGATCCGGATCCCCAGAATGTAAGAGGCATCACCCAGGTCTTTCATGGAGAACCTGTGTGACAAGAATCCTTTGACAGATTGTAGCATAGGAATGTCATTTCCTATCAATAGAATGTCATCCACGTACAAAACGAGGAATACGACACTTCTGGCTACAACTTTACTATATATGCACGGTTCATCTGGATTTTTGATAAAGTCATATTCTTTGACTGTCTCATCAAAACAGATGTTCCAACTCCGCGATGCCTGCTTTAGTCCATAAATGGACTTAAGCAGCTTGCATACTTTCCCGCTGCTCCCACTCTGATTGAAAACCTTTGGCTGATCCATATAGACGCACTCTTCTAAATTTCCATTCAAAAAAGCCGTATTTACGTCCATCTGCCAGATTTCATAATCATGGAAGGCAGCAATAGCAAGAAGGACCCGAATGGATTTGACCATAGCCACTGGAGAAAAAGTTTCGTCATAGTCCAGACCAGGTCTTTGACGAAAACCCTTTGCAACAAGTTTAGCCTTATAGGTTTCCACCTGTCCATCTACACCAATCTTTTTCTTGAAGATCCATTTGCATCCTATGGGTTTTACCCCATCTGGAGCAAAGTCCAAAGTCCATACTTTGTTGGTGTACATGGACTCCATTTCGGTCCGCATTGCATCTAGCCATCGTACCGAGTCGCCGCTCTGGATGGCCTGCTGAAAGTCAGTAGGTTCATCATCATCTATGATGCAATCCTCTCTATCCCCATCTATGAGAAAACCGTAGTATCTCTCAGGCGGATGAGACGGCCTACTACTCCTGCGGAGGGGTGCGGGAATGTCCTGTTCTTCTTGAACTACTGGTTCTACCAAACTTTCAGTAGCAGTTTGTGGTTCTGGAATTTCTTCCAGTTCTATTTCGCTCCCACTTATTTCCTTTTCTAAAAACAGATGTTCCAGAAAATGGGCATTACGAGAAACAAAAACCTTTTGTTCCTCTGCGTAATAGAAATAATATCCCTTGGAGTTCTTTGGATATCCCACAAACTTACATTTTACTGATCGTGCCTCTAGCTTGTCCACATGCTGCTTTTTAACAAAAGCTGGACATCCCCAAATCTTCATATGCTGAAGATGGGGTTTCTTCCCAATCCACATCTGATATGGAGTGGTAGGCACAGTCTTGGTAGGAGCCATGTTCAAAAGATATGCCGCTGATTCTAGCGCATAACCCCAGAAAGATCGCGGTAACTCAGCATTACTCATCATGGATCGTACCATATCCAACAGGGTTCGATTCCGTCTCTCTGATACACCATTATGCTGTGGAGTGTATGGAGGAGTAAGCTGAGAGAGAATTCCTTTCCCTTTTAGGTAACCTAGGAACTTAGCACTCAAGTATTCACCACCTCAATCAGATCTAAGTGTCATGATACTTTTGCCGGTTTGGTTTTCTACTTCATTCTTATACTCTAGGAATTTCTCAAAAGCCTCGGATTTATGTTTCATCAGATAAATGAATCCGTATCTTGAGTAATCATCCGTGAAAGTAATGAAATAGGAAAAACCACCTCTTGCATGCGTAGACATTGGACCACATACATCGCTGTGTATGAGTCCTAAGAGCTCGCTCACTCTTATTCCATGTCCAGTAAATGGAGTCTTTGTCATCTTTCCTTTGAGACAAGATTGACAAGTGTCATAAGTTTGATATTCGAACGAGTCCAAATATCCTTCTCTATGCAACTTAGTCAACCTTCTCTCATTGATGTGACCTAGTCTATAATGCCATAAGAAAGCTTTATTTAAATCTGGAGACTTTCTTTTTAGTGTGTTCTGGACATTGAAAATTTGGAGTTGGTTTAAAACATATATACCATTATTTAGTGTACCAGACCCAATCAAACCATGATTAAGGTGGATGTTAACAACATCTCTTACAAACATGAAATCATAACCTTTATTTGATAACAAGGAAACTGATATGATATTACACGTTAAGCTTGGTACAAAAAAACAGTTATGTAAAACCAAAATGTATCCGCTCGTCAATCCTAGGTGATAATCCCGACGGACGCAGCTCCCACGCTAGCTCCGTTAGCAACCTTTAGGGTCATATCACCTTCCTTCAGCACTCTACGGTTTCTCAATGCCTGCAATGAATTGCAAATATGAGATCCTGATCCGGTATCCAATACCCAGGAAGTAGAGTTAATTGACAGACAATTCTCAATTACAAACGCACCTGAAGTCGAAGCCACAGCTTGCTTCGGTTCCTGGTTCTTGGCGTTCCACGCCTTACAATCTTTCTTCCAGTGCCCTTTCCTGTGACAATGGAAGCACTCATCCTGGCCCACTACCGGTACCGTAAACTTTTTCTTTCCCTTCCTTCCCACCTTACTAACACCTCCTCTAGGTTTGGTGGCGGCCTTCTTCTTCCTTCCTTTGGCCCTAGCCTTGGACCCGGAAGAAGATGCACCGCCAACAAACATAGCGGGTGTTTCCCTTGTCTTCTGCAAGGTGCCCTCTGCACTCCTTAACATGTTCGGGAGTTCCGGAAGTTCAACTTCTTTTCTTTGAATGTTGAAGTTCAGGATAAACTGGGCGTAGGTGTGAGGAAGGGACTGGAGAATAAGGTCTGTATAGAGCTCATTATCCAAAGTCGTCCCAAGGTCTGCGAGCTCTTCAATATAGCCGATCATCTTTAGGACATGTTCTCCTACCGATGACCCGACAGCCAACCTCGCTCGAAACAAGTTCTTAGAGGTCTCGTATCTTGCTATACGAGATTGCTCTCCATAAAGTTCCTTTGTATGGAGAAATATGCCATCTAGGTCCATATCCTCGTGCCTCCTCTGATGTTCATTGTTCATCGAGGCAAGCACGATGCACTTGGCTTTCGCGCAATCTAAATCCCAGGTTTTGCGGATTTCCTTATCCGCGTTACTGGATTTGGGACCAGGGACAGCAGGTGCCGTAGCGGTGAGGACGTACCCCAATTTGTCATAGGTCAAAGCCATTTTGACATTCCGCAGCCAATCTTTATAGTTTGGCCCTGTCAGTATATTTTTCTCTAAAAGTAACTTAAGTCCAGTCATTTTCAGGGTCGCTGCAAATAGGAGAGAGAGAAGAAAACTCTTTAGCATGATGCTCTTGCAAGTTTAGAGTGGTTTTTAGTTTATCTAAACTGGATGGCTCCCACTGTTTCTCGAATCCTTCCTCAAACCATAAAAGAAGAATTAGCCAGGACTATTCTCACCGTACAATACTTGCTTAACCGTTCAGCCAGGCTAGTGTCGATACTTCGAGGGAGGTTTTCCAACGCTTTCGCGAAGTTCCTTAATTAAATAACCTCTTTTCTCTGGGGGCGTAACCCCGCTGACACCTTTCTTGACACCTACTTGGTTTATAGCATTGATCGTTAAGTGACGAATCTCCTGATAAGTAGCATATACTCACAGTAGGATCGGGATCCAAATATCATCGTATGATAATGTTGAAGGAATGCTACCAACATTCATCAAACTCCAAATGGTATGCATCTCTTTGCAAATTTCAGTTTCTTTAGAAATTCCCGATATAAGTTTTTGCCCCATGCTCTTATGACCTTGGCTTTGGTCAAAATGTCATAAGTCACATGTCAAGTTCTACCCGTTATTATCTTGTCAATTTGAACCCATCCGTATATACCCCTGACTTTGGTCAAATGATAATACGACTGTCCCAAACCAACTCATCTATCTTATGCAACAAATGAAAACCCAGCAGCTACCAAACACTATGCCTTGACTTTGGCCAAAATGTATAGCTTGAATACTACTGAATACCCAAATGAAATGACGGAGGGCTACGAATAGTTTTGGCGAAACCGTGAACGTAGTGAACTTGATATAACCGAAGGAACCTGATAGCTTTTAAATAGCTTTTAAAAGGAGTGGTTAAAGCTCCGCATTTAAAAATATCTGTTTTTAAAATTAACCGAGTGGTTTCTTTTAAATTGTTCCAACGATTAAACTTTTGGTTTATTTTCTTTGCATTATAAATAATGCGTCCCATCATTAACCTATCATTGCAGAAAACAACGAAAATACAACGTCCTCTTATGCCATCTGCATTCGCCACGGGGTCCCGTCATCACCCGTTAGGTTACTTAACTAACGGCAGAGCGGGGGCTGGGCTAGCGCGGGTGTAAAACATAAGTGACGTCTAAATAGCTATCATATATAGATATTGTACATTTGTCAGACGCAATAATAGGCATTCCAGATCACAGATGAACTTTATTGGATTTGCAAGTAATCCGTGTTTGTTTTGAGCCTGCAACAAAAGACGGATTACACAGTTGTGATGAATAGCCATTACCCTACCCAAGACCACAACGGGTACGGCAAACTACCCGCCCGGCAGTTTGTGCACCCCACCTTGGGTCTGTCCTAGGAGCAAAAATAGTAAAATGAAATAATACAACGGTGGCTACAACCGCAACCTGGATGTGCCCCGCAAAATAATATTACAACAAATTACATTTACATCAAATGAATTAAATAATAACCCATCACATAACCCCGGTTATACATCACAACAGTCCAACACAGTTCATATACACAAACAGTAAAAACCATTACAGAAATGTACAACCCCCTGCCAACTGACATACTAGCAGTTAGGGGAGGTTTACGAACACATTATACAAACACAGATATAATCCAACAAGCAAATACCGTATAATTTCAATCGATTAATCACATTTAATTTTGCTCCAATACTTCTCTGTAAATCTGAAACCTGAGCAAAAATAAAATATTCCAGAAAATACCAAATATCACAGAGAACCTACACAGGAAAATTGGGTTCATGAATCGGCAACTCGGCGGCGGAAGCGCTGCGGATCGGTGGGATCCGCCGCGGTTCCGCGGCGCTTTAGCCGATTCATGGGCCCAATTTTCTTGGGTGTTCTACTACTGTCATTTAGAGCTATCTGAACCTCCCTGAAAAATTTTTGGACTTCATTTAAAAATCGACAGAAACTTATGATTTCGGGCTTTTCCGGTTTCGTTTTTTCCGTTCGAAATTCATACAAATTTGCAAGTAAGTTATTTATTGTTTAGCGAGGCTCTGATACCACTGTAAGTCGATGTACAACACCCCACGACTTGCGGGGAGGCGGAAATATGAAAAACGATCTTGTTCTTTGCTTAAACATCGACTAACCGCATGAATCGAAGCTAAACGATAACTAACATCAAACATAGTTGTTAACAACTACTATGTGAAGGGATTATACCTAAAGAACCGTATCCTTCGTCTTTACGAACTCCACCTCCTCGTCGGCCTTCTCCAAGTAGTAGACGATCCACCACGAGAGCTAAACTCCAAGCTTTGCCTCTAAGCTTGAGGCAACTAGGTATCTTTAAGTGCTAATCAAAGTACCTAGATGAAATAGAGTATGGTTATGGATTAAGTAGTCTAACTAATCCTTGTACTCAACACATGAGAGGGTAGGATTAGGGTTTGAAGAGGGAGAGCTTGAGGAGAGAGAAGATGAACATAATAATGAAGTGAGAATAATGAGTTATGATAATATATATCAAGCATTTCTGTTTATCAAGAAAAGAAAATAAATCAATTTAACAACCATGCTTGATAATATCTAGTGATGATTCATCTCCATGAGTCATTAAGCATTTATGATGCATTAATGACATGGATGAATCATCCATATGACTCACTAATCACATTCATTGTATATGCCACCTAAACCCCCTTAGTCACCACCTTCTAGAAGCTTCTCGCGCAATTACGAGAACGCCCCTCCTTTCCGCAAAAATACGGAAAAACTTTAGACTGTATAAATCCAATAACCGGATACCAGTAACTGGCTTAAACCAAAGCCGACTGGTAAAAACTATCCGAAAGTCGTACGTGCGTAAACACACGTATGCGTCCGAACCCTTGTCGTAAAACCATACGACCTCTATATCGTTTCGCCCGGAGTAGGGAAACTCTCTGTGTGGGACTCTAGAGACTCGACTACTACGCTGGCAGTGGGTTTAACCACAGACCGCAAGCGGCACTAGCTGTACGTAACGGTCCCCAGGTAGATGTCGATAAGAAGGCCGATGAGGAAACCTATCCGAACTCCTACTGAGTCTGATGTGACAATCTCCATACAGTCCGGTCCGTTCGTCTAAGACTATCGCATATCGGGCCTAGGGGGCGGCAAGCGTCAGTCCCCTAATAGCGGTATAAGTTGTGTCGGAGCGAAGTCCATTACACCCTGAGAAACTACTGGAACCTACCAGCAAATCTCGCTTGCCCTGGCCAGGGACTTTACGTAATGGCTCTCTGACACAGCGCGATATCAACCCCCAATACCGGGAGAGACGAATCCTGTCTAACCGCCACTGCCTCCAAGTGCTCGGGACTGCACCCAACTGCTACCTGTTTGCACGACTCCTTTGAGCCGTGGTAGGGTAGCAATCTAAGAACAGTGGGACACACTCGAGGCAAAGTAGCAGTGTCAAGTCTGCGGACTATGCTGTCCTCATGTCACCTGGGAACTGTTCACTGACGACTGGTATAAAACCAACCAACAGTTCCCTGTGAGTCCTGTCCGGTGTACCCGTAACCTAACGAGCACCTGCATACTATCTCCAGTAGGACGTACTGACGGCTGTGGGACAGACCATCTCCCTAACTGGGATGAGAAGCGTACACACTAGTCTACTCCGGAGTATCGATGCCCTGTCTCGATAATCCAACGACTAGGGACCTGAATAAGGATGTGCTTGTAGACTACCCAGCCCCCACTAGTATGACTGCCATCACAACGCTGGTAGTCAAGCAAGATCCTAAGAGCTCTATCAATACGTATACTCACATATTAAGATAGAAAAACCAAGTAGCATACTACCATGTTTAGCAAGACTGTTATATATATTTGTGAATATCCCAAGCTTCCATTAAGTAATATACAAACTAGTATGATGTTGGAGATAGTGCCCTCAGAGTCAATTATTGGATCACAGGCACGTGATTGCAATGATTGAGGGAGGACCTATCCCGGTATGACAGTCTTACTCGAGATGATAGTTTGCTATCTGGTTTACCTTTATCATCGTGTACTGCTTTAGGTGACCTTACAGGTCGCTATTGCACGTTGATAGAGCCCCTAGGATTCTTGCTTGACTGCCGGCAGTATGAGGGCGATCATATAAGTGAGAGCTGGAGTCTATAAGCACATCCTTAAAAGGTCCCTAGTCGTGGGAGTTTCGAGACAGGGCATCGATTCTCCAGAGTAGACTAGTGAATACAGTCGAGACCCCGACGAGGGGCGGTGGCCGGTCTCACAGGCCATTGGTGTCAGTTGGTTCACCTAAGATGTATACAGGTGCTCATTGGGTTATGAGTACACCGGACAGGACTCGCCGGAAACATGCTAGTTGGTCTTATACCTGACGTCAGATAGCAGTTCCCAGGTGACATGTGTACAGGTTAGTTCATCGACCTGGGGATCGTCATTTGTCTCGTGTGAGTTCCCACTGTGCTTTGATTACTACCCTACCACGGCTCAAAGGAGTCGTGCAAACAGGTTTTAGTTGGGTACAGTCCCGAGCCACATGGAGGCAGTGAGCGGATCTTCAGGGGTTCGTCTCTCCCGGTATTGGGGGTGAGGTCGCGCTGTGTCTAGGAGAGCCATTACACGAAGTCCTTGGCCAAGGCAGGAGATTTACTGGTAGGTATTCCAGTAGTATCTCAGGGTGTTCTGGGCTGCACTCCGACACGACTTGTACCGCTTTTGGGGGTCTGACTTTTACCCACCCCCTAGGCCCGACATGCGATGCTCATAGACGAACGGACCGGACTGTACGGATATTGTCACTGACAGGCTCAGTAGGGTGTCAGGATGAGTTCACTCATCGACGTCCCTTTTGGTCAATAGCTGGTGGCCCGTTACGTATTGGCTTATACCTCTGACGTGCTAGTGGTTAAATCCACAGCCATAGTATTGACGAGTCTTTAGAGTCCACCACACTTTCAGTTACTCAAGTTTTCGGGCGAAACGCTGTAGAGGCCGTATGGAGATATGGCAGGATCCGATCAGATACGTGCGGTATTGCACGGATCAGGATCGGACGGTTTGTACTAGAGGCCGTATAGATATATGGCAGGGTTCGATCAGATACGTGCGGTATTGCACGGATCAGGATCGGACGAACATTACTAGCCGGCTTTGGTTTAAGCCGGATCCTAGTTTAGTACAGTGTAGATTTTGTCTCTTTGCATTTGTATCCGGACGGAATACAGATGCGGGTGTGTATGCACAGTATCGGGGTTTTCCTGTAATTTATTACGGGACCAGTTTTCTGGAGTTGCCAGTTTGCATTCCGTTCCGGCCGGTTTTCGTTTGTTCTTTCCCGGCCGGACTTTTTCGATGGAGGGGGTTATTTGCAAGTTTGCAAATAACACTTTGTGGAGGGTTTTATTGCAAAAGGATTTATTACGAGAGCATCTTTTCTTTTGCACCATTCTTGCATTTATTGTGAAGTGAATGGATTTGATTTGGGTATGGGTTTTGTTATGATGATGTTTGTATGTGGTCACCTCTTCTCTTTATCCTACAATCACCTCCCTTCATGCTTGATTAATCCCTCCACCATTCTCATATCATTAAGGGGCCGGCCACAACTTGAGAGAAGAAGAAGAGAGGATAATTTTCAAGAGGGAAATTTGTTCATCTCATTTCATGCTAGAAAAATGCAAGCACCATTTTTCTTATCTCGATTCCTCCATCATCTTCAATGGCCACAAACCCCAAATGAGACATAAGCTCTACACTACATTCTACAGCACTTCTTGGGCATGTCGACTTGCCGGCTTCATGCCCGAGTTGCCTCGGTATTGAGGTGGGAGCCCGTAAAAGATGCAGGCGATGTGGTGCCCTTCCGGCAAGGAGGCGACGACCGGAGTTTTCCGCGGGAGATCGGGACGATGACGAGAAGACCGGAGTGTAGGGTTCCTAGGCACACTAGTGAGGTCTCACAAGGCATCAACCATGCCAATTTACAAAATTCTAGGTGCCGAGAGACCCGACTACGGATCGTTGGCTAGATTTCTAGGCGAAAAAGCTAACTAGTTAACAATTAACTAATGGGAAACGGAAATACAACCTTTGTAGATCCGGTCCTCCACCTCCATAGCTCCGCAACGAAGTCATCTCCGCTGTCCAAAAGGAATCCGGGCTCTAGAGTCGGCTTCGTCGGAGAAAAAGCGAGCTAGGTCGTCGATGTCCATGCCGAAGATGATCTACGTCGAGGCATCGCTAAATCAAGCTCCGACTTCACCAAGTCAAGAAACTTGTGAAGAAAACACACTCTACTATTTGGCAAGAGGTAGAGGATGAAGAAATAGGAAGTGGGTAGACTTTAGAATTGGATTTCTCACTCATCTTCATCAATCACCATTGATGAAGTGGAGGTTTCTTCATGGAAGAAGATGAAGAAGAAGAAGAAAAGTTATGATAAGTTATTTCCAAAAAGAAAAATAATAGAATACTTATCATGACCAAACCATGGTCAAGTGTAGAGAATAAATCATGGTTAGTGGGATGGTTAGGGTTAAGCATGAGACAAAATGGTCACTTGGTCAAAGTCTTCATGAAGCTTCATGAACAAAAGAAAACAAGCCACCATTTTCTCATTTGCTTTTCTATTTCCAAAAGAATAAATAAATGAATAAATGAATAAGGAAATAGTAAACCCTAACCATTTCATTAACCAAGGTTTAATTCTTCACACTTAACCAAAAAGGCATGTATCATCAAACATGATACAAGCAAGTGCACAAAATCATATCGCATATGCAATGCGCACATCCGAGTGAGAAAATCCATTTAAAGTGAACCGATACTAGTTAATGCAAAGTAATATATCAAATATATAAATATGCATTAAATCATTAAATCAACACTTGATTCAATGATCCGGTCATGTCGCACACAACCGACTAGTATACAATGTATCGGCTTATCGAATCAACGCTTGAATCGATAACTAGGTTATATCGCATACAACCATTCGACACATTGATCGCGAGAATGAAATACGGTATCACATACACGCATTATTCTCGGTCCCGCACATATCTCATATGCGCTCCTATTTCGTTTCGCTTGAGCCAGGAAACCTCTGTGTAGGACTCTAAAGACTCGTCAATACGCCGGCAGCAGGTGATGATCATATCAAGCATCCACAAGCCGCAAGCGGTCTGCTAAACGTAACGGCCACCCGGGTATTGAGAGATCAGAAGATCGACGAGCAAGCCCGCTCACACTCCAGTGAATCCAACCAGTAACACTACCGTACAGTCCGGTCTGATCGTCTGATATGTCGCATATCTCGCCTAGGGGTGGTAAACGTCAGACCCCAATAGCTCGATAAGTCGTGTCGATATGAGGTCTATAACTGTTCGAGAAACTACTGGTAACACTTACCAGTAAATATCAGCAACCCTGGCCAGGGATTTCCTGTTATAGGCAATCGAACACAGCGCAACATCAACTCCCTATACCGGGAGAGACGAATCCCCTCCTATCGCTCATTGCCTCCATGTGACTCGGGACTGTACCCAAAAACCACCGTTTTGCATGCCCTCTTGGACGTGGTAAGATGGAAATCAAAGCACAGTGGGAACCACACAAGACTCTATGACGATCTCGGGTCAACAGACTACTCTGTACCAGTGTCACCAGAGAACTGCCATCTGACGTGAGGTATAATACCATCTGGGAGTTCTCGGCGAGTCTGTCCAGTGTACCCAGTCTTTACTGAGCACCTGTATATCATCCCTGATGTCAAACACCAATGGATATGGGATCATCCATCGCCCATCTGTATGGGTCGAGAAGCTACACGCTAGTCTACTCTGGTATATCGATGCCCCGTCTTGATACACCTACGACTAGGGACTTTGAAGGATGTACTTATGGACTACCATGTCCCCACTAGTATGATCCGCATCATAGTCCAGGTAGTCAAGTACAGATCCTAAGGGCTTTACCAACATGTAACAGAGAGATAATCAGCATACACGTTAAGGTAAAGGGTAACCAGATAGCATACTATCATGTCGAGCAAGAAAGTCCCCCCTATATACGTCCTAGCATCCACTACAATATACATCATATGTACAGTAATGGCCTCTAGGGCATACATATAACTAACAATCTCCCACTTGCACTAGGGCCATCTATAGCAGTGGTTGTAGTATCTCATACTCAACCATCCCATAAAAGTCTCTCTCTGGGAACAGGCCTTTGTGAGTGGATCCGCTGTGTTTGTCCTCTGAGTCTACTCTCCAAACCTCGATCTCCCTGGAGATCAACCATCTCCATGATCAAGTGATACTGCCATAGAATATGTCTGGATCACTGATGGGACCGGCGTTCCTTGGCATAAGCCACAACTCCATTGTCACACAATGGGAGGAACAAAGTTCATCTCATGAACAAATATACACCCAAACAGCCTCTTTGGTAGCATCTTAAGTAGCGATGTATCCTGCCTTTATCGTCTAGTATGTCACGGTATCTAGCTTGGAACTCTTCCAACATACCGTCCCTTTACTTAGGGTAAAGACAATGCCTGTGACTGACATTCAGTCGTTTTATCATCCTGGAACCATTCCAGTGATTCTCCCCCGGGTCAATTGATACTATCTCACTACAACTAGTGAGTATCCTAACATCCAATTAGATCTATCTCATAGATCCAAAATCCAGGATTTAAGAGGTATCACTTTGATCCTATATGGAGAATCATGGTGATAAGCGGAGATTGATCGAGCGTAGCATAGGAAACTCCTTCCCTATCAAGAGTATGTCATCCTCGTACTCTACGAGGATCATCACCATACTCCCTACTACCTTTTTGTATATACAAGGTTCATCTACCATTTTGATGATATCAAACTCTTTGACTACTTCATCAAAACAGATGTTCCAACTCCGCGATGCCTGCTTTATCCTATAAAGCATCTTGCACACGTTTCCGCTGCTCCCACTGTCTACGAAGCCCTCTGGCTGTGTACTTATAGACGCTCTCTTCCAAATCATCATTTAGAAAAGCAGTCAAGACACCCAACCACCAGATATCGTAGTCATGGTATGTAGCCGTGGCAAGTAGGATCTGGATGGACTTAAGCTTGGTTACTTGAAAAAGGTTTCATCATAATCCACGCCTGGTAAATGATGCAAACTTTTAACAAGTCGAGCTTTGAAAGTCTCAACTTTTCGATGTACACCAAGTAATCTTCTCAAGATATACTTGCTCCTGATGGGGATTTAACCCTTCAGATATAGTAACCAAAGTCCATACTTTGTTGGTGTATAAGGATTCCATCTCAGATCACTAAGTATCCAGCCATTCTTACAGAGTCCCACTCCTGATGGCCAGCTCGAAACTAGTTGGGTCATCATCTCATGATGCAGTCCTCGCTCCCACTGTCATAGAGTAACCGAAGTATCTCTCAGGTGGGTGAGGAACCCTACTAGATCGGCGGAGAGGTTGAGGTTCGTTGGTTTCTACTGAATCCTCTGGTTGTACCAAATCATCTGCTGTAGTTTGTATAGCTGGAACACTTCCAGTTCTACATAACAGACCTTGTCTCGAGCTTGTCCGGATTTTGCTTTTAGACATAGGCCGGACAACCCCAAATCTTAACTAGCTTAAGACATGGGCTCTTCCCTTTCCATATCTCATATGGAGTGGTAGGCAACTGATTTGATTCGAACCCTATTCAATAGGTATGCAACTTCATAAGTGCATAACTCCCAAAAGGAAACAGGTAACTCAGTAGTACTCATCATAGAGCACACCATATCAAATAGGGTGTATCTGCTCCACCCCGATATACCAACGTGCTATTGTGTATTCGGGGGAGTAATGCTGAGAGAGAATCTCATTTTCCTTTAGAATAGTCTAGGATTTCCGTGCTCAAGTATTCTCCTCCTTGATCACATCAAAAGACATAATACTTATACCCGTTTTGGTTCTCTACTTCTCGCTTATATTCTGTGAATATCTCAAAAGGCTCGGACTCATGTTTCAACAGGAACATATGTTTGAATCTTGAGAGATTATCAGAGAATGTAATGAAGTACAGAGAACCTGTCCTGGCATGTGTAGACAGGGGACCTTACATACATCAACATGTATCATCCCAAGAGTTTACTAACTCTTTCTCTGTTTCCAGTAAACGGAGCTATGGTCATCTTATCTTTGTGACATGACTGGCAAGTTTCACAAGATGTAAGTTCAAACTAATTTAAATATGCATCTTTATGTAACTCTAGCCAGTCGGGTGGCATTGATCTGACCTAGTCTACAATACCTTAAAAAGGATCCGTTCATTTCTGAACTCTTCCTCTTATGTGTGTTCCATATACTAAGAACTGTAGTTTGATTTAGAACATCAATGCTTTTAGATAACGTGCCTGAACCGATCAACTTTTGATATAGGAAATGTTCAAAACATTATCCAACAATACAAAATTTTATCATTTCTTTATTAATAAAGAGACTGATATGATTTTGTATATCAGGTTCGGTATCTAATAACATTCGTTCAGAATCAATGTATTGGTAATACAGGGTGACAGTGACCAACAGACTTGGCTGCAACACTTGCCCCGTTTTCTGTCTCATGAAACTTATCACCCGTTCTCAGTTCTCTACCTTTCTTTAGCTCTATGTAACTGATTACATATCTGGGATCCTGATCCGGTATCATATACCTAGGACGTAAAGGATACTGAGAAACAGTTCTGTATAATGAACAAACCCGAAAATGATGCATCAGCATGCACTCTCTTCGTTTGGGCGGCACGGGAATTCTGGTAATCCCCAATTTCCTGCTCTGTCTTATAACAATTATAAGTTGGAGCGGGACCAACGTTCCCCAGCTCAGTATAACAAGCGGGTTCGGTTAATAATCCGTTTTATTATCTTGATTAAGGCGTGATATGGTTGCTACCTGGAGAGAGAGAGAAGAAAACACTCAGCGTGCGCTCTGTCAAGAATAGATTGGTTATTATTTTATCTAATCAGGATGGCTCCCACTGCTTTTTATCAAATCTTCCTTCAAACCCTAAAAGGAAAGACTAGCCGGGATTAATTACACACTACAAGTTCGCCAATCTTTCAGCCAGGCCAGTGTCGGTACTTTGAGGGAGGTCCCCCGTGCTTTCGCACGAACCTAATTAATGTAAACCTCGTTTTCCCAGAGGCGTAACCTCGTTAACACCTTTCTAGACACCTACTTGATCGGCTAATTGTAATGCGTAAAACTCTCCCAGGAGTAACTCTTACTCGCAGCGGGTATCCGGATCCAACTATCTCATAGAAGGTATGCAATCTCATTGCAAATTTCAACACTTGAAATTCCCGATAATATTTTGCCCCTAGCTCGCTATGACCTTGACGCATGCCAAACAACCCATAGTCTGCTAGTCAAGTTCAACCCGTACATTTCTTGATTGAATTAAACCCACCCGCACGACCCTTGACGCATGCCAAACAACGCCGTATGAATACCCTAATCCAATCGCATCATATGCTAGCAGATAAGCACTAATTAGCTACCGTACACTACGCCTTGACGCATGCCAAACAACCGCAGCACGAATACTAACTAATACTTATCTGAAATGACGGAGGGCTACGACAGGTTTTTCTGAAAACCTATTGCGTAATGAACTTGATATCGTTGTAGGATCGAATGAATTTTGAAATGGAGTGTTTTTGAGCCTTTTCTAGTTTTGCTAAAGGAGTCACTCCCGGTGAAGGGATCGTCGGTCCTTTCCTCGTCGAATGAGTTGCGGGATATATCATATATATCACTGTGCAAAGCAAAAACTCTTAAAAGCAATCAAAAGACAAACCGAGTGTGTAGCATCTGCCAGTTATTGCTAAAGGAGTCACTCCCGGTGAAGGGATCTCGGTCCTTTCCTCATCGAATAAGGTGCAGGATATATCACATATACCGCTGTGCAAAGCAAGAACTGTAGCTACCTGTTTTGTTTTGAAATTCGATTCTACAACATCTTAGGTTTCTTTTATTTTCATTAATCACATTAATGAAGTCCCATCATTTAAATACCTAAACATCACAGATAAATACGACGTACACTTATGCCATCCGCATTCGCCTCGATGTCCTCTCGTGCACCGTTAGGTTAGGTAACTAACGGCAGAGCAGGGCAGGGCTAGCGCGGGTGTAAAACATAAGTAACACATATATAATATATCATATATACTATATACTGTATCTATCACAGAACATCACATGATCACATCACAGATATCGCAGCAGAAGAATCATGTGAAATATTGGATATACTAGGACGTCCGTGTTTTCAATACGAGCCAGTATAAAACACGGATTCCACGGTCGTGATGAATAGCCAAACCCACACCCCTAGACCCCTACGAGAGCGGCAAGCAACCCTACCAATTCTAGAGTTAGGAGACCCGGACTCGACTCCTCGAGTTGGTCTCCCACTGGACTCCAGAACCCGGTTATTTGTGCTCCCCTCCTTGGGTCTATCCTAGTGCGGAAAAGTAAATAATATACAAACGGTGACAACTTCCGCAACCTGGAAGTGCCCCAATAAAAGAATATTACATACAAGTTTTTACATGAATGAAAATGAAAAACACTCATCTCACATAAAAACCCCCGGCTATTCAAACACGACGATCCAATATAACATATCCAGCAACACATAACATCACATGTCATCAACGTAAGTAAATATGTCCATCCCAATTGTCGTTGACATATAGCAACGAAACCGGCGATATCACATATTACACTTACGGTCACAGAAAAAAAGTGTAAAACTACAACAGTTGGAATTCGCAACCACCTCAGACATCGCATGCCTGACCAAATGAATTACTTAGACATCACATGCCTAACAATTATAAACCCCGCATTTTAGTCTCATTATCGAAAACACTTTTCAATATCGAGTCGGGCAATTCAACAAGATTCCCGACAGTCTGATCGAATACTCGTCGCAAACTTTAGTAGGCGGCCGCACCCCCGATACCATCGACGAAGTGCACCAAGGCGGAACACCGCTGCCGCGAGCACCCGAACGGATGCTTTCGGCGACGGGGTTCTCCTACAGTCACTTGGTCGGGGCTATGGAGTGAGGCTGTCTATTAAGTTTATCGGCGAGTATCCGCGTACGCTACGTGATTGCGACGGACTTTTGATCACATCAAAATTCCGTGGCAACCGATCAAGTGAGACTAAACTGCTATGTTTATAATATTCATTTAGTTATCTCATAACTTCTTGTGAATTCCAATTATTGTATCCCATTCCAGATAAACAGAAAATGTTAAACTTTCCGATCGAACAATCGAACACCCAAGTTTTCCCGATACAGATCAACACATGAAACAAGTCTAACAACATTCCGTTCGTGCCTCAGTACCAACGGTCCAGCCGTAGAAGGGTCAAGCCAACGCCTCACATGTGGCACGCCGTACTGCCCCAAACCCGAAGGTTCAAAGGGCAGTTCAAGACGGTCACATAATCGAGTTAAGGTTTGTTGTCTTCTAGAGGGACCATCGCGTTACTTGCACTACTTAGAACGTCGTTAAACTACGGAAAAGTCCAACACTTGGAAATTTCCCGACAGGGGAAAAATTGGGTATTTATATCCGGTCGAACTTTTTAACATATTCTAAAATTTATCCGGAAAGCCACACAGACAAAATTTGATACTCCGATCGAAACACCGAATCCCCAAATACACAGCAGAAAATTCAACTCTTGAATAAATTTTAAAAATTCCCAGAAAACTCAGCATAATTTATCAGGAATTACTGTGCAAACAAAGTGGGATGACGTCACCATGGGGCCGCGGAACCGCCGCAGAAGGCACGCTTCTGCCGCGGTTCCGCCGCGGAATTTACTGTTCATCCAAAAATTTTTGCATCGTAATTCTTATTTTTTCCTGCTGAATTTTTTAGCAATTTTTAATTTGGAAAAATCCACTGTTTTCAAAAAAGTACAGAGAGCATATTTTGGGTTTCGGTTTTGGGTCGTTCGGACTTCAAATTCCGTCTACGCTTCGCCTAAGGCTCTAGCTAGGCTCTGATACCACTGTAGGGTTCCTAGGTACACTAGTGAGGTCTCACAAGGCATCAACCATGCCAATTTACAAAATTCTAGGTGCCGAGAGACCCGACTACGGATCGTTGGCTAGATTTCTAGGCGAAAAAGCTAACTAGTTAACAATTAACTAATGGGAAACGGAAATACAACCTTTGTAGATCCGGTCCTCCACCTCCATAGCTCCGCAACGAAGTCATCTCCGCTGTCCAAAAGGAATCCGGGCTCTAGAGTCGGCTTCGTCGGAGAAAAAGCGAGCTAGGTCGTCGATGTCCATGCCGAAGATGATCTACGTCGAGGCATCGCTAAATCAAGCTCCGACTTCACCAAGTCAAGAAACTTGTGAAGAAAACACACTCTACTACTTGGCAAGAGGTAGAGGATGAAGAAATAGGAAGTGGGTAGACTTTAGAATTGGATTTCTCACTCATCTTCATCAATCACCATTGATGAAGTGGAGGTTTCTTCATGGAAGAAGATGAAGAAGAAGAAGAAAAGTTATGATAAGTTATTTCCAAAAAGAAAAATAATAGAATACTTATCATGACCAAACCATGGTCAAGTGTAGAGAATAAATCATGGTTAGTGGGATGGTTAGGGTTAAGCATGAGACAAATGGTCACTTGGTCAAAGTCTTCATGAAGCTTCATGAACAAAAGAAAACAAGCCACCATTTTCTCATTTGCTTTTCTATTTCCAAAAGAATAAATAAATGAATAAATGAATAAGGAAATAGTAAACCTAACCATTTCATTAACCAAGGTTTAATTCTTCACACTTAACCAAAAAGGCATGTATCATCAAACATGATACAAGCAAGTGCACAAAATCATATCGCATATGCAATGCGCACATCCGAGTGAGAAAATCCATTTAAAGTGAACCGATACTAGTTAAAGCAAAGTAATATATCAAATATATAAATATGCATTAAATCATTAAATCAACACTTGATTCAATGATCCGGTCATGTCGCACACAACCGACTAGTATACAATGTATCGGCTTATCGAATCAACGCTTGAATCGATAACTAGGTTATATCGCATACAACCATTCGACACATTGATCGCGAGAATGAAATACAGTATCACATACACGCATTATTATCGGTCCCGCACATATCTCATATGCGCTCCTATTTCGTTTCGCTTGAGCCAGGAAACCTCTGTGTAGGACTCTAAAGACTCGTCAATACGCCGGCAGCAGGTGATGATCATATCAAGCACCCACAAGCCGCAAGCGGTCTGCTAAACGTAACGGCCACCCGGGTATTGAGCGATCAGAAGATCGACGAGCAAGCCCGCTCACACTCCAGTGAATCCAACCAGTAACACTACCGTACAGTCTGGTCTGATCGTCTGATATGTCGCATATCTCGCCTAGGGGTGGTAAACGTCAGACCCCAATAGCTCGATAAGTCGTGTCGATATGAGGTCTATAACTGTTCGAGAAACTACTGGTAACACTTACCAGTAAATCTCAGCAACCCTGGCCAGGGATTTCCTGTTATAGCCAATCGAACACAGCGCAACATCAACTCCCTATACCGGGAGAGATGAATCCCCTCCTATCGCTCATTGCCTCCATGTGACTCGGGACTGTACCCAAAAACCACCGTTTTGCATGCCCTCTTGGACGTGGTAAGATGGAAATCAAAGCACAGTGGGAACCACACAAGACTCTATGACGATCTCGGGTCAACAGACTACTCTGTACCAGTGTCACCAGAGAACTGCCATCTGACGTGAGGTATAATACCATCTGGGAGTTCTCGGCGAGTCTGTTCAGTGTACCCAGTCTTTACTGAGCACCTGTATATCATCCCTGATGTCAAACACCAATGGATATGGGATCATCCATCGCCCATCTGTATGGGTCGAGAAGCTACACGCTAGTCTACTCTGGTATATCGATGCCCCGTCTTGATACACCTACGACTAGGGACTTTGAAGGATGTACTTATGGACTACCATGTCCCCACTAGTATGATCCGCATCATAGTCCAGGTAGTCAAGTACAGATCCTAAGGGCTTTACCAACATGTAACAGAGAGACAATCAGCATACACGTTAAGGTAAAGGGTAACCAGATAGCATACTATCATGTCGAGCAAGAAAGTCCTCCATATATACGTCCTAGCATCCACTACAATATACATCATATGTACAGTAATGGCCTCTAGGGCATACATATAACTAACACGGAGGACTCGGATCACTCGGTATCTCTTCCCTATCTTGTGAGTTAGCTAGGACAAGTTTAATGGCCCGATCCGGGTGTTTAGTGCGCGGTGGTGCCGGTTTGCAAAGTTCGCAAAATTAAAGTTTATCACCGTTTCCGCATTTGGCCGTCGGTTCGACGGCCAGGGCGCCGCCGTGCACTTACATATGATACAATAATGGCCCGTAGGGCATATACACTAACACTTCGTACAGTCCGGTCTGTTCGTCTAAGACTATCGCATATCAAGCCTAGGGGGCGGCAAGAATCAGTCCCCTAATAGCTATATAAGTCGTGTCGGAGCGAAGCCCATTACACCCTGAGAAGATACTGGAACCTACCAGTATATCTCGCTTGCCCTGGCCAGGGACTTTGCGTAATGGCTCTCTGACACAGCGCGATATCATCTCCCAATATCGGGAGAGATGAATCCTATCTAACCACTACTGCCTCCAAGTGCTCGGGACTGCACCCAACCGCTACCTGTTTGCATGACTCCTTGGAGCCGTGGTAGGGTAGCAATCTAAGAACAGTGGGACACACTCTGTTGGATATATGTATGCCCTAGAGGCCATTATATGATAGTGGATGTATCTATACATGTATATATATATTCAGTATGCATTCTTGCTCGACATGATAGTATGCTATCTGGTTCTTCTTTATCTGACATGTTGATTTGATCATACTTTTATTCATTCATACATGCTGATAAAGCCCTGAGGATATTGGCTTGACTGCTCTGATTATGATGGAGATCATACTAGTGGGACATCTGTAGTCTATAAGCATATCCTGGAAAGTCCCTAGTCGTAGGTATATCGAGACGGGGCATTGATATACCAGAGTAGACTAGCGTATATGATACTAGACCCATGTGATGGGCGATGGATGATCCCATATCCATTGGTGTTTGACATCAAGATCATATACGGGTGCTCAGTGGTGACTGGGTACACTGGACGGACTCGCCGAGAACTCCTATATGGAATTATATCTATCGTCGGATAGCAGTTCTCAGGTAACACTGGTACAGGTTAGTCTGTAGACCCGAGATCGTCATGGAGTCTTGTGTGCTCTCCCACTGTACTTTGATTGCCACCCTACCACGGCTCTACTGAGTCGTGCAAACAGGTGACCGTTGGGTACAGTCCCGAGACACATGAAGGCAATGAGCGATAGGAGGGGTTTCGTCTCTCCCGGTATTGGGGGTTGATGCTGTGCTGTGCCCGACTGGTTATATCAGTAAGTCCCTGGCCAGGGCTGCTGAGATTTGCTGATAAGTGTTATCAGTAGTTTCTCGATCTGTTATAGACCATTCACCGGCACGACTTATTGAGTTATTAGGGTCGACGTGACCATCCCTAGGCTCGATATGCAGCATATCTGACGAAGAGACCGGACTGTACGGTAGTGTTGCCGGATGGCTCGACGGGAGTTGTAGCAGGTTCGCTTGTTTTCTTCTGATCGCTCAATACCCGGGTGGCCGTTACGTTTAGCTGACCGCTTGTGGTTTGGGGGTACCTGATATGATCATCACCCTCTGTCGGCGTATTGACAAGTCTTAGAGTCCCACAAAGGAGTTACCCAGTCCAGGCGAAACGTTGTGGTGCGCGTATGCGATATGCGCATGCACCCGATTAAAATGTGCGTATATGATACCGAACATTGATCGGGTGGCCTGCTTTTGGTGGGGTCGTATGAGATATGACCGGATTGATAAATTAAGTGTTGATTTATCATCTAACCATTAGTTTTCTCACTTGAAACCTTTCTAGGGTTTGATGGATGTATGCATGCATGCATGTGTTTCTTTCTTTCATTCTAGTTTCATGCACATGTGGATGTGCATACATGTATACATACATACACCCATCCATCATGGTTGTTAGCATATGGAAATGGTGGCAATATAAGACTCACACCATGGATTAAATTATGGATTATTATTTGATTTTGGATTTAAAAGAAAATGAAAAGGAAAGGATAATCATTCTAGCTTCTACATTCTTCCTTTGACCTAACCATGCTCAACTACCACTAACCTAGGGTTATCCTTCTCTTTATCATTTAAAACCCAAGTTAAATTAACTATCCATCATTTAATCATGGTTGAAAGTGAGAAGGAATAAAATATAAAAGGTTATATTTCATTTCTTTTCACTTAAGGGTTATCTTTTTACCTCTTGTTAAAAATAGTCACCATCTTCATCCTCCTTCATCTTTTTCCTCTCTAGTTTTTTCTAGTGAGTTAAACACAAATAAAGAAAGGTTTTTGAAGTGAGATCCATAGCCACAACATCATTCTACTCAAGTCTAGCCAACTTGATTAGAGTGTTCTCTTTGCTTTTCCAAAGTTGCAAGCTTGGACGGGAAACTTCGGGTGGATCGTCGTGGACGAAAGAGGACTACAAGTGGACCTTTTTCCAACACCCTAGAGACTAAGGAGTCAAGCAAAAGGGGAGTTACAAAGGTTGTAGCCTTCAAACCCTAATTTTTATTAGCTTAATGTATCGAAACCCTAATTTTCTAGGATCGATTCCTTTGCATGTTCGTTTAGCACCATAAAAATACATACTTTGAGACATATGATGCTTCTAAACTCTTCATAGGGTGCTACACAAACCTTTCATTGGTATCAGAGCCGACCTAGAACATTAGGCGACCTTTTTACGAAGTTAAAACTCCGATCGAACTGAAATACGGCTTTTTAGGGTGCTCTCTGGAAATTTTATAAAATTTGACATTTTTCAGAATTAAAAATATGTAAAAAATACAGCAGGAAAAAATAAGGATTACGGTACAAAAATTATTCCATGAACTATGATTTTTGCCGCGGAAACGCGGCCTAAGCTTGCTTAGGCCGCGGTTCCGCGGCCGTATGTATTAATTGTTGGATAATTTTTTTTCAGTAATTCTGGAATCTGCTTGTATATTTTTTTGGGTATTTTTTATCTGTATTTAGTTTTGAAAAATTCTGGAGATGATTTTGGACCCGTCGATTCGATCGGAATTTTGGTTTCGTGGTTTTTCCGGGTAAATTAGAAAGTATTGAAGTGTTTGAACGACTATCATTTGCTCACTATTCACGGGGTTTAAATACTTTGGAGATACGTGCAAGTCTTTTTGTGGTGGACCCTTTAGAAGACAACAAACCTTAACTCGATTATGTGACTGTCTTGAACTGCCCTTTGAACCTTAGGGTTTGGGGCAGTACGGCGTGTCACATGTGAGGCGTTGGCTTGACCCTTCTACGGCTGGACCGCTACTACTGTGTCACACTCCGGATTTTTTGAACCCAGCTCAAGTGTTGAGCTTTAGTGAATCTTGGGTACTTGATCGTTCGTTCGAAAACTTTAATACTGTCTGTTTATCTTGAATTTGATACAATATGTGGAATTCATATAGTTTAGGCATGAAATACGAAATATGTGATATTTCGCATTTATGATGTCTAAAGAGAATGTGGATTCTAAATATTGTAGTTTTACACTTTCTTTTCTGTGACCGTAAGTGTAGTATGTCCGATATCGCCGATTTCGTTGCTATACGTCAACGACAATTGGGGTATGCATACTTACTTACGTTGATGATATGAGATATTATGTGTTGCTGAGATATGATGTGCAGGATTGTCGCGATCGAATAGCCGGGGGTTTTTGTGAGATGAGAGTTTTATATTTTCATTCATGTAAATTCAAATGTAATGTAATATTCTTTTATTTGGGGCACTTCCGGGTTGAGGTTGTGTCACCAGTGTTGTATATTATTTACTTTTCCGCATTAGGATGGACCCAAGGAGGGGAGCACAGGTGACCGGGTTCTGGGGTTCAGTGGGAGGCCATCTCGAGGAGTCGTGACCGGGTCTCCTAAACGCCAGAATTGGTAGGGTCACTTGCCGCTCTCGTAGGGGTCCAGGGTGTGGGCTTGGCTATTCATCGCGACTGTGGAATCCGTGTTTTCTATTCTGGCTAAATACTAAATACGGACGTCCTAGGATATCCCACGTTATATCTATGTTTCTGCTGCCTGTGTTCTGTGATATCTGAGACGAATGACATATTATATATATGATATATAGTAGACGTTGCTTATGTTTTACACCCGCGCTAGTCCCGTCCCGGTATGCCGTTAGTTAAGTAACCTAACGGTGCATAACGGAACATTGCGGCGAATGCGGATGGCATAAGCGTACGTGTTATTTTCGTTTCTTTTCTGTGACTGGCTTAAGGACTTAAATGATGGGATTACATTAATATGATTAATGTAAAGTAAATAAACCTAAAAAGATGTTGTAGAATCGGATTTGAAAACCACTCGGCTATTTATGAAAAAGCTATATTTCAAAACTGCGGAGCTTAAGCCACTCCTTTTGAAAACCATTTGATTCTACAACGATATCAAGTTCAAAGCGTTAAAGATTTTCTTAAAAATCATTCGCAACCCTCCGTCATTTTAGGAAGTAGAGTACTTAGTATTCGTGCTACGTTTGTTGACTTTAGTTATGGCGTAGTGTACGGTAGCTAAGTGATGTCTTCCTACACTGCATATGATGCAGATTAATTAGGACATTCATACGACCTTGTTGACCATAGTTAAGAGTCATATGGGTGGGTCTAATTGATCAAGAAATGACGGGTAGAACTTGACTGGTACTTATGATTTGTTGACCATAGTTAAGGTCATAAGTACTAGGGGTAAAAATTACATCGGGAATTTCAAGTGTTGAAATTTGCAATGAGATTGCATACCTTCCATGTGATGGTTGGATCCCGATCCCACTGTGGGCAATAGTTGCTCCTAGGAGAGTTTTACAGTTTACAATTAGCTAACTCATTAGGTGTCTAGAAAGGTGTTAACGGGGCTCCGCCTCTGGGAAAACGAGGTTTACTCTAATTAGGTCCGTGCGAAAGCACGGGGAACCTCCCTCAAAGTACCGACACTGGCCTGGCTGAACGGTTAGCGAAGTTGTAGACTGTAATTAATCCTGGCTAGTTTTTCTTTTTAAGGTTTGAAAGAAAAACTTGATAAAAAGCAGTGGGAAACATCGATTAGACAAGATAATAAACCAATCTAATCTGTGAAAGAGCTTTCCCTGAGTGTATTCTTTTCTCTCTCTTAATGGCAGATACCAATGACTGGACTTAAGCTTCTACTAGATAAAAACAAACTGAATGGGACCAACTATAAAGACTGGCTGAGGAATCTGAAAATCGCCTTGACTTATGATAAAGTATCATATGTCCTCACGGCTTCAGCCCCACCCGTCCCTGGTCCAAAATCCTCAGTAGCGGACATTGAAGTCCGCAAGACATGGGACGCTGACTGTGCCACGGCCACATGCCTCGCGCTTGCATCGATGGATAACACACATCAAAAGCAGCACGAGGACATGGACATTCACGGTATATTGCTCCATACAAAGGAGTTGTATGGGGAGCAATCCCGCGTATTACGATACGAAGTATCAAAGAAATTATTTCAGATGCGAATGGCCCCTGGCACACCAGTAGGAGACCATGTTCTGAAGATGATAGCTCTTATAGAAGAGCTTGAGGACCTTGGATGGACAATGAACAATATATAGATATTATTCTGCAGTCCCTCCCCTCCACCTTTTCTCAGTTCATAGTGAACTTCAACATGCATGGCATGGAGAAGGACCTCCCTGAACTCCTTAATATGTTAAGGAGTGCAGAGAGCACTATGAAGTTAGCAAAAACTCCCGTTATGACTATTGGACAGTCTTCCTCTTCTCGCCCGAAAGCCAAGGCCAAGGGAAAGAAAAAGAAGAAACCCACTAATCCTAAGGGCGGAGTTAAAAAGGTGAAGGGAAAGGGAAAGTCCAAGGCTGGAGACTCGGGGAAAGGCGAATGTTTTCATTGCCACAAGACAGGACATTGGAAGCGCAATTGCATGGAGTACTTAAGTCTCAAGAAGAAGCATGGTGATGCTTCTGCTTCAGGTGCGTTTTTGACTGAAAACTGTTTTTCTATAAACTCTGCTTCCTGGGTATTGGATACCGGTTCAGGTTCTCACATTTGCAATTCTATGCAGGGGCTGAGAAATAGCAAGGTTTTGAAGACAGGTGACCATACTCTCCGCGTTAGAAATGGTTCCAATGTACATACAGTCGCAGTGGGAGAGTATCACTTGGGGTTGCCATCTGGATGTATTTTGATTTTGAATCCATGTTATTTTGTACCAAGTATGCTATGTAATATAATATCCGTTTCTTTGTTGGACAATGAAGGATATAATTTTGTGTTGCAGAACAATGTTATGAACATTCATCTGAATCAAATGTTGGTTGGGTATGGTACGCTTAATAACGGAATATATGTCCTAAATCAACACACCGTTTTCAGTATACAACACACTAATAAAAGAAAACTTTCAGAATTAAATGAAGCTTTTCTTTGGCATTGTAGACTTGGTCATATTAACGAAACAAGACTAAACAAGTTACACAAAGATGGATATTTAAACTCTTTTGAATATAAATCTTATGCGACTTGCCAGTCTTGTATCAAGGGTAAAATGACCAAAACTCCGTTTACCGGACACGGAGAAAGAGCTACTCAGCTCCTTGGCCTCATACATAGTGATGTATGTGGGCCAATGTCTACACAGGCTAGAGGCGGTTTTTCATACTTCATTACATTCACTGACGACTTCTCAAGATTCGGTCATGTATTTTTATTAAAGCACAAGTCCGACGCTTTCGAGAAATTCATTGAATATAAACAAGAAGTAGAAAAACAAACTGGCTTGAGTATTAAGATGCTTCGATCAGATCGAGGTGGTGAGTATCTCAGTACAGAATTTGCAAACTTCCTAAAAGAGAATGGGATTCTCTCTCAGCTCACTCCTCCTTACACACCACAGCACAACGGTGTGTCAGAACGACGGAATAGGACCCTATTAGATATGGTCCGGTCCATGATGAGTGACGCTGAGTTACCAGTCTCGTTTTGGGGGCATGCATTGGAGACTGCAGCGTTTCTGCTAAACAGGGTTCCAACCAAAGCCGTGTCTACCACGCCATATGAGATATGGAATGGGAAGAGACCATCTCTTAAGAGAATTAAGATTTGGGGTTGCCCGGCCTATGTTAAAAAGCAGAATCCGGACAAACTCGAGACACGGCCAGTCATGTGTAACTTTGTGGGATATCCAAAGAATTCTTATGGATATCTGTTCTACCACAAAGAGGAACAAAAAGTGTTTGTTTCTCAGTATGCCACATTCTTGGAAAAAGAGTTTTTCACAGATAAAGATGATGGCAAGATAGTAGATCTAGAAGAGGTTCTGGAGACACAAACTACAAATGACGATTTGGTTGAACCAGCTGTTGCAACAGAAACTGAAGAAGCTCGGCCACTCCGTAGGTCTGGTAGGACTTCTCGCCCACCGGAGAGGTACTACGGTTTCCTCATTGATGGTGACGGAGAAGATTGCATCATGGATGATGATGATCCTACCAGTTTTCAGCAAGCTATCACGAGTGGTGACTCTGTGAAGTGGCTGGATGCCATGAGATCCGAAATGGAGTCTATGTACACCAACAAAGTATGGACTTTGGACGTTGTACCCCCTGGGGTAAAACCTGTAGGGTGCAAATGGATCTTTAAAAGAAAGATTGGTGTGGATGGGCAGGTAGAGACCTATAAGGCAAGACTTGTGGCGAAAGGTTTTCGTCAAAGACCAGGTTTGGACTATGACGAAACTTTTTCGCCCGTAGCCATGCTTAAATCCATTCGGATCCTACTTGCTATTGCTGCTCACCACGACTATGAAATCTGGCAGATGGACGTTAAAACCGCGTTT
Source organism: Agapanthus africanus (assembly GCA_030015575.1). Lineage (NCBI taxonomy): Eukaryota > Viridiplantae > Streptophyta > Magnoliopsida > Asparagales > Amaryllidaceae > Agapanthus > Agapanthus africanus. Next base: position 217,120,991 of record CM057337.1, on the reverse strand, counting down.
CTAAATGGAAATTTAGAAGAATGCGTTTATATGGATCAGCTAGAGGGCTTCATTGACAGTGGGAGCAGCGGGAAATCATGTAAATTGCTTAAATCCATATATGGGTTAAAGCAGGCATCACGGAGTTGGAACATCTGTTTCGATGATGTCATCAAAGAGTTTGATTTCATGAAAAATCCAGATGAACCTTGTGTTTATAAGAAGGCTGTAGGAAGAGCTGTCACATTCCTCGTATTGTACGTGGATGACATTCTTCTGATAGGAAATGATATTCCTATGCTACAGTCGGTCAAATCATTCTTATCACTGAGGTTCTCCATGAAGGACCTGGGTGATGCCACATACATCCTGGGCATAAGGATCTATAGGGATAGATCTAAAAAGTTATTGAGATTGTCCCAAACCAGGTACATCAACACCATCCTAAAAAGGTTTAGTATGGAAGACTCCAAGCGGGGTGCCTTACCCGCTTGCCATGAAGTTACTCTCTCCAAGGATTCTTGTCCAAAGACCGATGAAGAGAGAGCTCGCATGAGCATTATACCTTATGCTTCGGCAGTAGGATCTATAATGTATGCGATGTTATGTACACGCCCAGATGTAGCTTATGCGCTTAGTGTTGTAAGCAGGTATCAATCCAACCCAGGGGAGAACCACTGGACAGCTGTGAAGAACATTCTTAAGTACTTACGAAGGACTAAAGAATTGTTCTTGGTGTATGGTAATACAGATCTCTAAATGGAGGCCTTTACCGATTCGAGCTTCCAGAGCGATAAGGATGACAGCAAATCTATCTCAGGGTTTGTATTTACCCTCAATGGAGGGGCGGTAAGTTGGAAGAGTTCCAAACAGGATACCGTTGCAGACTCTACGATGGAAGCTGAGTACATTGCTGCAAATGATGCCGCCAAGGAAGCCGTCTGGATGAAGAAGTTCGTCTCGGAGCTAGGAGTAGTTCCAACCATTATTGATCCAATACCTTTGTATTGTGACAATAATGGGGTGATGGCGTTAGCCAAGGAGCCCAGATCCCATCAGCGGTCCAGAAACATCCTGAGGCGCTTTCATTTGACCCGGGAGATTGTAGATCGCCGCGAGATCGAGATTAAGAGAGTAGATACAAAGAACAACGCCGCGGATCCATTCACCAAGGCCCTCCCTCAGCCGCAGCATGAGCGACTTTTTCTGATGTTGGGTATGAGATACGCCAATAACTGGCCTTAGTGCAAGTGGGAGATTGTTGGATATATGTATGCCCTAGAGGCCATTATATGATAGTGGATGTATCTATACATGTATATATATATTCAGTATGCATTCTTGCTCGACATGATAGTATGCTATCTGGTTCTTCTTTATCTGACATGTTGATTTGATCATGCTTTTATTCATTCATACATGCTGATAAAGCCCTGAGGATATTGGCTTGACTGCTCTGATTATGATGGAGATCATACTAGTGGGACATCTGTAGTCTATAAGCATATCCTGGAAAGTCCCTAGTCATAGGTATATCGAGACGGGGCATTGATATACCAGAGTAGACTAGCGTATATGATACTAGACCCATGAGATGGGCGATGGATGATCCCATATCCATTGGTGTTTGACATCAAGATCATGTACGGGTGCTCAGTGGTGACTGGGTACACTGGACGGACTCGCCGAGAACTCCTATATGGAATTATATCTATCTTCGGATAGCAGTTCTCAGGTAACACTGGTACAGGTTAGTCTGTAGACCCGAGATCGTCATAGAGTCTTGTGTGCTCTCCCACTGTACTTTGATTGCCACCCTACCACGGCTCTACTGAGTCGTGCAAACAGGTGACCGTTGGGTACAGTCCCGAGACACACGAAGGCAATGAGCGATAGGAGGGGTTTCGTCTCTCCCGGTATTGGGGGTTGATGCTGTGCTGTGCCCGACTGGTTATATCAGTAAGTCCCTGGCCAGGGCTGCTGAGATTTGCTGATAAGTGTTATCGGTAGTTTCTCGATCTGTTATAGACCACTCACCGGCACGACTTATTGAGTTATTAGGGTCGACGTGACCATCCCTAGGCTCGATATGCAGCATATCTGACGAAGAGACCGGACTGTACGGTAGTGTTGCCGGATGGCTCGACGGGAGTTGTAGCAGGTTCGCTTGTTTTCTTCTGATCGCTCAATACCCGGGTGGCCGTTACGTTTAGCTGACCGCTTGCGGTTTGGGGGTACCTGATATGATCATCACCCTCTGCCGGCGTATTGACGAGTCTTAGAGTCCCACAAAGGAGTTACCCAGTCCAGGCGAAACGTTGTGGTGCGCGTATGCGATATGCGCATGCACCCGATTAAAATGTGCGTATATGATACCGAACATTGATCGGGTGGCCTGCTTTTGGTGGGGTCGTATGAGATATGACCGGATTGATAAATTAAGTGTTGATTTATCATCTAACCATTAGTTTTCTCACTTGAAACCTTTCTAGGGTTTGATGGATGTATGCATGCATGCATGTGTTTCTTTCTTTCATTCTAGTTTCATGCACATGTGGATGTGCATACATGTATACATACATACACCCATCCATCATGGTTGTTAGCATATGGAAATGGTGGCAATATAAGACTCACATCATGGATTAAATTATGGATTATTATTTGATTTTGTATTTAAAAGAAAATGAAAAGGAAAGGATAATCATTCTAGCTTCTACATTCTTCCTTTGACCTAACCATGCTCAACTACCACTAACCTAGGGTTATCCTTCTCTTTATCATTTAAAACCCAAGTTAAATTAACTATCCATCCTTTAATCATGGTTGAAAGTGAGAAGGAATAAAATATAAAAGGTTATATTTCATTTCTTTTCACTTAAGGGTTATCTTTTTACCTCTTGTTAAAAATAGCCACCATCTTCATCCTCCTTCATCTTTTTCCTCTCTAGTTTTTTCTAGTGAGTTAAACACAAATAAAGAAAGGTTTTTGAAGTGAGATCCATAGCCACAACATCATTCTACTCAAGTCTAGCCAACTTGATTAGAGTGTTCTCTTTGCTTTTCCAAAGTTGCAAGCTTGGACGGGAAACTTCGGGTGGATCGTCGTGGACGAAAGAGGACTACAAGTGGACCTTCTTACAACACCCTAGAGACTAAGGAGTCAAGCAAAAGGGGAGCTACAAAGGTTGTAGCCTTCAAACCCTAATTTTTATTAGCTTAATGTATCGAAACCCTAATTTTCTAGGATCGATTCCTTTGCATGTTCGTTTTGCACCATAAAAATACATACTTTGAGACATGTGATGCTTCTAAACTCTTCATAGGGTGCTACACAAACCTTTCACACTCAAGGCGAACTAGCAGTGTCAAGTCTGCGGACTATGCTGTACTCATGTCACCTGGGAACTGTTAACTGACGACGGGTATAATACCAACCAACAGTTCCCCTGCGAGTCCTGTCCGGTGTACCCGTAACTTAACGAGCACCTGTATACTATCTCCAGTACGACGTACTGATGGTTATGGGACAGACCATCTCCCCAACTGAGATGAGAAGCATGCACACTAGTCTACTCTGGAGTATCGATGCCCTGTCTCGATAATCCTACGACTAGGAACCTGTATAGGATGTTGCTTATAGACTACCCAGCCCCCACTAGTGTGACTGCCATCACAACGCTGGTAATCAAGCAAAGAACCTAAGGGCTCTACTAATATGTATAAGTGATACGTAACAAGAAACATATGCACATATTAAAGTAGAAACAAACCAAGTAGCATACTACCATTTTTAGCAAGACTGTATATATAACTGTGAATATCCCAAGTTTCCATTAAGTAATATACAATCTAGTATGATACAATAATGGCCCCTAGGGCATATACACTAACAATGTGCGGGTGGGTTCAAATTGACAAGATAATGATGGGTAGAACTTGGCATGTGACTTATGGCATTTTGGCCAAAGTCAAGGTCATAAGAGCATGGGGCAAAAATCATATCGGGAGTTTCTAAAAAAACTGAAACTTGCCAAGTATGCGCATACCTTCTGGAGTGTGATAACATGAGTGGATTCCTTCACGTTATCATGCGATGAGAGTTGGATCCCGATTCCCACTGATGAGTTGGTTTACTCTTCGGGTGATCCCGATTGATTCTTCTTTCAGGTTTGGAGGAGAATTTGACAGTACAGTGGGAGGTTTCCTGATTAGATAAAGTGATAACCATTCTGATCTAGGTTAGAGTGCACACAGAGTGTTTCTTTTCTCTCTCTCTCTTTGGCAGCGACCTTTGACCGACCCTAGACTATGACTCAGTGACCAAGTTGACCGAACCTTCTTAAAATACTGGGTTTTGGATTGTCTAAGTTGCATAAGTCATTGCCGCTCCTTCTTTCACCCTTTGCATTTCTCAGAACCCCCGTATTACTACGGATATCCACTTCTATTGGATAGATCCATCGTATGGTTATATACGAACCAGAAGGACTTCTTCGAGGATGGATCAAGGTTCAGGAGAAATAGAATTGGTTTATTCAGTTGTCTTTTATTATCACCTTCTCTCAGGTTGCGAGGGCTTCTTAGTTTAGGAGAGTACACCTATTACGCTTATTGGATAGTCTTCTTCTAAACCATAGGCAGGTGCCGAAAGGTAAGGAACGAAGAAAACCAATTAGCCTAAGTAGGGTGTACATAAGGTAATAACTAAAGACAAAATAAAGGGATAAGAAAGAGGGCAAAGTAAATTGCGACTGCTATCATTCACGACCAAACCGCATATTTCATTGCCACTCCTATTTCACCTTTGCTTTTTTCCCCAGTTCGGGAGAAATAGAATAAGGTATTATTCAGTTGTCTTTTATCATCACCTCCTCTCAAGTTGTGAGTACTCCTTGGTTTAGGAGAGTACACCTATTATGCTTACTGGATAGTCTTCTTCCAAACCGTAGGCTGGTGCCGAACGGTAGGGAAGGAAGAAAAACACTTAGCCTAAAGGGGTGTACAGAAGGTAATGAATAAAGACAAATAAAGGGATTTGGAGAGATGGCAAAGAAATACACGTTTATAGTCATGAATTGGATTTTGGAAAAGGCATTACTAGGAATACCAGGATACCCCTACGAAATATTTTCATGTTTCAGTTTCACTATGCATTGTTAAAGGAAAACTGTTTTCCTGATTAGATACTTACTCCAGGGTATGTATTTACCAGGTATGATTCTCACATCTGTAAGGTTTTACAGATGATGAGTGGGAGTAAGTTATTGGGAATTAGATGATCATCCTCATTATATCGGAATTCGTTGTAATTGGTGATATTTGAGGAAATCGCCTGGGTACAGTTTTCAACCTCGATGCACAGGTTTTGAGTTATTTAACTCAGCGGACTTATACAGAGTATTGTATGTTGTCCAATGTCCGTCAGGACAAATGGCTTGGTCCTCGTACTATGTTATGTTTAGTTGTGACTTCACTAGTTTTTAGACAAGTGTTTCGTAGAAATACAAAGTCTAAGTTTTGAGAAGTTGTGGGTATAAGAATAAAGTAGAGAACCAGGTATCGCAAGTATCGGGATTCTTCAAAGAGATCGAAGATGTAGATACTTGTGAGTGGTATTCAGATGATAGTAATGGTTTGGAGAAACTTGTTTCTCTTTCAGGTTACTCATAATTGGATGTATTCCTAAGTTGAGTAATACTGATTAGCTCCTCTCCATTAAGTTGATATGCACTGGAGACAGCTGCATGATTTGAATATGGTTCCAATTAAATAAGTGCCAAAGTTTCTATATTGGATATAGAATGGTTCATATCTTAACGATTTTAAGGTACGGTGAGTTGTCCAGCTTATGCTTAAAACCAGACTCTGGATAACTCAAGGCACGTTTCTGTAATGGCAGTTTGTGGGTTGACCCTGGCTATGACGAGGGTTGACTTTCTACCATCTGGAAGATCCATAGTGATATTGTTCTTGACTCGCCACAGTTTTAGTAAAATGGATTTTTTTCAGAAAACAGTAGTGGGAGTATGGTAGAACTTGAAGTGATTTCAGAACCGCAAACGATTACGGAAAATTTAATAGGACCTAAAGATTCAATCAAGTTTGACATTCCATTAGCCACTCCGCAGATATGGTGGGTAACCTCAGACACCCGAGAGGTACTCCGGTAGCCTCAAGGACGGTGACAGGGAGGTTCTTGTTTACCCAGACTTGACACTACTGTTGTTCCAGACTATGAGACCCGGAAGGAGGATAAGTATAGCGTCGTTCTAAACTAGTTTTAGAAGTGCACGTATATATTATTCTTCCAGAGGGTTGTTGTGGTCAGTGGGAGCAGCGGAAGCATAGTGGGCAAGTAGCTTATGTCTATTTATAGACTTAAGCAGATATAGCGGAGATAGATCATCTATTTTTGATGTAACAGTCATGGGTTTGACTTTATCAGAATAGGGGATGGATCTGTTAAGAAGGTAGTAGGGTGTGATGTCCTGGTATTTGGATGACATACACAGAGCAGGAAGTAAAATTCCTATACTACGATCGGTTATACTGTGGTTGTCACACAGTAGTTTCTCCATAAAGGATATGGATATAATATCTGACATTCTGGTTACTAGATCTATGGTTTTAGATCTAGATTTGGGTAGTTTCCCAATGTGGGTACTTTGACAGTATTCTAAAGGTATTTTGAATAGATGACTCCTGGCAAGGTGGTGTACCTGCAGGTGATGGAGTCACCCTCTCTAAAGGTGTCTTACAGATTAAAGGGGAGAGGGATGTGCATGATTGGCAGATCACTTGCTTAGGCAATTGAGTCAATCATGAGATGTCAAGTACCACACCAGATGTTGTTTTTGCACTAGATGCGATAAGTTTATATTAATCCAATCCTGAAGAAACATAAGGAAGCAGTTTTAGAACATAAGTGAATGTTCTACGGAATTGATGACGGCAGCCTCCTTTGGGAGATGGTTATCATTCCAGGCTTCAATGGTGACATGGATGACAGAGTGATTGTAAGAGTTATAGTTTTCCCTCTGACGAGGGACAGTATTATGGACAGGTGGTCCAAGAGGATACTGTGGGAGGTATGGTGCAGGATACTGATTAGGTTCAGTTATCGATACAGTCTAAGAAGTTTAGATTTGGAGTTCATTTATGAACCAGGTCCCATCAGATATCCAGACATATTCTAAGACAGGTATTACTCAATTCGGGAGATGGCTTTCTCCGCGAACTTGAGATTAAGAGAGACATAGAAAGAAACATCAGGGCGGATCCACTCACTGAGGCTATTTCTCGAACACAATAGTTTTACAAACGGGCTTTGTGAAACTGATTAGTAGAGGAGTTGGATGTTCGGTATTACACGGGCTGTGAGTATGCAACATCGTAATAATTAGCCTTAAGTGCAAGTGGGAGATTGTTGGATATAGTGCCCTCAAAGTCAATTATTGGATCGCAGGCACGTGATTGCAATGATTGAGGAGGACCTATACCGGTAGGACAGTCTTACTCGAGATGATAGTATGCTATCTGGTTTGCCTTTATCAATCATGTATAGGTTCAGGTGACTGATTACTATTACACGTTGATAGAGCCCTTAGGATCTTGCTTGACTACCAACAGTATGATGGCGATCATATACGTGAGAATTGGGTAGTCTATTAGCACATCCTTAATAGTGGTCCCTAGTTGTGGGAGTTTTCGAGACAGGGTATCGATACTCCGGAGTAGACTAGTGTATACAGTCGAGACCCCGACGAGGGGCGGTGGCCGGTCTCACAAGCCACTGGTGTCAGTTGGATCACCTAAGATATATACAGGTGCTCATTGGGTTATGAGTACACCGGACAGGACTCGCCGGGAACCTGCTAGTTGGTATTTATATTTAGTGTCAGATGGCAGTTCTTTGGTGACATGTGTACAGGTTAGTTCATCGACCTGAGGTCGTCATTTATCTCGTGTGAGTTCCCACTGTGCTTTGATTTCTACCCTACCAAGGCTCAAAAGATTCGTGCAAACAGGTCTTTTTTAGATACAGTCCCGAGCCACTTGGAGGCAAGTGAGCGGATCGGCAGGGGATTCGTCTTTCCCGGTATTGGGGGTGAGATCGCGCTGTGTCTAGAAGAGCCATTACACAAAACCCTCGGCCGAGATAGGAGATTTACTGGTAGGTACTCCAGTAGTATCTCAGGGTGTTCTGGGCTACACTCTGACATGACTTATACCGCTATTGGGGGTCTGACGTTACCAGCCCCCTAGGCCCGATATGCGATACTCATAGACGAACAAACTGGGCTGTATGTATATTGTCACTGTTAGGCTCAGTAGGGTTCCAGGATGAGTTCGCTCATCGGCTTCCCTTGAGGTCAGTACATGGGCAGCCGTTACGCACAGCTAGTGCCGCTGACGGTTTATGGTTAAACCCACTGCCAGGGTACTGATGAGTCATTAGTGTCCCCCACAGATAGTTTCCCAAGTTCGGGCGAAACGTTGTAGAGGCCGTATGGTTTTATGGCAGGGTTCGGAAAATGTACGTGCGTTTATGCACGTGTCATATTTCGGACAGATAATACTGGTAGGCTTTGGTTTAAGCCGGATCCGAGTATTATATTGTGTAGATATAATATCTTTGTCTAAGTTGCATTTGTATTCGGTCGTAATACAAATGCGGGTATGTTTATACTGTTACGGGGTTATCCTGAAATTCGTTTCGGGAGCGCTTTTAGAAATTGCCAGTTTTCTATCACCCGTCTTAAACATTCGGTTTAATGCGGATTTATCTTTTTCTTGAGAGTGAGTCATGAGGGTGAGTCATGAGAGGAAGCTTCTTGGATGATGACTAGGTTTTATGAGTCATTCATTTGCATTAATGGTTGATGAGGTGTTATTAGTGAGTCACCTTTTCCATTAATGCCTTTTGTTCATGCTTAGGATATTTGTGTGAGATCTTTTGTTATGATAAGCATTACTTATTGTCACCCCCTGTGCTCCTACACTCACCCCCCCACCTCTTCATATAGTGGCCAGCCCTTCTTGATGAAAGATAAGGATTTTGATTTGGTTCATGAAAATTTGTATGCTCATTTCTTATTTACTTGATTCAAAAGGCAACTTCATTAACCGTTCATCCATGGTTTTGGATGAAGTAAGACAAAGTGTTCTACTCATTCTCTACATCAATCTTGGACATGTCGGCTAGCAAACTTCATGTCCGAGTTGCCTCGGTTCAGAGGCGGGAGCCCGTTTAAAGATCCGTAGATGTGGTGCCACCTCGACGAGAAGCCAGGAGATCGGAGTAGCCGCAACGGAGCATGGGATGATGGTTAAAGACCGAAGGACTCGGATCGTTCGGTATAGCCTTTCTACCCACTTTGTAGTTTGTTAGTTTAGCGTTAATGGCAGATCCGGGTTATACTATGCGATAGCGCCAGTTAAAAAGTTTTTGTTCCGCATTTGGCGTCTGAAAGACGGCCGGGGCGCTACCGTAGACTTACATTCGGTTCATCAAGTCCATAAATATCCCCGGTGCATTCGTGACTCCGAATGGCATCACTAAATACTCGTAATGTCCATATCGAGTTCGGAATGCAGTCTTGTAAATATCCTCTGATTTAACTCGAACTTGATGATATCCGGACCGCAAATTCAGCTTCGAGAATACCCTCGCGCCACTAAGTTGCTCGAATAATTCGCCAATGCGAAGGATTGGGTACTTGTTCTTAATAGTCACCCTGTTTAATTCTCAATAATCGATGCACATCCTCCTTGTTGTTAGATATGTATGCCTTAGAGGCCTGTATTGTATAGGATGCTAGGCATGTATATGTACAGAAACAATCTTTGTTCGAAATGATAGTATGCTATCTGGTTTATCTTCATCTTAACGTGTGATGTGTTGTATTTCATATCTTTGTATACATGTTGATGAAGCTCTTAGGATTATGCTTGACTACCAGGATTATGATGGAGATCGTACTGGTGGGGCCTGGACAGTCTACAAGCATATCCTTTAATTGTTCCTAGTCGAGGGTATATCAAGACAGGGTGTAATATTTTGAAAATTTGGAAATAAATAAAATTAATTAATTAATTAATAAAATGTTAATTTAAAAAAAAGTTATTAAAACAAAATAGGACATTTTCTTAAGTAATATGTAAAACAAATTAAATTAAAAGTTTGGTGTGTAACATTAATAAATTACAAGGGTTTTAAGGTGAAATTTTGCTTCATTTTAATTAGAAAGGTGTTATATAATAACATAGGTAGTGAAGGGTCTTTGTGTAAAAATTTAGGAAAAATGTGCAAATTAGAATTGTTAAGGGTGTAAGTGAAAGAGGGGTTAAATAAGGTTTTAGTTCAGAATTTTATTACAAGATAAATAAATTTGGAATGATAATGCAAAGCCACCTCCTTCTTGCATGCAACTTTCATGCACAACACCTCCTCCTTGCATGAGGATGGCATACCTTGATGATTGACACCTCCTCCTACACATCACTCTTACCTTTGTTATATATATATATCAATTGTTCAGATCACTTAGCTAATTTAAAAATCTGAAAATTCAAAAGAAAGAAAAAGAAAACTAGAACAAACAAAGAAGAACAAGAGAAAGGAGAAGAGAAGAGCCAAGTTCTAGGATTTCCACCATCAAGGTAAGAACTAGGAACTTGTACATCTTGGAGGGAGTTCTTTAAGAAATATTTTGTAGGTAAAGTCTTTAATCACTGTACGATTTAGTTCTGTAATTGGTTTAAATTAGAAATCTTATATCTATAATATCGTATTTTAGGCAAAAACTGAACTCTGTGGTAATCTGCTATAGTTTAGATAAAAATAAACTTAACCAAACAGTGCCTTAATGTTGTATGTTGAACCTAGAACAAACCATATGAGCATGAACTCAGGGGCTCGGATTTTGACCGGCGAGATTAAGGCCAGATTCGGCGTCGCCGGATTTTTGATGGACTATGGTGATTTGGGTTTTAGGGTAGGTCTCTGTAAAGATGTTGGGATATTTTGGTATTGTTTAATTAAGTTAGTTTAACTGTATATAAAATCTGGGAACTAATATAAGAAAAGGTATCTGTAACGTTTTAAAAATGATTAAATAAATAATTAAATGAATAAAAGTGTTTAAGTGAATTTTAGGATTTTCGGTAAAGTAAAATGTATTTTTCGTAAAACCAAACCGTGATTGTTTTTCATTATAATTTTAAAAATATCTATTTTAATTATGAAATTACTAGTAAATGGTGTTTATTTAGCCACTTATAAATTTTTAGTTTAATAAAATATTTTCCTAAATTAATTATTTTAAATATTAACATAAGCTTTATTTTTACACTAAATTAGTGTAAATTATAAATTTGAATGGTTTTAATTTGTAAAAATGAACCATGGCATATTAGAATTTAGTGTGTATCATGCAAAAATTATTTGCAAATTTTTCCTATTTTCTAGAGCTTTCTTGAGTTGCTATAGTAAATAAATAAATAAATAAATAAATAAATAAAGCATGAAAAGACTTTTATTGATGTTTCTTCTCTTGAAACTTCTACACACTTTTCCCACTCTCTTCTTTCTCTCCCTCACCTCTCTAGGGCCGGCCACAAACCCCCCATGGCTGCCCCCCCCCCATTTTCCACCTCATTTTTATTCAAAATTCATCAAAAACACATCAAAAATTCAATTAAAATTCCACAAAATCCTATTTATTCCATACTCTTTATTCCTTGCTCATTTTTATATGAAATTTGGAGATGGAAAGCATACATTTTGGAGGCTCAATTCTTGTTTGGATTTCACATTTTGAAGGTATAATTTTCTTTCTTTTGGTTTATTGTTATTAGATGTTCATATTAAGCTTAATTAGATTTAATGAATTAATTCTATGTTCTTTTTTTAAAATGCAAGCTAGGGTTCTAAATTCAAGTTATGATTTTTAATAATTAATTAGGGTTATAGTAGTTATTTAACACTTTTAGTATTAGGAAATCTTGCATGGTTATTGTTTAACAAATTGTTATTCAAAAATTGTTTTAAATTAGGAATTTAGTTAACTAGGTTTTTGCAAAATGTGGTTGTGGTTAATATAAAATTCTAATTTGGGTTGTTATCATTGGATTATAGTTTTAGTGAAAATATTAGCATGTTAATGCAAAGAAAAACTTAGTTTGATTACTTGTTTCTATGGTTAATTGATAAATTGTGAGAAAAATTGCTAATTTTGTAAACTAGATTTTAGAAATTCCTATATAAATGAGATTAAAAATATAATTATGGTTTCATTATATCATTATCATCATGAATTATGGTTTAAGTCATTAATTTATGCAAAATCATGTTTTGTGGTGGAATTGTGGTATTTTGCTTGAAAAATGTTGAAAATTGTTAAAGGGTGCAAACTAGAAATTTCAAATTTATACAAAATTGTGTAATAAAAATATAGTAATGGTTTGTATAGTCTAGTGATGCTATTTAATGAGTTTTATGACCATTGGTTTCATTTAAATGTCAAGTTTTGATGAAAAACGGTAAATTGACATTTTCGGGTTTTTCGAAAACGGACGATTTGATTGATTTTAGGGTTTTGATGGATTAAATCATGTTTATATTATAAGTAACGAGTTTTCTAAACTACAAGTTGTTTGTTGATGTTTATCTCGATCCATCGGAGTTTGTACGCCGATATCGAGCGATATTTGGTTCTTTTGCGTGGACGGGACATAGGTTTTAACCTATGCTTGTTCCTTGCGTCGTTTTGACTTTTGTATGTGATTCAGTTTACGATACTATTATTATGTTTGCGTTTAGGTACCCCTCACGTGGACTGCGGACGATAAAGAGGAGGATGGCGACACCGTCTTCGGCAGACATGGACCAGGTGAGTAGATGCATATCTACGGGGGGAAGTCGGGTGGATGGCGTTTAGCACCCCCGCAACGTAGAATAGGAATAGTACTTATTAACATTAGAAAACCCGATGTGACCCTAGATTCTTACTGAGCAGGACCCTAGTAATGACCCTAGACGGGACTAGACTGATTTAGGAAAACCATACCTGAGGATGAATACTTTGGGAGAGGTTCGTAGGTTTCTGATAGGAACACACACGCACACACTAAAACTTGACATGGCGTATACGTATATGTGTGTATATATATAAAACTAGGTATTGGTGTATATATATACACAACACGTATATGGGATTCGTTGATGTGATATGATATCTGAGGTATGATGAAACAGTATAACTGGGCTTGATGCCGTGATTCTTGACTATACAGTCGTATTAAAGTGTTAGCGGATCATTAGAGAAAGAGATAATGAACATGAATATATAAATTATGAAGGGTGGTGGTGATATTGAGGTACATGAGACGCTAAAATAGTACTTGGGCTGTAGCTTGTGACTTGATGACGATAAGATATCGGTATGACTTAATCACAATATGATACATATGACATGATATTTCTGAGGATAAACTAATGATGCTTATCATGATGGCAATGATATATGATTGATGTATGCGATCACAGTTTAGCACCTTGATCATGAGATGTGTTGATGATGACATTATACGAATGAGGAGACACCTAAGAGATACTTGACCGTACCCCGATATTGGGATGCCGTACGATGGATTTTACCATACGAGGCTTAGATTTGATGATTGATCCGCACTCTTGATTCGAGGAAGCCGTACTACGTACGTGACGCTATTGAGGCGGGATCGCCGACTATTAGAGATATTGATTCAGACCTTAGGTAGACTCTAGTTTCTTACTGACTAGTCTATTAGGTTTAGTTCCTTAGGATGTTAGATGGACACTAGTTTAGGTTCGACTCACATAATGGTAGTTGTACTCGTATTTCGCAGAGGAGTAGATAATGCACATCTGTCTTTACATTCATACTGTAATCATCATGGTGCATGTTCTTACATATGTTGCAATAATCAGTACAAACCATACCTGTTAGGACACCAGCACCATTACCGATGATGCGCATATTCCACGCACACTTATTTGTCGGCTCACACACATCATCATCGGTAATTGCTATGTCACGTACACTTTAGATCATATTGTCTTTTATGGATAGAATCAGTTAACAACTAGACCGATATAATATTGTGATTATTCTCTGATGTTAGTATAGACATGATATTTATTACTTAGACATCCATGCATTCATATTTTCATGTTATCATGCAGTATTATGGGCATATGCCGACACTTATCATATAGTTACTCATGATTTTGAGATTTGGATTTCTATGAGATTTCTGGATTTTTGGGGAAAACCGCAAAAATATATAAAAACTTCTCTCTCTCTCCTCTTCTCTTTTTAAAATAAGATGCGGTTTTCTCGTGATGTATGTGTCGTCCACCATGAGTATTTCATGTTTTCTGTTGGATTTCGAGACCCGATTCGAGGAGTGGATGAACCGTCTCGGGTACATGGTGGGCCCGGTATGGTACCCCGGGGCAAGAAGATCGAGTTGTAGACGATGAGCCTGGCAGGGGAAGGCGACCTACCGGTGATGTCTGGCGCGGCAGATATCCGGAGGATACCGACCGTTGTCGTGAGATTTGATGATATGGGCCGATCCGGACTGACGGGGCCCGAGATATTGAGACTTGAGATTACATGTGTTGTGTCGATACTTGACACGGATTTCCATGGATTTCATTATTTAGATTTCAGATTCTTATACACATTCTACTATGATAACAGCTAAAGATTTCTTATACATATATATCTGGATTTCAGGATTTGTTACTTTACATTCATGGTGCATGCATTTCATTCATATGACATAGTATTATATGAGGTACTGACACGAGCACGGAGTATCTGCACTTACACGTATTATTACCCTGCTATTACTTGAGGTTTGAGACTTAGTAGTGTATTATTATGTACTAGGATAGCGTCGTGCATTCGATTTCTTTTCGTAGATGTCTTCTACTCACGAGTTGGCAACTCACCCCCGTTGTGCCAAATTTTATTACAGGTTCGGTGTACAGGTTTCCCTGGCAGCTTGCTGGCACATCTATTCTTTCAGGGTGATTTGCACGGTAGGTGGGTTCACTTGTATCCGAACCACTATTGTACTTTTATTCATTCATTTGTATCTAGTAAGCTCCATCAACCATACTTGTATTACTTGATAAGTTTATTGGACCGGTCTTTTATTTTGACCTTAGAGTCGCGCATATATTATTCTGATCTGGTGGTTTTGTTTTATTTTGAGTTTTGAGCCTCGCCCTTTGGCGTTGTATATTATTGTGCTCGTTGTGGTTGTTTCCGCCAGTTGGCGTTGAGCTAGCACCCGTTTGGGGATGCTTTTTATTGTTCATGTATATTATACTTGTTGTACCCATTTGGGGGCCAGTTTTTACAGAGGAGACTCTGCCGAAATTTTTGGGAAAATTTGCTGATACTTTTAAACTTGTTTTTCTTCATGTTTCTTTTACTTCTTCTTCTTTTATATGGTTTAGATTTCTGGGCTTCGGCTTACTTAGGTTACGTGGCGCCTCTAGACGCTTCGTAATCTAAGTGCCGGTCAAGTTCCGTACTCTCGGGTCGTGACAGTATCTAAAATCTAAAATACGACACGATTAAAGCGTAACGCATTCTGTTTTCTATTGTGAAATAGCGTTTGGGTAAATTCCAGTTAAGATAGGTGTTAGATAGTTGTTATAATCGTACGTAGTGTAATTAGTACGTACAACTTGTGTTTTCATGTTTTCACCGTATCGGAATGTAGCCGTTTCTTATGTAAGTTAAATTCAATGTTAGATTTGAGTGCGGAAACTTCGGAGGCCGCAAGGAAAAGAAAGGAATTGGCAATTTCTGAGTAGTTACGACGTATTCCGGTGAGTAGATTAAACATCTACCTGGGGATCTTGTAAAGATGGTGTGATACGCCCGTAGTTAGATTTAAATTCAAGTTTTGCTTTTGTATGTTAACTTTATCATATGCATTCCTAAATCTATATATATACCTCCAGGATTAATATTTGTTAGAACACTACACCATTATTGACGAGTTATGCCGCACATGCACATATCTACATGTTACACTACATCTTGTCGATATTAACATGTCACTTCACACTTAGAAGTTATTCTGTTAAAAATGATTCTTATCATACCTTAAGTATCAATAGTCGTATTAATTAGCATATATGACATCATATTTCGTATTCAAGTATTAGTAGTTGATATAAGAGGCATTTTTATTATTGAAGATTTATGGTTTTAAGTTTTCATATACTATTACGAAAAATCAGTGATTTTCATGATTATGTGTCACGTCCACCATGAATGTCGTTTTCATGATTGGTTTTATTCCGGACCGAGCCTGGGGGGTATACGGTTACGGATTTAAAATTTTATCCAGACTGAGTCGGCGGGGATATAGTTGGATACATGGTGGACCCGGTCGAGACCCAGGGGCAGGATAGCCGCACTTTAGACGGGTAGCCTAACGAGGATACTCGATTCCGGAGACAGTTATGAAACACGGCGGATATCTAGATGATACCGACCAGTGTTATTGATTACAGGATTGTTCGAGGAATGATGCCTGATGAAACACCGAAGATTTGTGTCTATGTTAGGCACGGAAAAATGAATATGATTTGGAAAATAATTGATGAGATTTCGGTTTTGATTCATACATGGAGTATTACATATTCATTCCTTCACTTGTCATCATGCATCGCATTCACTATTGTTGAAATTAGTTCTAGTTCGTCATATTTATATTATCAGCCGTTATATGTTAGTTATATTCACTGAGTTGGTAACTCACCCCCGTTGCAGGGGTAGAGTGGACGGTTAGCCGCAGTGCAGATCCACTTATCAGCTTTTATCGCATCTTTTGTTAGGTGGGTTACCTATGTAGTAACCTTCTCTTTTGGTATTATATATTGAATCTAGAGTATCTCCATCAGACCCTGTATAATGACTTAGAACGATATATGGTTATATGTATATTATTTCGACAGATGAGATCGTTTAGTTGTATTAATTGATATTTCTTTTAATTATGTCTGAGATTCTTCTTTGATGTCGTACTATGAGTATGTATTGATTTTCACTGTTAGTATCGTTGCTCCCAACTAGGGATGCAGCCAAATTAAACACTTTATAACTGCTTTTATTATAAATGCAATAGGAAATTACTGTTAAAATCTTAAATTATTAAAACCGCGATTTCTACTTAAAAACTAATTTTTTTCTAAAGTTCCGCAAAAAAGGTTTTGATCTTGGTTTTTGGCTTACTCGTATTGTGTCGATATCTTTAGATATTATACAATTTAAGTGCCGGTCACATCCAACTTTGGGTTATGACAAAATTGGTATCAGAGCTTAGGATTATACCTTACAGAATCGAGTAGTGAGTTAAGGTAAATCGATTTGAGTTTGTTACGTAGGATGACCTTTGGTTTAATGGAGTAGGTGAATTAGGATGAGTGCAGTACCGTACGTATGTTCCACAGCATATTTACACTACGATACTCAGCCTAAATAACCTTAGGAGATATTTGTTCGTACTTCTTTTCTTAATTCCGTGTATCTTGTAATGCGATTGCAATGTCCTCCTCAATCCTGTTTCTTACTCCAGCCGCTATGTCATCAACGACTACGGGAACTCAGAGTACCGCTGTTCGAGATGAGATTGGAGCGGGCTTGTCTGAAACGGGGACAGACCTGGGCAGTATGCCTATCTTTCATGAATCGATTGATCCACCCTATATTAATCGTATAGCTAGGATGGAGACAAATATTCAAGAGATGCGCTGAATGATCGGATCCTTGCTGGAGATTAGTCGAGCACGGAGATCGACCACTACTCCATATACGGGTGTTCAGAGACCAAGGAAAATTCATAATAATACATCGGCACTAAGACGTGTTCGTAGAGGCCGTGGCGGATTCTGCATAGATCAGTTCTATCACTTATACCCATATGTTCCGCAACCCGTGCAAAGATGTTTCGGGTGTGGGTGTCCGTATCATTTTATTAGGGATTGTCCCGTGAGGCAACAGGGTGAGGTATTGGTCTCACGTGTGACTTCACCACCTCCTCGAAGCATATTAACTCCTACACCTGTTGTTGTTCCATGCCAGATCAACACCCATAGAGGCCGTGGTCGTGACGGTCGTAATTCGAAAGGACGAGGAGGTCGAGGCAGATTCATTCCAGGCCGTAGTTTTGGTCAAGATTGGACTTAGGGCCAGATGTTTAGTTCATACCCAATGGGACAGATACCTCTATTTACATGTTATAATTATGGAATTCCAGGGCACTTAGCTAGAGAGTGTACACGCCATAGCAGGACTGTTACTCCGCAGGCTGCTTTACTACCTCCACCTTCTATGTCGATGGCCTTACTTCCTCCCCCAATTAGCACTATGTTCCAGACGGTTTCACCACAAGGCCGAGGTTATGCAGGACACTTCCAAAGAGGTCGACGAGATAGAGGTAGAGGACGACAGGATGTGGGCAGGGGCCAGGCACGAGTCTTTGCGCTGACTCCACAGGATGCCCAGGCATTCAATGCAGTTGTGACAGGTACTCTTGTAGTATGTCCTTAGATGCGCATATTTTATGTGATCCCGGTTCTACACATTCTTACGTATCTTCACGCTTTGCACTTTCTCTGGGGAGAGAGTCGTTGCTGTTAGAGTTACCGCTAGTTGTGATTACTCCTGTAGGAGATTCTTTTATAGATCGACATGTATTCAGGTTACGATCATTACGTATTGGTGATAGGGTTTCTTTAGTTGATCTGATTCTCCTGGATATGTTAGATTTTGGTACATTTCTTGGTATGGATTGATTAGCCGTTTGTCGTGCTTATGTAGATTGTCGGGGGAAGACGGTTAGATTTTGTTTTCTAGGTAAACCGATCCTTGTTGTGCAGGGGGACTGTAATGTAACTCCTGCTGACATGATTTCTGCTCTTTGTGTGGGACGACTCTTGAAGAAGGATTGTCATGGGTTCTTAGCATTTGTTCAGGACATAGGAGCCGCTGAGATTCCGTTGGACCAGGTTCCGACCGCACGAGAATTTCCGGATGTGTTTCCTGCTGAATTACCAGGATTGCCACCCGATCGTGATATCGAATTTTGTATCGACTTGATTCCGGGTGCGGGGCCTATTTCTATACCACCCTCTCGGATGGCCCCGACGGAGTTGAAAGAACTCAAAGCCAGTTGCAAGCATTGTTAGATAGAGGACTTGTTCGTCCAAGTGTATCGCTGTGGGGAGCTTCTGTCTTGTTTGTTAAGAAGAAGGATGGTAGCATGAGATTGTGCATAGATTACCGGAAGCTGAATCGAGTTACTGTGCGGAATAGGTATCCATTACCTCGTATCGATGACTTGTTCGATCAGCTGCAGGGAGATGGCTACTTCTTAAAGATTAAATTGCGGTCAGGGTATCACCAGTTGAGGGTTCGAAAGGATGACATTCCGAAGACTGCTTTTCGCATACGATATGGGCATTACGAATTTATGGTGATGTCGTTCGGACTCACCAATGCCCCAGCAGCTTTCATGGATATGATGAACCGTATCTTCAGGCCATTCCTTGATCAGTTCATTATAGTATTCATTGATGATATTCTTGTTTATTCTCGGAGTCGGGAGAAGCACGAGCAACATTTGCGCATCACGTTACAGACCTTGAAAGAGCAACAGCTGTTCGCTAAATTCTCCTTTTCTGGCTGGATAGTATATATTTCTTGGGTCACGTAGTTACGAGAGATAGGATACGTGTGGACCCAAAGAAGATCGAAGCGGTACAGCACTGGCCCAGACCGGTGTCAGTTACCGAGGTTCGTAGTTTTTTGGGTCTGGCAGGTTATTACCAACGTTTTGTGCAGAATTTTCTCGGATCGTTGCACCATTGACCGGATTGACTAGGAAAGAAGTTCCATTTCTTTGGACAGATACATATGAGCAGAGTTTTCAGCAGTTGAAGACTCGCTTGACGACTGCACCAATCTTATCTTTACCTTCTGGGTCTGGTGGTTTTGTTGTGTATTGTAACGTTTCTCGAGTGGGTTTAGGCTATGTGTTGATGCAGCACGGCAGGGTTGTAGCTTATGCTTCTCGGCAGTTGAAGAGGTATGAGCAGAACTACCCCACTCATGATTTGGAGATGGCTGCAGTAGTTTTCGCACTGAAGATTTGGAGGCATTACTTGTATGGAGAGTCGTGCCAGATTTTTACAGATTATAAGAGCTTTAAGTATATTTTTCAGCAGAGAGATCTGAATCTAAGGCAGCGTAGATGGATGGAACTTGTGAAGGATTACGATTGTGAGATTTTGTATCATCCAGGCAAAGCGAATGTTGTAGCAGATGCTTTGAGTTGGAGGCCTGGAGGTAGGTTATCTCATGTGCGCACCTTGCAGAAATAGTCTTCTACAAACTGGCAAATTCTATGTGATAGCCGTGTACAATTTGAGTTCACATTGACAGGAGGACAGTTAGCACATGTTCGCACCCGTCCTCAATTATTGGATCATATTCGAGAGACACAGCCGCAGATGCTCGTATATCGGAGATTTTGGATTAGGTTAGGCAAGCAAAGAGTCGGAGTTCGTGATAGATGACCGTGGAGTATTACGCTTTGGGACCCGTCTTTGTGTGCCAGAGTCGGATAGACTAAGATGTGTGATCTTAGAGGAGGCCTATCGATCAGCATACAGTATTCATCCTGGTTCCACCAAGATATATCATGACTTGAAGGATGTTTATTGGTGGGAAGGAATGAGGGATGTTGCAGAGTTTGTTTCAAGATGCTTGACTTTTCAGCAAGTCAAGGAAGAGCACCAGAGGCCGGTTGGAGAATTGCAGCCCTTTCCCATTCTGGAGTGGAAATGGGAACAGATTTCCATGGATTTCGTTGTGGGTCTACCCAGGACTAGCAGAGGGTATGATTCCATCTGGGTGATTGTTGATAGGTTGACAAAGGCGGCTCACTTTCTTCCGGTGAGGACGACGTATGGGTTTGCGCAGTATGCTCAGATTTATATCGACGAGATTGTACGATTGCATGGAGTTCCGACATGCATAGTATCCGATAGGGGTACCCGGTTTACCAGCAGACTATGGCAGAAACTTCAAGAAGCTCTTGGTACACGATTGAGTTTTAGTACAGTTTTTCACTTACAGACAGATGGTCAATCGGAGCGGACCATTCAGACTCTAGAGAACATGCTTAGAGCTTGCAGTCTTGATTTCGGTGGCAGTTGGGATCGACACCTACCTTTGATAGAAGTCTCTTACAACAATAGTTTTTAGGAGACGATCCAGATGGAACCTTTTGAAGCTTTGTATGGGAGGAAATGTCGATCACTCGTTTGCTGGACGGAACTGAGCGAGAGTAGCATTTTGGGACCGCAGATAGTACAGGAGACTACGGAAAAGATTCAGTTGATACAGGACAGAATGAGAGCGGCCCAGTCCAGACAGGAATCATATGCAGATCGACGACGTCGTAGACTCGAGTTTCAGGTGGGAGATCATGTGTTTCTTCGTGTATCTCCGATGAAAGGTGTAATGCGTTTCGGGAAAAGGGGAAGCTCAGCCCCAGATATATCGGACCTTACGAGATTCTGGAGAGAGTGGGTGCTGTAGCTTATCGTTTAGCACTTCAACTGAGTTTTTCCGATGTGCATCCGGTGTTTCACGTGTCTATACTTTTCAAGTATCTTCACGATCCTTCTCACGCGATCCAGCATCAGACCTTACAGCTTGAGCCGGATTTATCCTACACAGTGCAGCCTGTAGCTATTCTAGACCGGCAGGCAAAGAAACTAAGATTAAGGGTACTTCCATCTATAAAGGTTCTTTGGCATGGAACGAATCGCGAAGAGATCACTTGGGAGACCGAGGATGCGACGCGAAAGAAATTTTCACATCTTTTTGATGGTTCGTCTAGTTAAGTTTTAAATTCGGAGATCGAATTTTTGTAAGGGGGGAATATTGTAACATTTTGAAAATTTGGAAATAAATAAAATTAATTAATTAATAAAATGTTAATTTAAAAAAAGTTATTAAAATAAAATAGGACATTTTCTTAAGTAATATGTAAAACAAATTAAATTAAAAGTTTAGTGTGTAACATTAATAAATTACATGGGTTTTAAGGTGAAATTTAGCTTCATTTTAATTAAAAAGGTGTTATATATAACATAGGTAGTGAAGGGTCTTTGTGTAAAAATTTAGGGAAAATGTGCAAATTAGAATTGTTAAGGGTGTAAGTGAAAGAGGGGTTAAATAAGATTTTAGTTCAGAATTTTATCACAAGATAAATAAATTTGGAATGCTAATGCAAAGCCACCTCCTTCTTGCATGCAACTTTCATGCACAACACCTCCTCCTTGCATGAGGATGGCACACCTTGATCATTGACACCCCCTCCTACACATCACTCTTACCTTTGTCATATATATATCAATTGTTCAGATCACTTAGCTAATTTAAAAATCTGAAAATTCAAAAGAAAGAAAAAGAAAACTAGAACAAACAAAGAAGAACAAGCGAAAGAAGAAGAGAAGAGCCAAGTTCTAGGATTTCCACCATCAAGCTAGGAACTAGGAACTTGTATATCTTGAAGGGAGTTCTTCCAGAAATCCTTTGTAGGCAAAGTCTTTAATCACTGTAGGATTTAGTTCTGTAATTGGTTTAAATTAGAAATATTATATCTATAATATCGTATTTGCAGGGTTCCTAGGCACACTAGTGAGGTCTCCCAAGCCATCAACCATGGCATTTTCAAAAATTATGGTGCCTACAAACCCTAAAGTACGGATCGTTTGCTAGATATCTAGGCGAACAAGAACTAGTTAACAGTTAACTAAAGAGATACGGAAATTACAACCTTTGTAGATCCGGATATCCACCTCCACGGCTCCGCAACGAGGTCATCTCCGCTGACCAAATCAAATCCGGGCTCTAGAGTCGACTTCGTCGGAGAATGGGCAAGCTAGGTCGTCGATGTCCATGCCGAAGATGATCTACGTCGAAGCATCGATGAATCAAGCTCCACCTTCAACAAGTCATGAAACTTGTGAAGGAAACACACTCTACTACTTGGCAAGAGGTAGAGGATGAAGAAATAGGAAGTGGGTAGACTTTAGAATTGGATTTCTCACTCATATGCATCAATCACCATTGATGGACTTCAAGCTTCTTCACTTGAAGCATGAAGAAGAAGAAGAAAAACATTATGATAAGTTAAAAAGAATAAGAAAAGAAAATCAATTCTTATCATAATAAAACCATGGTTATGTGTAGAGATTTAACTAGGGTTAATTCAAATGGTTAGGTTAAGCATGAGATAAGAATGGTGGACAAAGTCAAAGCTTCATGAAACTTCAACTTAAAACAAAAATAGCCACCATCCTTTTCTCTTGCCTTTTATTTTCCAAAAATCAATAAATAAATAAATAAATAAATAGATAAATAAAGGAAAAGAAACCCTAACCATTCTTTTAACCATGGTTTAAATCTTTGCACTTAACCAAGTAAACATGTATCATCAAACATGATACATTCAAATGCACAAAATCATATCGCATATGTAATGCGCATATCCGAGTGAGAAAATCCATCTTAAGTAAACCGATACTAGTTGATGCAAAGTAATATATCATATATATATTAATATGCATTAAATCATTAAATCAACATTTGATTGAATGATCCGGTCATGCGCACATAACCGACTGGTATCTTATATATCGGCTTATCGAATCAACGCTTGAATCGATAACTAGGTTATATCGCATACAACCTTTCGATATATTTATCGCGAGAATAGAATACGGTATCACATACACGCATTATTCTCGGTCCCGCACATATCTCATATGCGCTCCTATTTCGTTTCGCTTGACCCAGGAAACCTCTGTGTAGGACTCTAAAGACTCGTCAATACGCCGGCAGCAGGTGATGATCATATCAAACACCCACAAGCCGCAAGCGGTCTGCTAAACGTAACGGCCACCCGGGTATTGAGCGATCTGAAGATCGACGAGCAAGCCCGCTCACACTCCAGTGAATCCGACCAGTAACACTACCGTACAGTCCGGTCTGATCGTCTGATATGTCGCATATCTCGCCTAGGGGTGGTATACGTCAGACCCCAATAGCTCAATAAGTCGTGTCGATATGAGGTCTATAACTGTTCGAGAAACTACTGGTAACACTTACCAGTAAATCTCAGCAACCCTGGCCAGGGATTTCCGGTTATAGCCAATCGAACACAGCGCAACATCAACCCCCATATACCGGGAGAGACGAATCCCCTCCTATCGCTCATTGCCTCCATGTGACTCGGGACTGTACCCAAAAACCACCGTTTTGCACGCCCTCTTGGACGTGGTAAGATGGAAATCAAAGCACAGTGGGAACCACACAAGACTCTATGACGATCTCGGGTCAACAGACTACTCTGTACCAGTGTCACCAGAGAACTGCCATCTGACGTGAGGTATAATACCATCTGGGAGTTCTCGGCGAGTCCGTCCAGTGTACCCAGTCTCTACTGAGCACCCGTATATCATCTCTGATGTCAAACACCGATGGATATGGGATCATCCATCGCCCATCTACATGGGTCGAGAAGGTACACGCTAGTCTACTCTGGTATATCGATGCCCCGTCTCGATACACCCTCGACTAGGGACTTTGAAGGATGTACTTATGGACTACCATGTCCCCACTAGTATGATCCGCATCATAGTCCAGGTAGTCAAGTACAGATCCTAAGGGCTTTACCAACATGTAACAGAGAGACAATCAGCATACACGTTAAGGTAAAGATCAACCAGATAGCATACTATCATGTCGAGCAAGAAAGTCCTCCCTATATACGTCCCAGCATCCACTACAATATACATCCTATGTACAGTAATGGCCTCTAGGGCATACATATAACTAACAATCTCCCACTTGCACTAGGGCCATCTTTAGCAGTGGTTGTAGTATCTCATACTCAACCATCCCATAATAGTCTCTCTCTGGGAACAGGCCTTTGTGAGTGGATCCGCTGTGTTGTCCTCAGAATCTACTCTCCAAACCTCGATCTCCCTGGAGGTCATCCATCTCCATGATCAAGTGATACTGCCTTAGAATATGTCTGGATCACTGATGGGACCGGCGTTCCTTGGCATAAGCCACAACTCCATTGTCTCACAATGGTTGGAACGTAGTTCATCTCATGAACCATTATACATCCAAACAACCTTTTTGGTAGCATCTTAAGTAGCGATGTATCCTGCCTTTATCGTCTAGTATGTCACGGTATCTAGCTTGGAACTCTTCCAACATACCGTCCCTTTACTGAGGGTAAAGACAATGCCTGTGACTGACACTCAGTCGTTTCTATCACCCTGGAACAATTCCAGTGATTCTTCCCAGGATCGGTTGATACCGTCTCACTAAAACTAGTGAGAATCCTAACATCCAATTAAATCTATCTCATAGATCCAAAATCCAGGATTTAGGAGGTATCACTTTGATCCTATATGGAGAATCATTGTGATAAGCGGAGATTGATCGAGCGTAGCATAAGAAACTCTTTTCTTATCAAGAGTATGTCATCCACGTAATCTACGAGGATCATCACCATACTCCCTACTACCTTTTTGTTTATACAAGGTTCATCTACCATTTTGATGATGTCAAACTCTTTGACTACTTCATCAAAACAGACGTTCCAACTCCGCGATGCCTGCTTTATCCTATAAAGCATCTTGCACACGTTTCCGCTGCTCCCACTGTCTACGAAGCCCTCTGGCTGTGTACTTACAGACGCACTCTTCTAAATCATCATTTAGAAAAGCAGTCAAGACACCCAACCACCAGATATCGTAGTCATGGTATGTAGCCGTGGTAAGTAGGATCTGGATGGACTTAAGCATAGTCACTTGAAAAGGTATCATCATGATCCACGCCTGGTCAATGATGCAAACCTTTAACAAGTCTAGCTTTGAAAGTCTCAACTCTTCCATGTACACCAAGTAATCTTCTCAAGATATACTTGCTCCTGATGGGGATTTAACCCTTCAGATATAGCAACCAAAGTCCATACTTTGTTGGTGTATATGGATTCCATCTCAGATCGCTAAGCATCCAGCCATTCTTACAGAGTCTCTACTCTTGATGGCCAGCTCGAAACTAGTTGGGTCATCATCTCATGATGCAATCCTCGCTCCCACTGTCATAGAGAAACCAGAGTATCTCTCAGGTGGGTGAGGAACCCTACTAGATCGGCGGAGAGGCTGAGGTTCGTTGGTATCTACTGAATACTTTGGTTCTATCAAATCATCCTGTAGTTTGTATAGCTGGAACACTTCCAGTTCTACATAACAGGCCTTGCCTCGAGCTTGTCCGGATTATGCTTTTAGACATAGGCCGGACAACCCCAAATCTTAACTAACTTAAGATATGGGCTCTTCCCTTTCCATATCACATATGAAGTGGTAGGCATAGATTTGATTCGAACCCTATTCAATAGGTATGCGACTTCTCAAGTGCATAACCCCTTAAGGAAAAAGGTAACTCAGTAGTACTCATCATAGAGCACACCATATCAAATACGGTGTATCTGCTCCTCCCCGATATACCATCGTACTATGGTGTATACGGAGGAGTAATGCTGAGAGAGAATCTCATTCTCCTTTAGAATAATCCAGGAATTCCGTGCTCAAGTATTCTCCTCCTTGATCTCATCATAGGACATAATACTTATACCCTTATTCTGGTTCTCTACTTCTAACTTATATTCTGTGAATATCTCAAAAGGTTCGGACTCATGTTTCAACAAGAACATATGACTGAATCTTGAGAGATTATCAGAGAATATAATGAAGTATAAAGAACCGGTCTTGGCATGTGTAGACAGGGGACCTACATACATCAACATGTATCATCCCAAGAGTTTATTAACTCTTTCTCTGTTTCCAATAAACGGAGCTATGGTCATCTTATCTTTGTGACATGACTGGCGAGTTTCACAAGATGTAAATTCAAACTGATTTAAATATGCATCTATATGTAACTCTAGCTAGTCGGGTCGCACTGATCTGACCTAGTCTACAATACCTCAAGAAGGATTCGTTCATTTCTGAACTCTTCCTCTTGTGTGTGTTCCGTACACTAAGAACTGTAGTTTGATTTAGAACATTAATGCCTTTAGATAACGTGCCTGAACCGATCAACTTTTGATATAGGAAATGTTCAAAACATTATCCAACAATACAAAATTTTATCGTTTCTTTACAGATAAAGAGACTGATATGATTTTGTATATCAGGTTCGGTATCTAACAACATTCGTTCAGAATCAATGTATTGTAATACAGGATGACAGTGACCGACAGACTTGGCTGCAACTCTTGCCCCGTTTTCTGCCTCATGAAACTTATCACCCGTTCTCAGTTCTCTACCTTTCTGTAGCCCTATGTAACAGATTACATATCTGGGATCCTGATCTGGTATCACATACCCAGGACGTAGAGGTTATAGAGAAACAGTTCTGTATAATGAACACACCCGAAGATGATGCATCAGCATGCACTCTCTTCGTTTGGGCGGCACAGGAATTCTGGTAATCCCCAATTTCCTGCTCTGTCTTATAACAATTATAAGTTGGAGCGGGACCAACGTTCCCCAGCTCAGTATAACAAGTGGGTTCGGTCAATATTCCGTATTATTATCTTGATTGAGGCGTGATATGGTCGCTACCAGGAGAGAGAGAGAAGAAAACACTCAGCGTGCGCTCTGTCAAGAATAGATTGGTTATTATTTTATCTAATCAGGATGGCTCCCACTGCTTTTTATCAAATCTTCCTTCAAACCCTAAAAGGAAAGACTAGCCGGGATTAATTACACACTACAAGTTCGCCAATCTTTCAGCCAGGCCAGTGTCGGTACTTTGAGGGAGGTCCCCCGTGCTTTCGCACGAACCTAATTAATGTAAACCTCGTTTTCCCATAGGCGTAACCCCGTTGACACCTTTCTAGACACCTACTTGATCGGCTAATTGTAATGTATAAAACTCTCCCAGGAGTAACTCTTACTCGCAGCGGGTATCGGGATCCAACTATCTCATAGAAGGTATGCAATCTCATTGCAAATTTCAACACTTGAAATTCCCGATAATGTTTTGCCCCTAGCGTCCTATGACCTTGACAGAGGTCAACAAACCATAGGCTGCTAGTCAAGTTCAACCCGTCATTTCCTGATTGAAGTAAACCCACCCGCACGACCCTTGACAGAGGTCAACAAGGTCGCACGACTACCCTAAATCAATCACATCATATGCTTATGCAGATAAGCACTAATCAGCTACCGCACACTACGCCTTGACAGAGGTCAACAAACGTAGCACGAATACTAACTAGTACTTATCTGAAATGACGGAGGGCTACGACAGGTTTTTCTGAAAACCTATTGCGTAATGAACTTGATATCGTTGTAGAATCAAATGATTTTAAAAATGGAGTGCTTTTGAGGCTTTTCTAGTTTTGCTAAAGGAGTCACTCCCGGTGAAGGGATCGTCGGTCCTTTCCTCGTCGAATGAGGTGCGGGATATATCATATATATCACTGTGCAAAGCAAAAACTCTTAAAAGCGAACAAAAGACAAACCGAGTGTGTAGCATCTGCCAGTTATTGCTAAAGGAGTCACTCCCGGTGAAGGGATCTCGGTCCTTTCCTCATCGAATAAGGTGCAGGATATATCTCATATACCGCTGTGCAAAGCAAGAACTGTAGCTACCTGTTTTATTTTGAAATTCGATTCTACAACATCTTAGGTTTCTTTTATTTCATTAATCACATTAATGAAGTCCCATCATTTAAGTACCTAAACATCACAGATAGATATGACGTACACTTATGCCATCCGCATTCGCCTCGATGTCCCCTCGTGCACCGTTAGGTTAGGTAACTAACGGCAGAGCAGGGCAGGGCTAGCGCGGGTGTAAAACATAAGTAACGTCTATATAATATATCATATATACTATATACTATATCCATCACAGAAACATCACATGATCTCATCACAGATATCGCAGCAGAAGAATCATATGAAATATTGGATATACTAGGACGTCCGTGTTTTCAATACGAGCCAGTATAAAACACGGATTCCACGGTCGTGATGAATAGCCAAACCCACACCCCTAGACCCCTACGAGAGCGGCAAGCAACCCTACCAATTCTGGAGTTAGGAGACCCGGACTCGACTCCTCGAGTTGGTCTCCCACTGGACTCCAGAACCCGGTTACTTGTGCCCTCCTCCTTGGGTCTATCCTAGTGCGGAAAAGTAAATAATATACAACAGGTGACAACTCCCGCAACCTGGAAGCGCCCCAATAAAAGAATATTACATACAAGTTTTTACATGAATGAAAATGAAAAACACTCATCT
This sequence comes from Agapanthus africanus, assembly GCA_030015575.1. NCBI lineage: Eukaryota > Viridiplantae > Streptophyta > Magnoliopsida > Asparagales > Amaryllidaceae > Agapanthus > Agapanthus africanus. The sequence continues at coordinate 217,091,524 of CM057337.1, read as the reverse complement.
CACATAAAAACCCCCGGCTATTCAAACACGACGATCCAATATAACATATCCAGCAACACATAACATCACATGTCATCAACGTAAGTAAATATGTCCATCCCAATTGTCGTTGACATATAGCAACGAAACCGGCGATATCACATATTACACTTACGGTCACAGAAAAGAAAGTGTAAAACTACAACAGTTGGAATCCGCAACCACCTCAGACATCGCATGCCTGACCAAATGAATTACTTAGACATCGCATGCCTAACAATTATAAACCCCGCATTTTAGTCTCAAAATCGAAAACTCTTTTCAATATTAAGTCGGGCAATTCAACAAGATTCCCGACAGTCTGATCGAATGCTCGTCGCAAACTTCAGTAGGCGGCCGCACCCCCGATACCGTCGACGAAGTGCACCAAGGCGGAACACCGCTACCGCGAGCACCCGGAGGGATGCTTTCGGCGACGGGGTTCTCCTACAGTCACTTGGTCGGGGCTATGGAGTGAGGCTGTCTATTAAGTTTACCCGGCGAGTATCCGCGTACGCTACGTGATTGCAACGGACTTTTGATCACATCAAAATTCCGTGGCAACCGATCAAGTGAGACTAAACTGCTATGTTTATAACATTCATTTAGTTATCATATAACTCATTGTGAATTCCAATTATTGTATCCCATTCCAGATAAACAGAAAATGTTAAACTTTCCGATCGAACAATCGAACACCCAAGTTTTCCCGAAACAGATCAACACATGAAACAAGTCTAACAACATTCCGTTCGTGCCCCAGTACCAACGATCCAGCCGTAGAAGGGTCAAGCCAACGCCTCACATGTGGCACGCCGTACTGCCCCAAACCCGAAGGTTCAAAGGGCAGTTCAAGACGGTCACATAATCGAGTTAAGGTTTGTGTCTTCTAGAGGGACCATCGCGTTACTTGCACTACTTAGAATGTCGTCAAACTACGGAAAAATCCAACTCTTGGAAATTTCCCGACAGGGGAAAAGTTGGGTATTTATATCCGGTCGAACTTTTTAACATATTCTAAAATTTATCCGGAAAGCCACACAGACAAAATTTGATACCCCGATCGAAATACCGAATCCCCAAATCAACTCAGAAAAATTCAACTCTGGAAAATATATTAAAAATACCCAGGAATACCAGCACTAATAATAATGAGATACTGTGTAAAAAACATTTAATAAATCGGCCGTACTGCCGCGCAACCGCCGCACGAGGCTAGCTCGTGCCGCGGAAGCGCGGCAATAATAATGAATTAGTTGCACGAATTTCACAGTATATCTTATATTCACCTGCTGATTTTTCTGAACATTTTTAATGTTGAAAAAGACCAGATTTTAAAAATTGGACAGAGAGCAATTTTCCGGGTATGGTTTCGGTTCGATCGGACTTCAATTTCCGTCTGGACTTCGCCTAAGGCTCTAGCTAGGCTCTGATACCACTGCAGGGTTCCTAGGCACACTAGTGAGGTCTCCCAAGCCATCAACCATGGCATTTTCAAAAATTATGGTGCCTACAAACCCTAAAGTACGGATCGTTTGCTAGATATCTAGGCGAACAAGAACTAGTTAACAGTTAACTAAAGAGATACGGAAATTACAACCTTTGTAGATCCGGATATCCACCTCCACGGCTCCGCAACGAGGTCATCTCCGCTGACCAAATCAAATCCGGGCTCTAGAGTCGACTTCGTCGGAGAATGGGCAAGCTAGGTCGTCGATGTCCATGCCGAAGATGATCTACGTCGAAGCATCGATGAATCAAGCTCCACCTTCAACAAGTCATGAAACTTGTGAAGGAAACACACTCTACTACTTGGCAAGAGGTAGAGGATGAAGAAATAGGAAGTGGGTAGACTTTAGAATTGGATTTCTCACTCATATGCATCAATCACCATTGATGGACTTCAAGCTTCTTCACTTGAAGCATGAAGAAGAAGAAGAAAAACATTATGATAAGTTAAAAAGAATAAGAAAAGAAAATCAATTCTTATCATAATAAAACCATGGTTATGTGTAGAGATTTAACTAGGGTTAATTCAAATGGTTAGGTTAAGCATGAGATAAGAATGGTGGACAAAGTCAAAGCTTCATGAAACTTCAACTTAAAACAAAAATAGCCACCATCCTTTTCTCTTGCCTTTTATTTTCCAAAAATCAATAAATAAATAAATAAATAAATAGATAAATAAAGGAAAAGAAACCCTAACCATTCTTTTAACCATGGTTTAAATCTTTGCACTTAACCAAGTAAACATGTATCATCAAACATGATACATTCAAATGCACAAAATCATATCGCATATGTAATGCGCATATCCGAGTGAGAAAATCCATCTTAAGTAAACCGATACTAGTTGATGCAAAGTAATATATCATATATATATTAATATGCATTAAATCATTAAATCAACATTTGATTGAATGATCCGGTCATGCGCACATAACCGACTGGTATCTTATATATCGGCTTATCGAATCAACGCTTGAATCGATAACTAGGTTATATCGCATACAACCTTTCGATATATTTATCGCGAGAATAGAATACGGTATCACATACACGCATTATTCTCGGTCCCGCACATATCTCATATGCGCTCCTATTTCGTTTCGCTTGACCCAGGAAACCTCTGTGTAGGACTCTAAAGACTCGTCAATACGCCGGCAGCAGGTGATGATCATATCAAACACCCACAAGCCGCAAGCGGTCTGCTAAACGTAACGGCCACCCGGGTATTGAGCGATCTGAAGATCGACGAGCAAGCCCGCTCACACTCCAGTGAATCCGACCAGTAACACTACCGTACAGTCCGGTCTGATCGTCTGATATGTCGCATATCTCGCCTAGGGGTGGTATACGTCAGACCCCAATAGCTCAATAAGTCGTGTCGATATGAGGTCTATAACTGTTCGAGAAACTACTGGTAACACTTACCAGTAAATCTCAGCAACCCTGGCCAGGGATTTCCGGTTATAGCCAATCGAACACAGCGCAACATCAACCCCCATATACCGGGAGAGACGAATCCCCTCCTGTCGCTCATTGCCTCCATGTGACTCGGGACTGTACCCAAAAACCACCGTTTTGCACGCCCTCTTGGACGTGGTAAGATGGAAATCAAAGCACAGTGGGAACCACACAAGACTCTATGACGATCTCGGGTCAACAGACTACTCTGTACCAGTGTCACCAGAGAACTGCCATCTGACGTGAGGTATAATACCATCTGGGAGTTCTCGGCGAGTCCGTCCAGTGTACCCAGTCTCTACTGAGCACCCGTATATCATCTCTGATGTCAAACACCGATGGATATGGGATCATCCATCGCCCATCTACATGGGTCGAGAAGGTACACGCTAGTCTACTCTGGTATATCGATGCCCCGTCTCGATACACCCTCGACTAGGGACTTTGAAGGATGTACTTATGGACTACCATGTCCCCACTAGTATGATCCGCATCATAGTCCAGGTAGTCAAGTACAGATCCTAAGGGCTTTACCAACATGTAACAGAGAGACAATCAGTATACACGTTAAGGTAAAGATCAACCAGATAGCATACTATCATGTCGAGCAAGAAAGTCCTCCCTATATACGTCCCAGCATCCACTACAATATACATCCTATGTACAGTAATGGCCTCTAGGGCATACATATAACTAACAGTATTTTAGGGAAAAACTGAGCTCTGTGGTAATCTGCTATAGTTTAGATAAAAATAAACTTAACTAAACAGTGTCTTAATGTTGTATGTTGAATCTAGAACAAACCATAGGAGCACGAACCCAGGGGCTCGGATTTTGGCCGGCGAGATTAAGACCAGATCCGGCGTTGCCGGATTTTTGATGGACTATGGTGATTTGGGTTTTAGGGTAGGTCTTTGTATAGATATTGGGATATTTTGATATTATTTAATTAAGTTAGTTTAACTGTATATAAAATCTGGGAACTAATATCAGAAAAGGTATCTAAAATCTAAAATACGACACGATTAAAACGTAACGCGTTTTGTTTTCTGTTGCGAAACAGCGTTTGGGTAAATTCCAGTTAAGATAAGTGTTAGATAGTTGCTATAATCGTACGTAGTGTAATTAGTACGTACAACTTGTGTTTTCATGTTTTCACCGTATCGGAATGTAGCCGTTTCTTATGTAAGTTAAATTCAATGTTAGATTTGAGTGTGGGGACTTCGGAGGCCGTAAGGAAAGGAAGGGATTGGCAATTTCTAAGTAGTTACGACGTATTCCGATGAGTAGATTAAATATCTACCGGGGGATCTTGTAAAGATGGCGTAAAACGCCCGTAGTTAGATTTAAATTCAAGTTTTGCTTTTGTATGTTAACTTTATCATATGCATTCCTAAATCTATATATATACCTCCATGATTAATATTTGTTAGAACACAGCACCATTATCGACGAGTTATGCCGCACATGCACATATCTACATGTTACACTACACCTTGTCAATATTAACATGTCACTTCACACTTAGAAATTATTCTGTTAAAAATGATTCTTATCATACCTTAAGTATCAATAGTCGTAGTAATTAGCATATATGACATCATATTTCGTATTCAAGTATTAGTAGTTGACATAAGAGGCATTTTTATTTTTGAGGATTTATGATTTTAAGTTTTCATATACTATCATGAAAATCAGTGATTTTCATGATTAAGTGTCACGTCCACCATGAAATGTCGTTTTTATGATCGGTTTTATTCCGGACGGAGTCTGGGGGTATACGGTTACGGATTTACAATTTTATCCAGACTGATTCGGTGGGGATATAGTTGGATACATGGTGGACCCGGTCGAGACCCAGGGGCAGGATAGCCGCACTTTAGGCAGGGAGCCTAACGAGGATACTCGATTCCGAAGACAGTTATGAAACACGGCGGATATCTAGATGACATCGACCGGTGTTATTGATTACAGGATCGTTCGAGGAATGATGCCTGATGAAACACCGAAGATTTGTGTCGATGTTACTCATAGAAAAATGAATATGATTTGGAAAATAATTGGGGAAAATGAATATGATTTGGAAAATAATTGATGATATTTCGGTTTTGATTCATACATGGAGTATTACATATTCATTCCTCCACTTGTCATTATTAGTGTATATGCCCTAGAGGCCATTAGTGTATCTTACTAGTTTGTATATTACTTAATAGAAGCTTGGGATATTCACAGTTGTATAGAAAATCTTGCTCAAAAATGGTAGTATGCTACTTGGTTTGTTTCTACTTAAATATGTGCATATGTTTCTTTTAGCATATCGCTTATACATATTAGTGAAGCCCTTAGGATCATTGCTTGATTATCAGCGTTGTGATGGCAGTCACACTAGTGGGGGCTGGGTAATCTACAAGCATATCCTTATACAGGTCCCTAGTCGCAGGATTATTGAGACAGGGCATCGATACTCCGGAGTAGACTAGCGTATGCGCTTCTCATCCCAGCAGGGGAGATGGTCTGTCCCACAGCCATCAGTACGTCGTACTGGAGATAGTATGCGGGTGCTCGTTAGGTTACGAGTACACTGGACAGGACTCGTCGGGAACTGTTGGTTGGTACTATACCTATCGTCAGATAACAGTTCCCAGGTGACAGGAGTACAGCTTAGTCCGTTGACTTGACACTGCTACTTCGCCTCGAGTGTGTTCCCACTGTACTTTGATTACTACCCTACCACGGCGCAAAGGAGTCGTGTAAACAGGTAGTAGTTTGGTGCAGTCCCGAAGCACTTGGAGGCAGTAGCGGTTAGATAGGATTCGTCTCTCCCGGTATTGGGGGTTGATATCGCGCTGTGTCTAGGAGAGCCATTACACAAAGTCCCTGGCCAGGGAAAGCGAGAATTACTGGTAGTGTTACCAGCAGTTTCTCAAGGTGTTATGGGCTACACTCCGGCACGACTTGTACCGCTATTAGGGGTCTGACGTTTACCGCCCCCCTAGGCCCGACATGCGATACTCATAGACGAACAGACCGGACCGTACGGAGATTATCACATTCAAGCTCAGTAGGAGTTCGGATGGGTTCACCTCATCGGCCTTCTTATCGACGTCTACCTAGGGAACGTTACGTACAGCTGGTACCGCTTGCGGTCTGTGGTTAAACCCACTGCCAGCGTAGTGTCGAGTCTTTAGAGTCCCACGCAGAAAGTTTCCCTGCACTGGGCAAAAGGTGTAGAGGCCGTATGGTTTTACGGCAAGGCTACGAACACTTACGTGCACTTGTGCGCGTATGATGTTCGGGAAGACGATACTAGTTGGCTTTGGTTTAAGCCGGATTCTAGTATTGTATAGATGGATTAGTTTTGTCTTCTGTACATTCGCATTCTACGGGATACGGATGGGGGTGTGTATGCACGGTTGTGAGGAGCGAAGATAGAGGTGCCTCATTAGGGTTTTGAACGTTGGTTCGGTCAAAACCATTATGAGGTGAGGAAAAATATTTACTAATCTTTTTAATGATAATTGTGTTATAGCTAATTGCTTTGACCATTTGACCATGTTGACCATTTGACCTAGTTGACCATTGTTGACTTGGATATTTCATGAGAGAACTAGATCCTTCTTATTCTTTTGGATTTAATTTTAAGATGATAATGGTCAAATCAAAAGTAGCCATCACACTTTATCATGATAAGAGATTAGTAATTATTTCTTCACATGCATCATTATCTCTTGCTCATTCTCTCTCATCAAATGAGAGAGCTCCCATAGTTCCTCCTTCTTCTTCCTCTCTTGTTTTTTCTATAGCTCTCATGTGTTGAGAAAAATAAAAACAAAATAGATAAACAAATCCACCATCATCTTCTACACCACCTAGGACTTCAAGAATAGAAAACTTGTTGCCCTAGTTACCTCGGCTTGAGGTGGAGCTCGGACTATAGACTCTCGGGTGGATCGTCTTCGACTGTAGGAGGCCGCGGAGGTGACCAAGATCCGGATCGATCCTCGGAGCTTGCATGGACGAGGACGACAGCGGAAAGAAGACCCGAAGGACTTGCTGCATGAGGTATAATCTCCTAAGCATAGTAGATAGAACCTCATGTTGTTTGTTAGCAATGGTTTGGCAAAGATCCTCAAGTGTTAGTCTATGTTACCTTGTGTTAAAAATTTGAATTTTACCTCTTTCTGCCTCCCCGTAAGTACCGGGGTGGGTAACGTAGACTTACAGTGGTATCAGAGCCAGGCTAAACCATTACTAACTTGTTAGCAAAGTGTTAGAAATTCGATCGCCAAAAAAAATCGCAAAACATGTCAAAAATTGCACTTTTTTGTCGTTTTTAAAAACTAGTCCAAAATTTTTTCCGGGGACCTTAAAAATACGTGCAGGCTTTTTTAAGAAGACCCAAGAAAAATGAGATTGTGACTCGGTGAGACCGCCGCGGAAGCGCGGTGAAACCATGGGTTTCGCCGCGGATCCGCGGCCGAGTCGACTCCGAGTCAGCTCATTTTTCCTGCAGAGTGTCTATCTTGGTGTTTTGTGATTTGTCTGATACTTTGTTTCTGCCCAGATTTAGTTGAGTACTATGTTATGCTTGGGGTAGTTTCAAATCAAGTTTTCGATCGAAATTCTAAGTATTTTAGCTAATCGGATCATCTGTGATGTGATATATGTACTGAACGTCTACTAATCGATATACGTCGATTAGTGGGGGTTGTGCATATTTGTGATCTGTGATATTGGTTTGTGGATATGAACTTGTTGGATCGTTGTGATGAATAGCCGGGGATGTGAGATGAGGGTTTTTCATTTTTCATTCAATGTAAAATTTGTAATTTGATGTAATATTATTTTATGGCCGCACATCCGGGTTAAGATTGTAGCCGCCATTGTATATTATTTCTTATACTGTTTTTGCTCCTAAGATAGACCCAAGGTGGGGTGCACAAACTACCGGGTACTTTGAAGTGCCGAGTGGCCTACTCACGTTGTTGAGGGAGGTTGCTTCACTTCGGGTACTTGGAGGGTAGTTTGCCGCACCCGTAGGGGTCTAGGGTAGAGTTTGGCTATTCATCGCGACCGTATAATCCGTTTTTCGTTGCATGCTCGAACGAAACGCGGATTCCTAGCATATCCAATGTGTTCATCTGTGATCTGGAATGGCTATCATTGCATCTGACGAATGTATATATCTATATATGTTATCTAGTAGGCGTTGCTTATGTTTTGCATCCGTGCTAGTCCAGCCCCCGCTCTGTCGTTAGTTAAGTAACCTAACGGGTGATGATGGGGCCCAGTGGCGAATGCAGATGGCATAAGCGTACGTCATATTTTCGTTGTTTTCTGCAATGGTAGGATTAACTGATGGGACGCATATATAAATGCAAAGAAAATAAACCAAAGATGAATCGTTGGAACAATTTCAAAACCACTCGGTTTTTCCAAAAACAGAAAACTTTTAAAACGCGGAGCTTAAACCACTCCTTTTAAAAGCTATCAGGTTCCTTCGATTATATCAAGTTCACTACGTTCACGGTTTCGCCAAAACCATTCGTAGCCCTCCGTCATTTCGGTTAAATATTCAGTAGTATTCAAGCTATGTATTTTGACCTTCGCCAAGGCATAGTGATTGGTAGCTGCCGAATATTTATCTGTTGCATAGATAGATGCGTTGGTTTGGGACAGTCGTACTGCTATTTTGGCGTTCGTCAAGGGTATGTATGGGTGGGTTCAAATTAACCTGGATAATGACGGGTAGAACTTGACATGTGACTTATGATATGTTGGACTTCGTCAAGGTCATAAGAGTATGGGGCAAAAATCCACATCGGGAGTTTCTAAAGAAAATGAAACTTGCTAGCGTTGTATACCATTTGGAGTTTGATAATGTTGGTAAGATTCCTTTAGCATTATCTTACAATGATATTTGGATCCTGATCCTACTGTGAGTATCCGCTACTCCTCGGGAGACTTTTCACTTAACGATCAATGCTATAAACCAAGTAGGTGTCTAGAAAGGTGTTAGCAGGATACGCCCACAGGGAAAAGAGGTTATTTAATTAAGGAACTTCGCGAAAGCGTCGTAAAACCTCCCTCGCAGTACCGACACCAGCCTGGCTGAACGGTTAAGCAAGTATTGTACGGTGAGATCAATCCTGACTAATTCTTCTTTTATAGTTTGGGGAAGGATTCAAGAAACAGTGGGAGCCATCCTGTTTAGATAAACTAAAAACCAATCTAAACATGCAAGAGTATCATGCTAAAGTGTTTTCTTCTCTCTCTCTTAATTGCAGCGACCCAGTGACCAGACATAGGTTACAGCTAGATAATAAAATGACTGAATCTGACTGTTATGACTGGTAAATATATGTCCAGATGTCCATTAACCATGACAAGCTGGGACGCCTCCTAACTAATCAAACCCCTGTCGTCTCAGGACCAGTTTTTCCTGTCACGGATATTGATATCCGTAAGACATCAGAAAAAGACTGCGAATGCCAAGTGCCTCATGTTGGCCTCAGTTGATGGTGCATACCAAAGGCAGCATAAGAAGATGGACTTAGTTTCTGTCTTCCTCCATAAAAAAGATTTATTTGGAGAGCAATCTCGTATCGCAAGATATGAGACCTTGAACGAATTGCTTCAAGCGAGGTTGGCTTTCGGGTCTTCTGTAGGGGACAACATCCTTACAGAGATTAGCTATTTTGATGAGCTCACGAACCTGAAGACCACGTTGAAGAACGGGTCAAATACTGACTTGATTCTACAGTCTCTGCCCTCTACTTATACCCTGAAGGAAACCAGGGAAGAAGAAGGAAAGGGAAGGGCAAAAGATTCGGGATTGGATGTAGTAAAGGAGGGACGTTCCTATTGTTATGGGAAAGGGCATTGGCAGAAGGATTGCAGGGCTAGCAAAGCCAGTAGCCAGGATTCGAAGCATGTTGTGGTTTCGGCTTCGGGTGTGTTTGTAATAGAAAACTGTATGTCAATTAACCCTACTTCCTGGGTACTGGATACCGGATCAGGATCTCACATCTGTAATTCATTACAGGATTTGAGAAACCATAGAGTTATCAGGATAGGTGATATAACTCTCAGGGTTGCCAACGGAATGAGCATGGACGCTGAATCCTTAGGGGAATATCACCTTGGATTGACAAGTAGGCAGATATTGATTCTGCGTAACTGTTTGTATGTACCTAGTATGTCTTGTAATATCATATCTATATCCTTACTTTCTAAGGAAGGATATGATTTTACTTTTGTAAGCGATGTGGTCCACATCCACCTAAATCAAGTTCTGATTGGGTCAGGTACATTAGAAAACGGAATATACGTATTAAATCAAGCTCAAGTTTTCAGTGTCCAGAACACACTTAAAAGAAAGTCTCCGGACACAAATCAGGCTTTCTTATGGCATTGTAGACTGGGTCACATTAATGAGACACGGTTAACAAAGTTACATAAAGAGCGATACTTGAATCCGTTCGAGTATCAATCTTATGCTACTTATGAATCTTGTCTCATAGGAAACATGACAAAGACCCCGTTCACTGGACACGGAGTAAGAGCGAGCGAGCTCTTGGAACTCATACACAGTGACATGTGTGGTCCAATATCTACACATGTGTGAAGTGGTTATTCATACTTCATTACTTTTACGGATGATTTCTCTAGGTATGGACATGTCTTCTTGATGAAGCATAAATCTGAGGCCTTTGAGAAATTTCGGGAATACAAGATTGAAGTTGAAAAACAAACAGGCAAAAGTATCAAGACACTGAGATCTGATCGTGGTGGTGAATACTTAAGTGCCGAGTTTCTAGACTACTTAAAAGAGAATGGAATTCTCTCTCAGCTTACTCTTCCATACACACCACAACACAACGGTGTATCTGAAAGGCGGAATCGAACCCTATTGGATATGGTTCGTTCCATGATGAGTAAGGCTGAGTTACCGCGATCTTTCTGTGGTTATGCACTAGAATCAGCTGCATATCTTTTGAACAATGTTCCCTCTAAGACTGCGCCTACCACACCATATCAGATGTGGTGTGGGAAGAAACCCTATCTTCAATGTCTAAAGATATGGGGATGTCCAGTTTTTGTTAAAAAGCAGCATGCGGACAAACTCGAGGTACGCTCGGTATTGTGTAAGTTTGTGGGATACCCAAAGAACTCCAGGGGATATCTCTTCTATTACGCAGAGGAACAAAAGGTTTTTGTTTCTCGACATGCCCACTTTATGGAACATCAGTTTTTAGAAAAGGAAACAAGTGGGAGCGCAATAGAACTGGAAGAAATTCCAGAAGCACAAGCTATTACTGAAAGCTTGGTAGAACCAAAGGTTTCAGGAGAACCGGACATCCCAGCGCCACTCCGCAGGAGTAGGCAGTCTCATCCGTCCGAGAGATACTATGGTTTTCTCATATATGGGGATTGCGTTATTGAAAATAATGAGCCTACTAGCTTCCAGCAAGCCATTCAGAGCGGTGACTCAGTAAAATGGCTGGATGCAATGCGGACCGAGATGGAGTCCATGTACACCAACAAAGTTTGGACTTTGGACATTGCTCCAGAAGGGGTAAAACCCGTAGGCTGCAAATGGATCTTCAGAAAGAAGATTGGTGTAGATGGGCAGGTTGAAACCTATAAAGCTAGACTTGTTGCAAAGGGTTTTCGTCAAAGACCTGGTTTGGACTATGACGAAACCTTTTCTCCAGTGGCTATGCTCAAATCCATTCGGATCCTTCTTGCCATTGCTGCCTTCCACGATTATGAGATCTGGCAGATGGACGTAAAGACGGCTTTTCTAAATGGAAATTTGGAAGAGTGCATCTATATGGATCAGCCGGAGGGTTTCATTCAGAGTGGGAGCGGCGGTAAAGTGTGTAAGTTGCTTAAGTCTATTTATGGACTGAAGCAAGCATCGCGGAGTTGGAACATCTGCTTTGATGATACTGTCAAAGAATTCGACTTTATCAAAAATCCGGATGAACCATGCATTTACAGTAAGATTGTAGGGAGAACTGTGGTATTCCTCGTCTTGTACGTGGATGACATTCTCCTAATAGGAAATGACATTCCTATGCTACAGTCAGTCAAATGATTCTTGTCACAGAGGTTCTCCATGAAAGACCTGGGCGATGCCAGCTATATTCTGGGGATCCAGATCTATCATGATAGATCTAAGAGAATGTTTGGACTTTCGCAGTCCAGGTACATCGACACCATACTGAAACGATTCAGTATGGAAGATTCAAAGCACGGTAATCTGCCGGCTTGTCACGAAATCACCCTCTCCAAAGATATGTCTCCCAAGACTGATTTGGAAAGGGCTCGCATGTCATCTATACCCTACGCATTTACGGTAGGCTCTATAATGTATGCGATGTTGTGTACCGGACCAGATGTAGCATATGCATTAAGCGTTGTAAGCTGGTATCAGTCGGACCCAGGGGAGAAACACTGGATAGCAGTAAAGAACATTCTAAGTACCTGAGAAGGACTAAGGAGATGTTCTTGGTGTATGGCGGAAAAGACCTCCAGATCGAGCTCTTTGCTGACTCCAGCTTACAAAGTGACAAGGATGACTCCAAGTCCATGTCGGGTTATGTCTTTACCCTCAATGGAGGGGCGGTTTGCTGGAAGAGCTCCAAGCAGGAAACCGTTGCTGACTCAACTATGGAAGCGGAGTACATAGCTGCTTGCGATGCCGCAAAGGAAGCTGTCTGGATGAAGAAGTTCCTCACGGTTCCTACCATTGTTGATCCAATACCGCTGTATTGTGACAACAACGGCGCTATAGCTTTAGCGAAGGAACCCAGGTCCTATCAGAAGTCCAAACACATTTTGAGGCGGTACCACCTGATCAGGGAGATCATAGATCGCCGGGAGATCGAGGTGAAGAGAGTAGATTTGGAGAATAACACTGCAGATCCATTCATGAAGGCCATACCCCAGACTCAGTTCGAGCGGCTGATCGAGATGATAGGTCTTCGATACGCCAGTACATGGCCCTAGTGCAAGTGGGAGATTGTTAGTGTATATGCCCTAGAGGCCATTATTGTATCATACTAGTTTGTATATTACTTAATGGAATCTTCGGATATTCACAGTTGTATAGACAATCTTGCTCAAAAATGGTAGTATGCTACTTGGTTTGTTTCTACTTAAATATGTGCATGTGTTTCTTTTAGCATATCGCTTATACATATTAGTGGAGCCCTTAGGATCCTTGCTTGATTACCAGCGTTGTGATGACAGTCACACTAGTGGGGGCTGGGTAATCTACAAGCACATCCTTATACAGGTCCTTAGTCGTAGGATTATCGAGACGGGGCATCGATACTCCGGAGTAGACTAGCGTATGCGCTTCAAATCCCAGCAGGGGAGATGGTCTGTCCTACAGCCATCAGTACGTCGTACTGGAGATAGTATGCGGGTGCTCGTTAGGTTACGAGTACACTGGACAGGACTCGTCGGGAACTGTTGGTTGGTACTATACCTATCATCAGATAACAGTTTCCAGGTGACAGGAGTACAGCTTAGTCCGTTGACTTGACACTGCTACTTCGCCTCGAGTGTGTTCCCACTGTACTTTGATTACTACCCTACCACGGCTCAAAGGAGTCGTGCAAACAGGTAGTAGTTGGGTGCAGTCCCGAAGCACTTGGAGACAGTAGCGGTTAGATAAGATTCGTCTCTCCCGGTATTGGGGGTTGATATCGCGCTGTGTCTAGGAGAGCCATTACACAAAGTCTCTGGCCAGGGAAAGCGAGAATTACTGGTAGTGTTACCGGCAGTTTCTCAGGGTCTTCTGGGCAACACTCCGGCATGACTTGTACTACTATTAGGGGTCTGACGTTTACCGCCCCCTTAAGCCCGACATGCGAAACTCATAGAGGAACAGACCGGACCGTACGGAGATTGTCACATTCAGGCTCAGTAGGAGTTCGGATGGGTTCACCTCATCGGCCTTCTTATCGACGTCTACCTGGGGACCGTTACGTACAGCTAGTGCCGCTTGCGGTCTGTGGTTAAACCCACTGCCAGCGTAGTGTCGAATCTTTAGAGTCCCACACAGAGAGTTTCCCTGCACTGGGCAAAAGGTTTAGAGGCTGTATAGTTTTACGGCAAGGCTAGGAACACTTACGTGCACTTGTGCGCGTATGATGTTCGGGCAGACGATACTAGTGGGCTTTGGTTTAAGCCGGATTCTAGTATTGTATAGATGGATTAGTTTTGTCTTCTGTGCATTCGCATTCTACGGGATACGGATGCGGGTGTGTATGCACGGTTGTGAGGAGCGAAGAAGGAGGTGCCTCATTAGGGTTTTGAACGTTGGTTCGGTCAAAACCATTATGAGGTGAGGAAATTATTTACTAATCTTTTTAATGATAATTGTGTTATGGCTAATTTCTTTGACCATTTGACCATGTTGACCATTTGACTTTGTTGACCATTGTTGACTTGGATATTTCATGAGAGCACTAGATCCTTCTTATTCTTTTGGATTTAATTTTAAGATGATAATGGTCAAATCAAAAGTAGCCATCACACTTTATCATGATAAGAGATTAGAAATTATTTCTTCATATGCATCATTATCTCTTGCTCATTCTCTCTCATCAAAAGAGAGAGCTCCCATGGTTCCTCCTCCTTCTTCCTCTCTTGTTTTTTCTATAGTTCTCATGTGTTAAGAAAAATAGAAACAAAATAGACAAACAAATCCACCATCATCTTCTACACCACTCAGGACTTCAAGAATAGCAAACTTGTTGCCCTAGTTACCTCGGCTTGAGGTGGAGCTCAGACTACAGACTCTCGGGTGGATCGTCTTCGACTCTAGGAGGCCGCGGAGGTGACCAAGATCCGGATCGATCCTCGGAGCTTGCATGGACGAGGAGGATAGTGGAAAGAAGACCCGAAGGACTTGTTGCATGAGGTATAATCTCCTAAGCATAGTAGATAGAACCTTATGTTGTTTGTTAGCAATGGTTTGGCAAAGATCCTCAAGTGTTAGTCTATGTTACCTTGTATTAAAATTTTGATTTTTACCTCTTTCCGCCTCCCCGTAAGTACCGGGGTGGGTAATGTAGACTTACAGTCATCATGCATCGCATTCACTATTGTTGAAATCAGTTCTAGTTCGTCATATTTACATTATCAGCCGTTATATGTTAGTTATATTCACTGAGTTGGCAACTCACCCCCGTTGTGCCACAGTTCCTTGCAGGGGTAGAGTGGACGGTTAGCCGCAGTGCAGATCCACTTATCAGCTTTTATCGCATCTTTTGCTAGGTGGGTTACCTATGTAGTAACCTTCTCTTTTTGTATTGTATATTGAATCTAGAGTATCTCCATCAGACCCTGTATAATGACTTAGAACGATATATGGTTATATGTATATTATTTCGACAGATGAGATCGTTTAGTTGTATTAATTGATATTTCTTTTAATTATGTCTGAGATTCTTCTTTGATGTCGTACTATGAGTATGTATTGATTTCCACTATTAGTATCGCTGCTCCCAACTAGGGATGCAAACGAATTAAACACTTTATAACTGCTTTTATTATAAATGCAATAGGAAATTACTGTTAAAATCTTAAATACTTAAAACCGCGATTTTTACTTAAAAACTAAATTTTTTCTAAAGTTCCGCAAAAAGGGTTTTGATCTTGGTTTTTGGCTTACTCGGATTGTGTCGATATCTTTAGATATTATACAATCTAAGTGCCGGTCACATCCAACTTTGAGTCGTGACATAGGGCATCGATATTACCAGAGAAGACTAGTGTGTACGTTTCATGACCCTTGGAGGGCAATGGATGATCCCATATCCATTGGTGTTTGACATCAAAAATTGTACACAGGTGCTCATTGGAGAATGGGTACACCGAACAGGACTCGCCAGGAACTCCTAGATGGTATATATACCTATTGTCAGATAGCAGTTCTCTGGTGACACTTGTACATGTTAGTCTGTAGACCCGAGATCGTCATAGTGTCTTGTGTGGTTCCCACCGTGCTTTGATTTCCTCCCTACCATGGCTCTACTGAGTCGTGAAAACAGGTGGACTTTGGGTACAGTCCCGAATCACATGGAGGCAGTGAGCGATAAAAAGGGTTTCATCTCTCCCGGTTTTGGGAGTTGATGCCGCGCTATATTTGATCGTCTATAACACCCAAATCCCTGGCCAGGGTTCTCGAGATTTACTGATAAGTGTTATCAGTAGTTCCTCGAACTGTTATGAGTCGTATATCAGCATGACTTATAAAGTTACTTGGGTCTGACATTTACCACCCTTAGACTTCAAATGCGACGTATCGGACGAAGAGACCGGACTGTACGGTAAGTGTTGCTTACAGGCTCGTTAGGGTTGTGATGAGTTCACTCGTCAGCCACCTTTTCGTCATGTACCTGGGTAGCCGTTACGCACAGCTAGTGCCGCTGATGTGCTTATGGTTAAACCCACTGCCAGCATACTGTCGAGTCTTTAGAGTCCCACACAGAGGGTTCCCTCATTCAGGCAAAAGATGTAGAGGCCGTAAGTTGTTACGACAGCCGTAAGGTGTTACGGCAGGGTTTCAATCATGTTCGTGTCATTGTTATAGGAATAATGATCGGGAGGATAATACTGGTAGGCTTTGGTTTAAGCCGAATACCGGTATTACATTATTGGATTATTTGTATTCGTATTTTTCGGAATTCGGATACGGGTATACGTATACAGTATACGGTATACGGAGGAGGGGTATTTTTGTAATTGTTACAAGGATACCTTCTAGAAGGTGCCACCTCATAATTACATTATTTGTTTTGTGAAAATAAATAAATGAGGTGGAATTTAGAAAATCCAAGCATGGTTGAAAGAATGGGTTGTTTTATTTTATATTGTTTTGGAGTTACTATTGAAGGATGGTGCTAATTTTATCATGCATGCTTCAATTATTTCATTTGAGCCATATCCTTCTTCATGCTTAGATTTTCTCTCATAATCACAAACACTTTCTCTCTCCTTCTTCCCTCCTCCTCCTTCATCCTAAGCTTTACCCTTCACATGTGATGTCAATCAAAAGCTTAAGGTTGAAGATAATTCAATACACTAATCTCTGCATCATCTTAGTGATCTCTTCTAGCAAACTTGATCTCTAGGTTAAACTCTTATGAAGAGTTTGTAGCTTGCATGATAGCTCTCGCATGGATCATCTATGTCTTGAGGTGGCCGGTGATCGAGGACATCGGCAACATCCAAAGGAGCTAAGGAGTTCATCAAAAGAGAAGGCAAGAGTAAAGGAGTTGCACCAAAGAGAAGACCCGAAGGACCGTATCATCGAGGTATAATCCCTAACATAGTAGATAAGATCTCTAGTTAGGCTTTTCTAGTTATGATTTAGACAAGATCTTTGGAAAAGTGTGTGTTGTATGCAAAGAAAATTTTCGTTTATCGCTTCCGCCACCTCACAAGAGTTGTGGGAGTAAGCAACATGCACTAACACTTGTGACATCTTTCTTCTTGACTAGAAGAACTGGAGCTCTCCAAGGTGAATTACTGCTGCGAATCCAACCTTTCTCTAGCAATTCGGTAACCTGCTTCTTTACTTCTTCCAACTCCACTGGTGTCATCGGATAGTACGCCTTTGAGATTGGCGCTGCACCAGGAACAAATCAATCGCGAACTCCACATCTCATTTTGGCGGTAAACCCGAGATGTCTTCGAACACGTCGATAAACTATCGAACTACAGCTGGCGCTTCCTCCTTATCAACTTCCATTGACGAAAGAACGGCGTCTGTTCAGTTGATAAAACTGCACATTTAATATGACATTTTTCCTACTATTTCTATATAGTAAAATGTGTTTATTATAAATATGACACATATGAAGGTTTATTTGCAAAAATACTATTTTCATGTGTTTATATATTATAATTATCATTATGTAGGAAAAAGTAAGCATATAATATCCATGTAACATTTGGCCCATTTAAATAGGCTTACCTTATTAAATACCTTTGACCAATTCTTAAAACTATAATATCATGACAAATGCTTAAGTTAATATCTCAATTAAAACAAATTCTACTGATATTATTTATTGAGTTATTGTGCAGAATTTTCAGGACTGAAATCAAGAAAATCAAAGTTGGCAAAACAAACCTGCCTAAATAAGAAAGTAAACTAAAGAAATCAATTCTGATAGTAACGTAGAAAAGATTTTCAGTTTTCAGATATTCAAAAGATCAACACGTGTCATCAAGATGAAGCCCCAGAACAACGAACCAGGGATCTTAACCACTGGTTTCTATATTAGGAAACTAGGGTAGTTAGGGCATGAGATTTTTTCTGTTGGGATCTTAACCACTGGTTTCCATATTAAGAAACTAGGGTAGTTAGGGCATGAGATTTTTTCTGTTGGGATCTTAACCACTGGTTTCCATATTAAGAAACTAGGGTAGTTAGGGCATGAGATTTTTTCTGTTGGGATCTTAACCACTGGTTTCCATATTAGGAAACTAGGGTTCTAACTCTGGGACTATAAATAAGGACCGAGAGCCACTTGGAAAATTTATCACACCGACGCGATCACGAAGTCCACGACGGCTCAAGAATCCTGGTTGATCATCAACAGTTCATCTACCTCCTTAGAAGAGATCGAGAAGCAAACCAGCATTTTGTAATCATTTTCTAAAGGAACAAAGTGTACTAGATCTTGTTGATTAATAAAGATAGTTTTATTCTATTGCATTTTATTTTCTTCATGATTTCTATCTTTTCTTTTCCCAACATGCGCGAGTAATTCTCCACTTGTTAGGGTTCATAGGATTAGGGTAGATTAATGGATGATGAAGATCCTTAAACTCTTTTTACGTCCTATAAAGTTTATAAATTTTACCAAAAGAATCATTAACATCCTAATCGGGCGCGCTACCTGTTAGTTATATGTATGCCCTAGAGGCCATTACTATACATAGGATGTATATTGTAGTGGATGCTGGAACATATATAGGGAGGACTTTCTTGCTCGACATGATAGTATGCTATCTGGTTGCTCTTTACCTTAACGTGTACACTGATCATCTCTCTGTTACATGTTGGTAAAGCCCTTAGGATGTGTACTTGACTACCTGGACTATGATGTGGATCATACTAGTGGGGACATGGTAGTCCATAAGTACATCCTTCAAGGTCCCTAGTCGTGGGTGTATCGAGACGGGGCATCGATATACCAGAGTAGACTAGCGTATACCTTCTCGACCCATACAGATGGGCGATGGATGGTCCCATATCCATCGGTGTTTGACATCAGAGATGATATACGGGTGCTCAGTAGAGACTGGGTACACTGGACGGACTCGCCGAGAACTCCCAGATGGTAATATACCTTACGTCAGATGGCAGTTCTCTGGTGACACTGGTACAGAGTAGTCTGTTGACCCGAGATCGTCATAGAGTCTTGTGTGGTTCCCACTGTGCTTTGATTTCCATCTTACCACGTCCAAGAGGGCGTGCAAAACGGTGGTTTTTGGGTACAGTCCCGAGTCACATGGAGGCAATGAGCGATAGGAGGGGATTCGTCTCTCCCGGTATAGGGAGTTGATGTTGCGCTGTGTTCGATTGGCTATAACAGGAAATCCCTGGCCAGGGTTACTGAGATATACTGGTAAGTGTTACCAGTAGTTTCTCGAATTGTTATAGACCTCATATCGACATGACTTATCGAGCTATTGGGGTCTGACGTTTACCACCCCTAGGCGAGATATGCGACATATCAGACGATCAGACCGGACTGTACGGTAGTGTTACTGGTTGGATTCACTGGAGTGTGAGCGGGCTTGCTCGTCGATCTTCTGATCGTTCAATACCCGGGTGGCCGTTACGTTTAGCAGACCGCTTGCGGCTTGTGGATGTTTGATATGATCATCATCCGCTGCCGGCGTATTGACGAGTCTTTAGAGTCCTACACAGAGGTTTCCTGGCTCAAGCGAAACGAAATAGGAGCGCATATGAGATATGTGCGGGACCGAGAATAATGCGTGTATGTGATACCGTATTCCATTCTCGCGATGAATGTATCGAATGGTTATATGCGATATAACCTAGTTATCGAATCGATGGTTGATTCGATAAGCCGATACATTGGATACTAGTCGGTTATATGCGATATGACCGGATCATTGAATCAAGTGTTGATTTAATGATTTAATGCATAATTATATATTTGATATATTACTTTGCATTAACTAGTAAAGGTTCACTTTAAATGGATATTCTCACTCGGATGTTCACATTGTATATGTGATATACTTTTGTGCACTTGATTGTATCATGTTTGATGATACATGTTTAACTATAGTTAAGTGTAATGAATTAAGCCATGGTTAAACTAATGATTAGGGTTTTCTTTTCTTACTTATTTATTTATTTATTTTGAATAGATGAGAAAAGAGTGGTTGCTAGTTTTGTAGTTTAGTTGAAGCTTCATGAAGCTTTGACTTTGTAACCATTCTTGTCTTCATGCTTAACCCTAACCATTCCTTTAACCTTGGTCAATTCTCTACACATAACTATAGTTAAAATTATGATAAGTATTGATTTTATATTCTATTTTTAATTAACTTATCATAACACTTTCTTCTTCTTCTTCATCTTCTTCAATGAAGAAAGCTTCACTTCATCAATGGTGGATTGATGAAAAGTGTGAGAAATCCAATTCTAAAGTGAACCCACTTCCTATTTCTTCATCCTCTACCTCTTGCCAAGTAGTATAGGGTGTTTCCTTCACAAGTTTTCATGGCTTGGTGAAGGTGTAGCTTGATCTAGTGATGCCTCGACGTAGATCATCTTCGGCACGTTGTCGACGACCTAGCCCGCCTATTTCTCCGATGAAACCACCGTGAGAGTCATGGTTCGATTTGGTCAGCGGAGAGGACTTCATCGCGGAGCTTAGGAGGTGGTGGACCGGATCTAGAAAGGTTGTATTTCCGTATTCTCTTAGTAAAGTAGTTTACTAGTTGCTTTTTCGCCTAGAATTCTAGTTAACGATCTAGTCTAGGGTTTCTCGGCACCGTAAATTTCGAAATTGGCATAGTTGATGCCTTGTGAGACCTCTTGAGAGTGCCTAAGAACCCTACAGTGGTATCATAGCCTAGCTAGAGCCTTAGGCGACGTCTAGACGGAGTTTGAAGTCCGATCGACTCGAAACCCCAACTCAAAAAAAATGCTCTCTGTCCTTTTTCTAAAATCTGGGATTTTTCAACATTAAAAATATGCAGAAAAATCAGCTGGAAATTCTAAGGGATACTGTAAAATTCGTGTGCCTAATTCCATCAATCCGCCGAGGTTCCACGGCACGAGCATGGATCGTGCGGCGGATCCGCGGCCGTTTTGTCTTTTGTGGCATCTAAATTTGCACAGTAATTCATAATATGCAGTGCTGGTTTTCCTGGGAATTTTTAATATTTTTTCAAGATTTGAATTTTCTGAGTTGTTTTGGGGATTCGAATGTTCGATCGGATTATCAAATTTTGTCTATGTGGCTTTCCGGATAAATTTTAGAATATGTTAAAAAGTTCGACCGGATATAAATACCCAATTTTTCCCCTGTCGGGAAATTTCCAAGTGTTGGATTTTTCCGTAGTTTAACGACGTTCTAAGTAGTGCAAGTAACGCGATGGACCCTCTAGAAGACAACAAACCTTAACTCGATTATGTGACCGTCTTGAACTGCCCTTTGAACCTTCGGGTTTGGGGCAGTACGGCGTGCCACATGTGAGGCGTTGGCTTGACCCTTCTACGGCTGGACCGTTGGTACTGAGGCACGAACTGAATGTTTTTAGACTTATTTCATGTGTTGATCTGTATCGGGAAAACTTGGGTGTTCGATTGTTCGATCGAAAAGTTTAGCATTTTCTATTTATCCGGAATGTGATACAATAATTGGAATTCACAAGAAGTTATGAGATAACTGAATGAATGATATAAACATAGCAGTTTAGTCTCACTTGATCGGTTGCCACGGAATTTTGATGTGATCAAAAGTCCATCGCAATCACGTAGCGTACGCGGATACTCGCCGGGTAAACTTAATAGACAGCCTCACTCCATAGCCCCGACCAAGTGACTGTAGGAGAACCTCGTCGCCGAAAGCATCCGTCCGGGTGCTCGCGGCAGCGGTGTTCCGCCTTGGTGCACTTCGTCGACGGTATCGGGGGTGCAGCCGCCTACTAAAGTTTGCGACGAGCATTCGATCAGGATGTCGGGAATCTTGTTGAATTGCCCGACTTGGTATTGAAAAGTGTTTTCGATAATGAGACTAAAATGCGGGGTTTATAATTGTTAGGCATGCGATGTCTAAGTAATTCATTTGGTCAGGCATGCGATGTCTGAGGAGGTTGCGGATTCCAACTGTTGTAGTTTTACACTTACTTTTCTGTGACCGTAAGTGTAATATGTCATATCGCCGGTTTCGTTGCTATACGTCAACGACAATTGGGATGCGCATATTTACTTACGTTGATGACATGTGATGTTATGTGTTGCTGGATATGTTATATTGGATTGTCGTGTTTGAATAGCCGGGGGTTTTTATGTGAGATGAGTGTTTTTCATTTTCATTCATGTAAAAATATGTTTGTAATATTCTTTTATTGGGGCACTTCCAGGTTGCGGAAGTTGTCACCTTTTGTATATTATTTACTTTTCCGCACTAGGATAGACCCAAGGAGGAGGGCACAAGTAACCGGGTTCTGGAGTCCAGTGGGAGACCAACTCGAGGAGTCGAGTCCGGGTCTCCTAACTCTAGAATTGGTAGGGTTGCTTGCCGCTCTCGTAGGGGTCTAGGGGTGTGGGTTTGGCTATTCATCACGACCGTGGAATCCGTGTTTTATACTGGCTCGTATTGAAAACACGGACGTCCTAGTATATCCAATATTTCATATGATTCTTCTGCTGCGATATCTGTGATGTGATCATGTGATGTTCTGTGATAGATACAATATATAGTATATATGATATATTATATAGGCGTTACTTATGTTTTACACCCGCGCTAGCCCTGCCCCGCTCTGCCGTTAGTTACCTAACCTAACGGTGCACGAGGGGACATCGAGGCGAATGCGGATGGCATAATTGTACGTCGTATTTATCTGTGATGTTTAGGTACTTAATTGATGGGACTTCATTAATGTGATTAATGAAAGAAAAATAAACCTAAGATGTTGTAGAATCGAATTTCAAAATTAAAACAGGTAGCTACAGTTCTTGCTTTGCACAGTGGTATATATGATATATCCTGCACCTTATTCGATGAGGAAAGGACCGAGATCCCTTCACCGGGAGTGACTCCTTTAGCAATAACTGGCAGATGCTACACACTCGGTTTGTCTTTTGAAAGCTTTTAAGTGTTTTTGCTTTGCACAGTGATATATATGATATATCCCGCACCTCATTCGACGAGGAAAGGACCGACGATCCCTTCACCGGGAGTGACTCCTTTAGCAAAACTAGAAAAGCCTCAAAAGCACTCCATTTCAAAATCATTTGATTCTACAACGATATCAAGTTCATTACGCAATAGGTTTTCAGAAAAACCTGTCGTAGCCCTCCGTCATTTCAGATAAGTACTAGTTAGTATTCGTGCTGCGGTTGTTTGGCATGCGTCAAGGCGTAGTGTACGGTAGCTAACTTGTGCTTATCTGCTAGCATACGATGCGATTGGATTAGGGTATTCGTACGGCGTTGTTTGGCATGCGTCAAGGGTCGTGCGGGTGGGTTTAATTCAATCAAGAAATGTACGGGTTGAACTTGACTAGAAGACTATGGGTTGTTTGGCATGCGTCAAGGTCATAGCGAGCTAGGGGCAAAATATTATCGGGAATTTCAAGTGTTGAAATTTGCAATGAGATTGCATACCTTCTATGAGATAGTTGGATCCCGATACCCGCTGCGAGTAATTGTTACTCCTGGTAGAGTTTTACACATTACAATTAGCCGATCAAGTAGGTGTCTAGAAAGGTGTCAACGGGGTTACGCCTCTGGGAAAACGAGGTTTACATTAATTAGGTTCGTGCGAAAGCACGGGGGACCTCCCTCAAAGTACCGACACTGGCCTGGCTGAAAGACTGGCGAACTTGTAGTGTGTAATTAATCCCGGCTAGTCTTTCCTTTTAGGGTTTGAAGGAAGATTTGATAAAAACAGTGGGAGCCATCCTGATTAGATAAAATGATAACCAATCTATTCTTGCAAGAGCGCACGCTGAGTGTTTTCTTCTCTCTCTCTCCTGGTAGCGACCATATCACGCCTTAATCAAGATAATAATACGGATATTTGACCGAACCCGCTTGTTATACTGAGCTGGGGAACGTTGGTCCCGCTCCAACTTATAATTGTTATAAGACAGAGCAGGAAATTGGGGAATACCAGATTTCCCATGCCGCCCAAACGAAGAGAGTGCATGCTGATGCATCATCTTCGGGTGTGTTCATTACAGAGAACTGTTTCTCAGTATCCTTTACGTCCTGGGTATGTGATACCAAATCAGGATCCCAGATATGTAATCTGTTACATAGGGCTACAGAAAGGTAGAGAACTGAGAACGGGTGATAAGTTTCATGAGGCAGAAAACGAGGCAAGTGTTGCAGCCAAGTCTGTTGGTCACTGTCGCCCTGTATTACCAATACATTGATTCTGAACGAATGTTATTAGATACCGAACCTGATATACAAAATCATATCTGTCTCTTTATTAGTAAAGAAACGGTAAAATTTTGTATTGTTGGATAATGTTTTGAACATTTCCTATATCAAAAGTTGATCGGTTCAGGCACGTTATCTAAAAGCGTTGATGTTCTAAATCAAACTACAGTTCTTAGTATACGGAACACACACAAGAGGAAGAGTTCAGAAATGAACGAATCCTTCTTGAGGCATTGTAGACTAGGTCATATCAATGTAACCCGACTAGCTGAAGTTACATGTAGATGCATATTTAAATCAGTTTGAATTTACATCTTATGAAACTTGCCAGTCATGTCACAGAGATAAGATGACCATAGCTCCGTTTACTGGAAACAGAGAAAGAATTAATGAACTCTTGGGATGATACATGTTGATGTATAAAGGTCCCCTGTCTACACATGCCAAGACCGGTTCTTTGTACTTCATTACATTCTCTGATAATTGGTTAGAAGAATTAAAGTTAACCGCAATCAAGACGGTGTCGCTATGCAGCTAGCCGGTTGAGCACGGGTCGATCCACAGGGAGATGGTGGTATTTGCGTTCTTGTCTTAGACGAGTCAATAAAGAATGAGTATATGTTTGTTCGATTCTAACCTATGTGTATTTATTTGCAAGTATGAAGTTGTTAAGAAAAAGATACGAGATTGTAAGCTAAAGAAATCCGTACTCAAAACCTTTGAGCCGAGTCTTGACCGATTGAAGCTAGAGCAATCGGCAACAACGTGGATTAGGGGATTTAAGCGCGGTATTCGTGGAATACGGCTTATTTACCCTTGTCCTTCCGTTCTTGTCTCTTGCTTTCGCCTCCGGCCAAACCGAACGCAACCGGTCGCGGTTAGGAATCACCGTTACCTTGTTAGGGTAGGGTGCCTAACGGAGCGCTTGCGTATGGTTTGGGCGGAGTTCAATGGAAAATAACGGGAAAAGGAAATGAGAAAAGAAAATCTTAACTTACAATACCGTATTTATTCTTAACAACGATAATTACATTCATTCACAAAAAAGAACCAAAAAGAGAGAACAAAAAGAAAAGAACAAAGAAAAGAAAAGATTACAAGTAATTAAGTGCATGAATTAAATTGCAAGAAAGTAAAGCAAGGTAATAAAAAGCAAGTAATAGATAAGCAATAAAAAGAACAAGAAACTAGAACTCAAGACAAGCATGTGATCAATAGCCAACCCTTAAACTTGCAAGCTCAATCAAGAGGTTGCAAGATCAAGGGAAGGGTAGAGAACGCATGTGAAATGAAGCGCTAATTCCATAAGAAAATACGACCCTTGAGATCAATAACTAACCCTTAACCATTCAAACTCAATGAAGAGGTTGAATGATCAAGAGAAAGCAAGAATCTCAAGGGGAAGAAGAAACAAAAGAGAATGATACAAAAAGCCCTCATCTTCATTGATCTCCCACTCAAAAAGCTCTCACTACAATTTTCATGGAAAAAGAAATGAAGAAGAAGAAGAAAAAGACTAAATCCTAACAAAAAGAGGAACAAAAGAATGACCCTTGGCTTAGCTCAATTCTGGAGTATTTATAGGCAGAGGGTTGAAGACCTAGGGCAAGAATCTGCCACAATATGAAGTCCCCAAACTACCTCCAAAAAACGACACGACAAGGAGTCAGTAAGGCCGCGGATCCGCCGCCAATACCCCCTATTGGCCGAGGATCCGCCGCACTATAAAGGGTTCAGGGCATGGGCTTTTCTGTAGGTCCCTGGTCTGCTGTCCCCTGTTGTCTGGTACATGTATTTTCTGATAATCTTTCCAGAATATCTTCAGAATTCTTAGTCCAAGATTGCTATCTTTTCTTCACTTTTGACTTCTATCTCCCTCGAGCTCCGCGCACCTATTGATTCTTGTGCTGCCCCCCTCGTGCTCTGTGCTTGTCCCAGACACGAATGACCACTGTCATATGTCTTGTCTCAGGAACTGGTACTCGGCACTAGACGGATAAGGATGACCGGAACCCGGCTTTTATCTGCTGTCAACAGATGTTCTGCTTTTGGCGTAACTGTGGAGATTTTGTCTTGATTTGCAATATTTGGACTGAAAACCTGTACTCTGTAAATATGCAACAAACACGGATTAAAAGCACCTACCTATAAACACACGAGCATAAGAATGGGTGGTATAAAATGCAGTATTCTGTTATGAACAATAATCTCTCAAGATTCAGACATATGTTCCTGTTGAAACACAAGTCCGAACCTTTTGAGATATTCACAGAATATGATTTAGTAGTAGAGAACCAAAATACGAGTATAAGTATTATGTCCTTTGATGTGATCAAGGAGGAGAATACTTGAGCACGGAATTCCTGGACTTTTCTAAAGGAGAATGAGATTCTCTCTCAGCATTACTCCTCCGTATACACCATAGCACGATGGTATATCGGGGCGGAGCAATCTCACCCTATATGATAAGGTGTGCTCTATGATGAGTACTACTGAGTTACCTATTTCCTTTTTGGGAGTTATGCACTTGTGAAGCTGCATACCTATTGAATAGGGTTCAAATCAAATCAGTTGCCTACCACTTCATATTTGATATGGAAAGGGAAGAGTCCATATCTTAAGTTAGTTAAGATTTGGAGTTGTCCGGGCTATGTCTAAAAGCATAATCCGGACAAGCTCGAGGCAAGATCAGTTATGTAGAACTGGAATGGTTTCAGCTATACAAACTGCAACTGATGATTTGGTAGAACCATACGATTCAATAGTTTCCAACGAACCTCAACCTCTCCGCCGATCTAGTAGGGTTCCTCACCCACCTGAGAGATACTTCGGTTTCTCTATGACAGTGGGAGCGAGGATTGCATCATGAGATGATGACCCAACTAGTTTCGAGCTGGCCATCAGGAGTAAGGACTCTGTAAGAATGGCGTGATGCTTAGCGATCTGAGATGGAATCCATGTACACCAACAAAGTATGGACTTTGGTTGCTATATCTGAAGGGTTAAATCCCCATCAGGAGCAAGTATATCTTGAGAAGATTACTTGGTGTAGATGGAAAAGTTGAGACTTTCAAAGCTAGGCTTGTTAAAGATTTTCATCATCGACCAAGCGTGGATAATGATGAAACATTTTCAAGTGGCTATGCTTAAGTCCATCCAAATCCTACTTGCCATGGCTACATACCATGACTACGATATCTGGCAGTTGGGTGTCATGACTGCTTTTCTAAATAATGTTTTAGAAGAGAGAGTCTATAAGTACACAGCCAGAGGGCTTCGTAAACAGTGGGAGCAGCAGAAACGTGTACAAGATGCTTTATAGGATAAAGCAGGTATTGCGGAGTTGGAACATCTGTTTTGATGAATTAGTCAAAGAAGTTGACATCGTCAAAATGGTAGATGAACCTTGTATAAACAAAAAGGTAGTAGGGAGTATGGTGATGATCCTCGTAGAGTACGTGGATGACATGCTCTTGATAGGGAAGGAGTTTCCTATGCTACGCCCGGTCAATCTCCGCTTATCACAAAGATTCTCCATACAGGATCAAAATGATACCTCCTAAATCCTGGGTTTTGGATCTATGAGATAGATCTAATTGGATATTAGGATTCTCACTAGTTGTAGTGAGATGGTATCAATCGATCCTGGGGAGAATCACTGGAAGTGTTCTAGGGTGATAAAGACGACTGAATGTCAGTCACAGGCATTGTCTTTACCCTCAGTAAAGGGACGGTATGTTGGAAGAGTTCCAAGCTAGATACCGTGACATACTAGACGATAAAGGCAGGATACATCGCTATTTAAGATGCTACCAAAGAGGCAGTCTGGGTGTATATTGGTTCATGAGATGAACTACGTTCCTACCATTGTGAGACAATGGAGCTGTGGCTTATGCCAAGGAACGCCGGTCCCATCAGTGATCCAGACATATTCTAAGGCAGTATCACCTGATCATGGAGATAGTTGATCTCCAGGGTGATCGAGGTTTGGAGAGTAGACTCAGAGGACAACACAGCGGATCCACTCACAAAGGCCTGTTCCCAGAGAGAGATTTTTATGGGATGGTTGAGTATGAGATACTACAACCACTGCTATCAGATGGCCCTAGTGCAAGTGGAAGATTGTTAGTTATATGTATGCCCTAGAGGCCATTACTATACATAGGATGTATATTGTAGTGGATGCTGGGACATATATAGGGAGGACTTTCTTGCTCGACATGATAGTATGCTATCTGGTTGCTCTTTACCTTAACATGTACACTGATCGTCTCTCTGTTACATGTTGGTAAAGCCCTTAGGATGTGTACTTGACTACCTGGACTATGATGTGGATCATACTAGTGGGGACATGGTAGTCCATAAGTACATCCTTCAAGGTCCCTAGTCGTGGATGTATCGAGACGGGGCATCAATATACCAGAGTAGACTAGTGTATACCTTCTCGACCCATACAGATGGGCGATGGATGATCCCATATCCATCGGTGTTTGACATCAGAGATGATATACGGGTGCTCAGTAGAGACTGGGTACACTGGACGGACTCGCCGAGAACTCCCAGATGGTAATATACCTTACGTCAGATGGCAGTTCTCTGGTGACACTGGTACAGAGTAGTCTGTTGACCCGAGATCGTCATAGAGTCTTGTGTGGTTCCCACTGTGCTTTGATTTCCATCTTACCACGTCCAAGAGGGCGTGCAAAACGGTGGTTTTTGGGTACAGTCCCGAGTTACATGGAGGCAATGAGCGATAGGAGGGGATTCGTCTCTCCCGGTATAGGGAGTTGATGTTGCGCTGTGTTCGATTGGCTATAACAGGAAATCCCTGGCCAGGGTTACTGAGATATACTGGTAAGTGTTACCAGTAGTTTCTCGAATTGTTATAGACCTCATATCGACACGACTTATCGAGCTATTGGGGTCTGACGTTTACCACCCCTAGGCGAGATATGCGACATATCAGACGATCAGACCGGACTGTACGGTAGTGTTACTGGTTGGATTCACTGGAGTGTGAGCGGGCTTGCTCGTCGATCTTCTGATCGCTCAATACCCGGGTGGCCGTTACGTTTAGCAGACCGCTTGCGGCTTGTGGATGTTTGATATGATCATCATCCGCTGCCGGCGTATTGACGAGTCTTTAGAGTCCTACACAGAGGTTTCCTGGCTCAAGCGAAACGAAATAGGAGCGCATATGAGATATGTGCGGGACCGAGAATAATGCGTGTATGTGATACCGTATTCCATTCTCGCGATGAATGTATCAAATGGTTATATGCGATATAACCTAGTTATCGAATCGATGGTTGATTCGATAAGCCGATACATTGGATACTAGTCGGTTATATGCGATATGACCGGATCATTGAATCAAGTGTTGATTTGATGATTTAATGCATAATTATATATTTGATATATTACTTTGCATTAACTAGTAAAGGTTCACTTTAAATGGATATTCTCACTCGGATGTTCACATTGTATATGTGATATACTTTTGTGCACTTGATTGTATCATGTTTGATGATACATGTTTAACTATAGTTAAGTGTAATGAATTAAGCCATGGTTAAACTAATGATTAGGGTTTTCTTTTCTTACTTATTTATTTATTTATTTTGAATAGATGAGAAAAGAGTGGTTGCTAGTTTTGTAGTTTAGTTGAAGCTTCATGAAGCTTTGACTTTGTAACCATTCTTGTCTTCATGCTTAATCCTAACCATTCCTTTAACCTTGGTCAATTCTCTACACATAACTATAGTTAAAATTATGATAAGTATTGATTTTCTATTCTATTTTTAATTAACTTATCATAAAACTTTCTTCTTCTTCTTCATCTTCTTCAATGAAGAAAGCTTCACTTCATCAATGGTGCATTGATGAAAAGTGTGAGAAATCCAATTCTAAAGTGAACCCACTTCCTATTTCTTCATCCTCTACCTCTTGCCAAGTAGTATAGGGTGTTTCCTTCACAAGTTTTCATGGCTTGGTGAAGGTGGAGCTTGATCTAGTGATGCCTCGACGTAGATCATCTTCGGCACGTTGTCGACGACCTAGCCCGCCTATTTCTCCGATGAAACCACCGTGAGAGTCATGGTTCGATTTGGTCAGCGGAGAGGACTTCATCGCGGAGCTTAGGAGGTGGTGGACCGGATCTACAAAGGTTGTATTTCCGTATTCTCTTAGTAAAGTAGTTTACTAGTTGCTTTTTCGCCTAGAATTCTAGTTAATGATCTAGTCTAGGGTTTCTCGGCACCGTAAATTTCGAAATTGGCATGGTTGATGCCTTGTGAGACCTCTTGAGAGTGCCTAGGAACCCTACACTACCAATTTATTGCTAGTCTCGACCGCGATTAGATATTAGATTAATGATTGTTTTGGTAAAGGCTAGATATGAACGGAGATCCATGTCAAGATAGGGGTTAAGAGTGGGAACTCTTTTCCCTCCAGAAACCCTAATCTACATGCATCACTGTCGATCTAGTTTTAAATCTATTAAAGGATAAAAAGAGTTATTTTTAATTAATCCTCCATGACTACTAAATCTTAAAGAACCCTACAAACCCTCTTCTACTATAAAACTTACATCCGTAGTTAATTTAGATCTATATCCTGCATCCGTGTTTGACATAAATCTAGAACCTATAACCATTCTTCGCCATTCTTTATTCTTCCTCCTTTCTTTCTCAACACGCCTAAAGTAAGATTAAAAGATTCAACGTTTCCTTGAGGACGGCCCGTACTCATCTCGGTCTAGCTACACGCGACACCGTTATTGATTGCGGTTAATTACTACACATAGATCGGATCAATCAAATGGCGCCATTGCCGAGGATACGTGCGTAATTTTTTATTCTTACTATTTGTGTTGAATTCTTATTCGATCTATATCATAAAAATAAAACAAAACCGTATATTGCATATTTAACAATTAGTGTGCGATTTTGCGAGGGAATCTGGAGTCACTTTAATGAGGATATAAAGATTCAGAGACATTCATCAAGACCCAGAGGAGCAAAGGAAGAAACAGTGAAAAAATTAAACAAAGAACCACCTAAAGCGCGGCGGAACCGCGGTTATTGTGTGCAAACGGCGGCAGAACCACGGTGGTCTTGGGGAGTTGTGCCCTCAAACTTTTCTGGTATCTTTTCTATCTCTTTCTCTCTCCTCTGAAAAATCCAATAATATATTTTCTGCAGGATTCTTTGCAAAATATCGCCGCTCAAAAATCTTTTTGCGAGTTTTGTTTTGCGGTTTGATTTTGCATATTTTAATATGGACATTAAGGGGCAAAGACCAAATTTAGATTAGTTGGGGATTTCATCACCCTTCCTAAGCCCCACAAATTACAAAATGAGCATCCGCATCACCCTACATTAATAAAAAAATATCTAGACATGACTCTAAGGACTGTCGCGCTCAATAAGGACAGAGAAAGGTCGTGGGTAATTTATTGCTTATCCGCATTACTTTTGTGGTGCCTAGGCAAGTGTGTCTAAGGCAAGTGGTTATTTAATTAGACCCGCTATTTTCGGTGATTCGTATAGCGGATACCTCCCACTTACCTGGCATTTACCTGGCCACAACAGTAGTAAAGAGGTGGTAGAGGATTGATCCTACGGCTTGTCCTTTGGAAGTCTAGGAGCGGTCTAGAGACATGACCTAGGTAACCTTAGTTCTAGGGTTGTTTGTGCATTTTTGTATGATTTGTCTTAAGACCCACTTTTTTCAAAACAAACCAATTTTAAATCACACACACGCTGCCACCTGCGCTAAACCCGCTTAGTGCATGCTTGGCTGGACACAGGATTCTAGTGCCCGTCTTGTCCGCGTTCCTACTATCGACTCCGAAGTCGGTGCTTCTTCATCTTCTTTTTCCTCACCACCCACCACATCGACCGAGATGGACGGTACTCCATCAAATTATAATACCATGCTGCTACTGCCTGTAGGTGAGCAGAATCCACCGCGCATCTCTCTCCAAGAGAGATGCTATCCTATACGTGGTCCACTTCCTACTTGTCTATCTATTCCACCAGCCAACGAGGATAATTTTGAAATTAAACCCCACTACATCAATCTTTTACCAAAATATCATGGTCTCGAGTCTGAAGACGCATACGTCTTTATTACCAAATTTGAAAATGTATGCGCTATGATGGGTACTTCACAGCTTTCTGTGGATGCTATGAGATTACGTCTTCTCCCATCCACTTTGTGCGATATAGCTGAGAAGTGGCTTTATAACACAGCCGCACATTCTATTTCAAACTGGAGAGAATTCTTCACAGCTTTCCTAAAGAAATTCTACCCTAATCATAAGACAGCTCGAGTCCGTAGCGAAATAAATCAATTTACCCAGCTTCCCAATAAACCATTTTCGAAGTGTTTTGAACGCTTCAAGGATTTGTTAGTTCAATGTTCTTATCATGGAATCCCTAGATGGGATCTATGCAGAATCGTATATGAGGGCATTAATCCTACAACAAAACAGATACTTGAATCCATGTGTCAAGGCACCTTCATGACTAAATATGATGGTGAAGCCTGGAGATTTTTAGAAGATTTCGCTGAAAAAACTTTACAGTGGCAGAGTGTAAACCAACCATCGTCTAGGGGTGGTATTCACCAATCTGATGTTTCCATAGGAGTTAGAGATGAAATGGAAGCAATGCAAAAGAAATTCGAAACTATGGAACATAAATTTTTAGTAGCCTCACTAAATCAGATGACACTCCCTAAAACTATCTGTGGATGTTGTTCTGATCCATCACATCTTATGGAAGAATGTCCTTTGAATTCTCCGTTTCAAGGTCAAGAGCATACCAATGCTTCTTTTCAACAAAGACCTAGAAACAATCCGTATTCTTCCACTTATAATCAGGGTTGGAGGAATCGCCCTGACTTTGCTTGGAACCAACAACAAACTCAAAACACGATTCCAAACTAAAACAACTTTCAAAGGGTCCCTCCACCACAACAGCAACCACTATAATTGAGTCAGTACCCCTTTCAATCGCAACCTTTTTCAAAATCCAGCCAACACTTCTGCACCGCATAATAATTCTTTGCAATTGGCCGGTACCGATAACTCCTCTTCACTCGCATTGGATTTGTTTATGAAACATTCCATCCAAATGTCGGCTGATATGAGGTCCTCTATTGATACCATAAAGAAAGACTCCGCCTCTTACAGTGAGAGTATTAAATCAATAGAAGCCTAAATTGTACAGTTGAATGCCGCGATGAGTGCGAGAGAAAAAGGGAAACTTCCATCTCAACCTATACCTAATCCTGGCCACTCACAAAGTTATAATGTGAGTGTCGTTACCATGTTGAGATCAAGAAGAGTGCTAGATAATCAAATGGGTGAACGGATTGATGATGAGGAATCAATTGAAACCCCGGCTTCTACTTCTTCCCCTACTTCGTCTAGTCTCCCACCTTCCTCCTAGCCTATTCTCCGTGTTCCTCAAGGCTCGAACCCTCAGCCTATTTCCACAAATCTATCTAAAACGATCCACACTCCAATTTTGGGATCCATTCCATCCCCACAATCCTCTCCAATGTTGGACCCAACCCTTATTGATAAAGCACCTTATCCAAACAGGTTAAGGGGCAACAGACCAAGTCCACAAATAGAGAAGATTGTGGAAATTTTTAAGCAAGTTAATATAAACATTCCTCTCCTAGATGCTATTCAACAAGTTCCATCTTATGCAAAAATCCTAAAGGACTTGTGCACTAGGAAGAGAAAAGTTCAAGTACCTAAAAAAGTTTTCCTTACGAGTAATGTGAGCACTGCTTTTACACAACAACTACCCAAGAAACGAAAGGACCCTGGAAGTCCTACAATTTCTATTTCTATTGGGGGTAAAAATATCAATCGTGCTCTACTCGATTTAGGTGCTAGTGTTAACTTGCTTCCATATTCTGTTTATGAGCAATTAGGGATCGGAGAGTAAAAACCGGCGCATTGCACTCTTCAGATGGCCGATCGATCTATCACCCAACCTAGGGGTGGGCTAGAGGATGTGTTAATCAAAATCGAAGAATTTGTATTCCCTGTAGACTTTATTGTTCTCGATACACAACCTGTAGCGAACCCACGTAACCAAATTCCGGTGATTCTCGACCGCCCCTTTCTGGCCACTTCCAATGCTGTAATCAACTGTCGTAATGGGTCTATGACCCTATCCTTCGGGAAGATGTCAATAGAGCTTAACATTTACAAGTTGGGAAGTGTACCCTTCGAACCTTCTGCTCAAGCATGTTTTGTCGAATTAATGGATGTTGACAGCAGCGAATTTGATCAGTTTCATGATACTGATCTAGACTCATTTTATATGTTGTTGTTTGACCCAACTATGTATTATACACATACAGACTCTTCCATTGAGTTTTCCGGGTCAACATCTAACCATGATTATGAACCTTTCATGGAGTCTGACGATCACCCCGTCTTTTCTAATGAGATTATTCTTCGGGGTATCGATGAATGCTTTGAGGAAATTTTCGCTGATGAACTCGCATTTTTAAAAGACACGGGTGTTGAGATGAATCAACTCCAAGATAAAGAAATTGAACCTCCACCCCTTCTTCTGGATAATCACAAGAATGCGAGTAATCCATCATCACTATCACTGTGCCGTCTCTCCAAATTGAGACGCAATCCTTTTCTTTTACACCACTTATCTCTTCCCCACTTCTTCCTGACTCTATACAACATGTTCTTCCACCAACCGGTGTGTTTCACCGATAAATTCTTCGAATGGTTGGTGTTGACTTTTGGTCTTTGCAAAGCTTGGCATTGACCAATAACTTTGACCCCCTCTTGTGGTTTTAAATGCTTAATATTGTTTAACTCAAGTTTGGGGGGGGGGATATTTTGGCTCTTGAAAGAAAATAATTTTTACTAAATTGTGAGCCAAAAATAAGTTTGGGAGAGAATTTCACTTTCATTATTTCTTATCCCCTTTGATAACTTTTCCTTCCAAGTCTACAGATTTTGAGATTTAAAAGATAACAACAGTGAGGACATTGCCGCAAACAGGTTTGGGGGAGGTTTGTGCTTATTTACACAATACTTTGCATTATACTATATATAAGCACAAATTTTTTTTTATAATAAAAGAGTAGAAAGTGAAAAATTATATATGAAAGATAGGAATGGTTTAAGAAAAACAAGAAAGTTAGAAGTTTTTTTTAAATGAAACTAGTAATAAGTAGTTATGAGCTGTTGTCCCAAGGATTAGTAAGATGAAGAAAATTGCTAATCTGAGGATAAAAATAAGTCTAAAAAATAGTTCCTATTCTTAAAGCCAAACATTTAAACGTTGATACCCTACTACACGCACTTACACACATCTTGAAACTTGGGATAGTAGAGAATACCTTGAAATGCTCTTGTCTAAAAGCCTTAGTATGAAAGAAAATAAAATAAAATATAAGTGGCGAATAAAGAAAAAAATGAACACTGGTTTTGTAATTACCAAGGCAGCATAAAAAAAATATAGCGAGGGTGCTTTATCACCAAGTGCCTTAGACCAACTGGTTTGGGAGCCACTGGTAAGCCTTCGGTGTTACAAGACGAGAAATTACACCTTAATACGCAAGCATATTTTGTAATCGGTCGGTTAGTATCTCAAGAAATATTAACGGTCGCATGAAAGATGTGTGAGCAATTTCATAAAAAAAAATTCACCGACTAAATAGTACTTTGGAGGATGGACAAGAGTATGATAGCTTGAATTGAATTCTCTAAGTGTAGAGATATCTTTCACACACACGTAGAGGTATATGATCAATGTTTGGAAGAAAGATAGGGAAGAAGACTAAAGGCGATGTTTTATTGAGAGATGATGTGATTTCTAATATCTTTTCACGACCATTAAGATAGGGCTCTTAGCAACTGAAAAACTGGTGTAGTTGATAACTCTTATTTTCAAGTTCATTCTTTTGTAGTTCTTATCTTTATATGTAACTTTCACCATCTCTTTTTTATTATAGAATTTTGTGGGTGTAATCTGCTGAAAACCATCAGGAGACAACACTTCTCCTACTAGGACACTTAGAGGTTTAACGGTTTGTTGCACGTGCTCAGTGCAATCGTGTTGTCTACGAAAGTGTGCTACTTAGGTTTTTCTTTTTCTCCTTCTCTTGAATAACTAGTTTGCTCGGGACGATCAAAATTAAGTTTGGGGGTATTTATTCAGTTGATAAAACTGCACATTTAATAGAACATTTTTCCTACTATTTCTATATAGTAAAAGGTGTTTATTATAAATATGACCCATATGAAGGTTTATTTGCAAAAATACTATTTTCATGTGTTTATATATTATAATTATTATTATGTAGGAAAAAGTAAGCATATAATATCCATGTAACATTTGGCCCATTTAAATATGCTTACCTTATTAAATACCTTTGACCAATTCTTAAAACTATAATATCATGACAAATGGTTAAGTTAATATCTCAATTAAAACAAATTCTACTAATATTATTTATTGAGTTATTGTGCAGAATTTTCAGGACTGAAATCAAGGTATCAAAGTTGGCGAAACAAACCTGCCTAAATAAGAAAGTAAACTAAAGAAATCAATTCTGGCAGTAACGTAGAAATGATTTTCAGTTTTCAGCTATTCAGAAGATCAACACGTGTCATCAAGATGAAGCCCCCGAACAACGAACCAGGGATCTTAACCACTGGTTTCCATATTAGGAAACTAGGGTAGTTGGGGCATGGGATTTTTTCTGTTGGGATCTTAACCACTGGTTTCCATATTAGGAAACTAGGGTAGTAAGGGCATGAGATTTTTTCTGTTGGGATCTTAACCACTGGTTCCCATATTAGGAAACTAGGGTTCTGACTCTAGGACTATAAATAAGGACCGAGAGCCTCTTGGAAAATTTATCACACTGACGCGATCTCGAAGTCCACGACGGCTCAAGAATCCTGGTTGATCATCAACGATTCATCTACCTCCTTAGAAGAGATCGAGAAACAAACTAGAATTTTGTAATCATTTTCTAAAGGAACAAAGTGTACTTGATCTTGTTGATTAATAAATGTAGTTTTATTCTATTGCATTTTATTTTCTTCATGATTTCTATTTTTTCTTTTCCCAACATACGCGAGTAATTGTAACATTTCAGAAAATATAAAATATTATTTTTGGAATTTAATATTAAAATAATATATTTCCCAAAAACTGCCCGATTTACGAAATTGGGGTTTTCGAAAAAGGGTATAAATATATACCAATATTTGTGAAATAATTGGAAATTAAAATGATTTATTCATTTAAAAATATATTTAAAGGATTTGGCATTTTTAAAATTTATTAAATTCAGTTTTGATAAAAACCCGATTAGTGCACTGCTAATCGCGATTAAGCCAAATCCGTGTTTCTACAGTTTTCATGGTTAGTGCACCGTGACATGTTTTATTTGGTTACATGTTATTTCATTTATGGTTTTATATGGGTGTATGTGTTGTTTTTGGTGAGAAAAAGAAATGAGAAAAAGAAAAGGTCAAAGGGGAGACATAATGATTGGGTTAGGTGGGCTTTTGGGAGAGAGAGAGTGTGTGATTGTAAGAGAGGGGGGGCTGCTGCTGCTGCCATTTCATATCGCCCATCTTTTTTTTCATCTCCCTCCTCATCTTCTCAACTCCATAACCCTCCACTTAAATCCTAGATCTACCTCCAATAAATCCCCAAAAACCTACACTCCCTTCACAAAAATTAGTCACCATCTCTTCCTCCACACGATGAACCGAGCAAAGTAGGATTTTGACGACTTTGGGAAGTTAGTGCTGCCTAGAGGGGATCAAATGAGGTATAATTCCTTCCCTTTAGATTAGTTTTGCGTGATATCGTGTTTTGGATGTCGTTTTATGATGTTGCTGACCTGCTGTGACCCCGAGCATTTACTGGGAAAACAAACAGTAAGATAGTGTTGTACCTGTAACCCTAAGTGACCACCTGAAGAACGAGACCCTTACCACCGGTTTTGTCCGGCGGCTAGTGAAGAAAATCCGGCGACCTCGGGTGAATAGGAGAGCCAGGGTGTGGATTTTGTAGGGTGGTTACTTGATGATGTTTAGAGGTATTTGGTCCTACTATATTTTTTTTGTAATGACTATAGGTGAATTCTGGGGACTTTGGTGAGTGTTTGCTTGACCATGGTAACACGATTCATGACCTGAGCCATAGAGCTGAGCCGTTGCACGAACTCAGGAATTGACCCATATCAGTTTTGTGACTTTGAGTGTGCCTATGGGGTATCTGGAGCAACCCAGGGAATATCTGAGACAACCAAACAATACTAGGGGCCTAGATATACTACTAGGAGACCACTCTGACCTGATGAACCCAAACAGGGACCCTCTGGCCGGCGAGCTCGGAATTTTGGGTATAGGGGCTGGCCACTTGGTGAATGTAGGAGCTTAGGTTGGTTCGGTAGCTCACCTATACTATATACATCACCCTATACTTGTTTGCTTGGCTTTATCTGACCTGAGTCAAAATCTGGGAACACTTGTGTGTGATTTAGGATATGTTTCCGTATTTTAAATGATGAGTTTTGATATTTGGATTCGTTTTGGTTGTTGAATGTTCATACATCAACAACAAGGGTTGTTTGGCTGATTTTGTATGCATAAGCTATAGGTTCTAACCTATGAGCAATGCGCGTGCCTTTTTGGTTTTCCGCCTTGATTTTGATACATATTGCGATTTTTTATTTTTGTAGGTACCCTCGCATGGATTCCGATGCGATGAATCGTGACGTCATCGACTTCGGCGAGCGAAGACTACGGTGAGTAGATCTATATCTACCGGGGAAGTCGAGTGGATAGCGTATAGCACCCCCGCAAACTTTTGATGGGAAACCGATTTATAGAATATGGTTAGGAAACTAGGGTTAGAATGAGATAGCTATGAACCATATTAGAAACTGGAGAATAGTTAGAAGTGATATGTTATTACTGTCGTAGGATGACGTTTAGCGATATTACCGCTTAGGGTACTGTAGGACTAGATAGTCGATATATAGATAGTCGATATAGATGCGTCATCTGAACCATACCTTTTTCTAAACCAAAGAATCATATGTATCTTTTAAATGTATACCTTGAGGGATGTTACGGATTTTCAAATGATATATTTTCCTTAAAAATACCGTAACCCCTGTTTTCAAAACTACGATTCACTTCTTTAAAAATCGGATTGTATGGTTCGGGTGTGTATGTTAGATTAGATACTTATGTTTAGTAGAGAAAGAATGTTGATGTAAATTCGATTTGATGTGTGTTTTAAATGCGATGAAAGGATATAAGAGGGATATGATGAGATGATGATATGATGATATGATGGTATACGGATGCGAGTCGATCGAGATGGTTTATACCCTGCCTGTCCCCTAATATGAGATTATTGCGGATATGAACCGGGACATAGGTATATAGATATACATACATATATAGAATGTTGTGAATCATGGATGATAGGCCGTATGTGATATTAGGCCGTACCCTCATTTGTCGTATAGGATGATAAGATCCCTATTAGTTTAATGCCGCCGCACGATGATATTCTGTGCGTGATGAGTTTGACTTGATGATTGATCCTTACCCTTGACTAGAGGTTGCCGTACGATGTATTATACCGTACGCGATGTTATTGGGCTAGATGTCGATTGATAGATTCACCGACTCGGACATATGATAGTTACGTATACCTTATAGCTGTTAGCTGATGTTTACCTTGTGCTGCATTCATGATATTATTATTGCATCGCATATACCTGTTATAGTACACCTGCACCATTATCGATGATGCGTATGTTACACGTACACATATTTGCCGGCTCACACACTTCATCTTCGATAATTGCCATGTCACTACACAGTAGGGTTGCTGCATCATGACAAATACATTGATACATTCATACTTACAGATATACACATTTGTATATCCATATTCGTGCACACATACATTGGTACATCTATACTTGTGCATATACATATTGTACCTACATAGATAACTGGTTTTATTGTAAAATTGGGAACCGCATGTTATATTTTAAAAACTGGAATCATTTTAAAAGAGCGGTTTTCCCTTAATATGTCATATCACTATTCCGCGTTGCATGATACACGATTTGCTTACATTTCTATTATATGTCGCACACATCATGCTCTATTATTGTACGCATTGAGATATGCTGTTTTCATGAGATTTCTGGATTTGAGAACCGTGGACATTTTAAAAGAGATTATGTGTTGTTTCAAAAACCCGGTTTCTCTTGATATGATATTTCAGTGCGTCCACCATGTGTTTTCTCGGTTCTGAGAGCGACATGTGAAACCCAATTCGAGGAGGCGGATGAGGCCGATTGTGGGTACATGGTGGCCCCGGTATGGTACCCCAGGGCAAGAAAGGGATGCTGTGTATACAGAAGGTGAGCCTGGCAGAGGGACTACTACCTACCGGTGATAGTATTTGGGCTCGGCAGATATCCGGAGGATACCGACCGGAGTCGAGAGATGATATGGGCCGATCTGGACTGACGGAGCTCGTGGGCTGATCCAGACTGACGGAGCCCGATATATGAGGATTTACGTACCGATGCTGGGCACGGTTTTCATGATGTTTTCAAGTGTCGATGCTAGGCACTCAGGTTCCATGATTTGATGTGTCAGGAGGGACACCGTTGATATATATATCCTCATACTTTCATGCACACTCTTTTATAATATTTACATGCATGATATTGTTGCGTCAGTGGTTGACGCGTGGACTAGATCCACATACATACATACACTGATTCTACTATTGGAGATTATACACATGCTTATAGACATTGATTTATGGGTGGACGAGATTCACATATCTGCATGCATTGATTATTACTGTTGGATGTTATTGTAAGTGCACGGCAGCGCCCCGGCCGTCTGTCCGAGACCAAAATGCGGAAACGAAACTTTTCTTTAACTTTAAAACCGGCGCTACCGCATACTAAAACCCGGATCGTAACCATTAACCTAATGCTAGCAAACATGAGAAAGGGTAGAAAGCTATACCGAGTGATCCGTGTCCTTCGGTCTTCGGCCACCATCCCGATCTCCTCGCGGAATCTCCGGTCTCGATCTTCTCGTCGGAAAGGACACCACATCGAGAAGTCTTTTTACGGTCTCTCGCTTCGTCCGAAGCAACTCGGGCACGAAGTGTGCTAGCCGACGTGCCCAAGGTGAAGTAGAGAATGTTGTGATCACTTTGTCTCTTGCATCCATGGCTTTGGATGGAGGTTAAAGTGTTGCCATTGATGGAAGCAATGAGCTAGAGGAAGAAGAAGAAGAACAAGAGCTTTTCTTTTTCTTTTCTTTTCTTTTGTTGGAATGAGAGTGAGATTATGAAAATACAAGACCAATAAAATCAACCATGGCAGCCCCTCTCTCTCTCCATCTCATTTCAACACATTAAACAAAACACTAATGTGACATATTTGCTAAAAAAGAGACCATGAGTCATCTAAATGTCCATGTCACATTTAATGCATTGCATGATGAATTTCTAGCTCATTATTTCCATTAACAAACATTAATCCAAATGTTTGCAACAACAATAAAAAGATACGGCAACATCTAAATTAAACTCGTGACGGATCACAAGGATACCCCTCACCTGTATATACATACCTGCATCCGCATTCCGACTAAATGCGAATGCGACGAGACTAAAGTTATCCAACAAATCTAATACTAGGATCCGGCTTAAACCAAAGCCCACTAGTATGATCCGTCCGATCATGATCCGTGCAATACCGCACGTATAAGATCGAA
This sequence comes from Agapanthus africanus, assembly GCA_030015575.1. Taxonomy (NCBI): domain Eukaryota; kingdom Viridiplantae; phylum Streptophyta; class Magnoliopsida; order Asparagales; family Amaryllidaceae; genus Agapanthus; species Agapanthus africanus. The sequence continues at coordinate 217,048,985 of CM057337.1, read as the reverse complement.
CCCTGCCATATATCATACGGCCTCTACAACGTTTCGCCCGAAACTTGAGAAACTGTCTGTGGGGGACTCTAAAGACTCGTCAATACTTTGGCTGTGGATTTAACCACTTGCACGTCAGAGGTATTAGCCATACGTAACGGGCTACCAGGTATTGACCAAAAGGGACGTCGATGAGCGAACTCATCCTGACACCCTACTGAGCCGGTCAGTGACAATATCCGTACAGTCCGGTCCGTTCATCTATGAGCATCGCATGGTGGGCCTAGGGGGTTGGTAAAAGTCAGACCCCCAAAAGCGGTACAAGTCGTGTCGGAGTGTAGCCCAGAATACCCTGAGATACTACTGGAATACCTACCAGTAAATCTCCTGCCTTGGCCAAGGACTTCATGTACTGGCTCTCCTAGACACAGCGCGACCTCACTCCCAATACTGGGAGAGACGAACCCCTGCCGATCCGCTCACTGCCTCCATGTGGCTCGGGACTGTACCCAACTAAAACCTGTTTGCACGACTCCTTTGAGCCGTGGTAGGGTAGTAATCAAAGTACAGTGGGAACTCATACGAGACAAATGACGATCTCAGGTCGATGAACTTGTTGGACATAGTGCCCTCAAAGTCAATTATTGGGTCGCAGGCACGTGATTGCAATGATTGAGGAGGACCTACACCGGTAGGACAGTGTTTCTCGAGATGATAGTATGCTATCTGGTTTGCCTTTATCAGTCGTGTACAGGTTCAGGTGACTGATCACTGTTACACATTGATAGAGCCCTTAGGATCTTTCTTTACTACCAACAGTATGACGGCGATCATATACATGAGAGTTGGGTGGTTTATAAGCATATCCTTAATTGTGGCCCCTAGTCATGGGAGTTTTGAGACAGGGCATCGATACTCTGGAGTAGACTAGTGTATACAGTCGAGACCCCGACGAGGGGCGGTGGCCGGTCTCACAAGCCACTGGTGTCAGTTGGATCACCTAAGATGTATACAGGTGCTCATTGGGTTATGAGTACACCGGACAGGACTCACCGGGAATCTGCTAGTTGGTATTATACCTATCGTCAGATAGCAGTTCCCTGGTGACATGTGTACAGGTTAGTTCATCGACCTGAGGTCATCATTTGTCTCGTGTGAGTTCCCACTGTGCTTTGATTTCTACCCAACCACGGCTCAAAGGAGTCGTGCAAACAGGTAGTTTTTGGGTACAGTCCCGAACCACATAGAGCCAAGTGAGCTGATCGGCAGGGGATTCGTCTCTCCCGGTATTGGGGATGAGATCACGCTGTGTCTAGGAGAGCCATTACACATAGCCCTCGGCCGAGGCAGGAGATTTACTGGTAGGTACTCCAGTAGTATCTCAGGGTGCTTTTGGGCTACACTCCGACACGACTTATACCGCTATTGGGGGTCTGACGTTACCAGCCGCCTAGGCAGATATGCGATACTCATAGACGAACGGACCTGACTGTATATACATTGTCACTGTTAGGCTCAGTAGGGTTTCTGGATGAGTTCGCTCATCAGCTTCCCTTGAGTTCAGTGCATGGGCAGCCGTTACGCACAGCTAGTGCCGCTGACGGCTTGTAGTTAAACCCACTGTCAGGGTACTGACGAGTCATTAGAGTCCCCCACAGATAGTTTTCCAAGTTCGGGCGAAACGTTGTAGAGGCCGTATGGTTTTATGGCAGGGTTCGGAAAATGCACGTGCGTTTACGCACGTGTCATATTTCGGGCAGATAATACTGGTGGGCTTTGGTTTAAGCCGGATCCGAGTATTATATTGAGTAGATATAATATCTTTGTCTCGGTTGCATTTGTATTCGGTCGTAATACAAATGCGGGTATGTTTATACTGTTACGGGGTTGTCCTGAAATTCGTTTCGGGATCGCTTTTGGAAGTTGCCAGTTTCCAGTTTTCTATCGCCCTTATTAAACATTCGGTTTAATGCGGATATATCTTTTCTTCACTTGGGTGAGTCATGAGATGAGTCGTGTTTCTAGAAGGTTCTAGAATGGTAACTAGGTTAGTGACTCATTATTGTTCATTTAATGATCTGCTAGGTATATTAGTGAGTCACCTTTACCATTAATGCTTTTTGTTTTTGCTTTGATATTTCTTCATGATAAGTATTGCTTATGGTCACCTCCTCTTTTCCTACACTCACCTCCCTCCTTCTATATATGTGGCCGGCCCCTCTTGGAGAAAGATTATGGTTGTTGTTTAAAAAAGATGATAGTTTTTGGTGTATGGAAATTTCATAGCTCCTTTTATTCCATCACCGGATTCAAATGGCAACTTCATTAACCGTTCGTCCATGGCTTTGGACGAAGCGAGACAAAGTGTTCTACTCATTCTCTGCATCAATCTTGGTCATCTCTTTTTGCAAACTTGATGACCGAGTTGCCTCGGGTCAGAGGCGGGAGCCCGTTTAAAGATCCGTTGATGTGGTGCCACCTGGACGAGGAGATCGGAGATCGATGAGTTCGGAGCAGTCGCAACGGAGCGTGGGATGATGGTTAAAGAACAAAGGACTCGGATCGTTCGGTATAACCTTTCTACCCTCTTTGTAGTTTGTTAGTTTAGCAATAATGGCAGATCCGGGTTATAGTATATGATAGCGCCGGTTAAAAAGTTTTTGTTCCGCATTTGGCGTCTGTTAGACGGCCGGGGCGCTACCGTAGACTTACAGTGGTATCAGAGCCATGCCATTAAGCTTTACTTGTTAGTTATATGTATGCCCTAGAGGCCATTACTGTACACAGGATGTATATTGTAGTGGATGCTGGGACATATATAGGGAGGACTTTCTTGCTCGACATGATAGTATGCTATCTGGTTACCCTTTACCTTAACGTGTATGTTGTTTGTCTCTCTGTTACATGTTGGTAAAGCCCTTAGGATGTGTGCTTGACTACCTGAACTATGATGCGGATCATACTAGTGGGGACATGGTAGTCCATAAGTACATCCTTCAAAGTCCCTAGTCGTGGGTGTATCGAGACGGGGCATCGATATACCAGAGTAGACTAGCGTATACCTTCTCGACCCATACAGATGGGCGATGGATGATCCCATATTCATCGGTGTTTGACATCAAAGATGATATACGGGTGCTCAGTGGAGACTGGGTACACTGGACGGACTCGCCGAGAACTCCCAGATGGCATTATACCTCACGTCAGATGGCAGTTCTCTGGTGACACTGGTACAGAGTAGTCTGTTGACCCGAGATCGCCATAGAGTCTTGTGTGGTTCCCACTGTACTTTGATTTCCATCTTACCACGTCCAAGAGGGCGTGCAAAACGGTGGTTTTTGGGTACAGTCCCGAGTCACATGGAGGCAATGAGCGATAGGAGGGGATTCGTCTCTCCCTATACATTCGTCTCTCCCGGTATAGGGGGTTGATGTTGCGCTGTGTTCGATTGGCTATAACAGGAAATCCCTGGCCAGGGTTGCTGAGATATACTGGTAAGTGTTACCAGTAGTTTCTCGAATAGTTATAGACCTCATATCGACACGACTTATTAAGCTATTGGGGTCTGACGTTTACCACCCCTAGGCAAGATATGCGACATATCAGACGATCAGACCGGACTGTACGGTAGTGTTACTGGTCGGATTCACTGGAGTGTGAGCGGGCTTGCTCGTCGATCTTCAGATCGCTCAATACCCGGGTGGCCGTTACGTTTAGCAGACCGCTTGCGGCTTGTGGGTGTTTGATATGATCATCACCTGCTGCCGGCGTATTGACGAGTCTTTAGAGTCCTACACAGAGGTTTCCTGGCTCAAGCGAAACGAAATAGGAGCGCATATGAGATATGTGCGGGACCAAGAATAATACGTGTATGTGATACCGTATTACATTCTCGCGATGAATGTGTCGTATGGTTATATGCGATATAACCTAGTTATCGAATCGAGGGTTGATTCGATAAGACGATACATTGGATACTAGTCGGTTATATGCGATATGACCGGATCGTTAAATCAAGTGTTGATTTAATGATTTAATGCATAATTATATATTTGATATATTACTTTGCGTTAACTAGTATTGGTTCACTTTAAATGGATTTTCTCACTCAGATTGTACACATTGTATATGTGATATACTTTTGTGCACTTCATTGTATCATGTTTGATGATACATGTTTACTTGAGTTTGTGTAAAGATTAAACCATGGTTATTTAAATGGTTAGGGTTTTGTTTTTCATATCTATTTATTCATTTATTTATTTATTTTCTTTTTGGAAAAAGAAATGAGAAGAATGGTGGCTTTCTTTGTTTGTAGTTGAAGATTCATGAACCTTTGACTTTGTCCACCATTCTTATCTCATGCTTAACCTAACCATTTGTTTTAACCCTAGTTTAATCTCTACACTTGACCATGGTTTAGGTTATGATAAGTTTTGATTTTTCTTTTCATTTTGAATTAACTTATCATAACAATTTCCTTCTTCTTCTTCATTTTTCAAGTGAAGAAAACCAAGCTCCATCAATGGTGATTGTTGGAAAAGAGTGAGAAATCCAAAACTAAAGTCTACCCACTTCCTATTTCTTCATCCTCTACCTCTTGCCAAGTAGTAGAGTGTGTTTACTTCACAAGTTTCATGACTTGGTGAAGTTGTGAGCTTGATCTAGCGATGCCTCGACGTAGATCATCTTCGGCATGGACATCGACGACCTAGCTCGCTTATTCTCCGATGAAGTCGACGCTAGAGCCCGGATTTGATTTGGACAGCGGAGAGGACCTCATCTCGGAGCCGTGGAGGTGGAGGACCGGATCTACAAAGGTTGTATTTCCGTTTCCCATTAGTTAAATGTTAACTAGTTTACTTTTCGCCTAAACTTCTAGCAAACGATCCGTAGTCGGGTCTCTCGGCACCGTTAAAATTTTAATTTGGCATGTTCGATGCCTTGTGTGATCTCATTAGGGTACCTAGGAACCCTACAGTGGTATCAGAGCCTAGCTAGAGCCTTAGGCGATGCGTAGACGGAGTTAGAAGTCCGATCGACCCGAAACCCCGACTTTAAAATGCTCTCTGGACATTTTTGTAAAATGTGGATTTTTGCAAATTAAAAATATGCAGAAAAATAAGCAGGTAAATCTAAGAATTACGATGCAAAAATTACCTAATGATCTTTCTAAAGTGCGGCGGAACAGCGGCATTAGCGTGCTAATGCAGCCCTTCCGCGGCCCTTTTGTCTTATCTGCCATTGAATTTTGCACAGTAACTCCTATTTTTCAGTGCTGGTTTTCCTGGGAATTTTTAATATGCAATATACAGTTGAGCATTTTTGGGTTGTATTGGGAATCAAAGATTCGATCGGGGTTTCAAATTTTGTCTATGTGACTTTCCGGATAAATTTTAGAATATGTTAAAAAGTTCGACCGGATATAAATACCCAATTTTTCCCCTGTCGGGAAATTTCCAAGTGTTGGATATTTCTGTAGTTTAACGACGTTCTAAGTAGTGCAAGTAACGCGATGGTCCCTCTAGAAGACAACAAACCTTAACTCGATTATGTGACCGTCTTGAACTGCCCTTTGAACCTTCGGGTTTGGGGCAGTACGGCGTGCCACATGTGAGGCGTTGGCTTGACCCTTCTACGGCTGGACCGTTGGTACTGAGGCACGAACTGAATGTTGTTAGACTTGTTTCATGTGTTGATCTATATCGGGAAAACTTGGGTGTTCTATTGTTCGATCGGAAAGTTTAACATTTTCTATTTATCTGGAATGGGATACAATAATTGGAATTCACAAAAAGTTATGTGATAACTAAATGAATGTTATAAACATAGCACTTTAGTCTCACTTGATCGGTTGCCACGGAATTTTGATGTGATCAAAAGTCCGTCGCAATCACGTAGCGTACGCGGATACTCGCCGGGTAAACTTAATAGAAAGCCTCACTCCATAGCCCCGACCAAGTGACTGTAGGAGAACCCCGTCGCCGAAAGCATCCGTTCGGGTGCTCGCGGTAGCGGTGTTCCGCCTTGGTGCACTTCGTCGACGGTATCGGGGGTGCGGCCGCCTACTAAAGTTTGCGACAAGTATTCGATCAGGATGTCGGGAATCTTGTTGAATTGCCCGACTTGATATTGAAAAGTGTTTTCGATTTTGAGACTAAAATGCGGGGTTTATAATTGTTAGGCATGTGATGTCTAAGTAATTCATTTGGTCAGGCATGCGATGTCTGAGGTGGTTGCGGATTCCAACTGTTGTAGTTTTACACTTTTTTTTCTGTGACCGTAACTGTAATATGTGATATCGCCGGTTTCGTTGCTATATGTCAACGACAATTGGGATGCGCATATTTACTTATGTTGATGACATGTGATGTTATGTGTTGCTGGATATGTTATATTGGATCGTCGTGTTTGAATAGCCGGGGGTTTTTATGTGAGATGAGTGTTTTTCATTTTCATTCATGTAAAAACTTGTATGTAATATTCTTTTATTGGGGCGCTTCCAGGTTGCGGAAGTTGTCACCCGTTGTATATTATTTACTTTTCCGCACTAGGATAGACCCAAGGAGGAGGGCACAAGTAACCGGGTTCTGGAGTCCAGTGGGAAACCAACTCGAGGAGTCGAGTCCGGGTCTCCTAACTCCAGAATTGGTAGGGTTGCTTGCCGCTCTCGTAGGGGTCTAGGGGTGTGGGTTTGGCTATTCATCACGACCGTGGAATCCGTGTTTTATACTGGCTCGTATTGAAAACACGGACGTCCTAGTATATCCAATATTTCATATGTTTCTTCTGCTGCGATATCTGTGATGTGATCATGAGATGTTCTGTGATAGATACAGTATATATGATATATGATATATTATATAGACGTTACTTATGTTTTACACCCGCGCTAGCCCTGCCCTGCTCTGCCGTTAGTTACCTAACCTAACGGTGCACGAGGGGACATCGAGGCGAATGCGGATGGCATAAGTATACGTCGTATTTATCTGTGATGTTTAGGTACTTAAATGATGGGACTTCATTAATGTGATTAATGAAATAAAAGAAACCTAAGATGTTGTAGAATCGAATTTCAAAATAAAACAGGTAGCTACAGTTCTTGCTTTGCACAGCGGTATATATGATATATCCTGCACCTTATTCGATGAGGAAAGGACCGAGATCCCTTCACCGGGAGTGACTCCTTTAGCAATAACTGACAGATGCTACACACTCGGTTTGTCTTTTGATTGCTTTTAAGAGTTTTTGCTTTGCACAGTGATATATGTGATATATCCTGCACCTCATTCGACGAGGAAAGGACCGACGATCCCTTCACCGGGAGTGACTCCTTTAGCAAAACTAGAAAAGCCTCAAAAGCACTCCATTTCAAAATCATTTGATTCTACAACGATATCAAGTTCATTACGCAATAGGTTTTCAGAAAAACCTGTCGTAGCCCTCCGTCATTTCAGATAAGTAGTAGTTAGTATTCGTGCTACGTTTGTTGGCCTGCGTCAAGGCGTAGTGTGCGGTAGCTAACTGGTGCTTATCTGCATAAGCATATGATGTGATTGGATTAGGGTAGTCGTGCGACTTTGTTGGCCTGCGTCAAGGGTCGTGCGGGTGGGTTTAATTCAATCAGGAAATGACGGGTTGAACTTGACTGGCGGACTATGGTTTGTTGGCCTGCGTCAAGGTCATAGGACGCTAGGGGCAAAACATTATCGGGAATTTCAAGTGTTGAAATTTGCAATGAGATTGCATACCTTCTATGAGATAGTTGGATCCCGATACCCGCTGTGAGTAAGTGTTACTCCTGGGAGAGTTTTATACATTACAATTAGCCGATCAAGTAGGTGTCTAGAAAGGTGTCAACGAGGTTACGCCTCTGGGAAAACGAGGTTTACATTAATTAGGTTCGTGCGAAAGCACGGGGGACCTCCCTCAAAGTACCGACACTGGCCTGGCTGAAAGATTGGCGAACTTGTAGTGTGTAATTAATCCCGGCTAGTCTTTCCTTTTAGGGTTTGAAGGAAGATTTGATAAAAAGCAGTGGGAGCCATCCTGATTAGATAAAATAATAACCAATCTATTCTTGACAGAGCGCACGCTGAGTGTTTTCTTCTCTCTCTCTCCTGGTAGCGACCATATCACACCTTAATCAAGATAATAATACGGATTATTGACCGAACCCGCTTATTATACTGAGCTGGGGAACGTTGGTCCCGCTCCACCTTATAATTGTTATAAGACAGAGCAGGAAATTGGGGAATACCAGATTTCCCGTGCCGCCCAAACGAAGAGAGTGCATGCTGATGCATCATCTTCGGGTATGTTCGTTACAAAGAACTGTTTCTCTGTATCCTCTACATCCTGGGTATATGACACTAGATCAGGATCCCAGATATGTAATCTGTTACATAAGGCTACAGATAGGTAGAGAACTGAGAACGGGTGATAAGTTTCATGAGGCAGAAAACGGGGCAAGTGTTGCAGCCAAGTCTGTTGGTCACTGTCATCCTGTATTACCAATACATTGATTCTGAACGAATGTTATTAGATACCGAACCTGATATACAAAATCAAATCAGTCTCTTTATTAGTAAAGAAATGATAAAATTTTGTATTGATGGATAATGTTTTGAACATTTCCTATATCAAAAGTTGATCAGTTCAGGAACGTTATCTAAAAGCATTGATGTTCTAAATCAAACTACAGTTCTTTAGTATACAGAACACACACAAGAGGAAGAGTTCAGAAATGAACGGATTCTTCTTGAGGTATTGTAGACTAGGTCAGATCAATGTGACCCGACTAGCTGGAGTTACATAAAGATGCATATTTAAATTAGTTTGAATTTACATCTTGTGAAACTCGCCAGTCATGTCACAAAGATATAATGACACCAGCTCTGTTTATTGGAAACAAAGAAAGAGTTAATGAACTCTTGGGATGATACATGTTGATGTATGTAGGTCCCCTGTCTACACATGCCAGGACTGGTTCTTTGTACTTCATTACATTCTCTGATAATCTCTCAAGATTCAGACATATGTTCCTGTTGAAACACAAGTTCGAACCTTTTGAGATATTCACAGAATATAAGTTAGAAGTAGAGAACCAGATATACGGGTATAAGTATTATGTCCTTTGATGAGATCAAGGAGGAGAATACTTAAGCACGGAAATCCTGGATTATTCTAAAGGAGAATGAGATTCTCTCTCAGCATTACTCCTCCGTATACACCATAGCACGATGGTAAATCGGGGCGGAGCAATCACACCCTATATGATAAGGTGTGCTCTATGATGAGTACTGCTGAGTTACCTATTTCCCTCTAGGGAGTTATGCACTTGAGAAGCTGCATACCTATTGAATAGGGTTAGAATCAAATCAGTTACCTACCATTTCATATGCGATATGGAAAGGGAAGAGCCCATGTCTTAAGCTAGTTAAGATTTGGGGTTGTCCGGCCTATGTCTAAAAGCAAAATCCGGACAAGCTCGAGGCAAGGTCTGTAATGTAGAACTGGAAAGGTTCCAGCTATACAAACTGCAGCTGATGATTTGAAAGAACCAAAGGATTCGATAGTTACCAACGAACCTCAGCCTCTCCGCCGATCTAGTAGGGTTCCTCACCTACCTGAGAGATACTTCGGTTTCTCTATGACAGTGGGAGCGAGAATTGCATCATGAGATGATGACCCAACTAGCTTCGAGCTGGCCATCGAGAGTAAGACTCTGTAAGAATGGCTGGATGTTTATCGATCTGAGATGGAATCCTTATACACCAACAAAGTATGGACTTTAGTTGCTATATCTGAAGGGTTAAATCCCCATCAGAAGCAAGTAAATCTTGAGAAGATTACTTGGTGTACATGGAAAGGTTGAGATATTCAAAGCTAAAATTGTTAAAAGTTTTCGTCATTGACCAGGCGTGGATAATGATGAAACCTTTTCCAGTAGCTATGCTTAAGTCCATCCAGATCCTACTTGTCACGGCTACATACCATGACTGCGATATCTGGTGGTTGGGTGTCTTGACTGCTTTTCTAAATGATGATTTAGAAGAGAGCGTCTATAAGTACACAGCCAGAGGGCCTCGTAGACAGTGGGAGCAGCGGAAACGTGTGCAAGATGCTTTATAGGATAAAGCAGGCATCGTGGAGTTGGAACATCTGTTTTGGTGGATTAGTCAAAGAAGTTGACATCATCAAAATGGTAGATGAACCTTGTATAAACAAGAAGGTAGTAGGGAGTATGGTGACGATCCTCGTAGAGTACGTGGATGACATACTCTTGATAGGGAAGGAGTTTCCTATGCTGCGCTCGATCAATCTCCGCTTATCACAATGATTCTCTATATAGGATTAAAGTGATACCTACTAAATCCTGGATTTTGGATTTATGAGATAGATCTAAATGGATGTTAGGATACTCACTAGATATAGTGAGATGGTGTCAATCGATCCTGAGGAAAATCACTGGAAGGGTTCCAGGGTGATAAAGACGACTGAATGTCAGTCACAGGCATTGTCTTTACCCTCAGTAAAGGGACGGTATGTTGGAAGAGTTCCAAGATGGATACCGTGACATACTAGACGATAAAGGCAGGATACATCGCTACTTAAGATGCTACCAAAGAGGATGTTTGGGTGTATATTAGTTCATGAGATGAACTACGTTCCTACCATTGTGAGACAATGGAGTTGTGGCTCATGCCGAGGAACACCGGTCCCATCAGTGATCCAGACTTATTCTAAGGCAGCATCGCCTGATCATGGAGATAGTTGATCTCCAGGGTGATCGAGGTTAGGAGAGTAGACTCAGAGGACAACACAGCGGATCCACTCACAAAGGCCTGTTCCCAGAGAGAGACTTTTATGGGATGGTTGAGTATGAGATACTACAACCACTGCTACAGATGGCCCTAGTGCAAGTGGGAGATTGTTAGTTATATGTATGCCCTAGAGGCCATTACTGTACACAGGATGTATATTGTAGTGGATGCTGGGACATATATAGGGAGGACTTTCTTGCTCGACATGATAGTATGCTATCTGGTTACCCTTTACCTTAACGTGTATGATGTTTGTCTCTCTGTTACATGTTGGTAAAGCCCTTAAGATGTGTGCTTGACTACCTGAACTATGATGCGGATCATACTAGTGGGGACATGGTAGTCCATAAGTACATCCTTCAAAGTCCCTAGTCGTGGGTGTATCGAGACGGGGCATCGATATACCAGAGTAGACTAGCGTATACCTTCTCGACCCATACAGATGGGCGATGGATGATCCCATATCCATCGGTGTTTGACATCAGAGATGATATACGGGTGCTCAGTGGAGACTGGGTACACTGGACGGACTCGCCGAGAACTCCCAGATGGTATTATACCTCACGTCAGATGGCAGTTCTCTGGTGACACTGGTACAGAGTAGTCTGTTGACCCGAGATCGCCATAGAGTCTTGTGTGGTTCCCACTGTACTTTGATTTCCATCTTACCACGTCCAAGAGGGCGTGCAAAACGGTGGTTTTTGGGTACAGTCCCGAGTCACATGGAGGCAATGAGCGATAGGAGGGGATTCGTCTCTCCCGGTATAGGGGGTTGATGTTGCGCTGTGTTCGATTGGCTATAACAGGAAATCCCTGGCCAGGGTTGCTGAGATTTACTGGTAAGTGTTACCAGTAGTTTCTCGAATAGTTATAGACCTCATATCGACACGACTTATTGAGCTATTGGGGTCTGACGTTTACCACCCCTAGGCAAGATATGCGACATATCAGACGATCAGACCGGACTGTACGGTAGTGTTACTGGTCGGATTCACTGGAGTGTGAGCGGGCTTGCTCGTCGATCTTCAGATCGCTCAATACCCGGGTGGCCGTTACGTTTAGCAGACCGCTTGCGGCTTGTGGGTGTTTGATATGATCATCACCTGCTGCCGGCGTATTAACGAGTCTTTAGAGTCCTACACAGAGGTTTCCTGGCTCAAGCGAAACGAAATAGGAGCGCATATGAGATATGTGCGGGACCGAGAATAATACGTGTATGTGATACCGTATTACATTCTCGCGATGAATGTGTCGTATGGTTATATGCGATATAACCTAGTTATCGAATCGAGGGTTGATTCGATAAGACGATACATTGGATACTAGTCGGTTATATGCGATATGACCGGATCGTTAAATCAAGTGTTGATTTAATGATTTAATGCATAATTATATATTTGATATATTACTTTGCGTTAACTAGTATTGGTTCACTTTAAATGGATTTTCTCACTCGGATTGTACACATTGTATATGTGATATACTTTTGTGCACTTCATTGTATCATGTTTGATGATACATGTTTACTTGAGTTTGTGTAAAGATTAAACCATGGTTATTTAAATGGTTAGGGTTTTGTTTTTCATATCTATTTATTCATTTATTTATTTATTTTCTTTTTGGAAAAAGAAATGAGAAGAATGGTGGCTTTCTTTGTTTCTAGTTGAAGATTCATGAACCTTTGACTTTGTCCACCATTCTTATCTCATGCTTAACCTAACCATTTGTTTTAACCCTAGTTTAATCTCTACACTTGACCATGGTTTAGGTTATGATAAGTTTTGATTTTTCTTTTCATTTTGAATTAACTTATCATAACAATTTCCTTCTTCTTCTTCATTTTCCAAGTGAAGAAAACCAAGCTCCATCAATGGTGATTGTTGGAAAAGAGTAAGAAATCCAAAACTAAAGTCTACCCACTTCCTATTTCTTCATCCTCTACCTCTTGCTAAGTAGTAGAGTGTGTTTACTTCACAAGTTTCATGACTTGGTGAAGTTGTGAGCTTGATCTAGCGATGCCTCGACGTAGATCATCTTCGGCATGGACATCGACGAACTAGCTCGCTTATTCTCCGATGAAGTCGACGCTAGAGCCCGGATTTGATTTGGACAGCGGAGAGGACCTCATCTCGGAGCCGTGGAGGTGGAGGACCGGATCTACAAAGGTTGTATTTCCGTTTCCCATTAGTTAAATGTTAACTAGTTTACTTTTCGCCTAAATTTCTAGCAAACGATCCGTAGTCGGGTCTCTCGGCACCGTTAAAATTTTAATTTGGCATGTTCGATGCCTTGTGTGACCTCATTAGGGTGCCTAGGAACCCTACATTACTAACTTATGCTAACGTGTTTAAAATATCGATCGAACGGAATTTCGAAAACTACAATTTTCTGGGTTAAAGTTTCTGTCGATTTTTAAAAGGATCTAAAAATTATTTTGCATGTCACAGAAAACAGAGCAGGCTTTTTTAAGAATTCTGGTGAAATTTGGTCAACTGAAGCTTCCAAAGCGTCGCGGAACCGCCGTGCAAACCCTAGTTTGGCCGAGGTTCCGCCGCCATTTTGGAGCTATAGTAAACCATTTTTCTAAAGTAGGTTCTTCTTGTAAAATTGTTGTTTATGGAATATTTCTTTTGGGCCCAAATTTTTTATTGTACACCAGATGTACGTGGGGCCCACTTCGGGAAGTTTTGTCGATCGAAATTTTAAACTTGTTAGTTTACAGTATTTTCATTATATCTCCGACCGTGAATGTCATTCGAGCGGTAAACCGCGTCTAATTGCTATAGTTCTTTTAGACGGGTTTGCGAACGTGACATTCGCGTTGATGTTCTGTGTTGTGCTGTGATGTTGCGGATTTGTCGTGGTGGATAGCAGTGTGCAATGGTAGTGCAGTTTGGATTTGATATTTGTACATTTGATATTGCGAGGCGAGCGTCCAACATGTGGACTGCCGTCACTGCCTGTTTGCATAATATTCTTTTAGGGCACGACCGGGCTGAGGTCGATGTACCCGTTGTACATATTATTTATTTCTGTACTAGGTTTACCCCACGACGGAGTGCACGGATAGCCGGGTTCTGGTGGGCAACGGGTCCGCATCTCATGGCTTTGAGAGGCAGAGGGGCCTCACTCTAGAATTGGCAGACTATTCACTGCACTCGTAGGGGGTATAGGTTGACCCAAGGAGGGGTGCTCAAGTTACCGGATTTCGTGAAGTGCTGGGTGGTCCATTCACTTTGCTGTAGGGGGATGCCTCGCTTCAGGTTTTGGCGGGTAACTTGCCGCACCCGTAGGGGTCTATGTTTCATTGCACAGGCTATCCACACGACCGGGGGAACGTCGGGTTTCAGTAGTGGCTCTGTGAAACCCGAGGATCCCAGATTATCTGTATTGTTCTGTGATGCTTATTACTTTTCTGTAATGTTGCATATTATCACGCCTGGAGCGATTATTGTATATTGGTATATATACTAGTAGATGTTGTATATGTTTTACACCCGCGCTAGTCCAGTCCCCGCTCTTTCGTTAGTTAAGTAACCTAACGGATGATGACAGGACCCAGTGACGAATGCGGATGGCGTATACGTACATTTTATTTTCGTTCTTTTCTGGTGTGATTAATTGATGGGACTGCGTTGATTTTGATCAATGCAAAGGAAAACAAACCTGTTTGGATGTTGTTGGAACAGTTTTAAAAGTGTTATTACAAAGACGTTTCATTTTGTTTTGCATAGCGGTATTCGGTTGGAATATCCTGCACCTCATTCGACGAGGCAAGGGCCGATATCCCTTCACCGGGAGTGACCCCTTGGGCAGAAGTTTGTGTCAGGGTAATAACTTCACTATAGTCGATTACAAGTTGCTTTGCATCGCGGTATTCAGTTGGAATATCCTGCACCTCATTCCACGAGGAAAGAGCCGAGATCCCTTCACCGGGAGTGATCTCTTTAGCAAAGGTTTTCGCCACTATATTTTTATAAAAAGCTATCGGGTTCCTTCAGCGATATTAAGTTTGTTACGTTAAAGGTTTTTCGCCAAAAACCAGCCGTAGCCTTCCGTCATTTCTTTTGGGTATTCAGTAGTATTCAAGCTATGTATTTTGACCTAACGCCATGACATAGTGTTTGGTAGCTGCTGGGTATTCATTTGTTGCATAGATAGATGAGTTGGTTTGGGACAGTCGTTCTTCCATTTTGACCTAACGCCAAGGGCATGTGCGGGTGGGTTCAAATTGACAAGATAGTAACGGGTAGAACTTGGCATGTGACTTATGACATTTTAACCTAACGCCAAGGTCATAAGAGCATGGGGCAAAAATAATATCGGGAGTTTCTAAAGAAACTGAAACTTGCCAAGTATGCGCATACCTTCTGGAGTGTGATAACGTGAGTGGATTCCGTCACGTTATCATGCGATGGGAGTTGGATCCCGAATCCCACTGATGAGTTGGTTTACTCTTCGGGTGATCCCGATTGATTCTTCTTTTAGGTTTGGAGGAGAATTTGACAGTACAGTGGGAGGTTTCCTGATTAGATAAAGTGATAACCATTCTGATCTAGGTTAGAGTGCACGCAGAGTGTTTCTTTTCTCTCTCTCTTTGGCAGCGACCATTGACCGACCCTAGACTATGACTCAGTGACCAAGTTGACCGAATCTTCTTAAAATACTGGCTTTTGGATTGTCCGAGTTGCATAAGTCATTTCCGCTCCTTCTTTTACCCTTTGGATTTCTCAGAACACCCCATATTATTATAGACATCCACTTCCATTGGATAGATCCATCGTATGGTTATATACGAACTCGGAGGGACTTCTTCGAGGATGGATCGAGGTTCAGGAGAAATAGAATTGGTTTATTCAGTTGTCTTTTATTATCACCTTCTTTTAGGTTGCGAGGGCTCCTTAGTTTAGGAAAGTACACCTATTACACTTATTGGATAGTCTTATTCCAAACCATAGGCAGGTGCCGAAAGGTATGGAATGAAGAAAACCAATTAGCCTAAGTAGGGTGTGCAGAAGGTAATATGTAAAGAACAAAATAAAGGGATTAGAAAAGAGGGCAAAGTAAATTGCGACTGTTATCATTCACGACCAGACCGCGTACTTCATCGCCACTCCTATTTCACCTTTGCTTTTTTCCCCAGTTCGGGAGAAATAGAATAAGGTATTATTTAGTTGTCTTTTATCATCACCTTCTCTCAAGTTGCGAGTACTCCTAGGATTAGGAGAGTACACCTATTATGCTTACTGGATAGTCTTCTTCCAAACCATAGGCTGGTGCTAAACGGTAGGGAAGGAAGAAAACCATTTAGCCTAACGATGGTGTACAGAAGGTAATGACTAAAGACGGATAAAGGGATTTGGAGAGATGGCAAAGAAATATACGGTTAAAGTCATGAATTGGATTATGGAAGAGGCATTACTAGGAATACCAGGATACCCCTACGAAACATTTTCATATTTCAGTGCATTGTTAAAAGGAAAACTGATTTCCCGATTAGATACTAACTCCAAGGTATGTATTTACCAGGTTTCATTCTCATATCTGTATGGTTTTACAGATGATGAGTGGGAGTAAGTTATTGGAAATTAGGTGATCATCCTCATTATATCGGAATTCGTTGTAATTGGTGATATTTGAGGAAATCGCCTGGGTACAGTTTTAACCTACGATGCACAGGTTTTGAGTTATTCAACTCAGCGGACTTATACAGAGTATTGTATGTTGTCTAGTGTCCGTCAGGACAAAAGGGGTAGGTCCTCGTACTATGTTCCGTTTACTTATGACTTCTCTAGTTTTTGGACAAGTGTTTCGTAGAAATACAAGGTCTAAGTTTTGAGAAGTTGTGGGTATAAGAATAAAGTAGAGAACCAGATGTCGCAAGTATCGGGATTCTTCAAAGAGATCGAAGATGTAGATTCTTGTGATTGGTGTTCAGATAATAATAATGTTTTTTGAGAAACTTGTTTCTCTTTCAGGTTACTCATAATTGGATGTATCCCTAAGTTGAGTAATGCTGATTAGCCTCTTTCCATTAAGATGCTATGCACTGGAGACAGCTGCATGATTAGAATCTGGTTCCAATTAAATCAGTGCCAAAGTTTCTATATTGGATATAGAATGGTTCATACCTTAACGATGTTAAGGTATGGGGAGTTGTCCAGCTTATGCTTAAAACCAGACTCTGGATAACTCAGGGTACGTTCTGTAATGGCAGTTTGTGGGTTGACCATGGCTATGACGAGGGTTGATTTTCTACCATCTGGAAGATCAATAGTGATATTGTTCTTGACTCGCCACAATTTTAGTAAAATGGATTTTTTTCAGAAAACAGTAGTGGGAGTATGGTAGAACTGGAAGTGATTCCAAAACCGCAAACGATTACGGAAAATTTAATAGGACCTAAAGATTCAACCAGGTTTGACATTCCATTAGCCACTCCGCAGATATGGTGGGTAACCTCAGACACCCGAGAGGTACTTCGGTAGCCTCAAGGACGGTGACAGGGAGGTTATTGTTTACCCAGACTTGACACTACTGTTGTTCCAGGCTATGAGACCGGGCAGGAGGTTAAGTATAGCGTCGTTCTAAACTAGCTTTAGAAGTGCACGTATATATTATTCTTCCAGAGGGTTGTTGTGGTCAGTGGGAGCAGCGGAAGCATAGTGGAAAAGTAACTTATGTCTATTTATAGACTAGAGCAGATATAGCGGAGATAGATCATCTATTTTTGATGTGACAGTCATGGGTTTGACTTCATCAGAATAGGGGATGGATCTGTTAAGAAGGTAGTAGGGTGTGATGTCATGGTATTTGGATGACATACACAGAGTAGGAAGTAAAATTCCTATACTACGAGCAGTTGTACTGTGGTCGTCACACAGTTGTTTCTCCAGACAGGATATGGATATAATATCTGACATTCTGGTTTCTAGATCTATGGTTTTAGATCTAGATTTGAGTAGTTTCCCAATGTGGGTACTTTGACAGTATTCTGATAGTTTTTAGAATAAATGACTCCTGGCATGGTGGTGTACCAGCAGATGATGGAGTCACCCTCTCTAAAGGTGTCTTACAGACTAAAGGGGAGAGGAATGTGCATGATTGGCAGATCACTTGCTTAGGCAATTGAGTCAATCATGAGATGTCAAGTACCACACCAGATGTTGTTTTTGTACTAGATGCAATTAGTTTATATTAATCCAATCCTGAAGAAACATAAGGAGGCAGTTTTAAAACATAAGTGGATGTTCTACGGATTTGATGACGGCAGCCTCCTTCGGGAGATGGTTATCATTCCAGGCTTCAAAGGTGACATAGATGACAGAGTGATTGTCAGAGTTATAGTTTTCCCTCTGATAAGGGACAGTATTATGGACAGGTGGTCCAAGAGGATACTGTGGGAGGCTTGGTGCTGGATACTGATTAGGTTCAGTGATCGATACAGTCTAAGAAGTTTGGATTTGGAGTTCATTTATGAACTAGGTCCCATCATATATCCAGACATATTCTAAGACAGGTATTACTCAATTCGGGAGATGGCTTTCTCCGCGAACTTGAGATTAAGAGAGATATAGAAAGAATCACCAGGGCGGATCCACTCACTGAGGCTATTTCTCGAACACAATAGTTTTACAAACGAGCTTTGTGAAACTGATTAGTAGAGGAGTTGGATGTTCGGTATCACACGGGCTGTGAGTATGCGACATCGCAATAATTAGTCTTAAGTGCAAGTGGGAGATTGTTGGACATAGTGCCCTCAAAGTCAATTATTGGATCGTAGGCACATGATTGCAATGATTGAGGAGGACCTATACCGGTAGGACAGTCTTACTCGAGATGATAGTATGCTATCTGGTTTGCCTTTATCAGTCGTGTACAGGTTCAGGTGACTGATCACTGTTACACTTTGATAGAGCCCTTAGGATCTTTCTTTACTACCACAGTATGATGGCGATCATATACGTGAGAGTTGGGTGGTTTATAAGCATATCCTTAATTATGGTCCCTAGTCGTGAGAGTTTTGAGACAGAGCATCGATACTCCGGAGTAGACTAGTGTATACAGTCGAGACCCCGACGAGGGGCGGTGGCCGGTCTCACAAGCCACTGGTGTCAGTTGGATCATCTAAGATGTATACAGATGCTCATTGTGTTATGAGTACACCGGACAGGACTCGCCTGGAATCTGCTAGTTGGTATTATACCTATCGTCAGATAGCAGTTCCCTGGTGACATGTGTACAGGTTAGTTCATCGACCTGAGGTCGTCATTTATCTCGTGTGAGTTCCCACTGTGCTTTGATTTCTACCCTACCACGGCTCAAAGGAGTCATGCAAACAGGTAGTTTTTGGGTACAGTCCCGAGCCACATGGAGGCAAGTGAGCGGATCGGCAGGGGATTCGTCTCTCCCGGTATTGGGGGTGAGATCGTGCTGTGTCTAGGAGATCCATTATACATAGCCTTCGGCCGAGGCAGGAGATTTACTGGTAGGTACTCCATTAGTATCTCACGGTGTTTTTGGGCTACACTCCGACACGACTTATACCGCTATTGGGGGTCTGACGTTACCAGCCGCCTAGGCAGATATGCGATACTCATAGACGAACGGACCGGACTGTATATACATTATCACTGTTAGGCTCAGTAGGGTTTCTGGATGAGTTTGCTCATCAGCCTCCCTTGAGGTCAGTGCATGGGCAGCCGTTACGCACAGCTAGCGCCGCTGACGGCTTGTGGTTAAACCCACTGCCAGGGTACTGACGAGTCATTAGAGTCCCCCACAGATAGTTTCCCAAGTTCGGGCGAAACGTTGTAGAGGCCGTATGGTTTTATGGCAGGGTTCGGAAAATACACGTGCATTTACGCACGTGTCATATTTCGGGCAGATAATACTGGTGGGCTTTGGTTTAAGCCGGATCCGAGTATTATATTGAGTAGATATAATATCTTTGTCTCAGTTGCATTTGTATTCGGTCGTAATACAAATGCGGGTATGTTTATACTGTTACGGGGTTGTCCTGAAATTCGTTTCGGGATCGGTTTTGGAAGTTGCCAGTTTCCAGTTTTCTATCGCCCGTATTAAACATTCGGTTTAATGCGAATTTTTCTTTTCTTCACTTAGGTGAGTCATAAGATGAGTCGTGTTTCTAGAAGGCTCTAGAATGGTGACTAGGTTAGTGACTCATTATTGTTCATTTAATGATTTGCTAGGTGTATTAGTGAGTCACCTTTACCATTAATGCTTTTTGTTTTTGCTTTGAAATTTCTTCATGATAAGTATTGGTTATGGTCACCCCCTCTTTTCCTACACTCACCTCCCTCCTTCTATATATGTGGCTGGCCCCTCTTGGAGAAAGATTATAGTTGTTGTTTAAAAAAGATGATAGTTTTTGGTGTATGGAAATTTCATAGCTCCTTTTATTCCATCACCCGATTCAAATGGCAACTTCATTAACCGTTCGTCCATGGTTTTGGACGAAACGAGACAAAGTGTTCTACTCATTCTCTATATCAATATTGGTCATCACTTTTAGTAAACTTGATGACCGAGTTGCCTCGGGTCAGAGGCGGGAGCCCGTTTAAAGATCCGTTGACGTGGTGCCACCTGGGCGAGGAGATCAGAGATCGACAAGATTGGAGCAGCCGCAACGAAGCGTGGGATGATGGTTAAAGAACGAAAGACTCGGATCGTTCGGTATAACCTTTCTACCCTCTTTGTAGTTTGTTAGTTTAGCAATAATGGCAGATCTGGGTTATAGTATACGATAGTGCCAGTTAAAAAGTTTTTGTTCCGCATTTGACGTCTGTTAGACGGCCGGGGCGCTACTGTAGACTTATAGAACTAACCTGTACACATGTCACCAGGGAACTGCTATCTGACGCTGGTATAATACCAACTAGCATGTTCCAGGCGAGTCCTGTCCGGTGTACTCATAACCCAATGAGCATCTGTATACATCTTAGGTGAACCAACTGACACCAGTGGCTTGTGAGACCGGCCACCGCCCCTCGTCGGGGTCTCGACTGTATACACTAGTCTACTCTGGAGTATCGATGCCCTGTCTCGAAACTCCCTCGACTAGGGAACTTTTAAGGTGTGCTTATAGACCCCAGCTCCCACGTATATGATCGCCATCATACTGCTGGCAGTCAAGCAAGAATCCTAGGGGCTCTATCAACGTGCAATAATGATCAGTAATGTCACCTAAAGCAGTACACGATGATAAAGATAAACCAGATAGCATACTATCATCTTGAGTAAGACTGTCCTACCGGTATAGGTCCTCCCTCAATCATCGCAATCACATGCCTGTGATCCAATAATTGACTCTGAGGGCACTATATCCAACAATCTCACACTTGCACTCAAGGCTAATTATTGCGATGTCGCATACCCACAGCCTGTGTAATACCGAGCACCCAACTCCTCTACTAATCAGTCTCACAAAGCTCGTTTGCGAAACTATTGCGTTCGAGGAATAGCCTCAGTGAGTGGATCCGCCCTGATGTTTCTTTCTATGTCTCTCTTTATCTCAAGTTCACGGAGAAAGCCATCTCCCGAAATGAGCAATACCTGTCTTAGAATATGTTTGGATGTCTGATGGGACCTAGTTCATAAGTGAACTCCAAATCCAAACTTCTTAGACTGTATCGTCAACTGAACTTAATCAGTATCCTGCGTCATGCCTCCCTCAGTGTCCGCTTGGATCACCTGTCCAAAACACTGCCCCTCGTCAGAGGGAAAACTATAACTCAGACAATCACTTTGTCATCCAGGTCACCTTGGAAGCCTGGAATGATAACCGTCTCCCGAATGAGGCTGTCGTTATCATATCCCTAGAACATCCACTTATGTTCTAAAACTGCTTCCGAACGTTTCTCTAGGATTGGATCAATATCACCTTATTGCATCTAGTGCAAAAACATCTGGTATGGTACTTGACATCTCATGATTGACTCAATTGCCTAAGCAAGTGATCTGCCAATCATGCACATCCCTCTCCCCTTTAGTCTGTAAGACACCTTTAGAGAGGGTGACTCCATCACCTACAGGTACACTACCGTGCCAGGAGTCGTCCATTCTAAAACACCTTTAGAATGCTGTCTAAGTACCCAGATTGGGACACTTCCCAAATCTAGATTTAAAACCATAGATCTAGTAACCAAAATGTCTGATATTATATCTATATCCTATGTGGAGAAACCACTGTGTGACAACCAAAGTATAACCGATCGTAGTATAGGAACTTCACTTCCTACTCTGTGTATGTCATCCAAATACCAGGACATCACACCCTACTACCTTCTTAACAGATCCATCCCCTATTCTGATGAAGTCAAACCTATGACTGTCACATCAGAAATAGATGATCTGTCTCTGCTATATCTGCTTTAGTCCATAAATAGACATAAGCTATCTGTCCACTATGCTTCCGCTGCTCCCACTGACTACGACAACCCTCTGGAAGAATCATATACACGTGCGCTTCTAAAGCTTGTTTAGAACGACGCTATACTCATCCTCCTGTCGGGTCTCACAGTCTGGAACAACAGCAATGGCAAGTCTGGGTAAACAAGAACCTCCCTGTCACCGTCTTTGAGGCTACCGGAGTACCTCTCGGGTGCCTGAGGTTACCCACCATATCTGCGAAGTGGACAATGGAATGTCAAATCAGATTGAATCTTTAGATTCTTATCAAATTTTCAGTAATCGTTTGCGGTTCTGGAATCACTTCCAGTTCTACCATACTCCCACTACTGTTTTCTGAAAAAATCCATTTTTATTAAAACTGTGGCGAGTCAAGAACAATATCACTATTGATCTTCTAGATGGTAGAAAATCAACCCTCGTCATAGCCCGGGTCAACCCACAAACAGCCGTTACAGAAACGTGCCTTAAGTTATCTAGAGTCTGGTTTTAAACATAAGCCGGACGACTCCCCGTACCTTAACATCGTTAAGATATGAACTGTTCTATATCCAATATAGAAACAGAGGCACTGATTTAATTGGAACCAGATTCAAATCATGCAACTGTCTCCAATGCATGTTAACTAAATGGAAGGGGCCGATCAACGTTACTCAACTTAGGAATGCATCCATATATGAGTAACCTGAAAGAAAAACAAGTTTCTCAAAACCATTACTATCAACTGAATACCATACACAAGTATCTACATTTTCGATCTCTTTGAAGAATCCCGATACTTGCAACGCCTGGTTCTCTACTTTATTCATATACTTATAACTTCTAAAAACTTGGACCTTGCATTTCTACGAAACACATGTCTAAGAACTAGAGAACTCATAAGTAAACAGAATATAGTACGAGTACCAACCCCTCTGTCCTAATGGACACCGGACAACATACAATACTCTGTATAAGTCCCCTGAGTCTAATAACTCAATCCCTGTGTGTTGTAGGTTGAAAACTGTACTTATGGTTAAGAAGAATTACACCGTTGTTTAATGCTCCTTACCTAACCATCCATTGATATAGGTAAATGTCATAGACATAATTTCAAAAAGTTATATCTCACTTTATAAAAATAAACGTACAGATATATCAATTTGAAATTGGTGCATTACAACGGATATTCAAAACCAAATATTTGCCGTCCGGCAAACAACCTAGGTGATTTCCTCAAATATCACCAATTACAACGAATCCTGATATAATGAGGATGATCATCTAATTCCCAATAACTTACTCCCACTCATCATCTGTAAAACCATACAGATGTGAGAATCATACCTGGTAAATACATACCCTGGAGTAAGTGTCTAATTGGGAAATCAGTTTTCTTTTAACAATACACAGTGAAACTAAAACATGTAAACGTTTCGTAGGGGTATCCGGGTATTCCTAGTAATGCCTCTTCCATTATCCAGATTCACAACTTTAACCGTATATTTCTTTTTCATCTCTCCAAATCCCTTCATATGTCTTTAGTCATTACCTTCTGTACATCCCTTTAGGCCAAATGGTTTTCTTCCTTCCCTACCGTTCGGCACCAGCCTATGGTTTGGAAGAAGACTATCCAATAAGCATAATGGGTATACTGTCCTAATCCTAGGAGCACTCGCAATGCGAGAGAAGGTGAATATAAAAGACAACCGAATAAACCTTATTCCTATTTCTCCTGAACCAGAATCCATCCCCGAACTGGAACAAGTTCCTTTCGAGTTCGTATATAACCATACGATGGAATATCCAATAAACTGTGGATCTTCGTAGTGATATGGAGTGTTCTGGAGAAATACAAAGGTGATGTAGGATTGGCGAAGAAATACTTGGTTTGGTCGTGAAAAGCAGTCGCAGTTTACTTTGCCCTCTTACTAATCCCTTTATTTATCTTTACATAATACCTTCTGTACACCATCGTTAGGCTAATTGGTTTTCTTCATTCCCTACAGGTCGGCACCTGCCTATTGTTTGAAAGAAGACTATCCAATTTGCGTAATTGGTGTACTGTCCTAATCCAAGGAGCACTGGCAACCTGAGAGAAGGTAAAAGGAAAAGACAACTGAATAGTCCTATTCGTTTTCTCCAGAACCGGAAACCATCCTCGAATAAATTCCTTCGAGTTTGTATATAACCATACGATGGTTTTATCCAATGGAAGTGGACGTTCGTAGTAATACGGGGTGTTCTGGAGAAAAAGGGTAAAAGTAGGAGTGGCAATGAGGTATGCAACTCTGACAATCCAAAAGCCAGTGTTTAAGAAGGTTCGGTCAACTTGGTCACTGAGTCATAGTCAAGGGTCGGGCCATGGTCGCTGCCAAAGTGAGAGAGAAAAGAAACACTCAGCGTGCACTCTAACCTGGATCAGAATGGTTGTCACTTTATCTAATCAGGAAACCTCCCACTGTAACGTCAAATTCTCCTCCAAACCTGAAAGAAGAATTAGTCGGGATCACCCGAGGAGTAAACCAACTCATCAGTGGGAATCGGGATCCATTTATCATTGCATGATAATATGATGGAATCCACTCACATTATCACACTCCAGAAGGTATGCGCATATCTGGCAAGTTTCAGTTTCTTTAGAAACTACCGATGTGATTTTTACCCCTACGACCTAAGTGACCTTGACACAGTCAACAAATCAAAGAGTCCTAGTCAAGTTCAACCCGTCATTATCCTGGATTGCATTAAACCCACCCGTACAAGACCTTGACACAGTCAACAAGGCCGCACGACTGTCCTAACCAATCCCATTAATATTCCACAAACGAACACTACTTAGCTACCGTACACTGCGCCTTGACACAGTCAACAAACGCAGCACGAATACTAAGTAATACTTATAAGAAATGTTGGAGGGCTACGTATAGTTTTTGGCGAAAAACTTTTAACGTAATGAACTTGATATCGTTGAAGGAACAACATAGCTTTTTATAAAAATATAGTGACGAAAACCTTTGCTAAAGAGGTCACTCCCGGTGAAGGAATCTCGGCTCTTTCCCCGTAGAATGAGGTGCAGGATATTCCAACTGAATACTATGATGCAAAGCAAAAGTAATCGACTATAGTGAAGTTATTTCCCTGACGCAAACTTCTGTCCAAGGGGTCACTCCCGGTGAAGGGATCTCGGCCCTTGCCTCGTCGACTGAGGTGCTGGAAATTCATAACTGAATACCACTGTGCAAAACAAAAGAGAACGTCCTTGCAATAACAGCTTTTTGAAAAATGTTCCAACAACATCAGAATAGGTTTGTTTAGCTTGCATTGATTCGAATCAACGCAGTCCCATCAATTGATCACACCAATAAAGAACGAAAATAATGATGTACGTATATGCCATCCGCATTCGCCACTGGGTCCCGTCATCACCCGTTAGGTTACTTAGCTAACGACAGAGCGGCGACTGGACTAGCGCGGATGCAAAACATATACAACATCTACTAGTATATATATCAATATATAATATTCGCTCAAGGCGTGATAAAATGCAACATCACAGAAATATAATAAGCATCACAGAACAATACAGATATCTGGGATCCCCGGGTTTCATAGAGCCCCTACTGAAACCCGACGTTCCCCTGGTCGTGTGGATAGCCTGTGCAATGAAATCCTAGACCCCTACGGGCGCGGCAAGTTACCCGCCAAAACCTGAAGCGAGGCAGCCCCCTTCAACAACGTGAATGGACCACCCAGCACTTCACGGAATCCGGTAACTTGGGCACCCCTCCATGGGTCAACCTATACCCCCTACGAGTGCGGCGAATAGCCCGCCAATTCTAGAGTGAAGCCCCCTCCATCTCAACGCCATGAGATGCGAGCCCGTTTCCCTCTAGAACCCGGCTACCCGTGCACCCCTCCGCGGGGTAATCCTAGTACAGAAAGTAAAATATACAACGGGTGTAAGTCCACGTTGCGACCCCCGGTTCTTACGGGGAGGCGGAAACAGTATAAAAATCAAATTTTTAGCGCATGGGGCAACATGGACTAACAAAGTCGGGATCTTTTCCTAAACTAAAACTAGCAAACATGCTAAAGAGAGTTAGCTACTCGGAAAGATGGTTATACCTAAACTTGAACTCCTTCTTCTTCAAACTTTGTAGAGGTTGATGGTTCTTTCCTCGTCGCCTTCTTCCGTCAAAGATGGATCCACCTGAGGGTTCAACCTTCGGGCTCTTTCTCGAACTTTGAGAGAACTAGAGTCTTCGGCTTGCTAAACCTTTGATCCGAGAGTGAGTAGAGAGTGTCTAGGGGTTGTTTTCTTTTCAAGGAGAGGGATTCTCAACACATGAGAAGGATTCTCCTTGAGCTTGAGGAAGAAGAAGATGAAGTGAGGAGAGATAATGATTATGATAGAATGAGCTATCTTTTTCCTTTTTGCAACCATATCAAAAGAAAAAGAATTATCTAATTAGTAATAATAATTCAAATGAGAATAGTTGATGGTTGTTTTGGAATGACCACTATCGTACTTCATTAAATGAATGTTGGCAAGAATCAAGGAGCATCCTTGCAAAATAATGATGATGGTCAAACATTCAACCATGGTCAACAAGTCAACCATGGTCAACAAGTCAACAAAACCAACCATAACATAATTTCATTTAATTACTATTATTAATAGATATCTCACTAATTCATTAGGGTTTGGAAAAAAGACGACTGTCAACTGTGCATGCGCACCCGTTCCGAAACCCTAATGAAAAACCTCTTCTTCCGCCTCAAACAACTGTGCATACACACCTGCATTCTTGTTCCGAGGAACATGAATACTGAGAGATAAAAGTAACCCCAAAACATATACCAGTATCCGGCTCAAACCAGAGCCCGCTGGCAATATCCGTCCGGACTCCAAACGTGCACAAGTGCGCGGATGAGAACGAACCCTGTCGCAAAACCATGCGACCTCTACTCTGTTTTGCCCAGAGGCGAATACCCTCTGTGTGGGACTCTAAAGACTTGACACTACGCTGGCAGTGGGTTTAACCACAGACCGCAAGCGGCACTAGCTGTGCATAACGGTCCCCAGGTAGATGCCGACAAGAAGGCTGACGAGGTGAACCCCATCTGAACTCCTACTGAGTCTGAATGTGACATTCACCATACAGTCCGGTCTGTTCGTCTGATACATCGCATGTCGGGCCTAGGGGGCGGTAAAACGTCAGTTCCACAATAGCGGTACAAGTCGTGTCGGAGTGAAGCTCAAAACACCCTGAGATAACACTGGAAGCCTACCAGTATATCTCGCTTGCCCTGGCCAGGGACTACTCGTGTAATGGCTCTCCTAGACACAGCGCGATGTCAACCCCCAATACCGGGAGAGACGAATCCTGTCTAACCGGCACTGCCTCCAAGTGCTTCGGGACTGCACCCAACTACCACCTGTTTGCACGACTCCTTTGAGCCGTGGTAGGGTAGTAGTCAAAGTACAGTGGGAACACACTCGAGGCGAAGTGCCAGTGTCAAGTCAGCGGACTAAGCTGTACTCATGTCACCTGGGAACTGATAACTGACGATAGGTATAATACCAACCTCTCAGTCCCCGACGAGTCCTGTCCAGTGTACTCGTAACCCAACGAGCACCCGTATACTATCTCCAGTACGATGTACTGATGGCTGTGGGACAGACCATCTCCCACACTGGGATGAGAAGCGCATACGCTAGTCTACTCCGGAGTATCGATGCCCTGTCTCGATAGTCCTGCGACTAGGGACCTGTATAAGGATGTGCTTATAGATTACCCAGCCCCTACTAGTGTGACTGCCATCACAACGCTGGTAATCAAGCAAAGATCCTAAGGGCTCCACTAATGCGTATAGGTGATATCGCAAAATAAACACATGTACATATTGAAGTAGAAACAAACCAAGTAGCATACTACTATATTGAGCAAGATTGTTTATACAAGGTGAATATCCCAAGCTTCCATTAAGTAATATTCAAACTAGTAAGATACAGTAATGGCCTCTAGGGCATATACACTAACAATCTCCCACTTGCACTAAGGCCATGTACTGGCGTATCGAAGACCTATCATCTCGATCAGCCGCTCGAACTGAGTCTGGGGTAGGGCCTTGGTGAATGGATCTGCAGTGTTTTCTTCTGAAGCAACCCTCCGAACCTCGATCTCCTTGCGATCCACGATCTCCCTGATCAGGTGATACCGCCTCAAGATATGCCTGGATCTCTGATGGGACCTGGGTTCCTTCGCTAAAGCTATAGCCCCGTTGTTGTCGCAATACAGAGGTATTGGGTCAACAATGGACGGAACCACCTGAAGTTCTTTTAAGAACTTCCTTATCCAGACAGCTTCTTTTGCGGCATCAGATGCAGCGATGTATTCCGCTTCCATCGTCGAGTCTGCAACGGTTTCCTGTTTGGAACTCTTCCAACACACCGTCCCTCCATTGAGGGTAAAGACAAAACCCGACATGGACTTGGAATCATCCTTGTCACTCTGGAAGCTGGAGTCAGCAAAGGCCTCGATCTGGAGGTCTTTTCCGCCATACACCAAGAACATCTCCTTAGTCCTCCTTAGGTACTTGAGAATGTTCTTTACTGCTATCCAGTGTTTCTCCCCAGGGTTTGACTGATACCTGCTTACCACACTCAGTGCATAAGCTACATCCGGTCTGGTACACAACATCGCATACATTATAGAGCCTACCGCAGAAGCGTAGGGTATAATAGACATGCGATCCCTCTCCAAATCAGTCTTGGGAGACATCTCTTTAGAGAGGGTGATCCCGTGACAAGCCGGTATGTTACCGCGCTTGGAATCTTCCATACTGAATCTTTTCAGTATAGTGTCGATGTACCTGGACTGTGAAAGTCCTAATATCCTCTTGGATCTATCACGATGGATCCGGATCCCCAGGATGTACGAAGCATCACCCAGGTCTTTCATGGAGAAGCTTTGTGACAAGAACCTCTTGACAGATTGTAGCATAGGAATGTCATTTCCTATTAAGAGAATGTCATCCACGTATAAAACGAGGAATACTACAGTTCTCGCTACAAATCTACTATAGATGCATGGTTCATCTGGATTTTTGATAAAGCCAAATTCCTTGACCGTCTCATCAAAACAGATGTTCCAACTCCGCGATGCCTGCTTTAGTCCATAGATGGACTTAAGCAACTTGCACACCTTTCCGCTGCTCCCACTCTGAATGAAACCCTCTGGCTGATCCATATAGACACACTCCTCTAAATTTCCATTTAGAAAAGCGGTTTTTACGTCCATCTGCCAAATCTCATAATCGTGGAAGGCAGCAATGGCAAGAAGGATCCGAATGGATTTCAGCATAGCCACTGGAGAAAAGGTTTCGTCATAGTCCAAGCCAGGTCTTTGACGGAAACCCTTTGCTACAAGTCTAGCTTTATAGGTCTCAACCTGTCCATCTACACCAATCTTCCTTTTGAAAATCCACTTGCATCCTACGGGTTTTACCCCATCTGGAGCAATGTCCAACGTCCATACTTTGTTGGTGTACATGGACTCCATTTCGGTCCGCATTGCATCCAGCCATTTTACCGAGTCAATGCTCTGAACGGCCTGCTGGAAGCTAGTAGGCTCATCATAATCTATGATGCAATCCTCTCTATCCCCGTCTATGAGAAAACCGTAGTATCTCTCGGGCGGATGAGACTGCCTACTGCTCCTGCGGAGCGGCGTAGGAATGTCTTGTTCTTTCGAACCTTCTGGTTCCACTAAGCTTTCAGTAATAGTCTGAGGTTCTGGAATTTCTTCCAGTTCTATTGCGCTCCCACTTACTTCTTTTTCTAAGAACTGATGTTCCAGAAAATGGGCATTACGAGAAACAAGGACTTTTTGTTCCTCTGCGTAATAGAAAAGATACTCCCTGGAGTTCTTTGGGTATCCCACAAACTTGCACAGTACTGAGCGTGCCTCGAGCTTGTCCGTATGCTGCTTTTTGACATAAGCTGGACATCCCCAAATCTTCAGGTACTGAAGATAGGGTTTCTTCCCACTCCATAACTCATATGGTGTGGTTGGCACAGTCTTAGTAGGAACTCGGTTCAAAAGGTATGCAGCTGTTTCTAGCGCATACCCCCAGAATGATCGCGGTAACTCAGCGTTACTCATCATGGACCGTACCATATCCAATAGGGTCCGGTTCCGTCTCTCCGATACACCGTTATGTTGCGGAGTGTATGGAGGAGTAAGCTGAGAGAGAATCTCATTCTCTTTTAAGTAATTCAGGAACTCGGCACTTAAGTATTCTCCACCTCGATCCGATCTTAGAATCTTGATACTTTTGCCGGTTTGTTTTTCAACTTCATTCTTATATTCCTGGAACTTTTCAAAAGCTTCGGACTTATGTTTCATTAAGAAGACATAACCGTACCTTGAAAAGTCATCCGTAAAAGTAATGAAGTAAGAATAACCGCTTCGCGCATGTGTAGACATTGGACCGCACACGTCGCTGTGTACGAGTCCCAAGAGCTCGCTCGCTCTTACTCCGTGTCCAGTGAACGGAGTCTTTGTCATCTTTCCTTTGAGACAGGATTGACAAGTGGCATACGATTGATATTCGAACGGATCCAAATATCCTTCTGTATGTAACTTAGTCAACCTTCTCTCATTGATGTAACCCAGTCTACAATGCCATAAGAAAGTCTGATTGATATCTGGAGACTTTCTTTTGTGTGTATTCTGGATATTGAAAATCTGTGGTTGGTTTAATACGTATATACCATTGCTCAGTGTACCTGACCCAATCAGAACTTGATTAAGGTGAATGTTCACAACATTACTTACAAACGCAAATTCATAACCTTCTTTAGAAACCAAAGATACAGAAATGATATTACAAGTTGCGTTGGGTACAAAAAAGCAATTACGCAAAACCAAAACATGCCCATATGACATTCCCAGGTGATAGTCCCCCACGGCTTTAGCATCCATGCTAGCTCCGTTCGCAACTCTGAGGGTCATGTCACCTGCCTTCAAAACCCTACGGTTTCTCAACGCCTGCAAAGAATTACAGATATGAGATCCTGATCCGGTATCCAATACCCAGGAAGTAGAGTTTATAGAAAGACAGTTTTCAATAACATACACACCTGAAGCTGAAGCCGCAACTTGCTTCAGTTCCTGTGTCCTGGCTTTCCAAGCCCTGCAATCTTTCTTCCAGTGTCTACTCTTGTGACAATAGAAGCATTCCTCTTTACCCACAAGCTTCCCCGCTATCTTTGTTGCCTTTTCCTTTCCCTTCGTTCCCACTTTACTAACACCGCCCCTTGGTTTGGCGGGGGCTTTCTTCCTCTTTCCCTTGGCTTTCGCCTTTGGACCTAGAGGAAGAAGATCCTCCTACAAACAAAGCGGGTGTTTCCCTACCCTTCTGTAGGGTGCCCTCTGCGCTTCTCAGCATGTTGAGGAGTTCTAAAAGTTCAACTTCCTTTTCTTGCAAGTTGAAATTCAGTATGAACTGGGCGTAAGTGGAAGGAAGGGACTGGAGAATTAAATCCGTATAGAGTTCACTGTCCAACGTGGTCCCAAGTTCCGCGAGCTCCTCAGTGTAGCCAATCATCTTAAGCACGTGGTCCGCTACCGATGATCCGACGGCCAACTTTGTCGAAAATAACTTCTTCGACACTTCGTATCTTGCGATACGAGACTGCTCTCCATACAGTTCTTTTGTATGGAGAAATATGGACTCGAGGTCCATATTCTCATGCCTCCTCTGATGTTCGTTGTCCATAGAGGTAAGCACGAGGCACCTGGCCTTCACGCAATCAATCTCCCAAGTCTTACAGATTTCCTTATCCGCGACGCTGGAGGTGGGACCTGGGACGGGGGGAGCTTTGGTGGTAAGAAGATACCCCAGCTTGTCGTAAGTGATTGCCAATTTTACATTCCTGAGCCAATCTTTGTAGTTTGGCCCTGTCAGTATGTTTTTATCTAGAAGTAACTTAAGTCCAATCATTTCGATTTGGTCGCTGCAGGGGGAGAGAAGAAACACTTAGCACGATGCTCTTGCAAGTTTAGAATGGTTTTTAATTTGTCTAAACAGGATGGCTCCCACTGTCTCTCGAATCCCTCCTCAAACGACAAAGGAAGAATTAGCCGGGATCAATCCCACCGCACAATACTTGCTTAACCGTTCAGCCAGGCCAGTGTCGGTACTTCGAGGGAGGTTTTCCAACGCTTTCGCGAAGTTCCTTAATTTAAGAACCTCTTTTCCCTGGGGGCGTAGCCCCGCTAACACCTTTCTAGGCACCTACTAGGTTTATAGCATTGATCGTTTTTAGTGAGAAATTTCCCGAGGAGTAGCATATACTCACAGTAGGATCGGGATCCAAATATCATCGCGTGACGAAACTGAAGGAATCCTACCAGAATCATCACACTCCAAATGGTATGCAAATCTAGCAAGTTTCAGTACTTATGAAACTCCCGATGTGGATTTTTGCCCCATGCTCTTATGATCTTGACTTTGGCCAACAAATCATAAGTCACATGTCAAGTTCTTCCCGTCGTTCTCCAGGTTAATTTGAATCCACCCGTTCATACCCTTGACTTTGGCCAACAAGGCAGTACGACTGTTCCAAATCAACGCATCTATCTATGCTGCACATGAATATCCAATAGCTACCAATCACTATGCCTTGACTTTGGCCAACAAACACAGCTTGAATACTATTGACTATTTATATGAAACGACGGAGGGCTACGAATGGTTTTGGTAAAACCGTGAACGTAGTGAACTTGATATAATCGATGGAACGAGATAGCTTTTAGAAGGAGTGGCTCAAGCTCCGCATTTAAAAGTTAGTTTTGAAAAGAACCGAGTGGTTTTTCGAAAGTGTTCCAACGACTTCAACTTGGTTTATTATCTTGCATTAGTTCTTTTAATGCGTGATATTCTTGCATTAGTTCTTTTAATGCGTCCCATCTTTTAATCCTACCATTGCAGAAAACAACCAAAATATGACGTACGCTTATGCCATTCGCATTCGCCACGGGGTCCCGTCATCACCCGTTAGGTTACTTAACTAACGACAGAGCGGGGGCTGGGCTAGCGCGGCTGTAAAACATAAGCAACGCCTAAATATAAAGCAATGATAGACATTACAGATCACAGATGAATACATTGGATATACTAGCAATCCGCAATCCGTTCGAGCCTGCAACAAAAAGCGGATTACACGGTCGAGGTGAATAGCAAATACCCCACCCAAGACCCCTACGGGTGCGGCAAACTACCCGCCAAGTACCCGGTAGTTTGTGCACCCCTCCATGGGTCTATCCTAGGAGCAAAAACAGTAAAAAGAATTATACAATGACGGCTACAACCCCGACCCGGTTGTGCGGCCATACAAATAATATTATTACATCAATTTACATTTACAAATGAATGAAAGAAAAACAAAAGCTCATCTCACATCCACCCCGGCTATTCACCCGCGACAGTCCAACACATTCATATACACATTCCAATATCAAACACAGATCACAGAGATGTATAACCCCGACTAATCGACTTATAGCGATTAGCCGACGTTCAATACATGCAAACATCACAGATATAACCAACATAGCCAAAGTGTAGCGAAGTTCGAAAAAAAATACGGATTTATAGGACCCCAAAAGTAAATTTCTTTTCTGGAAAATCTGGGCACATATAACATATTTGAAAAATCCCAAAACCCTACCAGAAGAACACTGCACAAAACACGATCGCATGAAGAGCCCAAACGGCGGCGGATCCGCGGCCAAGAGAATAGCTGAGGCCGCGGATCCGCGGCGGTTTGAAGGAATTAGGGGATCGTTTTTCTTGTGTGTTCTT
Source organism: Agapanthus africanus (assembly GCA_030015575.1). NCBI lineage: Eukaryota > Viridiplantae > Streptophyta > Magnoliopsida > Asparagales > Amaryllidaceae > Agapanthus > Agapanthus africanus. The sequence goes on along the minus strand of CM057337.1, from coordinate 217,014,894 downwards.
ACAAAACCCTGAGCCGATTTTAGGAGTACAAAGTTTTACTTTTAGAGCACAAAAAAATTCAACAGAAACTTAGGGTTTTGGATTTTCCGGTTTTGTGATTTTTCGGTTTCGAACTTCCATACACTTCGCTACCAAGCTAGTTTAAGTTTAGTTAGGCTCTGATACCACTGTAAGTCCACGTTGCGACCCCCGGTTCTTACGGGGAGGCGGAAACGGTATAAAAATCAAATTTTTAGCGCATGGGGCAACATGGACTAACAAAGTCGGGATCTTTTCCTAAACTAAAACTAGCAAACATGCTAAAGAGAGTTAGCTACTCGGAAAGATGGTTATACCTAAACTTGAACTCCTTCTTCTTCAAACTTTGTAGAGGTTGATGGTTCTTTCCTCGTCGCCTTCTTCCGTCAAAGATGGATCCACCTGAGGGTTCAACCTTCGGGCTCTTTCTCGAACTTTGAGAGAACTAGAGTCTTCGGCTTGCTAAACCTTTGATCCTAGAGTGAGTAGAGAGTGTCTAGGGGTTGTTTTCTTTTCAAGGAGAGGGATTCTCAACACATGAGAAGGATTCTCCTTGAGCTTGAGGAAGAAGAAGATGAAGTGAGGAGAGAGAATGATTATGATAGAATGAGCTATCTTTTTCCTTTTTGCAACCATATCAAAAGAAAAAGAATTATCTAATTAGTAATAATAATTCAAATGAGAATAGTTGATGGTTGTTTTGGAATGACCACTATCATATTTCATTAAATGAATGTTGGCAAGAATCAAGGAGCATCCTTGCAAAATAATGATGATGGTCAAACATTCAACCATGGTCAACAAGTCAACCATGGTCAACAAGTCAACAAAACCAACCATAACATAATTTCATTTAATTACTATTATTAATAGATATCTCACTAATGCATTAGGGTTTGGAAAAAAGACGACTGTCAACTGTGCATGCGCACCCGTTCCGAAACCCTAATGAAAAACCTCTTCTTCCGCCTCAAACAACTGTGCATACACACCTGCATTCTTGTTCCGAGGAACATGAATACTGAGAGATAAAAGTAACCCCAAAACATATACCAGTATCCGGCTCAAACCAGAGCCCGCTGGCAATATCCGTCCGGACTCCAAACGTGCACAAGTGCGCGGATGAGAACGAACCCTGTCGCAAAACCATGCGACCTCTACTCTGTTTTGCCCAGAGGCGAATACCCTCTGTGTGGGACTCTAAAGACTCGACACTACGCTGGCAGTGGGTTTAACCACAGACCGCAAGCGGCACTAGCTGTGCGTAACGGTCCCCAGGTAGATGCCGACAAGAAGGCTGACGAGGTGAACCCCATCTGAACTCCTACTGAGTCTGAATGTGACATTCTCCGTACAGTCCGGTCTGTTCGTCTGATACATCGCATGTCGGGCCTAGGGGGCGGTAAAACGTCAGTCCCCCAATAGCGGTACAAGTCGTGTCGGAGTGAAGCTCAAAACACCCTGAGATAACACTGGAAGCCTACCAGTATATCTCGCTTGCCCTGGCCAGGGACTACTCGTGTAATGGCTCTCCTAGACACAGCGCGATGTCAACCCCCAATACCGGGAGAGACGAATCCTGTCTAACCGGCACTGCCTCCAAGTGCTTCGGGACTGCACCCAACTACCACCTGTTTGCACGACTCCTTTGAGCCGTGGTAGGGTAGTAGTCAAAGTACAGTGGGAACACACTCGAGGCGAAGTGCCAGTGTCAAGTCAGCGGACTAAGCTGTACTCATGTCACCTGGGAACTGATAACTGACGATAGGTATAATACCAACCTCTCAGTCCCCGACGAGTCCTGTCCAGTGTACTCGTAACCCAACGAGCACCCGTATACTATCTCCAGTACGACGTACTGATGGCTGTGGGACAGACCATCTCCCACACTGGGATGAGAAGCGCATACGCTAGTCTACTCCGGAGTATCGATGCCCTGTCTCGATAGTCCTGCGACTAGGGACCTGTATAAGGATGTGCTTATAGATTACCCAGCCCCTACTAGTGTGACTGCCATCACAACGCTGGTAATCAAGCAAAGATCCTAAGGGCTCCACTAATGCGTATAGGTGATATCGCAAAATAAACACATGTACACATTGAAGTAGAAACAAACCAAGTAGCATACTACTATATTGAGCAAGATTGTTTATACAAGGTGAATATCCCAAGCTTCCATTAAGTAATATACAAACTAGTATGATACAGTAATGGCCTCTAGGGCATATACACTAACAACGGGTACATCAACCTCAGCCCGGTCGTGCCCCAAAAGAATAATATACAAACAGGCAGTGACGGCAGTCCACATGTCGGACGCTCGCCCCGCAATATCAAATGTACATATACAACCAAACTGTACTAACATTGCATCCAGGCTATCCACCACGACAAATCCGCAACATCACAGCACAACACAGAACATCAACGTGAATGTCACGTTCGCAAATCCGTCTAAAAGGGCTATAGCAGTTAGACAGGATTTACCGATCAAATGACATTCACGGTCGCAGATATAATGTAAATACTGTGAACTAACATATTTAAAATTTTCGATCAACTAAATTTCCTGAAATGGGCCCCAAGCACAACTGTAGCACTCAAAAAAAAACTGGGCCCAAAAAGAATATACCAGAAACCCTATTTCCATGTCAGAGAGCCACTGTAAAAATTTGGTGCAGTAAGGAGTCATGATGGCAGCGGAACTGCGGCCAATGCATGGGTTTGGCCGCGGTTCCGCGGTGGAACAGTAATGTTAGGGCACCAAATTTTCACAGAATTCATAGAAAACCCTGCACGTATTTTTCCAATATACCAAATAATTTTTAGAGCACAGGAAAAATTCGACAGAAAGTGCGACATGGAAATGCTGTTTATGGAAAATCCGTTCGATCGAACTTGTAAACACGTTAGAGCAAGCTAGACTAGGTTAATGGCGTGGCTCTGATACCAATGTAAGTGTACGGCAGTGCCCCGGCCGTCTGTCCGAGGCCAAAATGCGGAAATGAAACTTTTCTTTAACTTTAAAACCGGCGCTACCGCATACTAAAACATGGATCGTAATCATTAACCTAATGCTAGCAAACATGAGAAAGGGTAGAAAGCTATACCGAGCGATCCGTGTCCTTCGGTCTTCAGCCACCATCCCGATCTCCTCATGGAATCTCCGGTCTCGATCTCCTCGTCGGAAAGGGCACCACATCGAGAAGTCTTTTTACGGGCTCCCGCTTCGTCCGAAGCAACTCGGGCACGAAGTGTGCTAACCGACGTGCCCAAGGTGAAGTAGAGAATGTTGTGATCACTTTGTCTCTTGCATCCATGGCTTTGGATGGAGGTTAAAGTGTTGCCATTGATGGAAGCAATGAGCTAGAGGAAGAAGAAGAAAAAGAACAAGAGCTTTTCGTTTTCTTTTCTTTTCTTTTGTTGGAATGAGAGTGAGAGAGTGAGATTATGAAAATACAAGACCAATAAAACCAACCATAGCAGCCCCCCTCTCTCCATCTCATTTCAACACATTAAACAAAACACTAATGTGACATATTTGCTAAAAAAGAGACCATGAGTCATCTAAATGTCCATATCACATTTAATGCATTGCATGATGAATTTCTAGCTCATTATTTCCATTAACAAACATTAATCCAAATGTTTGCAACAACAATAAAAAGATACGGCAACATCTAAAGTAAACTCATGACGGATCACAAGGATACCCCTCACCTGTATATACATACCTGCATCCGCATTCCGACTGAATGCGAATGCGACGAGACTAAAGTAATCCAACAAATCTAATACTAGGATCCGGCTTAAACCAAAGCCCACTAGTATGATCCGTCCGATCATGATCCGTGCAATACCGCACATATAAGATTGAACCCTGCCATATATCATACGGCCTCTACAACGTTTCGCCCAAAACTTGAAGAACTGTCAGTGGGGGAATCTAAAGACTCTTCAATCTTTGGCTGTGACGTCAGAGGTATTAGCCATACGTAACGGGCTACCACGTATTGACCAAAAAGGACGTCGATGAGCGAACTCATCCTGACACCCTACTGAGCCTGTCCGTGACAATGTCCGTACAGTCCGGTCCGTTCGTCTATGAGCATCGCATAGCGGGCCTAGGGGGTTGGTAAAAGTCAGACCCCGAAAAGCGGTACAAGTCGTGTCGGAGTGTAGCCCAGAACACCCTGAGATACTACTGGAATACCTACCAGTAAATCTCCTGCCTTGGCCAAGGACTTCGTGTACTGGCTCTCCTAGACACAGCGCGACCTCACCCCCAATACCGGGAGAGACGAACCCCTGCCGACCCGCTCACTGCCTCCATGTGGCTCGGGACTGTACCCAACTAAAACCTGTTTGCACGACTCTTTTGAGCCGTGGTAGGGTAGTAATCAAAGTACAGTGGGAACTCACACGAGACAAATGACGATCTCAGGTCGATGAACTAACCTGTACACATGTCACCAGGGAACTGCTATCTGACGCTAGGGATAATACCAACTAGCATGTTCCTGGCGAGTCCTGTTCGGTGTATTCATAACCCAATGAGCACCTGTATATATCTTAGGTGAACCAACTGACACCAGTGGCTTATGAGACTGGCCACCGCCCCTCATCGGGGTCTCGACTGTATACACTAGTCTACTCTGGAGTATCGATGCCCTGTCTCGAAACTCCCTCGACTAGGGACCTTTTAAGGATGTGCTTATAGACCCCAGCTCCCACGTATATGATCGCCATCATACTGCTGGCAGTCAAGCAAGAATCCTAGGGGCTCTATCAATGTGCAATAGTGATCAGTAATGTCACCTTAAGCAGTACACGATGATAAAGATAAACCAGATAGTATACTATCATCTTGAGTAAGACTGTCCTACCGGTATAGGTCCTCCCTCAATCATTGCAATCACGTGCCTGTGATCCAATAATTGACTCTGAGGGCACTATATCCAACAGTTATCCACATGCATATAGGTAGTGACTACCTTGTTGGCACATATACGACCCGGTCACCCTAGATATCATAGTATTACCTTTTGACATAGCTGACCTAGGAGTCGTTGTTTATTCGATTTCTACTTGTAGATATATTTCTATTCACGAGTTGGCAACTCTCCCCCGTTGTACCACAGTTCTTGCAGGTTGACCGCTTGGATCAGTAGCGGCTTCGCTGGCACACAGTTCTATTCGGGTGTTTTGCATTGGTAGGTGGGACATTTGTATCGTACCCACTCTTGTATTATATTTCATATTTTATCTAGTTAACTCCATCAATCAATCAAAAATTGTAAATTGTATAAGTGATGAGACTTAGTGAGACTCATAGTTGCGAGATTTGAGCGATGGGTTTTATATTCACTTTGGGGGTTATATCTTGCTCATTTCTTTATCTTTGTGGTGAACTTCACCATTGGGCGTCGTATATCTATTTATGCTGTATTGCGTGGTTGTGATCCGCTGTTTGACGAAGAGCTAGCTCCCGCTTGGGGATGCAATTATTCTTATTATGTACTTGTGGTTTTGGATAAAAATATACAAAGGAGGTGCTGCCAAAATTTTTAAAAGACGAAACATGTTTTCAACTAGTAAACTTCACTTGCATCATTCATGTTCTTTTCTGTGCATTAAGAAAACTTGATTTCATTATACCTTCATTTCAAACTTCACCTCCTTTATTTTTCTTAAATGGGTTTAGATTTCTGGGTTTCAGCTTACTTGAATTCCGTTACGCCTTTAGATATTGCGTGATTCAAGTGCTGGTCACGAGCTAATATTTCGGGTCGTGACAGTAATTTTCCGCTTGTTAGGGTTCGTAGGATTAGGGTAGATTAATGGATGATGAAGATCCTTAAACTCTTTTTACGTCCTATAAAATTTATAAACTTTACCAAAAGAATCATTAACATCTTAATTGGGCGCGCTATTAATTTATTGCTAGTCTCGACCACGATTAGAGATTAGATTAATGATTTTTTTGGTAAAGGCTAAACATGAACGGAGATCCATGTCAAGATAGGGGTTAAGAGTAGGAACCCTTTTCCCTCCAGAAACCCTAATCTACATGCATCATTGTCGATATAGTTTTAAATCTATTAAAAGATAAAATGAGTAATCTTTAATTGATCATCCATGACTACTAAATCTTAAAGAACCCTACAAGCCCCCTTCTACTATAAAACCTACATCTGTAGTTAATCTAGATCTATATCCTGCATCCGTGTTTGACATAGATCTAGAACCTACAACCATTCTTCACCATTCTTTATTCTTCCCCCTTTCTTTATCAACACGCCTAAAGTAAGATTAAAAGATTCAACGTTTCCCTGAGGACGATCCGTACTCATCTCGGTCTAGCTACACGCGACACCGTTATTGATTGCGGTTAATTACTACACATAGATTCGATCAATCAGCGTCCGTCGGTCTAGCCCTAAACTCGACTGATCCGACAGAACTGCTACCTCCAGCAAAAACAAACTCCGGATGTCCGGAAATTTTGAAAATCACTTATTTTGCTCTATAATCAATGTGAGTGTTGAAAGTGCCGAGAAAGTCCATTCCCAAGACAACATCAAAGCTGCCAGTACTAATCACCAAGAAATTCGCAAATAACTCTCGTCCACAGAAACAACTGAACAATCCTTACACTCACTACTAGATATGATTTTCCCGTTCCCAGTGTGTATGTCCCAACAACAAGACAGGGTCGTGCACGAAATCGAGCGTGCAGCAATAAACTTGGACGACATACAACAATGGAACGCACCAGAATCGAACAATGCTAATGCAGGAAAACATGAACAAGTAGGATACCGGAAACAACTTCATCTGAAGCCAAGATACTGAAGAAGATAAGGAGGATAAACAGGATTCAAGCTTGCGATAAAATATAAACTGGTAAGCAAAGAAACCGAGAGAAGCAAGATAATATAATAACTATAAAATAAGGAGATGAATCAAGATTAGGATTCTAAGTTACTTAAATAGAGTACTGCATTGTAACCATGCTGCAGTTCATAGGTACAATCACATAACTCCGTTCAAGTCGCTCAAATCCTAGTATCAAAATTGAAGGAATAGGAAAGGAGAAACAATAGAACCAAAAGGTTTTCAAGCCGAGATGCAAAGTCATTTGCATATCGTCAAGACAAAGGGTCAAGAAAAAGATACGATTCAAGAATGGCAAGATGGTAAAGTGGCAGGACATGATCCTAATTACGGGTATTCTGATTCGTGTATTGGGTCCAATACCTAACTACAAAAGAATCAAACCCGAATAACCTAAATCCTATGCTCTGATACCAAACAAACCCTGTCACGCCCCGCTTCCCAGAGTGCGCTAAGACCGGCACGTGACAGAGCCAACCATGCTACCTGTGGTTAGGAAATATCCCTCCACAGTTACACTACGGCTGTCTATAAGATATCAAGAACAGTGAAATAAAAATAAACTATCTAGTATATGTCCATAAGCCAGAATAAACGAGTCAAGAAATAATATGCGGAAGCAATAAATCCAATAAACAAAACAATCTGGAAAGTACGTCCCAAATATGGGCTCACATCAGGAAATGAAAATGCTGAAAGAAAACTAAACTAAAATACTAACAGGCTCCTCACTGCTCGGCCTGTCGACTGAAGTACTCCTGGTCGGTCTGCGGGAGAAATAGAGGATCTGGGTCATGCAAAACCCAGACGTCAGTGCGTCATAATATCAAACAATAAAATATAATCAGGAGGTAACAAGATATGCGGGCATGAGTATGAACAGTAATAATAGTATAACAGTAACACGAATAAGGAAAGTGAAAGATATAAACACATGTGATGTGCGGTGAGTAATCTGGACTAAGATACTGTGTTAACTACTCTCAAGTCTGTGAAATCAATTTAATGAACCATCGATGTAACTCAATAGTATCCTGTGCGTTCCCAGGACCACGGTCCAAATTCTCGGGCTGAAATCCGAGACATGCCGCTAGGCATTAAACAAGAAACATGTACAGATGAATGATGTCAGCAACAGCATCCCGGGGCTGGCCTAGCCCGTAAAACTGATCAGTACAAGCGTCAAACTGTTGAGTTACAAGTCAGGTTTCATCATTGATTTCCCCTTACCCCCAAGTTATGTGTTCAAGTCAGGTATTGGTAAATATGAAACAAATGCCAACACATGATCAAGCAAGTACAGGTTTGTCTATACAGACAACAGATATGTCCATCGAGACAACATGTCAGGATTGTCGGCATTAGAAACATGATCAGGTAACAGGTCAAGTACTGTGCATTAGGTCATGTCAGGTAGTGCACATGCATCAAATGGATGCCCAACAGTAAAGTGTAGGGAGTATCGAATCAGGATAAAAGTACGGATGTACGGTAAAGCATGGATGCACAAATATCTATCAGGGGTTACATCATGACTATGTAGAATGCACATTATCAAGCATGGGGTACTAATGTAACACTAATATGAATTAATGTGATCTGTAGATGCAGCAACATATATAATAAATGATATGGATGCATACGGGTATCCGAAAACAGTAAAACATTAGTATGGATGTAAAATGCAATCAATATGTGATATTTTTATTCATATGGATGCAAAATATGATACATAGCATGTAGTAAGATAAACTTGCATGCGACTAGATATGTAATAAACTGTACGGAGGCGAACGGATATTGTAAAACTGTAAAACTGTAACATTGGATGCATAACTAAACAATATGTAATATTATTATTCGCATGAATGCAAAATATAGTAATATAGCATGTAGCAAGATAAACTTGCCTGAACGGATCTCACGACGGGTGCGTACGGTACGTCCGACGTCGGGTAAACGTCGCAGAACTACATGCGCGCATAGGACAGGTCCAAGCAAAGCGAGAAGGTAACCATGCTGGCTGGGGATGCCTACAGGGTTGCTCTGAACATCAATGACGGCACAGCTCCGACGATGGCCGGGAAAAACCAGATCAAGAAAGAAAAGAGAAGGAAAGAAGAAGAAGAAGAAGGAAGAGAAGAAATGAAGGTTGCTGCTCTGGGGTTTGGTGTTTGGGACAGAGGCGAGGCGGTCATTGATGATGAGTTATGGGCTTTCCGACGAGGTCCACGGCGATGGCAGCGGGTTTTGGATCTTGATGTCGGGTGAGGATTTTTGTGCAGGGAAAGGGTGATGTGGTGGCGGCTGTCATGGGAGAGGTGATGAGGGAGATGAAGTGGTGACGAGGCGGGCATACGACGATGAGGTCGAAGCTTCGGCGATGTAGTGCAGGCAAGGTCGTGTGGGTGCTCGGGTTCTTGGGCGAAATGGTCAGGTTCGGGGTTGGGTGAAGGCGTCGGGGTCGTAGAGGAGAGGAGATGGAGGCGGTGAAGAGGGTGGTGAGAGGTTAAGGGTCGCCGGTGATGGGAGGTGATGGGTGCAGGCGTTGTGCAGTCGGGGGTTCTTGGGTTGGGTTGCGACGGGGACAAAGGTTGCAGGCACTGGCGGGACTGAAGGGTGGAGGAGGTGGAAGTGTAAAAGAAGATGAGATGAAGACGAGGAGGTTGAGGGTGAGGTCGGCGGTGGTGGCGATGAGGATCGTGCGCGTGGGCTCTCACGCTCGCATGAGGCGGCAACGAAGGAAGAAGGGAGCTGAGAATATGGAAAATGGGGTGTGATGGGATGTCGTGGGGTTTAATATATAGAAGAGAGAGAGAGAGATAAACAGTGAGATTTGGGTGAAAGTTATATAAAATATATAGATTATTAAAGAGAAAGACAGAGACAGAGGTATTAGGATAGGTTAAAAAATATTTTTTTGTTCTAAAATATATAACGTAAATATATATAAAAGATATATATATATATATATATAAGAATATAATATTGGATATATATGAGATTTTGGCTAATACAAAAATAGTCCAAAACACGCCCGGGTCGGATCTAAAATTATGGTTTGAAAATACGGTTAATCTAAGTGTAAACCAAAACCAAAATAGGATAACTGGATAATGAAAATGCATACCCCTAAGAACGGATACACGTAGCGTGCACGTAGCTATCCAAACGAGTCCGTTTCACCGAACGGGACGAGAAAACGATATACGGATGCTACCACAGGGTCAGGGGTATGATGCAGGCCATGCTAGATATTTTTAAAATATTTTATTTGACTTTATTTGTTTTATTAAAAAAATGCAGATGCCAGATATAATGCAAGTATGCAGTATAAACAATATGAAAGTGCAAGAATCCACGTAACAAGCCGAGATAAATCATAAACAGGAATCAAGGCGGTTTTCCAGTAAGCGGGTCGGCTCGGATGCAAATACAGATGTCAAATACACTATCCGCACCCAAAACACAAAAAATCGAGAAATACCATAAATGAAGAAATACTCGAAATAGAAATGGTATAAATGAACTAGGGTGTTACAGGAAGGTGTGCTCAAGCCGCTGATAATCCAAGTGGTAAAACCTGCAACAAACCGTGGCACAACGGGGATGAGTTGCCAACTCAGTGAATAAAAGTACATCTAAAGGTAGAAATCGAAATGCACGACGATACCTAGGTTATAAATATAGTACTATCATAATCTATACAATATACTATATGATATGCATATGTATCATAATGCAACACTAAATATCATGCAATCCCAAGTAGAATATATCAAATGCAAATGACCTGTATCTAAGTATAAGCCCAATGTAATCGAATATATATATATATATATATATATATATATAAATCTCTTCTTTAAAATAGCCGCGAAATAGATATATCACGACATAAGCAGACGTGATAGTATGAAATATAATAGATATCTTATTTAAGATATACGTCCTGCTATTTTAATGAATAGTGTTAAGAGATTTACAATTTAAAAGATTTCAAAGGCATATCAGACACGTCAAAATAATGAGGCTATAGCTCGATTTGAAATCCCTTTTTGTATACATGAATGCTCGTACGAATATATATAGGTACTGTCCCCCGGATCAGTCCTGGTCGGCTACAGTAACCATAATTTACTGTATATCTCATGATAACAATATATCAATATATATTTATGGATGTCCAGCATCGACACCCAAAAATTAGAAATCTCCCGTGTCCATCACCGACACGTAAATACAGATATCATCGACACCACCTCAACAGACGATCGCCACCCGATATCCCTGGCTCCGATCGGTATCCCCTGAATATCTGCCGTGCCTAATCGAACCCCGGTCAGTATCCCCTGGATATCTGCCGTGCTCATCTCTATATCCGGGATCGAGTATCCTCGTTAGGCTCCCCGCCTATAATGCGGCTATCTTGTCCCTCGGTCTCGAACCGGGTCCACCATGTATCACGCTGTATAGCTAACCCACTCAGTACGGATAAGTAACAAATCTGAAACCGTATAGCTACCCCACCCGGTTCGGAATAAAACAATTAGAAAACATAAAACTCATGGTGGATGCCAACTCATCATATCCAAAAATATCAAGTAAAGAATAAGAATACTTGCATATATTATACTGATGATACGTTATATATATACATATATAACAGCGTCCCATACCACTGATATATATCATCAAAAGTAAAACGTCCAGAAAACTCATAAAACCAAATATAACATTCATAGTACTGGTATTCACAATACTTAACAGATAATAAGGTAAAGTGTGTAAATAAAATATACAAGCAAATAAACGTATCAATTCTACTGTGTCATGGCAATACTAATGATGTGTTGTGTAACATACGCATTTATGCTCGTGCAGCATGGCAGTCATTAGTATTTGTGCAAGTGTTCTACATGTGTAATAACCTATCCATATTAACCTATATATATATATATATATATATATATATATGCATTATATAACAGAATGGTTCTACAGTGACATGGCAGTACCAATGAGGTGTAGTATAACATATATATACGTGCTTGTGCAGCATAGTACTCATTGGTAATTGTGTAGTGTTCTATCATAGTGTTCGTTATCACGGAAACGTATAACATTAATAATTATAACATAAGCAAGTAAAGTAATTATAATCATTCTGTACGAGTCTAAAGTTAACCTGGCCGTTATTCGGCATACGGATCTCATCATTACTAATACGCATAGTTTATCTTATAATATCTCATCGTATCGCTATATCTAAATCATCTCTAGAACGTCATAATTCTTCTTACTAACTTACCAAACTATAAATGTAACTACATGTAATTGAATATCATGCTAGATGCAAACTATCTCAAATATCAATATCTTGAATAAATACTAAACTATTTGAATACCATAATACTATTTATATGGTTGCGGGGGTGCTATACGCCATCAACCCGACTTCCTCCGTAGATGTAAATCTACTCACCAACTTCATAAGCTTGCTGAAATCCATACTACTATATCCGCCAACTCCGTCTCGGAAATCCTCGCGACGACACCTATAATCGTATTTAAAACTACATCGATGTAAATATCATATTGAAAACCAAAACAACGAGAGAGGCCTCCATAGGTTAGAACCTACAGTATACTTAACCCAAAAACGACAATATATATCTGTCGTTTAACGTATAAACGTTAACGGTTTAGTTACAGTATAAAAATACGAAAACCCGTATCGTAATATCGGAAAATTTGATAAAACCTTTACTAATCATTCCCAGATTTCTCTGTAAGAATACTGGAACAAATCAAACAACACCATAGCTTATAAAATACCAAAACAAAGCTACAGGAGAAAAACCAACACCAAAAGCCTAGGGAAGTCCGGCGAGCTAGGAAAATGGTGGAATATCGCCGGTTCAAGTGTGAAGTTTAGGCCTCGAGTTTTGTGTAAAGTCTTATAATGATCATACTATAGTTTTGGTCTTGCTAGTTTTTCTAGTAATTGTACCCAATGGTTCAAGATTCAATTGCAGTGAGCTAGATATCACAATTATCCTAGTTTATGATACTGCTCAAACTAAACATGCTACGTGAAGATATCGTGAGTTAACTGAACTTAGGTTTTTTTTCCTGAGCTAACCCTCTTCTGGTCGTAATAGGTAAAAACAGAACTCGTGATACGATATATCCGTGTCGTATTTAGAATCTTAATCCCAAAACTGATATTAGCTTCCAATTTTCATATACTGATAAACTAGCTTAAACTAGTAATACCAAACATCCTAATATATATACATAGAGCTATCCTAAAAATCCCAACACCTAACTCCTATAAAAATCCGGCAAGCTCGGATTTTTGTCAAATGTCGCCGGCCAAAATCCGAGGGAATGGGTCCGTCTTCTTATGGGTTATTCTAAGTCAAATTAATAAGATGAGCGTACTGTTTGGTTATGTTAATTATTATCTAAACTACAACAGATTTTACACAAAGCCTATATTTACCAAAATACGATATTTCCGATATCCGATTTGTACATTTAAACTTTTCATAACTAGAATTCTATAGAGTTTAGAGATTATATCTACAGAAGATTACTGAAAAGGATTCCTCCAAGATGCACAACTCAAAGATCCTAGAATGATGGTAGTGGTGAAAGTTCTTAACCCTTAGTTCTTTTCTCTTCTCTCTATTCTTTTCTCTTGTTGTGTTCTAAGGTTTTCTTCTTTCTAAACCATTTTATTTCCCCTAACTTAATATATATCATCTGAACAAATTTTTAATATTAAAGGATAAGAGAAGATAAGGTAGTAAGTGTTGTCACCATACAAGATGGTGGGGATTTCATGCAAGGAGGAGGTGTGGCCATTAGGTTAACTTAGGGTGTGGCGTCTAGGAGGTATATCTTAACCTTAACCATTATCTAACCCTATTTACATAACCACCCTCATAAAACTCTAATTGGTATAAGGAAACTAACCTTTTCACATAAACCCCTCATTACTCATGTTATTATAAAAACAAACTATTTCTTTACAAATCTATTCTACCACATTTTAAAAGACCCTTTTATTACAAACACAATAAAAATAAATGTTTTAATTAAATAAATAAAATAATTAATTATCTAAAATATTTCAAACTGTTACAATATTCCCCCGTTAAGAAAATTCGGTCCCCGAATTTAAATTAAATCTCCTTCTTAAAACATTTTTCTTAATCCTTTCTGCTCAAATTCAAAACAATTTTTCCGGGGTCCAATTTAAAATATAAAATCCGTTCGATATAACAGAACTCCAAAGTCCCATATGAGCTAAAATGCATCATAACGCAACCATGTGCGTGAAAACTCAAAAAGATATAATTTCACATAACTGTAACTCTAGCGGTTGCTATGAGAATTACTCTAGTTATGCTGCACTTTGCCAAATACGAAAACCGTTGTGTATCCGAAGTACAGAATCAATGCCATAATCGTAGTGCAATATCGGTGCACACGACCATGCAAAAATACATAAATCAAATCTATACAAGTGCAAAGCACGAAAAACAAAATCAACCCTAATGGGTTTGCGTGCAAATCTCAAACCATACGTCACGGTGTGCAAGAAAACAAAACAACGCTAAGTGCAACAGGCGTGCACGAAACGATATCCACCGCATCCATTGTGCATGGAACAAAGTGTACAAAATAGTATCAAGTGCATCGGGGTGAACAAAATCAAAACCAAGTGCATTAGGGTGCACAAAATCAAAACTAAGTGCATCAAGTGCACAAAATCAAATCATGCAACTGGTGTGCATGAAATCATATCAGTGTAGTGCATCCGATGTACATTACACTCCAGTCGAGTGCAGTCACCTCGCATGAGAATCTCAACAAGTGCACCTGGTGTGCACGAAACATAAATCAAGTGAAATTACTGTATACGGAAATCTCATCAAGTGCACCTACTGTGCACAAAACATCATGTGACCCACAAATCCTCAAAAATATATATGTCAAATAACGAACGTTGAGTTTCCTTTCTTAAATGTTGAAAATGAAATAATTAGATTATAAAAACCCAATTCAAACTCAATTGACATCGAAATATATCCTCTTCAATGTCGGAAGGTATTTATACACCCAGAATTGGCATAACAAGGGTTACTACCTGCCATGTGCCACGATCTAACGTTCTCTGTCTCTGAATTCTGATTTTTCTTGTGGATCTCTAACATCAAGATCTCTTCGTACAATCGTCCAGTGAGGAGCAACGACACAATCAGTCTTACTGCTGATACCTCTTATCACATCTCCTTGGCCAGTAGTCCAGTATCTCGTAACACAATATGTTGATGACGGAAATCCCTATCCTCTGCTTGTGGGCTAACAACCGATCCTGGTCCAACCTTACTTATTATCAACTTTCAAAAAGAACCCCTACAAGTCTCCTGCTGATCTCAGCTATCCAGCCTACCCGGAACTAACACTCATTTCTGAATCCACTTTCTCTTTAGTAATGAATGTCATTTCCTTAAGATTTTCCCTGAAAGTGTGGTCGTACTCGCTTCTGCATTTGGTTTGAATCTTCAATATCGGCGGTAAAGAACAACTATCCACTGCAACTTTGCACCAATCTCCTATTTCATAAATCTCCAATATCAACCACTTAAGGAGTGTATCATGATAATCATGCGAGTTGCAAGTCATACTCGATTATGACCATGCCCGGAGCCTTACAAGACTTCCCAAAAACACGAATCTGGCATCTCTGATACTCTGTAGAAGAATCTGACTAAGCCCACCTTCGAAACTTGTCCCAATTCGTCGGATGAACATGATCTCTTTCTCGAGTTACGTGCATCAGGTCTGAGCAAAATCCATCGGAAGAAGCTAATCAATTTCACCGATCTCGTATCGGAGCGCCACAACAGATTAAAAGTCCTAACCATCCCACATCTGAACGGCTATGAATCCTTCTAATCCATCTACACTTGTAAATATCGTCAACCTTTAACTTCATGAACTCTGGAAGCAACATCTCGATAATCTCAGCCATGATTGGTACCGCTGTCTGAACAGTATGCAACACCACGATCTTCGGAGAAGGAAAAACATCACGCCTCAAGTCCGGCTGATCTCTAGCAATGATCCTACCATCTGGTGCGGATCCCGAAGAAATTCGCTTCCATATTAGAACTCGATCAAATATTTATAAACGGAATGTCTCTACATCACCGGAAAGTCACCATGGCCAGTCCTTGTCCCAAACAAGTCTGCTCTGACCGTATTTCTAACTGCAGCCCTCTTGGCTCCCATAAACATAGTGACCGCAACAATCAATATGCACTGACGACGATAGATCAATGATCGCACGCTTTTGGCGTGTCGGATGTTCAAAGAATTTAAGTGTAACCGCGATCAGGACGGTTTCGCACGTAGCTAGCCGGTTGAGTACGGGTCGTCCGCAAGGAGATGGGAATCTTTTTCTATGTGTTTTTCGACGAGTTAAGTCCGGTTGTTCAAATTTTGTTTGTAGTTATCTAAGTGTTGAGTTGATATTTAAAGAGAGCATGTTAGGGTTAGGATTAGGTTAGTTTGAGTTAGGAGTCTCCACATCTTTCGTTTCCCTTCTTAATATCGTGTTACGGTAATCGGCATCAACGGGGATTAGCACGACTAGGAAGGACTTTGCGAGTATAAGCTAGGCTTTCCAACGCATAAGTCTTCCTTTTGGTGCTTGTCCGTCCGTTCTTGGCTCTTAGCCATAACCTCCGGTTAATCCAACCACAACCGGTCTCACTACGGAATCACCGCTATCATGTAGGATAGGGTGCCGTAAGGAGCGGATTGTGGTTGGGTTAACGGGAGTCGATTTAAGATGTTGGGAAAGGAAAGAGTGAGAGAGATTTCCTTCTCTCAAACTTCCCTTATCCTACCCTAACAAGAATGAACTACTCATACATCATAATACGGAAAAATAAAACAACACAAAAGAGGAAGATAGAAAGAAGGAGATTAGAAGAATACGACTAACTATTTGCGACCTCACCTTGGCGAGGATCAAGCGTAAGTATCATTGTCATATATGAGGATAAAGAAAAAAGAGAGGGAAGAAATAACAAGGAAATAACAACAACTACTTAACGAATTAAAATTACAACAAGCATAAATATAAGGAGACAAGCATGATAATAAAATGGTCTTCTTTATTCATCACTCTTCACTCAAAAGCTCACTTACAAGTTTAATGGAGAAGAGGTGAGAAGAGGAAGAAGAACATGTAACTAAAACTTAGCAAAAGAAATACAAGAATTGGACCCTTTCCTTCACAAACTTCTGGGCTATTTATAGGCCAAAACATGAAACCCTAGGGCAACCACCAGAACCATTATGAAAATACCAAACTACCCCCCAAAACCCTGCAAAAGAGGCGCCAGAATGGCCGCGGAACCGCGGCCTGGACCCCACTTTGGCCGCGGTTCCGCGGCCATTCTGTGGAGTTGGGGTTTGTGCTTTCTTGTGGTGGCCTGATCTGTTGTGTGCTTCATTCTGGTATATGTATTTTCTCAATTTGGCTCCACGATTTTTCCAGAATTTCTGTTGAAGGAAAGGTGGACTTTTTGTTAAGATTTTGTCATGATTGTCTCGAGCTCCGCGTAGATCTCTTGGATCTTGTGCTACCATTGAGCCTTGTGCCTGAAAACGACATTGATTTGACATTTTGTCTTCCTAAACTGGTATCTGGCAGCATACGGATGAAGAGCGGAGACCGTGTTTTATCTGTGGTTGGCAGGAACCAGACTTTTGTCGTGTTTTTCATGAATTTCTCCGTTTGAGAACCGAGAACCTGTATCCTGCAATTGACTAGCAAACACGGCTCAAGAGTATCTACGGATATGCAATGTGATAAAAATTGGGCGGTATGAAAATGCAAAAATCTGATATGAACAAATACCCCCAAACTTATCATTTGCTCGTCCCGAGCAAAGTCCATTTATTCACAAAAATTTCCTAACCTCACTTTCGCAGGGAACGCGATTGCACTGAGCATGTGCAACAAGCCGTTAAACCTCTAGGTGTCCCTAGTAGGAGGAGTGTTGTCTCCTGAGGGTTTTCAGCGGATACTACCCACAAAATCCGGTCAAGTTGGTTTGTAAAAATGACTAAGTTTCAAACCCTAAAGTTTTGTTTTAGAAAAATAAAAATTCTATAATCCTAAGTCTAGACCATCGAACCTTTATTTTTCACACCTCGCTTCTTATTTAACTACAGATTTTATATGTCTTTACGTGCAGTGCAAATAGTGTCGTTAAGTTCCAGAAGGATCGATTAAAGTCATCATGTCGCACAATAAAGCCCAGATAACAATTTAAAAAGGATCACATAAGTTTTATAAAGAGTTAAGCATTTTTCAAGTTTCGTTTTCCAGTAAGGTTTCAACTTCAGAATTTCTATCTTCCTTAACAGGAAACTAAGTCGTATTTTTCACTCCACCTTTTTCTCGTTTTCATTTTATACACACCTCTGTGAACGTGCAATAGTCTTTATCATAGAATAAAACCTTCATATCTCCGTTAAATTTTTTTTATAAAAGTCTGTCTTTTATCAAGATTATTCTCACACAAAGAACCGTCAGGAATTTTAACTCGGAGAGAACACTTGCTTGACTTTGTTTTAAACTGGACTTTCTAGGCTTCTTAGCGAGCTTTGGGCCAATGCACCCAAACCAGTTGGTTTTAGGGCATTAGGTGTAGAAACACCCCAGCGGACTTAATTACTCAAGTTACCTAGGTCCAAAAACAAAAGACAGTTTTGCGTGAAAATCAGATGATTTAATACGAACGGAGATATAACCGGCAGTTCAAATATTTATTTTTTTTTGGATAAAAGACGTGTCTAGTGGGTTTGGTGTGTAATCATTCCAATCAAGTTTTAGATGGGTTATTTTTCAGATTTAGCTCCAATTATGGCAGCAATAACATTTCTTCATATTCGCTTTACTTCATAAACTATTCTTGACATTACTTATTTCAGAACAAACCTATTTGATCCTCAGAAAATCATTTATCTGTTTAAAAGTTTAAACATGAAAAACTTGTCATCTAATTCCCAAAACTCACGACACGTGTAGTGTGATGTAAAGACTTATATCAGCTATAGTTAACTTCAAAGGAGAGTTATCTTTCAGGTTTTTCAAAATCCAAACATAAGATTTAGTTATTCCTATTTTTTTCAAACAAAAACCGTCGAATGTTGAATCAGAGTTCTTCCACAAGCTAACTTGACAAAAAAAGTTTTTATATTTTTAGAAAATTTTCAAATTTTTATGGATTTTATGGATATTAATATGCAGATGCAAAACATACATATGAATGCGAAGGTAAGAAATGCGTACCGAGCGTACCCCCAAACTTAAACTTGACAGTGTCCTCACTGTCATAGCATGAAGAGAGCAGGTGGAAGGTTCAAAATTGTCGGTTAGTGATACACAAATTTTTATTTGTTTTTGTTTTTAAAGAAAAGAAAGAGAATTTACACAAATATAAACAAAATGGTTTGTACATACCCCCAAACTTATTTGGAACAGTGTCCACTGTTCGTGGCTGGATAACCGAAGTTTGGAGGTAAGCAGAGGAAGATCATTCAGGGTAAACCGGCTCCTGTAAGAACAGGAGCTCCTCTGTTGGTTCGGCGCTAAGGTACGGTTTGCATCGGTGTCCATTTACCTTGAAGAGTGAACCGTCCTTTGGATTTTCCAAATCCACAGCGCCCTGCGGATACACATTCCGCACAAAATATGGCCCTTTCCAGCGAGATCGGAGCTTTCCAGGATGGAAATGAAGTCGGGTGTCGTAAAGAAGTACCTGCTGACCAGGTACGAAGGTTTTGCGCAAAAGGTGTTTATCATGAAACACCTTTGTTCGATTCTTAACGACAACCGCGTTGTCGTAAGCCTCATCCCTAAGCTCGCTCAGTTCGTTCAGCTGCAGCTTCCGATGGCTGCCCGCATCCTCCAGAGACAGATTCAGCTCCTTTATCGCCCAAAACGCGCGATGCTCGATTTCGACCGGAAGGTGGCAGGCTTTTCCGTACACAAGCCGATAGGGAGACATGCCAAGGTCGGTCTTGTAAGCGGTTCTAAATGCCCAAAGGGCATCAGTGAGTTTCAAAGACCAATCCTTACGGTTCTTGGAAACCGTTTTCTCCAGTATCTGCTTGATTTGCCGATTTGAAACTTCGGCCTGCCCGCAGGTTTGGGGGTGGTAGGGCGTAGAAAGCTTATGATTAATGGAGTATTTCCGCATCAAGGCCTCGAAAGTCCTATTACAGAAATGACTTCCATTGTCGCTAATGATCGCTCGGGGGTGCCCAAACCGGGAGAAAATGTTTTCTTTAAGGAACCTAACGACAACCTTGTTGTCGTTAGTCCGGCTGGGCACAGCCTCGACCCATTTAGAGACGTAATCAACAGCTAGAAGAATGTACAAGTTCCCAAAAGAGCTGGGAAACGGCCCCATGAAGTCTATCCCCCAAACATCGAAAATCTCCACAACCAAGATTGGTTGGAGCGGCATCTCATTCCTCCGGGATATCCGGCCCATGTGTTGGCACCGGGAGCAAGTCTTGCAATAATCGTGAGCGTCTTTGAAAAGTTGTGGCCAGTAGAAACCACATTGCAAGATCTTCTCGGCTGTCTTTCTGGGCCCAAAATGCCCGCCACATGCTTGGTCGTGGCAAAATGACAGCACACTCTTGAATTCCTCATCTGGGACACACCGACGAATAATCTGGTCGGGACAGTACTTGAACAAGTAGGGTTCGTCCCAGTAAAAGTGTTTTACTTGGGATAAGAAGCGAAGTCTGTCCTGACGTGACCATTCGGTCGGTAGCAATCCCGTGGCCAAATAGTTCACAATATCTGCGAACCAGGGTTCGCAAGATACTGTCAAGAGTTGTTCATCCGGGAAAACGTCATTGATCGGAATTGGAAGCGAAGGCGAAGAAGGAAGTCGTGAGAGATGGTCGGCAACCACATTTTCACATCCTCGTTTGTCCTTAATGACAAGGTCAAACTCTTGAAGCAAGAGGATCCAACGTATTAACCGAGATTTGGCATCTTTCTTTGCAAAAAGATGGCGCAGAGCTGAATGGTCCGTGTAGACAATGACTGGAGAGCCGATGAGGTAGGGCCTGAACTTTTCTAAAGCAAATACAACAGCTAAGAATTCCTTCTCAGTTGTTGTATAGTTAAGTTGGGCGTCGTTCAGGGTCCGGCTCGCGTAATAGATCACGTGCGGCATCTTGTTGATGTGCTGTCCAAGGACAGCACCGATGGCAAAGTCGGATGCATCGCACATAATCTCGAATGGGTGTGTCCAGTCAGGGGAAGAGAGAACGGGAGCAGAAGTGAGTGAGTGTTTCAATGATTCAAAAGCAGCCGCACAGCCCGAGGTGAAATCGAAAGGCGTGTCCTTGGCCAGCAAAAGCGTCAAGGGTCTAGCAATCTTGCTAAAGTCCTTGATAAACCGTCTATAAAAACCGGCATGGCCAAGGAAGGCTCGGATATCTCTGACGCATCGGGGAGGAGGCAGATTGGAAATGACCTCAATCTTTGCTTTGTCAACCTCTATGCCATTTTGCGAGATGATATGTCCTAAGACAATACCTTCGCGCACCATGAAGTGGCATTTCTCCCAGTTCAAAGTGAGATTCTTGTCCTTACATCTGGTAAGGACAGCGTCGAGATGCAGCAAACACTCGTCAAAAGAATCGCCAAAGATGGAGAAGTCGTCCATGAAGATCTCCAGAAATTTCTCCACCATGTCTGAGAAAATTCCCATCATACACCGCTGGAAGGTAGCGGGCGCATTGCATAATCCAAAGGGCATGCGACGATATGCAAAAGTGCCGAAAGGACAAGTGAAAGTGGTCTTGTCCTGGTCTTTTTCGGCGATGGGAATTTGATTATAGCCAGAGTAGCCATCTAGAAAGCAATAGTACTCATGTCCGGCCAATCGTTCGAGCATCTGGTCAATAAAAGGTAGCGGAAAGTGGTCTTTCCGCGTTGCAGCGTTGAGTTTTCTGTAATCAATGCAAACTCGCCACCCGGTTTGGGTGCGAGTAGGGATTAACTCATTCGCCTCGTTGGTTATGACCGTGATGCCCGACTTCTTGGGGACAACGTGAATGGGGCTAACCCACTGGCTATCAGAGATAGGGTAAATGATACCACTATCTAGACATTTGACGATCTCCTTCTTCACAGCCTCCTTCATGACTGGATTAAGACGTCTTTGTGGATCCCGGGCTGGTTTGGCATCATCCATCAGATGAATGTGATGCTCAACGATGAGGGGACTAATCCCCTTGATGTCCGCCATGGACCAGCCAAAAGCTTGCATGTTGCTGTGCAAGACCGCGAGAAGGGCTTTCTCTTGCTCGGGAGCTAGAGAAGCCGAGATGATGACAGGAAGGGTCTCGTTCTCACCTAAGTAAGCATACTTAAGGTGAGACGGCAACGGCTTGAGTTCGAGCGTTGGAGGTGAAATGATGGAAGGCAAGACTGGTGCAAAGGTCTCGAACTCAAAGGACTCCAGCAAAGGTTCAAAACGAGTGTAGGCAACCGAGTCGGATGGTTCAGGTAACTCATCCGAAAAGTCAAAAGATTCAAACTCGGGTTGCGCACGGCTAAGATCGTTCAAGAATGTGAAACACTCGTATTCGTTATCGGGCGCAGAAGCAGCAGCAGATTCGAGGAGAAACGCACTAGTGGCGTCAAGATTATCGTGTTCAAACAGAAACTCCTCGAATTCACACTCTTCGGGGGTGATCTCCTGGATCGAGCAGACATCCAGTATATGAGCATTAGGTTCGGCGGGCTGATTCCCCAACCTAAAAATGTTGAGTTCAATTGTCATATTTCCAAAAGAGAGGTTCATTGAACCATTGCGACAATTGATCACAGCATTTGAGGTTGCGAGAAATGGGCGACCGAGTATCACCGGAATTTGATTCCGGGGGTTAGCTACAGGCTGTGTATCTAAGACAATGAAGTCGACGGGGAATATGAAGTCCCCGACTTTGATTAACACATCCTCTAGCTCACCCCTAGGATGGGTGATCGATCGGTTGGCCATCTGGAGAGTGCAGTGTGTGGGTTTCAGCTCTCCGACGCCTAATTGCTCGTATACTGAATACGGAAGCAAGTTAACACTGGCACCAAGATCTAATAGTGCGCGGTTGATGTTCTTATCCCCAATAGTAATTGAAATCGTAGGACAGCCAGGGTCCTTCCGTTTTTGTGGTAAAGATTGGGTAAGGGCATCACTCACAGCACTAGCCAAGAAAACTTTCTTGGGTACCTGAGACTTCCTCTTTTTCGTGCACAAGTCCTTTAAGATTTTCGCGTAAGACGGGACTTGTTGGACAGCATCTAAAAGAGGAATGTTAATGTTAACTTGCTTGAATAACTCCAAAATCTTCTCCATTTGTGGATTTTGTTTGGTAGACCTCAACCGGTTTGGAAATGGAACATTTTGAAAATTGGTTGAGTCTAAAGCTGGAGGAGGAGATTTTGGAGTTGGAACGGATCCCAGAATAGGTGTTTTCGTGGAGTGAGAAGTAGGTCCGTTCAGAGCAGAAGAAGAAGAAGGAGAGCCTTGTGAAGAACGGAGAATAGGCTCGGAAGACGAAGAAGAAGAAGGAGAAGAAGCAGAAGAAGAAGCGGCCGGGGTGTCATCGTTGATTTGCTTGCCAATGTTGTTTTGCAGCACCCTCCCTGATCTCAGTGTGGTCACGGCACTCACATTATGGTTTTGTTGTTCAAGAGCAACATGTGCATTATGTGGGTGGCCGGGATTTAGAAGTGGCTGGGACGGGAGCTTCCCCTTCTCTCGCTCGCTCAAGGCCGCGTTCAGCTGTGCAATCTGGGCCTCGATGGTCTTGATGCTCTACCCGTGTGCGGCGGTGTGTTGCACTAAAGATTGGATCGAAGACTGGATGTTGGCGGTGGATTGAGTCGATTGTTTAAGAAACGCCTCCAGACTTCGCTCGAGCGAGGAAATCTTATCGTTGTTAGACGGAACAAGGTTGTTTGGTGGAAAATAATTGTTCGGTGCAAAGTTGTTCGTCTGGTTTTGGTAAGGTTGGGGTTGGAAGGGCTGCTGATACTGAGTTTGTTGTTGCGCTTGTTGTTGCGGTGGAGGGGCCCTTTGGAAATTGTTGCCCTGGAATTGATTCTGATTCTGATTCCAGGCGAAATTGGGGTGGTTCCTCCAACCGGGATTGAAGGTGGAAGAGTATGGATCATTCCTCGGTCTTTGCTGGAATGCATTAACCTGATCCTGTCCTTGCGATGGTGGATTGTAAGGACACTCTTCGGTCAAGTGAGAAGGATCGGAACAACAAGCGCAGATGGTACGAAGGGGGAGAACAGGGGTGGGAGTAGGAGAAGAAAATTTGCTCTCTATTGCTTCAAGTTTTTTTGTTATTGCAGCCATTTCAGCTCTCATCGCAATAGAGACATCAAGCTGGTGAATTCCTACCCTAGACTGACCGGTAGAAGTGGAGGTAGAAGAAGAAGAAGGAGTCGGTCTGGTGCTCTCCCACTGTAGCGTTTGCTCCGCAAGATCGTCAAAGAACTGCCACGCTTCCTCGTCAGATTTGGACAGGAAGTGGCCCTGACAGATGGTTTCCAGTAACTGCTTCGTTGCTGGGTTCAGTCCCTCGTATAAGGTTTGGCAGAGTTGCCATTTCTCTATACCGTGGTGAGGACACTGAACAAGAAGGTCTTTGTATCGGTCAAAGCACTTCCAGAAGGGTTCAGAAGGAAGCTGGGAGAATTGGTTGATCTCATTTCGAATTCTTGCGGTCTTATGATTTGGGTAGAATTTTTTCAGAAACGCTTTAACAAACTCGTCCCAGCTGGTGATTGAGTGGGAAGCGGTGCTATACAGCCATTTTTCTGCGAGATCGCATAAAGTGAACGGAATGACCCGTAGACGTATAGCATCGTCCGACAGCTGGGTTGTTTTCATCATGCCACAGACATTTTGAAATTTGTTAATGAAGATTTAGGCATCTTCAGATTCAAGCCCATGAAAACGTGGGAGCATGTTGATGAAATGGGGCTTAATTTCAAAGTTGTCCCCATTGGCCGGAGGAAGAGAAAGGCAGGTTGGAAGTGCAGAACGGGTAGGGTAGAAACGATCCTGGAGCGCAATTCGCTGCGGCGCTACAACAGGCGGAGGTGGTGGAAGATTGGTCTCCGTAGGAGGTGGAGCCAATCCAGGGGTGGTCAACGAGATGTTTGGATTAAATCCCGACATCGCGGAAGAAGAGGTTGGTGAAGGTGAAGGTGAAGGTGAAGATGTATGAACAGAATTCCGGTCAACGTCGGAGTTGGCCGGCAAAGGAAGGGGTGAAAGAGGAGTGGACGGAGTATCGACTTCGGAGTCGATCGCGTAGTCGGTCGCGACTAACGTAACGCGGACTAGACGGGCGCTAGTGTCCCGAGTCCAAGCGGACATACACTAAACGAGTTTAGTATAGTCAAAGCGAAGAAGGTGAGGGTAAGAAAACGTCAATGAAGAAAGGCGATGGGTGTTGGGTGAAAATGGATTTGGCGACAAAAGGGCAAGTTTTTATAAAAGTTTTTGATTTTTTTCTTTTTTTTTTTTTTAGAAAAAGATTTACAGAAGTATGTACGGGAATACGGCTTAAGCAATCACAAACAAGATATGCACAATCACACCTAGATCTAGGGTAACCTAGGTCTACTAGACCTGCTCCTGAACTTGATTGTCGAAGTTAAACAGTGTCGAGAAACAAGCTTAAAAATACACTGATCACGAGGCCAGGTAAGTGCAGAGATAAGGGGAGGTTGTCCAACGCTTTCGCGAAGTTCCTTAATTAAATAACCCTTTCTCTTTCGGCGGTTGCGCCTTTAACAATTTCCTAGACACCCCGTAAACAATATACGGTTAAGCAAGGTTCTAAACAAGGTTTATCTTCTCCTAATGAGCGTGAAGTCCTTAGGGCTGAAGTCTAGTATTTTTTAATTACAATGGACAATGCATATGCTTTAGTGATTTTTGGGGTCCTGGGAAGGGTGATGAAATCCCCACCCAATCTGGATTGGTTTCAAGCCCCTTAAGTCCGTATTAAAGAATGCAAAACAGTAACAATATCAACAGCAAACAATTTTTATTTGCGGCGCAAAGAATCCTGCACAAGAACAGTTTATTGGAAGGGGGAGAAGAATTTGCGCAAAGAAGCCTGCAGAAAACACAGTTCAGTGGAGTCCAGAGGAGAGGAGAGGGAAAGAGGGACTTACAGAGAAAATATGGCAGCCTGACCCCACCAAGTGGCCGCGGTTCCGCGGCCAAACGTATGCAATGGCCGCGGAAGGGCGGCTAGGTTGGGGGATTGGTGTTCTGAAAAAATTGGGTGTTCTCTGTGGGGTGTCCTCTGCTTGTCTGGATGTAGTGAATCTTGATTTGCTCACTGGAACAGCTCCAGATTTTGACAGTAGACCGACTGGTTCGTTTTTTCCGTCGCGGTGTAGCCGCGAAAATGTGGGTCTATCTTCCCACGTCTTTGGCACTGTACTTGAACTCCGTATTTCCAACGTCTTTGGCGTCGATCTTGAGCTTCGTATTTCCTGCACACTTGCACAAAAACTAATCAAGAATAACAAGATGATTTTTACAAAGTATATTTTTTTTTTTAGTTTTTGGTTGTTTTTATATTCACAAATTAACCCGAAATTTCACTTAGAAATAGACTACCGTCTCCCCGGCAACGGCGCCATTTGATCGCACGCTTTTGGCGTGTCGGATGTTCAAAGAATTTAAGTGTAACCGCGATCAGGACGGTTTCGCACGTAGCTAGCCGGTTGAGTACGGGTCGTCCGCAGGGAGATGGGAATCTTTTTCTATGTGTTTTTCGACGAGTTAAGTCCGGTTGTTCAGATTTTGTTTGTAGTTATCTAAGTGTTGAGTTGATATTTAAAGAGAGCATGTTAGGGTTAGGATTAGGTTAGTTTGAGTTAGGAGTCTCCACATCTTTCGTTTCCCTTCTTAATATCGTGTTACGGTAATCGGCAACAACGGGGATTAGCACGACTAGGAAGGACTTTGCGAGTATAAGCTAGGCTTTCCAACGCATAAGTCTTCCTTTTGGTGCTTGTCCGTCCGTTCTTGGCTCTTAGCCATAACCTCCGGTTAATCCAACCACAACCGGTCTCACTACGGAATCACCGCTATCATGTAGGATAGGGTGCCGTAAGGAGCGGATTGTGGTTGGGTTAACGGGAGTCGATTTAAGATGTTGGGAAAGGAAAGAGTGAGAGAGATTTCCTTCTCTCAAACTTCCCTTATCCTACCCTAACAAGAATGAACTACTCACACATCATAATACGGAAAAATAAAACAACACAAAAGAGGAAGATAGAAAGAAGGAGATTAGAAGAATACGACTAACTATTTGCGACCTCACCTTGGCGAGGATCAAGTGTAAGTATCATTGTCATATGTGAGGATAAAGAAAAAAGAGAGGGAAGAAATAACAAGGAAATAACAACAACTACTTAACGAATTAAAATTACAACAAGCATAAATATAAGGAGACAAGCATGATAATAAAATGGTCTTCTTTATTCATCACTCTTCACTCAAAAGCTCACTTACAAGTTTAATGGAGAAGAGGTGAGAAGAGGAAGAAGAACATGTAACTAAAACTTAGCAAAAGAAATACAAGAATTGGACCCTTTCCTTCACAAACTTCTGGGCTATTTATAGGCCAAAATATGAAACCCTAGGGCAACCACCAGAACCATTATGAAAATACCAAACTACCCCCCAAAACCCTGCAAAAGAGGCGCCAGAATGGCCGCGGAACCGCGGCCTGGACCCCACTTTGGCCGCGGTTCCGCGGCCATTCTGTGGAGTTGGGGTTTGTGCTTTCTTGTGGTGGCCTGATCTGTTGTGTGCTTCATTCTGGTATATGTATTTTCTCAATTTGGCTCCACGATTTTTCCAGAATTTCTGTTGAAGGAAAGGTGGACTTTTTGTTAAGATTTTGTCATGATTGTCTCGAGCTCCGCGTAGATCTCTTGGATCTTGTGCTACCATTGAGCCTTGTGCCTGAAAACGACATTGATTTGACATTTTGTCTTCCTAAACTGGTATCTGGCAGCATACGGATGAAGAGCGGAGACCGTGTTTTATCTGTGGTTGGCAGGAACCGGACTTTTGTCGTGTTTTTCATGAATTTCTCCG
This sequence comes from Agapanthus africanus, assembly GCA_030015575.1. Classification (NCBI taxonomy): domain Eukaryota; kingdom Viridiplantae; phylum Streptophyta; class Magnoliopsida; order Asparagales; family Amaryllidaceae; genus Agapanthus; species Agapanthus africanus. The sequence continues at coordinate 216,986,707 of CM057337.1, read as the reverse complement.
TTTGAGAACCGAGAACCTGTATCCTGCAATTGACTAGCAAACACGGCTCAAGAGTATCTACGGATATGCAATGTGATAAAAATTGGGCGGTATGAAAATGCAAAAATCTGATATGAACAATCAACGAAATGAATAGAAGAGAGATCTCAAGATATAAATCCTAAGGTAACTTAGGCGGAGTATCATATCATAAATATGCCGCGGAACATATGTACGGTACGTCACTCTACTTAGTACTTACTCCATTAACAAAGGTCATCCTATATAACGAAAGTTCGGATATAAGACCCCCAAGATCAGGTCTAAGTCCTATAAGGTAAAATCTAGGTAACAAAAGTGTAAGCCTAGACTCCATATAGCCAACCTAGACTCGAACAAAGGTTAAACCAAACGCTCTGATACCAACTTTGTCACGACCCAAATATGGCATGTGACCGGTACTTAAATCACGTGACATCTAAAAACGTCGACGCGGTTTAAGTAAGCCAAATCCCGGAATCTAAACCCTTTAAAAATATTGGAGGTGATTTTAAAATAGTCATCAGATGGAATCAATTAAAATAACATTTAAATTTAACTAAGTATGTTTGAAAAACATCTATGACGTTTTGAAATTTGACAGCACCTCCTTTGCATTTTTGTATAACCCGATACAAAATAATAATGTAAATAGCATCCCAACGGCAGCTAGCCTCCATGTCCAAACGACGGAGCAGCCAAAAAATCTATATCAGAAGTCGACTCCAATGAATGCGACCTCACAATTTCTAAGTCTCGCTTCTAAGTTCACAATATACCATTACCAAATTGATGGAGTTTTCACTAGATATAAGAATATATGAATAATCAAGGGTGAGTATGATACAATAGTAACCCACTTACCAATCAATCACCGAAAGGAAGGTATGCCCAAGCCGCTGATAATCCAAGTGGTAAAACCTGCAAGAAACCGTAGCACAACGGGGATGAGTTGCCAACTAAGTGAATAAAAGTACATCTAAAGATAGAAATCAAAATGCACGACGATACCTAGGTCATAAGTATAGTACTATCATAATCTATACAATATACTATATGATATGCATATGTATCATAATGTAACACTAAATATCATGCAATCCCAAGTAGAATATATCAAATGAAAATGACATGTATCTAAGTATAAGCCCAATGTAATCGAAAATATATATATATAAATCTCTTCTTTAAAATAGCCACGGAATAGATATGTCACGGCATAAGCAGACGTGACAGTATGAAATATAATAGATAACTTATTTAAGATATACGTCCTGCTATTTTAATGAATAGTGTTAAGAGGTTTACAATTTAAAAGATTTCAGAGTCATATCAGACACGTCAAAATAATGAGGCTATAGCTCGATTTGAAATCCCTTTTTGTATACATGAATGCCCGTATGAATATATACAGGTACTGTCCCCCAGATCAGTCCTGGTCGGCTACAGTAACCATAATCTACTGTATATCTCATGATAACAACTTATCAATATATATTTATGGATGTCCAGCATCGACATCCAAAAATCAAAAATCTCTCGTGTCCATCACCGACACGTAAATGCAAATATCGTCGACACCACCTCAACAGATGATCGCCACCCGATATCCCTAGCTCCGATCGGTATCCCCTGGATATCCGCCGTGCCTAATTGAACCCCGGTCAGTATCCCCTGGATATCTGCCGTGCTCATCTCTATATCCGGTATCGAGTATTCTCGTTAGGCTCCCCGCCTATAATGCGGCTATCCTGCCCTTCGGTCTCGAACCGGATCCACCATGTATCCCGCTGTATAGCTACCCCACTCAGTACAGATAAGTAACAAATCCAAAACCGTATAGCTACCCCACTCGGTTCGGAATAAAACAATCAGAAAACATAAAACTCATGGTGGACGCCAACTCATCATATCCAAAAATATCAAGTAAAGAATAAGAATACTTGCATAGATTATACTGATGATATATTATATATATACATATATAACAGTGTCCCATACCACTAATATATATCATCAAAACTAAAACGTCCAGAAAACTCTTGAAACCAAATATAACATTCATAGTATCGGTATTCACAATGCTTAATAGATAATAAGGTAAAGTGCGTAAATAAAACATATAAGTAAATAAACATATCAATTCTACTGTGTCATGGCAATACTAATGATATGTGGTGTAACATACGCATTTATGCTCGTGCATCATGGCAATCATTAGTATTTGTGCAAGTGTTCTACATGTGTAATAACCTATCCATATTAACCTATATATACACGCATTATATAACAGAACGGCTCTACAGTGACATGGCAGTACCAATGAGGTGTAGTGTAACATATATATACGTGCTTGTGCAGCATAGTACTCATTGGTAATTGTGCAGTGTTCTATCAGAGTGTTCATTATCACGGAAACGTATAACATTAATAATTATAACATAAGCAAGTAAAGTAATTATAATCATTCTGTACGAGTCTAAAGTTAACCTGGCCTTTATTCGGCATACGGATCTCATCATTACTAATATGCATAGTTTCTCTTATAATACCTCACCGTATCGCTATATCTAAATCATCTCTAGAACGTCATAATACTTCGTACTAACTTACCAAACTATAAATGTAACTACATGAAATAGATTATCATGCTAGATGCAAACTATCTCAAATATCAATATCTTGAATAAATACTAAACTATCTAAATACCATAATACTATTTATAAAGTTGCGGGGGTGCTATACGCCATCCACCCACTTCCCCCGTAGATGTAAATCTACTCACCAACTTCATAAGCTTGCTGAATTCCACACTGCTATATCTGCCAACTCCGTCTCGGAAATCCTCGCGACGGCACCTATAATCGTATTTAAAACTATATCGATGTAAATATCATATTGAAAACCAAAACAACGAGATATGCCACCATTGGTTAGAACCCACAGTATACTTAACCCAAAAACGACAATATATATCTGTCGTTTAACGTATAAACGTTAACTGTTCAGTTACAGTATAAAAATATGAAAACCCGTATCGTAATATCGAAAAATTTGATAAAACCTTTACTAATCATTCCCAGATTTCTCTGTAAGAATACTGGAACAAATCAAACAACACCATAGCTTATAAAATACCAAAACAAAGCTACAGGAGAAAAACCAACACCAAAAGCCTAGGGATGTCCAGCGAGCTCAGAAAATGGTGGAATGTTGCCGGTTCAAGTGTGGATTTTAGGCCTCTAGTTTTGTGTAAAGTCTTATAATGATCATACTATAGTTTTGGTCTTGCTAATTTTTCTAGTAATTGTACCCAATGGTTCAAGATTCAATTGTAGTGAGCTAGATATCACAATTATCCTAGTTTATGATACTGCTCAAACTAAACATGCTACGTGAAGATATTGAGTTAACTGAACTTAGGTTTTTCTTCTGAGCCAACCCTCTTCTGGTCGTAGTAGGTAAAAACAGAACTCGTGATACGATATATCCGTGTCGTATTTTAGAATCTTAACCCCAAAACTGATATTAGCTTCCAATTTTCATATACTGATAAACTAGCTTAAACTAGTAATACCAAACATCCTAATACATATACATAGAGCTATCCTAAAAATCCCAACACCTAACTCCTATAAAAATCCGGCGAGCTCGGATTTTTGTCAAATGTCGCCGGCCAAAATCCGAGGGAATGGGTCCGTCTTCTTATGGGTTATTCTAAGTTAAATTAATAAGATGAGGGTACTGTTTGGTTATGTTAATTATTATCTAAACTACAGCAGATTTTACACAGAGCCTATACTTACCAAAATACGATATTTCCGATATCCGATTTGTACATTTAAACTTTTCAGAACAAGAATTCTATAGAGTTTAGAGATTATATCTACAGAAGATTACTGAAAAGGATTCCTCTAAGATGCACAACTCAAAGATCCTAGAATGATGGTAGTGGCGAAAGTTCTTAACCCTTAGTTCTTTTCTCCTTTCTCTATTCTTTTCTCTTGTTGTGTCCTAAGGTTTTCTCTTTTCTAAACTAGTTTATTTCCCCTAACTTAATATATATCATCTGAACAAATTTGTAACATTAAAGGATAAGAGAAGATAAGGTAGTAAGTGGTGTCACCATACAAGATGGTGGGGGTTTCATGCAAAGAGGAGGTGTGGCCATTAGGTTAACTTAGGGTGTGGTGTCTAGGAGGTATGTCTTAACCTTAACCATTATCTAACCCTATTTGCATAACCACCCTCATACAACTCTAATTAGTATAAGGAAACTAACTTTTTCACATAAACCCCTCATTACCCATGTTATTATAAAAACAAACTATTTCTTTACTAATCTATTCTACCACATTTTAAAAGACCCTTTTATTACAAACACAATAAAAATAAATGTTTTAATTAAATAAATAAAATAATTAATTATCTAAAATATTTCAAAATATTACAGCGACCAACTGGGCTCGACCATGGATTCTAGAAAGGAGGGTGTAGGCTTTGGCTCTGAGGAGGTCGACGGCGAGGTCGGCTTCAACAGCTAGCACGAACTCTGCATGAGCACACGCGGCAACTAGGGTTTTGGGCTTGGCTCGACGTCTCGGCAGCGGTTATGGGCTCATGGGTATGGGGGGGAGGTGTCCCTGGGTTCGTCGATGGCGGCTTGGAATGGTTGATGGGGGCTTGAACTCAGGCGGTGGTTCAACAGTGGCATGGCGGTGATGGGGCTAATGTAGAAGGCTCGGAATCTTAGGTTCTCGAGTGGTTAGGAGAAAGGAGGGGAGAGGAAGTGGGGTGAGTTCGGAGGGTGTCGTGGTTGTTCAGGCCATGGGGGTAGCCGGTGACATCGATGGCCGGCGATAGTGGCGGCGAGGTGGTGTAGGCGAAGGCTTGAGAGAGGAGGTGTAGATGAGCTGGGGGTTGCTGAGTCGGTAGAGATCAGGGAGCTCATCGTCGAGGGTTGCAGTGTTGATACGATGGCGTCGAGGCTCCCGTGGTGGTCGAAGTTAGGTCTCAACCAGAAGCTGACGGCTTTAGAGAAGGCGGGCAGAGGGGCTCGGGCACTTGATGGTTGGGGAAGGAGTTAGCTCGGTTGGGAGTGGAGGGAAGTCATGGAGGAACAGCTCGTCGGTGGTGAGGGTGGTCGCGACGACGGTGAGGGTGGCTTCGGTGAGTTGTAAGGGGGAGAAAGGAAGAGTGAGAGGGAGTGAGGGAGATTGAGAGTGAGGGAATGAGAACGTGAGGGAGTGGTAGAGAAAGAGGAGTCGTTGAGGGTTTGGAGGAGGTGGGCGCATGAAAGAGAGGGACGTTGGGGCGAGACAAGATCGTGGGGGGCGCTGTTCTCATGGGAGGAAGAAGTTGCAAGAGGAGACGAGAGGGAGATGGGAAGGCAGGCGCGGATCAGGGGGAAAGTGGGCGCGGCTGCTGGGGAAGCAGGGGAAGTGGGCGCGGCCGTTAGGGCGTGGGCGCGAGTCTCGTGGTGTAGGCATGGGGAGCGGGAGATCATTCAAAAGGTAGGAAATGAAGAACGAGAAGAAGAAGAAGCGGGTGGGGAGCAGCACGGGTCGGGTCGGGTAGGGAGAAGGGTTAGGGTTTAGTAAAGGTAGTTGGGCCGGGTCGGTTCTGAAGGGTTGTCTATAACGACAGCAAGGTTTCGGATGGTATCGTCCATACCAAATTAAAATTTTTCCATTCTAGGTAACCCTAAACATAGATCGTTTACTAGAAATAATACGGAAAACATATGCAAACACTTTGCAAGTTATAGTGAGCAAGGAATACAACCTTTGTAGACCGGTCCTTCACTTTAAATAGCTCCATATAGTAGTCCCCTTCGCTACGATTGCAAACTCTGGACTCTACAGAGGATCCCTTGAAGAAACGAACATGCTTGCTTCGATTTATTCGAGACCGAAAATGATCTACGTCGAGGAGACACTAACCCAAGCTATTTCTTCACTAATCATATAATTAGTGAAGCAAACACACTCTATTAAATGGCAAGTAGTAGAGGATGATGAAGTAGGAAGTGGGCTCACTTTAGATTTCATTTTCTCACATTTTTTTCAAAACTCCATTGAAGCTAGAAGTTTTTGATGAAGAAGAAGATGATGAAGAAAATATCTCATCAATCATTCATCCAAATGAATTATTGCAATCATGGGTGAGTTAAAGCCATCATGCTTAACTCATGTAGAGAATAAACCATACACTATGGTTAAGGGTTGGGTTTGATAAATATCTTTAACTCGACAAAAGAGTTGACTTTGTCAAAACTTATCCAAAAGCTTTTGTCCAAGCTTTACCATGACAAACTCAATCTCTTTTGAATTAGCTTAACATAAATAGAAACCCTAACTTAACCCTAGAATGATATTAATCTCATACACCTATGTTGTATGTATCATCAAACATAACACAATACATGTACACAAATATACATATCACATATATACAATGTGCACATCTAGTGAGAAAAGAAATCATAAGTGAGCTTAATATTAGTTAATGTAATATAATATATCAAATATATAATTATATATTAAATCATCAAATCAACTCTTGATTTAATAATCCGGCTATATCATATACAACTGACTAATACTATATGAATCAACTTATCGAATCAACGGTTGATCCGATAACCCGGCTATATCATATATAACCGACCGATATCACATATCATGAGAATAGAATACGGTATCTCATATCATATCAACCTCGGTCCCGCACATATCACATATGTGCTCTTACTCCGTTTCGCTTGAGCCAGGAAACCTCTGTGTAGGACTCTAAATACTCGTCAATACGCCGGCAGTAGGTGATGATCATATCAAACATCCACAAACCGCAAGCGGTCTGCTAAACGTAACGGCCACCCGGGTATTGAGCGATCAAAAGATCAACAAGCAAGCCTGTTCGTACTCTTGCGAATCCAATCAGTAACACTACTGTACAGTCCGGTCTTTTCGTCTGATATGTCACATATCACAGCCTAGGGTTGGTATAACGTCAGACCCCAATAGCCTGATAAGTCATGCCAACGCAAGGTCTATAACGGTTCGAGAAACTACTGATAACACTTACCGGTAGATCTCAGCAACTCTGGCCAGAGATTTCCTGTTATGGCCAATCGAGCATAGCGCAACATCAACTCCTTATACCGGGAGAGACAAAACCCATCCTATCGCTCATTGCCTCCATGTGACTCGGGACTGTACCTAAAAACCACCATTTTGCATGTTCTCTTGAACATGGTAAGGTGGAAATCAAAGCACAATGGGAATCACACAAGACTCTATGACGATCTCGGGTCTACAGACTAACCTGTACCAGTGTCACCAGAGAACTGCTATCCGACGATAGGTATAATACTATCTAAGAGTTCTCGGCGAGTCTGTCTAGTGTATCCAGTCTCCACTGAGCACCCGTATACCATCTTTGATTTCAAACACCAATGGATATGGGATCATCCATCGCCCATCATATGGGTCGAGAAGCGTATACGCTAGTCTACACTGGAGTATCGATGCCCTGTCTCGATACTCCCACGACTAGGAACATTTGAAGGATGTACTTATCGACTACCCTGTCCCCATTAGTATGATCTACATCATAGTCCTGGTAGTCAAGTACTCATCTTAAGGGCTTTATCAACATGTAATATAGAGACAATCAGTGTACATGTTAAGATAAAGTGCAACCAGATAGCATACTATCATGTCGAGCAAGAAAGTCCTCCCTATATATGTCCAAGCATTCACTACAATATATATTGTATGTACAGTAATGGCCTCTACTGCATATATATTACTAACAATCTCCCACTTGCACTAGGGCCTTCTGTTGTAGTAACTCATACCCAACAAACAGCAGTGGTTGAAGTATCTCATACTCAACCATTCCATAAAGTCTCTTCTGGAAATAGGCCTTTGCGAGTGGATCCGCCGTGTTGTCCTTTGTGTCTACTCTCCTAAACCTGGATCTCCCTGGAGATCAACCATCTCCATGATCAGGTGATACTGCCTTAGAATATGTCTGGATCACAGATGGGACGGGGGTTCCTAGGCCTAAACCACAACTCCATTGTCACACAATGGTAGGAACGAAGTTCATCTCATGAACTAGTGTACATCCAGACTATTTCTTTGGTAGCATCCTTGGTAGTGATGTATCCAGCCTTTATCGTCTAATTTGCCACGGTATCTTTCTTGGAACTCTTCCAACATACCGTTCCTCCACTGAGGGTAAAGACAATGTCCGCAACTGACATTCAGTCGACCTTATCACCCTGAAAGCTATCCAGTGATTCTCCCCAGGATCGATTGATACCATCTCATTATACCTAGTGAGAATCCTAACATCCAATTAGATCTATCTCATAGATCCAAAACCCAGGATTTAGGAGGTATCGCCTTGATCCTATATGGAGAATCAATGTGATAAGAGGAGATTGACCGAGTGTAGCATAGGAAACTCCTTTCCTATCAAGAGTATGTCATCCACGTACAATACGAGGATCACCACCATACTCCCTACTATCTTTTTGTATATACAAGATTCATCTACCATTTTGATGAAGTCAAACGCTTTAACTACTGTAGGGTTACTAGGCACTCTAACAAGGTTCTACAAAGCATCAACCATGCCCGTTTAAAATTTTAGCCGTGCCGAATAACCCTAAACAAGATCTTTGCTAGATAATTAGGGTTTCACAAGCAAGTAAATTACATATACCACTAAGTGAAAACGAAATACAACCTTTGTAGATCGGTCCTTCACTTCTAAAGCTCCTTGTTGTAGTCCCTTCGCTGCGATCATGGTTCTCCCGGGCTCTTACATGGCTTCACGAGGCGTAAGAAGCGTGCTTTCTTGAAGTCTTCGAGGCCGAAAATGATCTACGTCGAGGGAATATCAACTCAAGCTACTACTTCACTGACTAGAGAATTAGTGAAGCAAACACCCTATACTAAAGTGCTAGTCTAGTAGAGGATGGAGAAATAGGAAGTGGGTTCTCTTTAGAATTTTATTTCTCACAATCTTTCACTCTCCTTTTAAAACCCTAGCAAGCTTTTTCTTTTTGCTCAAAGAAGAAGAAGATGAACAAAATAAAAAGGATGAGGTTAATGATCAAGTGAGTGAGCTAACCATGGTGAGTGAGTATCATATACTAACTTATGTAGAGACATTACCATGGCTAATCCTAAATGGTTAGGTTAATAAAAATCTAAAGTAAAACAAAGTTAGTGGATTTTGTCAAAGCATCCACAAGCTTCTACAAGTTTCATGCCTGTGACAAAAGCTCCACTAATTTGTAATTACCTTATATAATTATTAACCACCATTTAAAATAGAATGGTGTATGTCTTGCACACCCATGTATGATGTATCATCAACCATGATACAAAAAGAGAACACATTTTAATATATATTACATATATATTAAAGTTGTGCACTTGTGAGAAAAATCCTTAAGTGAACAAGTGTTAGTTAATGTAAACTAGTATATCTAATATACAATTATACACTAAATTATTAAATCATCACTTGACATAATAATCCGGTCATATCTCATATAACCGACTAACATCCATTGTATCGATTTATCGAATCAACACTTGATTCGATAACCCGGCTATATCATATATAACCGACCGATATAAAAAGTAACGAGAATAGAATACGGTATCACATACACGCATTATTCTCGGTCCCGTACATATCACATACGTGCTCCTATTTCGTTTTTCCTGAGCCAGTAAAACCTCTATGTAGGACTCTAAAGACTCGTCAATACGCCAGCAGTAGGTGATGATCACATCAAGCACCCACAAGCCGTCAACGGTACTAGCTGGACGTAACGGCCACCCGGGTATTGAGCGATCAAAAGATCAGCAAGCAAGCCTGCTCCAACTCCTGTAAAAGCCTGCCGGTAACACTTCCCGTACAGTCCGGTCTCCTCGTCTGATATGTCGCATATCAAGTCTAGGGGTGGTAAACATCAGACCCCAATAACCGATAAGTCGTGCCGATGTGAGGCTCATAACGGGTCGAGAAACTACTGGTAACACTTACCAGTAAATCTCTAAATCAGCCATGGCCAGGGACTTCCTTGTTATGGCCAATCGAGCACAGCGCAACATCAACCCCCAATACCGGGAGAGACGAAATCCCTCCTATCGCTCATTGCCTCCATGTGACTCGGGACTGTACCCAAAAACCACCGTTTTGCACGCCCTCTTGGACGTGGTAAGGTGGAAATCAAAGCACAGTGGGAATTACACAAGACTCTATGACGATCTCGGGTCTACAGACTAACTTGTACAAGTGTCACCAGAGAGCTGCCATCTGACGTGAGGTATAATACCATCTGGGAGTTCTCGGTGAGTCCGTCCAGTGTACCCAGTCTCCACTGAGCACCCGTATACCATCTCTGATTTCAAACACCAATGGATATGGGATCATCCATCGCCCATCTCATGGGTCGAGAAGCGCATACGCTAGTCTACTCTGGTATATCGATTCCCTGTCTCGATACACCTATGACTAGGAACATTAAAGGATGTACTTATGGACTACCATGGCCCCACTAGTATGATCTGCATCATAGTCCAGGTAGTCAAGTACACATCCTAAGGGCTTTACCAACTTGTAGCTATAAGACAGTATCAAGTGACAAGTATACATGTTAAGATAAAGAGCAACCAGATAGCATACTATCATATCGAGCAAGAAAGTCCTCTCTATATATGTCCAAGCATCTAATATAATATACATCATCTGTACAATACTGGCCTCTAGGGCATACATACAACTAACAATCTCCCACTTGCGCTAGGGCCAGCTGCTGTAGTATCGCATACCTAGCATCCCGAAGAGTCTCTCAAACTGTATCTGGGGAATGGCCTTCGTGAGTGGATCCGCAGTGTTGTTCTTCGTGTCAACCCTCCTAACCTCGATCTCCCGGCGATCAACTATCTCCCGGATCAGGTGATACCGCCTCAGAATATGCCTGGATCGCTGATGAGACCTGGGTTCCTTGGCTAAAGCCACCGCTCCATTGTTATCACAATACAAAGGTATTGGATGCTCAATGGATGGAACCACTCCAAGTTCAGTAATGAACTTCTTGATCCAGACAGCCTCTTTGGCAGCATCGTTGGCAGCGATGTATTCAGCCTCCATCGTCGAGTCTGCCACGGTTTCCTGCTTGGAACTCTTCCAGCTGACCTCCCCTCCGTAAAATGTAAAGACAAATCCCGAGTGCGACTTAGAGTCGTCCTTATCACTCTGGAAGCTCGAATCGGTAAAGGACTCCACTTAGAGTTCTCCGTTACCATACACCAAGAGCATCTCCTTAGTCCTTCGTAAGTACTTGAGAATGCTCTTCACAGCTGTCCAGTGACTCTCTCCAGGATCAGCTTGATACCTACTCACTACACTTAGTGAGTATGCTACATCGAGTCTGGTACATAGCATCGCATACATGATAGAGCCTACAGCCGAAGCATAGGGTATCCCTTGCATGCGAGCTCTCTCCAAATCAGTCTTGGGAGACATCTCTTTGGAGAGAGTGAGTCCAGAGATCGTGGGTAAATTCCCACGCTTAGATTCTTCCATACTAAACCTCTTTAGTATGGTGTCAATGTACCTGGATTGGGACAATCCTAATATCCTTTTAGATCTATCTCTATAGATCATAATTCCCAGTATGCAAGAGGCATCACCTAGATCTTTCATTGAGAATCTTTGTGATAAGAAGAGCTTGACCGATTGCAGCATAGGAATGTCATTTCCTATCAAGAGTATGTCGTCCACGTACAATACAAGGAAGACAACCTTACTCTCTGCCACCTTCTTGTAGATACAAGGTTCATCTACGTTTTTGACGAAATCAAACTCTTTGATAACGACGTCAAAGCAGATGTTCCAACTCCGCGATGCTTGCTTTAATCCATAAATGGATTTAAGCAGCTTGCACACCTTCCCGCTGCTCCCACTATCTACGAAGCCCTCTGGCTGAGTCATGTACACGCACTCTTCTAAATCACCGTTTAGAAAGGCGGTCTTAACATCCATTTGCCAGATTTCGTAGTCATGATATGCAGCGATGGCAAGCATGATCCGGATGGATTTAAGCATAGCCACTGGAGAAAAGGTTTCGTCATAGTCCACACCTGGTGTTTGACAAAAACCCTTTGCAACCAGTCTAGCTTTGAAAGTCTCCACTTTCCCATCTACACCAAGTTTTTTCTTGAAGATCCACTTGCTCCCAATGGGTTTTACCCCTTCAGGAGCAAGTTCCAAAGTCCATACTTTGTTGGTGTACATGGATTCCATCTCGGACCGCATTACATTCAGCCATTTCACTGAGTTCCCACTCGTGATGGCCTGCTCGAAGCTAGTTGGGTCATCATCCTCCATGATGCAATCCTCGCTCCCTCCATCCATGAGAAAACCGTAGTATCTCTCAGGTGGGTGAGGAACCCTACTAGATCGGCGGAGTGGCCGGGGTTCATCGGGAACTACCGAATTCTCTGGTTCCACTAAATCTTCAGTTTGAGTTTGTGTAGCCGGAATTTCTTCCAGTTCTACCTCACTGCCACTAATTTCTTTTGTAAGAAATTCCTTTTCTAAAAAAGTGGCATGTCGAGAAACTAACACCTTTTGTTCCTCTCTATGGTAGAAAAGATATCCATGTGAATGTTTGGGATATCCCACAAACTTACATAGAACTGACCGTGCCTCGAGTTTGTCCGGATTTTGCCTTTTGACATAGGCCGGACAACCCCATATCTTAACTCGTTTAAGACATGATCTCTTCCCACTCCATATCTCATATGGTATGGTAGGTACAGATTTAGATGGAACTTGATTCAATAGGTTTGCTGCTGTCTCCAGCGCATACCCCCAGAAGGAAATAGGTAACTCAGCTGTGCTCATCATAGAGCGCACCATATCTAATAGGGTGCGGTTCCTCCGTTCCGATATACCGTTGTGCTGTGGTGTATATGGAGGAGTTAGCTGAGAGAGAATCCCATTCTCTTTTAGGAAGTCCAGGAATTCATTGCTCAAGTATTCACCTCCTCGATCAGATCGAAGGATTTTAATACTTTTCCCGGTTTGGTTCTCGACTTCTTGTTTATATTCTCTAAATTTCTCAAAAGCTTCTGATTTGTGTTTCATCAAGAACACATACCCGAATCTAGAGAGGTCGTCAGTGAATGTAATGAAGTACGAAGAACCATCCCTGGCATGTGTAGACATGAGACCGCATACATCACTATGTACCAGTCCCAAGAGTTCCGTAACTCTTTCTCCATGTCCCGTAAACAGAGCTTTGGTCATCTTTCCTTTGAGACATGACTTGCAAGTATCATAAGATGAAAATTCAAACGGATTCAAATATCCATCTTTATGCAACTTAGCTAGTCGTGTCGCATTGATGTGACCCAGTCTACAATGCCACAATAAGGATTCGTTCAGTTCTGAACTCTTCCTCTTGTGTGTGTTTGTTATGCTCAGAACTGTTGATTGATTTAGAACATAAATGCCATTGCACAACGTGCCTGATCCAACCAACTTTTGGTTCAGAAAAATGTTCATAACATTATCCTGTAATACAAAATTATATCCCTCTTTACTTAGTAAAGAAACCGATATAATGTTGCATATCAGGTTCGGCATGTAATAGCATTCGTTCAGAATCAATGTATTACCAGTTGGCAATACAAGGTGATATTCCCCGACGGTTTTAGCTGCAACAATTGCACCATTTCCAACCCTTATGTCTTTATCACCTTCTCCAAGTTCTCTACCTTTCCTAAGCCCATGTAACTGATTACATATATGGGATCCTGATCCGGTATCTAATACCCAGGACGTAGAGCAAATGGAGAAACAGTTCTCTGTAACGAACACACCCGAAGAAAATGCATCAATATGTACTTTCTTCATTCGGGTGGCATGGGAATCCTGGTATTCCCCTATATCATGTTCAGTCCTATAACTCTTATAAGAAAGAACGGAACCAACGTTCCCCAGCACAGTATAACATGCGGGTTTGGTCAATACATCCATATTATTATCTTTATTAAGGCATGATATGGTCGCTACCTGGAGAGAGAGAGAAGAAAACACTTTAGCGTATGCTCTTGTAAGATCAGATTGGTTATTATTTTATCTAATCAGGATGGCTCCCACTGTTTTTATCAAATCTTCCTTCAAACCCTAAAAGGAAAGACTAGCCGGGATTAATTACACCATACAATTTCGCCAATCTTTCAGCCAGGCCAGTGTCGGTACTTTGAGGGAGGTTTCCCGTGCTTTCGCACGGACCTAATTAAAGTAAACCTCATTTTCCCAGAGGCGTAACCCCGTTGACACCTTTCTAGAAACCTACTTGATCGGCTAATTATCCTGTGTAAAACTCTCCCAGGAGTAACAATTACTCGCAGTGGGTATCGGGATCCAACATCTCATAGAAGGTATGCAATCTCATTGCAAATTTCAACACTTGAAATTCCCGATAATATTTTGCCCCTAACCCCTATGACCTTGACAAAGGCCAACAAATCATAGGATGCTAGTCAAGTTCAACCCGTCATTTTTTGATTGAATCAAACCCACCCGCACGACCCTTGACAAAGGCCAACAAGGTCGTACGACTACCCCAAAACAATCTGCATCATATGCATAAGCAGATAAGCACCATTCAGCTACCGCACACTACGCCTTGACAAAGGCCAACAAACGCAGCACGAATACTAAACAGTTCTTATCTGAAATGACGGAGGGCTACGACGGGTTTTTCTGAAAACCTATTGCGTAATGAACTTGATATCGTTGTAGAATCAAGTGAATTTTGAAATGGAGTGATTTTGAGGCTTTCATTAGTTTTGCTAAAGAGGTCACTCCCGGTGAAGGGATCTCGGCTCTTTCCTTATCGAATAAGGTGCAGGATATATCATATATATCACTATGCAAAGAAAAAATCCAAAAGCAATCAAAAGACAAACCGAGAGTTGTAGCATTTGCCAGTTTTGCTAAAGAGGTCACTCCCGGTGAA
The DNA here is from genome assembly GCA_030015575.1 of Agapanthus africanus. Classification (NCBI taxonomy): domain Eukaryota; kingdom Viridiplantae; phylum Streptophyta; class Magnoliopsida; order Asparagales; family Amaryllidaceae; genus Agapanthus; species Agapanthus africanus. The sequence continues at coordinate 216,971,621 of CM057337.1, read as the reverse complement.
GGGATCTCGGCTCTTTCCTCATCGAATAAGGTGCAGGATATATCATATATATCACTATGCAAAGCAAAAACTGTAACTACCCTTTTTGAAAATTTGATTCTACAACATCTTTTAGGTTTCTTTTCTTTCATTAATCATATTAATGAAGTCCCATCATTTAAGTCACCTAAACATCACAGATAAATACGACGTACACTTATGCCATCCGCATTCGCCTTGATGTCCCCTCGTGCACCGTTAGGTTAGGTAACTAACGGCAGAGCGGGGCAGGGCTAGCGCGGGTGTAAAACATAAGTAACGTCTATATAATATATCATATATACTATATACAGTATTTATCACAACATATCAAATGATCACATCACAGATATCGCAGCAGAAGAAACATATGAAACATTGGATATACTAGGACGTCCGTGTTTTATTTTGAGCCTCTATAAAACACGGATTTCACGGTCGCGATGAATAGCCAAACCCACACCCCTAGACCCCTACGAGAGCGGCAAGCAACCCTTCCAATTCTAGAGTTAGGAGACCCGGACTCGACTCCTCAAGTTGGTCTCCCACTGGACTCTAGAACCCGGTTACTTGTGCTTTCCTCCTTGGGTCTATCCTAGTGCGGAAAAGTAAATAATATACAAATGGTGACATCGACCTCATCCCGGAAGTGCCCCAATAAAAGAATATTACATACATTTAATTTTACATGAATGAAAATAAAAACTCTCATCTCACATAAAACCCCCGGCTATTCAGAACGCGACGATCCAATATAACATATCCAGCAACACATAACATCACATGTCATCAACGTAAGTAAATATGCGCATCCCAATTGTCGTTGACATATAGTAACGAAACCGGCGATATCACATATTACACTTACGGTCGCAGAAAAGAAAGTGTAAAACTACAACATTTGGAATCCACAATCTCTTTAGACATCGTAAATCCGAAATATCACATACTTCGCATTTCATGCCTAACTATATGAATTCCACATATTGTATCACATTCCAGATAAATAGACAGTATTAAACTTTTCGATCGAATAATCAAATACCCAAGATTTCCTTAATAGCTCAACACTTGAGCGGAGTTCAAAAATTCCAGAATACGTCACAGTAGCAACGGTCCAGCCGTAGAAGGGTCAAGCCAACGCCTCACATGTGGCACGCCGTACTGCCCCAAACCCTAAGGTTTAGAGGCGGTTCAAGACGGTCACATAATCGAGTTAAGGTTTGTGTTCTTCTAGAAGGTCCATCGCGTTACATGCACGTTTTTCCAAAAGATTTAAACTCAAGAAAAATTCAACACTTGAAAATTTTTCGTGCCGGGAAAAATAGAGTTAATGATATCCGTTCGAACATTTTAATACTTTCTATATTATCCGGAAAACAATAACGAATTTAAATTTTCCGATCAAATCAACGATTACAAAATAAACCCCAGAACACTCAACACTTGAGTCAGATAAAAAAATTCCCATAAAATATAAGGAATAGCTACAGAAATTACTGCACAAAATTCTGTCCACAGTTCACATTTACTGCCGCGGAACCGCCGCCTAATGTGGGGTGGGACCGCGGTTCCACGGCGTATGTACGGAATTTGGGGCTCGAATTTTGTGGTAATTCTTAGAATCCCCTGCTGATTTTTTTAGGTATTTTTAATTCAGAAAAAACACAGTTTTTAAAAAATGTACAGAAAGGGGGTTAAATTGACGTTTCCGGGTTCGATCGGGATTTTAACTTCGTATACACGTCGCCTAATGCTCTAGCTAAGCTCTGATACCACTGTAGGGTTACTAGGCACTCTAACAAGGTTCTGCAAAGTATCAACCATGCCCGTTTAAAATTTTAGCCGTGCCGAATAACCCTAAACAAGATCTTTGCTAGATAATTAGGGTTTCACAAGCAAGTAAATTACATATACCACTAAGTGAAAACGAAATACAACCTTTGTAGATCGGTCCTTCACTTTTAAAGCTCCTTGTTGTAGTCCCTTCGCTGCGATCATGGTTCTCCCGAGCTCTTACATGGCTTCACGAGGCGTAAGAAGCGTGCTTTCTTGAAGTCTTCGAGGCCGAAAATGATCTACGTCGAGGGAATATCAACTCAAGCTACTACTTCACTGACTAGAGAATTAGTGAAGCAAACACCCTATACTAAAGTGCTAGTCTAGTAGAGGATGGAGAAATAGGAAGTGGGTTCTCTTTAGAATTTTATTTCTCACAATCTTTCACTCTCCTTTTAAAACCCTAACAAGCTTTTTCTTTTTGCTCAAAGAAGAAGAAGATGAACAAAAGAAAAAGGATGAGGATAATGATCAAGTGAGTGAGCTAACCATGGTGACTGAGTATCATATACTAACTCATGTAGAGACATTACCATGGCTAATCCTAAATGGTTAGGTTAATAAAAATCTAAAGTAAAACAAAGTTAATGGACTTTGTCAAAGCATCCACAAGCTTCTACAAGCTTCATGCTTGTGACAAAAGCTCCACTAATTTATAATTACCTTATATAATTATTAACCATCATTTAAAATAGAATGGTGTATGTCTTGCACACCCATGTATGATGTATCATCAACCATGATACAAAAAGAAAACACATTTTAATATATATCACATATATATTAAAGTTGTGCACATGTGAGAAAAATCCTTAAGTGAATAAGTGTTAGTTAATGTAAACTAGTATATCTAATATACAATTATAGACTAAATTATTAAATCAACACTTGACTTAATAATCCGGTCATATCTCATATAACCGACTAACATCCATTGTATCAACTTATTGAATCAACACTTGATTCGATAACCCGGCTATATCATATATAACCGACCGATATAAAAAGTCGCGAGAATAGAATACGGTATCACATACATGCATTATTCTCGGTCCCGCACATATCACATACGTGCTCCTATTTCGTTTTGCCTGAGCCAGTAAAACCTCTATGTAGGACTCTAAAGACTCGTCAATACGCCAGCAGTAGGTGATGATCACATCAAGCACCCACAAGCCGTCAGCGGTACTAGCTGGACGTAACGGCCACCCGGGTATTAAGCGATCAGAAGATCAGCAAGTAAGCCCGCTCCAACTCCTATAAAAGCCTGCCGGTAACACTTCCCGTACAGTCTGGTCTCCTCGTCTGATATGTCGCATATCAAGTCTAGGGGTGGTAAATGTCAGACCCAAAAAACCGATAAGTCGTGCCGATGTGAGTCTCATAACGGGTCGAGAAACTACCGGTAACACTTACCAGAAAATCTCTAAATCAGCCTTGGCCAGGGACTTCCCTGTTATGGCCAATCGAGCACAGCGCAACATCAACCCCCAATACCGGGAGAGACGAAACCCCTCCTATCGCTCATTGCCTCCATGTGACTCGGGACTGTACCCAAAAACCACCGTTTTGCACGCCCTCTTGGACGTGGTAAGGTGGAAATCAAAGCACAGTGGGAATTACACAAGACTCTATGACGATCTCGGGTCTACAGACTAACCTGTACAAGTGTCACCAGAGAACTGCCATCTGACGTGAGGTATAATACCATCTGGGAGTTCTCGGCGAGTCCGTCCAGTGTACCCAGTCTCCACTGAGCACATGTATACCATCTCTGATGTCAAACACCAATGGATATGGGATCATCCATCGCCCATCTAATGGGTCGAGAAGCGCATACGCTAGTCTACTCTGGTATATCGATGCCCTGTATCGATACACCTACGACTAGGAACATTAAAAGATGTACTTATGGACTACCATGGCCCTACTAGTATGATCTGCATCATAGTCCAGATAGTCAAGTACACATCCTAAGGGTTTTACCAACATGTAGCTATAAGACAGTATCAAGAGACAAGTATACATGTTAAGATAAAGAGCAACCAGATAGCATACTATCATATCGAGCAAGAAATTCCTCTCTATATATGTCCAAGCATCCAATATAATATACATCATCTGTACAATACTGGCCTCTAGGGCATACATACAACTAACAATCTCCCACCTGCACTAGGGCCAGCTGCTGTAGTATCGCATACCTAACATCCCGAAGATTCTCTCAAACTGTATCTGGGGAATGGACTTCATGAGTGGATCCGTAGTGTTGTTCTTCGTGTCAACCCTCCTGACCTCTATCTCCCGACGATCAACTATCTCCCGGATCAGGTGATACCGCCTCAGAATATGCCTGGATCACTAATGGGACCTGGGTTCCTTGGCCAAAACCACCGCTCCATTGTTATCACAATACAAAGGTATTGGATGCTCAATGGATGGAACCACTCCAAGTTCAGTAATGAACTTCTTGATCCAGACAGCCTCTTTGGCAGCAATGTATTCAGCCTCCATCGTCGAGTCTGCCACGGTTTCCTGCTTGGAACTCTTCCAGCTAACCGCCCCTCCGTAAAGGGTAAAGACAAATCCCGAGTGCGACTTAGAGTCGTCCTTATCACTCTGGAAGCTCGAATCGGTAAAGGACTCCACTTGGAGTTCTCCGTTACCGTACACCAAGAGCATCTCCTTAGTCCTTCGTAAGTACTTGAAAATGCTCTTCACAGCTGTCCAGTGACTCTCTCCAGGATCAGCTTGATACCTACTCACTACACTTAGTGAGTATGCTATATCGGGTCTGGTACATAGTATCACGTACATGATAGAGCCTACAGCCGAAGCATAGGGTATCCCTTGCATGCGAGCTCTCTCCAAATCAGTCTTGGGAGACATCTCTTTGGAGAGAGTGAGTCCAGAGATCGTGGGTAAATTCATGTACACAAATATACATATCACATATATACAATGTGCACAACTAGTGAGAAAAGAAATCATAAGTGAGCTTAATATTAGTTAATGTAATATAATATATCAAATATATATTTATACATTAAATCATCAAATCAACTCTTGATTTAATAATCCGGCTATATCATATACAACCGACTAATACTATATGAATCAACTTATCGAATCAACACTTGATCCGTTAACCCGGCTATATCATATATAACCGACCGATATCACATATCGCTAGAATAGAATACGGTATCTCATATCGTATCAACCTCGGTCCTGCACATATCACATATGTGCTCCTACTCCGTTTCTCTTGAGCCAGGAAACCTCTGTGTAGGACTCTAAAGACTAGTCAATACGCCGGCAGTAGGTGATGATCATATCAAATATCCACAAGCCGCAAGCGGTCTGCTAAACGTAACGGCCATCCAGGTATTGAGCGATCAGAAGATCAACAAGCAAGCATGTTCGTACTCCTACGAATCCAATCAGTAACACTACCGTACAGTCCGATCTCTTCGTCTGATATGTCGCATATTACAGCCTGGGGTTGGTATAACGTCAAACTCCAATAGCCTGATAAGTCATGCCGATGCAAGGTCCATAACGGTTCGAGAAACTACTGATAACACTTACCAGTAGATCTCAGCAACCCTGACTAGGGATTTCCTGTTATTGCCAATCGAGCATAACACAACATCAACTCCTTATACCGGGAAAGACGAAACCCCTCCTATCGCTCATTGCCTCCATGTGACTCGGGACTGTACCCAAAAGCCACCGTTTTGCACGTTCTCTTGAATGTGGTAAGGTGGAAATCAAAGCACAGTAGGAATCACACAAGACTCTATGACGATCTCGGGTCTACAGACTAACCTGTACCAGTGTCACTAGAGAACTGCTATCCGACGATAGGTATAATACCATCTAGGAGCTCTCGGCGAGTCCGTCTAGTGTACCCAGTCTCCACTGAGCACTTGTATACCATCTCTGATGTCAAACACCAATGGATATGGGATCATCCATCACCCATCATATGGGTCGAGAAGCGTATATGCTAGTCTACACTAGAGTATCGACGCCCTGTTTCGATACTCCCACGACTAGGAACATTTGAAGGATGTACTTATCGACTACCCTGTCCCTACTAGTATGATCTACATCATAGTCCTGGTAGTCAAGTACTCATCCTAAGCGCTTTATCAACATGTAATATAGAGACAATTAGTATACATGTTAAGATAAAGTCCAACCAGATAGCATACTATCATGTCGAGTAAGAAAGTCCTCCCTATATATGTCCAAGCATCCACTACAATATACATCGTATGTACAGTAATAGCCTCTAGGACATACATATTACTAACAAGTTCTTGGAGTAAAGTATTTGTTGGGCTGGAACTTGTGGGCCGAGGGTTTGGGCTGGGAAAATATAGGAATTAGGGAAAATAAAAAGGGTTTTAAGTTTAAAACTAAAAATAATCAGTTAGGATAAAATAGAGGAAATATTTAGGAAATTATTAGAAAAGTATACGAAATAAAATGAAAATTATTGGGCATAGGAAAAATGAAATTTTAATAGAAAAGTTTTGGGAAAGACATTTATTCATAAATACGGAAAACATTCACAACAGAACCGGGTATTACATCATACCCACCTAAAAAGAAAATTTCGTCCTCAAAATTAAAATGAATGGTAAGCTATAAAATGTCATGCGAAAAGAAATAAAACAAATATTACTATATAGTGATTTACGTAAAGGCAGCTAAATAAAAATCATAATTTTATATATATGTATATAAGAAATAGCGCAGCTGAAATAATAATCATAAGTAAGCACAAGGCATAACCATTTATAATGACAAACTATATATATACAGTACAAGAAAAAATAGAATAACAATAATAAACAATAGTGAGGGATCAGCTGATAAGCTTTAAGAATCGAAACTACTTTGGTGAAATCACAATTCAAACAAATACAAAAATAAATTTAGAATACTTATAAGGAAAAAGGGTCAAAAATAAGATGAAGAATAAGCGAGCTAGTAATGAAAACAACAAAAGTTACAGGTAAACTGAATGCATTAGTAGGGAAAATTCACTAAAAAATAAAACATATAATGTAAATCAAAACAATTTAAAAGTTTGGAATTAATAGAGAACTTCGGGACAGTAGTAAAACTAAAAATACTTATTAACACATAATGGAATCTAGCTTATTATAAATAGGCAAAACTCTAAAGTTTTCTTTAAATAGTAAACATACTAATTATAGTTATATCAACGGAAAAATAACACTGGTAATATACAGTAAACTAGCCGGAGAATGGATTGCGGTATATATATTGAAGAGCAACGCTGCAAGCAAGCACCCGAATGGAAGAAATGTGAGAAGGAATTGGGTTGTACAGAATGATATAAAGATAAAGGATGAAAATCGGATTCAAGAATCAGGGAGAGATAAATTTAGAAAGAGTATAGAGTTTGACAATTTTAGACGGGGATATGGGGCAAAATACAACTTAATCAAAAGGAGAGTCGGGGGGTGCGGTGATGAACCATGATGTCGACTAAGCTTAGTGTTTAAATATAGTGAGTCAAACAAAATAAGTTAGTCACACTTCACAGCTTTATTGCATACGAGCTAAGAAGTTCAACGGATACAAGATTTTAAACGAAAGGAAATATCTACTGAATAAAGTAACAATATCTTTATTGAAAGCAGGAAAGGTGATAACTCTGCGTCGATATCTAAATCTCTGCAATCTCGTAAGGCAAGTCTGAATCTTGTACTGGGTCCGTGCCGTCCTCGAAATTAAAGTACGAAAACAACTAAGTCGCTCAAGTAGATATGGAGGTCGTTGACGAATCTCCACCTTGCAACTCCTTTCTTTTAAGGCAACCATTGACAAGATGTTCGTCGGATCCACAAATCAAAAATTGTCCTTTGGTCTGGCGACGGTCTCTTTGGAGGTGCCCCAGTCTCTTGCAATAACCATACACTCGGGTTCTCCGCTGCTTCATCTGTATATCTCATCTTCTATTAACAAGGATTCCCTTACGATCGGGGCTCCTCCTGGTGCTCGAACTAGCTGTCTCCTGAGCCCCTCAGCTAAAAGATCGTTCATCCGTTCCCGGGCTTCTCTCAATCCTAACAGTACGCCCAAAATCTCGATGGCCTGACTCCGGAGAGTGGAGGCGGAAGAAGAGTCGTTGGAAGCCAGGTTTTAGCTTCCGCTGCGCTACTTGGATAGGAACTTAAAATATGCAACGCGATACGATAACTTTGAAGAAACGAAGACGTGAGAATACAAAGAGTCCGATAAGAAACGTAAGCAGGTGTAGGATCAATAGGAAAATTATAAGGATGAAAATGTAAAATAGATCTAAAAACTCGGGAATGATATAAGATATAAACGAAGATAGAGATTTGACGATCAAAACAAGATTATGCGGTAAAGTAATACATAATCGAGAAGGGAATTAAAGGTAGAACCCCAAGTCACTCAAACAGAGTACAATATTGAAACTATGCTGCAGTTCATAATTACAACATTTTAACTCTACTAAGTCACCAAAAACTCTACCGGATAAGGTCAAAATATATAGCAGGACACACTATATGAATCAAGGTCAGAAACAACAAGTTTACAAACTAGACCGAAAGGGTGACTTAAATTGTCAAGCCCCAATCGGAAACTGTAATCCCAATCTAAACCTGGCTGCTCTGATACCAACAAAAGCATGTCACGCCCCGCTTCCTAAAATACGGAATACGAGGGGTGACAAGGCTAGCCATGCTCCTACGGTCAAGGAAATATCCTGCCATAGTCACACTTCGGCTTCTTGCATTACGTGGTAATCAGTAATTGTAGCACAGGTAATGAAAAATGCAGTCATGTCACGACCTGAAAGTACGGAACATGACCGGCACTTAAACTACGAACGTCTCGAGGCGTACGTAATCTAAGTAAACCGAAAACCCAGAAATCCAAACCAAGAAAAGTAGTAGAGTGCAGGAAAAACCAACTTAAAGCAAGTAGTTTCAATAGCATAAGCCGTATTATGCGGTTTTTAAAAACATCAAAAATTTACTGAAAATTTCGGCAGAGTCTCCTTTGTAAATACTGGCCCCCAAACGGAATACAAAATGAATACTATACGAAATCAAGAAAAAGGCATCCCCAAGCGGGAGCCAGCTCTTCGTCAATCGACGGTCACAACCACACAAGCAATATAATATACAACGCCAACGGCGAGGATCAAAACTCAAAAGGAAACTCAAAACCACCAGAAATCCACAGAAATAAAACGAGCGACTCTAAGGTCGAAAGAATAACATCACCGGTCTCTATCTCAAAAATAAATACATGTTTGGTTGATGGAACTTGTAGATACAACAGAGTAATAATATACAAGTTATAATGATGGGTGCGATACAAATAAACCCACCTACTAGCAAGTCACCCGGAAATGGAAAGAATGCCAGCAAGCCGTAAAGAAACCTGTACGGCGAAACCTGCAAGAACTGTGGCACAACGGGGGTGAGTTGCCAACTCGTGAGTAGAAAAACATCTACGCACAGAAGTCGCATAAATAACGCAATCCTAGGTCAATGATTATAATATATCCTCAAATATATGTATAACATGCAGCCTATAACAAGGCTAGGGTAAATATCTAACCCGAGTGTAATTCCATATACCCGTGTCAGTGCCTCAGGTAGCAATGTATCATATGGATGATGTATGAATGCATGAAACAGAATGCATATACTGAAGAAAACTTCTTTCATAAATCAGTGAGATTTCTGTATTTTAAAAGTGAGGTACCATAAATGAAATCAGCATAAAAAAAGGGCCCAGCATCGACACAAAACAAGTGTCCAAATATCTCGATATCTCTGTATCACAATCTCTGTACCTCAATATCTCAAACACAATGTCTAGGGCGCTGTCAATCCAGACCGGCCCCTACCATCCATCTCAAGACCACGACGGTATCCTCCGGATATCCGACGCGTCGGGTAAAATCACCGGTAGGTAGTGCTCCCCTGCCAGGCTCACATCGTCATCATCACGTGCTTCTTGCCCCGGGGTACCTTACCGGGTCCACCATGTACCCGAAACGGTTCATCCGTCTCCTCAAATCGGGTCTCGAAATCCATCAGCAAACTCATGGTGGATGACTCATACATCATGTGAAAACCGCGCTTTTTATTTTAAAAAAGAGAAAAGGTTTATTTATGTTTTTGCGGTTTTCCTCCAAATCCAGAAAATCTCGTGGAACTCCGAATCCAAAACCTCAATAACACGTAAAATAGTGAATATATGCATGAGAATCCATGAATGCGGCATAATAATGAATAACAGTATGCATGAAGTAGTAGGCAATAACTACAATGTCTAAACTATTAGCTAACAGGCTATGTCAAGCAATAATATTTTCTAAGGTGTACGTGACATGGCAATTACCGATGAAGATGTGTTTGAGCCGGCAAGTAAGTGTACGTGGTACATACGCATCATCGGTAATGGTGCTGGTGTCCTAACAGCATGATATCAATAGGAAAGTATGCAAGTATGTATGTGTGTATGTGTAGTGTAACACTACCCTAGGGTTCGCAATGCTAAAATAATCCAACACACCAATATCCATCCTAAGCATCGTTATTAATCCCAAATAACATATAATAATTGTTGGTGTGTATACGCATCCGTATACACTACCACGGACTGCGGGGGTGCTATACGCCATCCACCCGACTTCTCCCCGAAGATATAAATCTACTCACCTGGTCCTCGCTCGCCGGTGCCGACGTCGCCACGCGCTTGCTTGTCGCCTCGAAGTCCACATGGGGGTACCTACATATCACAACGCATCGTATCGCATTAAAATTAAATTCGAAATCGAAACGGCATACGAAAATCAAATCGGCACGCGTATCACTCATAGGTCCAAACCTATCGCCTACGCATGCAAGAATAGTCAAACCAACCCTCGATGTCGATGTACAAACATCAAACCATCGAGAAAAATCCAATCACACTCATTTGCACATTCACGAACACTAATTTTAATATAAACTAGGTTAAAACTCACAAAAACCCCAATTTCACTTAAAAAGTCATTTTTCCGAAAATCTAACAAGCACAATTCGCCGTTTTTGTACAAAACATGATGTTTAAATGAATGTAGCGGCCAATATACTTATTAAATATCTTAAATAAGTCATAGAAACAATTTCCGGAATTTAATCTCATTAAATTCCAAAAACCCTAATATTCTAGTTTACAAAATACCTAAAATTTAACAATTCCAAAGCAAAAATGCACAAACTACAATCTAGCTTAGATTTGCATGATCTAAAGCATTAAACCACACTTAATAAAGTTAATGAAGTCATGAAAAACCTAAACACATTTTTAATCCCAAGTATTTAACCAATTTCAAAAACCTAGTAAGCAAATTAGCAAATTAACACAATTTTTAAACTAACCATTAGCACAAGCTACTAATCTTGTATTAACACGACAAAAAGCCTAAATATAACACACAACCATACACCAATTTTATAAAACCCTAACTTGCATTCAAATTCATAACTTGAATTCCAAAACTTGCAACTTAAGCCTAATTAACACTTAAGTAATTTAGCTTTAAGAAACTAGTAACAAATTAAGCAAAAATGTTTTAGAATTATACCCAAAAATATTTGAAGATCCACAAGCATCCATGGCCCTCCAAAATGCTCTCTTTTCACAAGGATCCATGCTATACGGGCTAAGCTAAAATGGGTAGGAGTCGGATTTGGGTTTTGGGATTTTTTTGATGGATTTTGGGGCAATTTTTGATGAAGTTTTGAAGAAAAAAGAGAAGGGAAATGGGGGGGGCTGTTGCTGCTGTAGGAGGGGGGGTCGGCTGGAATGGGAGTGGGAGAGGAGAGAAGGAGGTACAGAAAGTGGGGGGAGAAGTCAAAGTCAATTCAAGGTCAAAGGTCCACCTCATTTCTCCATTTTCTTTTCTTTTCTTTCATTTCTTTCCTTTGAAATTCAAGTGGGGTAAAAAATTGGGGGCTGCTGAATTCTTCAAGGGGAGAAGTAAATGGGAGTGTGTGGATGTGGGTACGGGTGTGGGGTGATAAAAAATGATAAATATAATACCCCAAACATCCATTTACGCTAAAAAAAGCTTTTTTTTCTTCAATAATTTCTAAACCGTTTTGGCAAATGATTTCGTTCCAAAAATCACATGATAAAATTTTATTTAATGTTTTAAGATGCAAAAAATTTGTGTCAACTCATTCCAATTTGTAATTTTCCCTAATTAAATGTATTAGTGACGGCTTAAATAATAATAAAATAATATTTTTTTCAGAAAATTTGAAATTTCACCAGCGGCTCAATAAACACCAAATAATAGAAATTACATAGCTAGAATATGTATATTTAATTTTTATAATAAGATATTTGTATTTTGACTTTTTACAGAAAACCCCCTTATTTTACCGATTTTTCGAAATTTCACTGAAACGATTTTCAAAATGTTACAATCTTTCCCCCTTAAAGAAATTCGGTCCCCGAATTTAAATTCAAACTCCCCCAAATACTAAAACATCTAAAAAAAACCATCAAGTCGTCGGGGCTCCGAAATTGTAAATACATAAAACAAATCGTAGCGCAGCGCATGCGCTTGAAAAATGAGTATATAACTCAAATCAAAACTCCGTCAAGCATCCCGCAATCATCGGAGTCATGGAGAAGACATCAATGCCAAATCTAAATCAAACCAATATGATATAACTCGAAACTATACATGTAAACATCGAATCTATATCTGTAAGTATCTGAAGGAAATGCATGCCAAATCTCTTTAAGTCGTTGTGCAACGCGTATAACACTGCACAGTGGCGGACGTCTATCATAAGAAAATAACTATATACATATATACCTTTGTTTGAAATGTACGTTCCGCCGTTTTGGAAATAATTTAGAAGGGTTTCCTTGTTTTAAACATTTCGTGTCATATCAGACACGTAGGTAAATACTGAGGCTATAGCTCGCTTTTTGGAAATCCCTTCAATAACTATCAATGCATGCAAAATATATTCAGGTACTGTCCTCTGACTAGTCCTGCTCAGTACGAAAATACATAGCAATATCATAAAAACGTACTGCTCTATACGAAATCAATCCCAAAATATGCACATGAATGCTACGTGCGTCTGGTGCGCACGGAAATCAAAATCCATGAATGTGCCATACATGCGCACAGAAACAACATCTAAGTGCATCGGGTGTGCACGAAACATCTGTCGTAGGCAACATGTGTGCCTGACAGCAAAATCAGATGCATCTATCGTGCACGAAATCATGAAATCCAATATCAAGCGCCGAACGTGCGCAAAATCAATCAGGTGCACAAAACAAATATCGGGTATCACAATCGAAATCGAAGTCCAGTGCATCTAAGTGCACAAAGGCGTATCACTGCACTGCAAGCATATATAAACTATACCGAGTGCAGGAACGAAATCGTATGCATGCATACGCACAAAACCAACTCAACTGTTTAAAATCGTAAAATCACAAACAGGTGAAACTGAAGCACGAAAACGATATCAAGTGCAACACTGTGCAAAGATCGTAAATCCTCAATCATCAAAATCAAATCATACGAATAAATCACCCAAAACATCGTAATCAATAATGGCGGAATAGTACTGCTCAAGCGCATCCTCTAAGAATCTCGGCCAACTGTCGCGGTCACTAGTGGGACGTCTCGTCGATGATCATGAACTCTGGCCTGCTGGTGTGCGTAACAATGACCACTCCTGGGTCAAGGTCTTCACTGTGAATTACCAATCTCTCGGTCCATCGGCTCATCGGCCCTGTCAGGTGTGCTAACGGGGATGATCCCGTTCTGGCACGTCTCTTGTCATCTCCCGGTCAATCATCGCGACCACTCGTAAGACAGCATATCACTGGCGTCGGCCTCTGGCTCTCTGAATGTACGTGACACATCTGACCCTGGGTGCAAGTATCATTGCAGCAGTGTCCTGGAAGGAATCCTGCTCACGGTCTCTTCCATGTCTCGTCTCTGCCAACTGTCCGGAAGTCATTGTCCTTTCCTATATCTGCATCTTGCTCCTGAATGGCTGCATACCCATCGCGACTCCTTCTGGAAGGTATATCCAGTACTCTGCCTCGGCATGTGTATCGCATCTCTGATGTCGGCGGAGTGGAACGTCGTCTTATCCAGATCTTGTACGGACCTCTTTACTCCACTTTCTCTAATGTCGACTGCTTCGGACTCGTCTCATCGTGGCTACATGGACTGAGCTCCAACGGTTATCCTCGTATCAGGAGTCTCCCAAGAAATGCATCTCACCACCTAGCATCTGAATTAAGTCGAGCCATCCGATCGAGTCGTCAAAACCTCATAATCCCCCAAGAGCTCAACATCTTGGGCACAGTTTAATAGTATCGAGTACATACCACAGCATCGGTGGTCCAGCCGTAGAAGGGCAAACCCAAGCCTCACTAATGGCGCCGTAGAACTGCCGCAAACCCGAAGGTTCAAAGGCTTTCACACGGTCATTAAGTCGAGTTAGGGTTTCATTCTTCTAGAGGGGCCATAGAATTGCCTGCATGTCCTTCCGACTACTTTAAACTTGGAATAATAGGTTTCTGACATTCGATCGTCTCTGTCGACTCCCAACGTCTCCGCATGAAGTCGTCTCTAGCTGGAATCAACCTATCTGATGACCTCGCATCGGGGTAGCGAACGATCCACATGTCCTAGTCATTCATCTTCGGTGACTAGTGATCTTCTATCATCTCTTAGTACAACTTGTATCACAATAGCTCCAACATCTGGGGCAATATCTCGTCGTTTGCGGTTACAACTAGCTCACTCATCTGCACGCTGAACCGTGCCTCAATCATCATGAGCAAGCAATACGCCAACGGTCATTAAAGTCTGGCTGGCCTCTACCGGTGGCTCAATCCTCTGGTGCTAATCTGCACGTCCGAGTAATCTCATACGGCGATCCATCCAACGCTCGTGGCGCAAAAACACAATCAAAGACACATCTCTGCAATCGTGTGTCGTCGGAATCACATCATGGTCGGTCCTCGTTCGTAACGAGCTTGTGCTGACCGCAACTCTAGCCGTAGCTCTCCCTGCCCGTAACCGTAGCAGCAAAACCATAACTGGTACTGATGAGGCTAGATCGGAATGAATATACTACTGAACAAGGAAATGTACACCCTAAGGCTTCATAAGTGGAGTGTCGTGTCGTAAATATGCCGCGGAACATACCTACGGTACGTCACTCTACTTTAGTCACCTATTCCATCAACCAAGGGTCATCCTACGCTCCGAAGGTTAAAACCTGGCTCTGATACCAACTTTGTCACGACCCGAAAGTACGGAACATGACCGGCACTTAAACTACGAACGTCTCGAGGCGTACGTAATCTAAGTAAACCGAAAACCCAGAAATCCAAACCAAGAAAAGTAGTAGAGTGCAGGAAAAACCAACTTAAAGCAAGTAGTTTCAATAGCATAAGCCGTATTATGCGGTTTTTAAAAACATCAAAAATTTACTGAAAATTTCGGCAGAGTCTCCTTTGTAAATACTGGCCCCCAAACGGAATACAACATGAATAGTATACGAAATCAAGAAAAAGGCATCCCCAAGCGGGAGCTAGTTCTTCGTCAATCGACGGTCACAACCACACAAGCAATATAATATACAACGCCAACGGCGAGGATCAAAACTCAAAAGGAAACTCAAAACCACCAGAAATCCACAGAAATAAAACGCACGACTCTAAGGTCGAAAGAATAACATCACCGGTCTCTATCTCAAAAATAAATACATGTTTGGTTGATGGAACTTCTAGATACAACAGAGTAATAATATACAAGTTATAATGATGGGTGCGATACAAATAAACCCACCTACTAGCAAGTCACCCGGAAATGGAAAGAGTGCCAGCAAGCCGTAAAGAAACCTGTACGGCGAAACCTGCAAGAACTGTGGCACAACGGGGGTGAGTTGCCAACTTGTGAGTAGAAAAATATCTACGCACAGAAGTCGCATAAATAACGCAATCCTAGATCAATGATCATAATATATCCTCAAATATATGTATAACATGCAGCCTATAACAAGGCTAGGGTAAATATCTAACCCGAGTGTAATTCCATATACCCGTGTCAGTGCCTCAGGTAGCAATGTATCATATGGATGATGTATGAATGCATGAAACAGAATGCATGTACTGAAGAAAACTGCTTTCATAAATCAGTGAGATTTCTGTATTTTAAAAGTGAGGTACCATAAATGAAATCAGCATAAAACAGTGCCCAGCATCGACACAAAACAAGTGTCCAAATATCTCGATATCTCTGTATCACAATCTCTGTACCTCAATATCTCAAACACAATGTCTAGGGCGCCATCAGTCCAGACCGGCCCCTACCATCTATCTCAAGACCACGACGGTATCCTCCGGATATCCGACGCGTCGGGTAAAATCACCGGTAGGTAGTGCTCCCCTGCCAGGCTCACATCGTCATCATCACGCGCTTCTTGCCCCGGGGTACCTTACTGGGTCCACCATGTACCTGAAACGGTTCATCCGTCTCCTCGAATCGGGTCTCGAAATCCATCAGCAAACTCATGATGGACGACTCATACATCATGGGAAAACCGCGCTTTTTATTTTAAAAAAGAGAAAAGGTTTATTTATGTTTTTGCGGTTTTCCTCCAAATCCAGAAAATCTCGTGGAACTCCGAATCCAAAAGCTCAATAACACGTAAAATAGTGAATATATGCATGAGAATCCATGAATGCGGCATAATAATGAATAACAGTATGCATGAAGTAGTAGGCAATAACTACAATGTCTAAACTATTAGCTAACAGGCTATGTCAAGCAATAATATTTTCTAAGGTGTACGTGACATGGCAATTACCGATGAAGATGTGTGTGAGCCGGCAAGTAAGTGTATGTGGTACATACGCATCATCGGTAATGGTGCTGGTGTCCTAACAACATGATATCAATAGGAAAGTATGCAAGTATGTATGTGTGTATGTGTACTGCAACACTACCCTAGGGTTCGCAACGCTAAAATAATCCAACACACCAATATCCATCCTAAGCATCGTTATTAATCCCAAATAATATATAATAATTGTTGGTGTGTATACGCATCCGTATACACCACCACGGACTGTGGGGGTGCTATACGCCATCCACCCGACTTCTCCCCGTAGATATAAATCTACTCACCTGGTCCTCGCTCGCCGGTGCCGACGTCGCCACGCGCTTTCTTGTCGCCTCAAAGTCTACATGGGGTACCTACATATCACAACGCATCGTTTCGCATTAAAATTAAATTCGAAATCGAAACGGCATACGAAAATCAAATCGGCACGCGTATCACGCATAGGTCCAAACTTATCGCCTACGCATGCAAGAATAGTCAAACCAACCCTCGATGTCGATGTACAAACGTCAAACCATCGAGAAAAATCCAATCACACTCATTTGCACATTCACGAACACTAATTTTAATATAAACTAGGTTAAAACTCACAAAAACCCCAATTTCACTTAAAAAGTCATTTTTCCGAAAATCTAGCAAGCACAATTCGCCGTTTTTGTACAAAACATGATGTTTAAATGAATGTAGCGGCCAATATACTTATTAAATATCTTAAATAAGTCATATAAACAATTTCCGGAATTTAATCTTATTAAATTCCAAAAACCCTAATATTCTAGTTTACAAAATACCTAAAATTTAACAATTCCAAAGCAAAAATGCACAAACTACAATCTAGCTTAGATTTGCATGATCTAAAGCATTAAACCACACTTAATAAAGTTAATGAAGTCATGAAAAACCTAAACACATTTTTAATCCCAGGTATTTAACCAATTTCAAAAACCTAGTAAGCAAATTAGCAAATTAACACAAATTTTAAACTAACCATTAGCACAATCTACTAATCTTATATTAACACGACAAAAAGCCTAAATATAACACACAACCATACACCAATTTTATAAACCCTAACTTGCATTCAAATTCATAACTTGAATTCCAAAACTTGCAACTTAAGCCTAATTAACACTTAAGTAGTTTAGCTTTAAGAAATTAGTAACAAATTAAGCAAAAATGTTTTAGAATTATACCCAAAAACATTTGAAGATCCACAAGTATCCATGGCCCTCTAAAATGCTCTCTTTTCACAAGGATCCATGCTATACGGGCTAAGCTAAAATGGGTAGGAGTCGGATTTGGGTTTTGGGATTTTTTTGATGGATTTTGGGGCAATTTTTGATGAAGTTTTGAAGAGAAAAGAGAAGGGAAATGGGGGGGCTGTTGCTGCTGTAAGAGGGGGGGTCGGCTGGAATAGGAGTGGGAGAAGAGAGAGGGAGGTAGAGAAAGTGGGGGGAGAAGTCAAAGTCAATTCAAGGTCAAAGGTCCACCTCATTTCTCCATTTTCTTTTCTTTTCTTTCATTTCTTTCCTTTGAAATTCAAGTGGGGTAAAAAAATGGGGGCTGCTGAATTCTTCAAGGGGAGAAGTAAATGGGAGTGTGTGGATGTGGGTACGGGTGTGGGGTGATGAAAAATGATAAATATAATACCCCAAACATCCATTTACGCTAAAAAAAGCCTTTTTTTCTTCAATAATTTCTAAACTGTTTTGGCAAATGATTTCGTTCCAAAAACTACATGATAAAATTTTATTTAATGTTTTAAGATGGACAAAATTTGTTTCAACTCATTCCAATTTGTAATTTTCCCTAATTAAATATATTAGTGACGGCTTAAATAATAATAAAATAATATTTTTTTCAGAAAATTTGAAATTTCACCAGTGGCTCAATAAACACCAAATAATAGCAATTACATAGCTAGAATATGTATATTTAATTTTTATAATAAGATATTTGTATTTTGACTTTTTACAGAAAACCCCCTTATTTTACCGATTTTTCGAAATTTCACCGAAACGATTTTCAAAACGTTACAAGTCACTAATTCTATCAAAACAGATAAAAGATATACCAGATAGAGATCAAGGGAAAGATAGCGTTGGTATCGCTGATCTAGATGTCCGCACTATCCTCGATATAAGGAAGGTCCTACTCTTGGGCTGGATCCACTTCGTCCTCTGAGCATGCAAACTCAGGTCGTCGGGACGACACATATAGCAATAAACATATATATAATGGGCATGCAATATTATTAAACATGAGGAGTACAATAAATTGCAGAACATGAGTAAAATAAAAATTGACTGAATATGAATGGTGCCATATAGGTATCATGTCAATAAACTAGGCCGTGTGCATGTCATTACTTATTGGTCACTAAGTCAATGAAATCAATTGGTGGAAAGGATACTCATGTTTAACAAGGGCCTCGTGCATGCCCGAGACTACGGTCCACTATGCCCAGGACATAATCCTGTCAGCCGTGCCGCTAGGCCCATGACCTAAAGTGTGTGTATGTGTGTGTGTATCACTGATAGCGAATGATCATCCTCTAAATCACTGTACCTCGCTAAATACGAGTTCAATTCCACCTTGATTTCTCCATTCCCCAGATTATAGTATGCATTCATGTATTAGATAGGTTGTGAACAAATACGTATCGCTGTCACTTTCAATCACTTTTCCACTTATCAATATCACTGTCGTATTTGCCACAACCCAATCACTAACCTTAATATATCAACAATGCAAATCAATCGCTAGGTTTCAATGTGAATGATCACTATGCAGCAGGTATAAAGCAAACACGAAAAATAAGCAGAAATGCACTGAACAGGTATTCACTATTTCAATGATGACCAATGCCATATAACTTGTAAAATTTACGATAAATCACACGTATAGAATCGACCAAAATAATATAAATGGAGTACGAAGTACACTTGATTATCTAAACAGTAAAATTTATTTCATGTCAATCGAAATTCAGATTAGGGAATTATCATCATTTTAAGGCAGCGATCGATTTCTGGAATTCCAGTTTCAGAACTGAAAGCCCAACTCCGCGCGCATTTTACCAGTGATTATCTTCAGATTCAGGTATTGACCTAGTTGAATAAAATCTAGTTCTGTCAGTTAAGTTTCCAACGCATCGAACTTATTATCATTAGCATTTCTGTAGTTTAAGTTATATTCAGTTTAATGTGACGGTGTAAGGAATATTACTGTAGAAACTGCAGAACACAGTGACACTCTAAAAATACAATTTAAATATCAACCGACGGTGGAAATGCACGGTACCAGATTCATGTGTTAGATAATTAAGTTCTCTACGCGACCCTATGGGGCTCCATGTATTTTCAGTTTTATGCAAGTATGTATATGTTCTTAAATTCATGTTTCCCCCGTAGAATGCTGCCCCGGACTGCAGTCCCGAGCCGTATTTCCTTTCATTTTTTAGTGTCATGAAATTGTAATATTCAATAACTAATTATATAGGGTTATAGGTTTCTATACGAGCCTTGGAACACCATGATTAGATTTATATTTAATTAACTACTAATTTTACAACGTGACATGTACGGTGATTTTCAGATTTGACGTAACCAATTGGGATGTCATTTTATATTCGATGCCTTAACTATTTGATCCCAATTTCTTATGCGTCACTCGTTAACAGTAATCGAAACTTCTAATAATAAAATTGGGGGATTTGTAATAGGGTCTTGGATAGGGTAATCGCATCGAGCACTCGATGCGTGTATGTGAACGCTATTTACTTTTACATACGCTCATCATACATTTTACCAATTAAATTATTAGACTATATTTATTAAACTATATATGTACATAGCATGATTTGAACAAGTGAAGGAGGTTCACTTGCCTATTATGACGGCACAACGACGACGATCCCACGGACACGAACACGGCGGAGGCATGACCACAAGCATGGCACTTCATGACTGTGACAGCGACCAACTGGGCTCGACCATGGATTCTAGAAAAGAGGGTGTAGGCTCTGGCTCTAGAGAGGTCGACGGTGAGGTCGGCTGCAACAGCTAGCATGAACTCGTCATGAGCACACGCGGTAACTAGGGTTTTGGTCTAGGCTCGACGTTTTGGCAGCGGTTATGGGCTGGTGGGTATGGGGGGCTGGTGGCCTTGGGTTCGTCGGTGGCGGCTTGGAGTGGTTAATGGCAGCGAGAACTCGAGCGATAGTTCAGCAGTGGCATGGCGGTGATGGGGCTGATGTAGAAGGCTCGGAATCTTGGGTTCTCGAGTGGTTGGGAGAAAGGAGGAAGGAGGGGAGAGGAAGTTGGGTGAGCTCGGAGGGTGCTGTAGTTGTTCAGGGCATGGGGGTAGCCGGTGACGTCGATGGCCAGCGATGGTGAAGGTGGCGGCGAGGTGGTGTAGGCGAAGGCTTGAGAGAGGAGGTATGGATGAGCTGGGGGTTGCTGAGTCGGTGGAGATCAGGGAGCTCGTCATCGAGGGTTGCAGGGTTGATACGGTGGCATCGAGGCTCCCATGATGGCTGGAGTTAGGTCTCAATCAGAAGCCGACGGCTTGAAAGAAGGTGGGCAGAGGGGCTCGGGCACTTGATTGTTGGGGGAGGAGTTAGCTCGGCTGAGAGTGGAGGGAAGTCATGGAGGAAGAGCTCGTCGGTGGTGAGGGTGGCTCTGGTGAGGTGTGAGGGAGAGAGGAAGAGTGAGAGGGAGTGAGAGAGATTGAGAGTGAGGGAATGAGAACGAGAAGGAGTGGTAGAGAGAGAGGAGTCGTTGAGGGTTTGGAGGAGGTGGGCGCGTGAACGAGGGGGACGTTAGGGCGAGGTAAGGTCATGGGGGGCGCGATTCTCATAGGAGAAAGAAGTCGCAAGAGAAGACGAGAGGGAGATAGGAAGTCCGGCGAGGATCAGGGGGAAAGTGGGCGCGGCTGTTGGGGAAGTGGGGGAAGTGGACGCGGCCGTTGGGGCGTGGGCGTGGGTCTCGTGGTGTGGGTGCGGGGAGCGGGAGATCGTTGGAAAGGCGGGAATTGAAGAACGAGAAGAAGAAGAAGAAGCGGGTGGGGAGCGGCACGGGTCGGGTCGGGTAGGGAGAAGGGTTAGGGTTTAGTGAGGCAGTTGGGCCGGGTCGGGTCTTGGAGTAAAGGATTTGTTGGGTTGGAACTTGTGGGCTGAGGGTTTGGGCTGGGAAAATATAGGAATTAGGGAAAATAAAAAGGGTTTTAAGTTTAAAACTAAAAATAATCGGTTATGATAAAATAGAAGAAATATTTAGGAGATTAATAGAAAAGTATATGAAATAAAATGAAAATTATTAGGAATAGGAAAAATGAAATTTTAATAGAAAAGTTTTGTGAAAGATATTTACTCATAAATACGGAAAATATTCACAACGGAACCAGGTATTACAACTATTGAATCTATCACTGCTCTCGGTCGACGACTATAGAAATGCATAGCTGAAGGAGGATAAGAAACTTCGACATTAGTAAATTCAATTTGAATTGATTGGTCATTTGAAGGTATAGGAAGTGGTGGCGGCTACGGCGGCAGGATATGAGGGTAAAAGGGCTGATGCTCAAGAAAGGTGATATCACGAGAGACTACGATAGTGGATATAGAAGAAAGCCGGCAAACGTAACCTTTTTGAGTCCTAAAATAACCAACAAATATATGTTTGACTACTCTAGGACCAGTTTATCGCGAGTTAATCGGCTATGATGAACGTAGCAACCACACCCAAATATTTTAGGAGGAAGGGGAAAAGGGTCTTGGTCAGGAAATAAAATAGAGAACGATATTTGGTTTTGAAGAATCCTGAAAAGCATGCGATTAATAAAAAAATATGCAGTAGGGCAAAATTCCAAAGATATTTTGGGACATATATATTAAGCATAATATAACGAGCAACGTTAAGTAAGTGGCATTTTTTTCTTTCAGCAATACCATTTTGTTGTGGTGTGTATGAGCAGGAAGTTTGATAAATAATCCTATGGGATTGACAAAGAGTTTGAAAAATACTACTCATGTATTTTTTTGCATTATCAGTTCTTAGAATTTTAGTAGACGTATTAAACTGATTAACCACTTCATTAATTAATATTTTAAACACATGGTACTTCAGATCGATCACGTAAAAAAAACAGCCATGTCATTCTAGATTGATCATCAATAAAAGTGAAATATTTATAGCCAAATAGGCTATTATCCTTATAAGAAGCCCAAATGTCAGAAAGGACTAACTCAAATATCGAAATACGTTTATTAATTGAATGAAAAGAGAAATAAAAATATTTCCCGAAAATACATCATTCACATGAAAAAACAGATAAAGAGAAATCAGGTGACATGATACGTAGCATAGGAAGAGGTGAATGTCCAAAATGTCGATACCGGCAAATGATAGAAACAACAGCAAATACAGGAGGTGGCACATCCAAGTAGTATATGCCTTAACTTCTTTACTCCCACCAATCTGCTCTTTTCTCTGATTGTCATGAATCACAAAGTAATTAGAAGAACAAGTTATTGAACAGTTGAATCATTGGTAAGACGACGAACAAATAACTGATTTGTACGTAGTGAAGGAACAATTAGAATATTTTTAAGTGGTAAAGAAGATATCACATCAATATTGGTACAACCACAAATAAGAATGACATCCCCATTGGTAATGGAAATAAATTTATGCGAAGTGGAAAACACAGAATTAGAAATAATATGAGTCATGTGGTCTGATACCCCTGAGTCAAGAACCCAAGAGTTTGACTGAGATAGTGGAGGTATGCTTGATGTGGTTAAGTTGGCAATAGAGATATGAGAGAAAATACGTTGCATGTGTTATAAGTCTTCAGGAGAGATCCTCAAGGATGATAATGCTGGCGGTTGGGTCGCTGTGGATGGAGGTGCCATACTCTGTTGGGCATTAGGAGTCTGATCCAGATAGCCATATTTTTCCCAGCAGAATTGATCTGTATAGTTGGTATGACCGCAATAAGAGCAAGAAAAAGAATCACGACCATGTCCGCGACCTTGTCCCCCATGACCTTGAGTACTAATAGGAGCACGGCCACGACCGGAGGGAAATCCTTGGCTATTGTCCTGAGCAACAAGGGCAGAAGATGGAGTCTCAACTGTAGAAGCGCCTAGTGGACAGATACAATAAGCAGCAGCGAAAATACTATTCAGGATAGGCATACCGTCCTGAGAGAGAAGAAAGGAACAAATTCCATCCAAGAGAGGCTTCATCATTGCCAAATAAAGAGTCCCAATAAGAGCCTTACACTGATTCTTGGTAACGGCTAAATCAGAGGAGATGGGTTGATACATGTTCTATTCTTGGGTCGATACATATTCCGTTCTTCTAGAAACTCCCGGAACCGGGCCCTAAAGACATGTAGATTTTTATCTGGAATAGCGGTAGTGAGTTCATTGAAAATATCAGAGCCGCTGAAGACTATCTTTCGACGAGTAAATAGATTTGAGATGGAACCACATTTCTTTCGCACTAGGGAGATACATAATAACCCGATAACAGGTAGGCTTCAAAGTTTGTAAGCCAAGTGTAGGCTTTGTTGTTATTTTGAGACCAAGATGATTATTGCGCATCAGAGATTGGTGGAGCTTTTTGAAAAATATGGTGATAAAGTCCTCTGCTTTTAAGGGCTCGTTCAATGGCGTACGTCCATTCCAAAAAATTATTAGAGCCAGAGAGAGTCAAGCTAGTTAGACGGAGATCCGTTTCGTAATCGGAAGCAGGAGTATCAATGTTGTTGTCCGTCATATTGAACGTCGCACGTAAAGAGAATATGCAATAGAAAGTGCAAATCTCACCTCAAGATCAATTCATCATGGGATGTCGAGTCATCAAAAAGATCCAGCAAGACGAGGATAGAGGCGTCAAGGGCTGGAGGCGAGGTGAGGCGGGGTCTGGAGGCGAGGCGGCTTGAAGGTGGGCGAGGCGATCTGGAGACGGGGAGAGGTATGGAAAGGCGGCGACGAGGGCTGCACATGCGAGGGAGGCGGCGACTTGGAGACGCAGGCGCGGGAGGTGGCAGTTTGGAGGCGAGGGAGGCACAGATGAGGGCGTGAGGGGGGCAGCGGGACAGATGGAGGAGGGCAGAGGCTAGGTTTGGTTTTTTTTTTTTTTTTAATTTTGAGGACTAAGTTTAGGATTTAGAAGATCTGATACTATATTCTATGATAAAAGAGAGAAGAAATAGATATTTTATTATGTGACCAATGTTCTCTTTATATAGGGATTACAATCATGGTATGGTTTATCCTAATAACAATATATTCTAAACTATTCCAACAAATACAAAATTGGAACAACTACTAAATTGGTAAAGCCCATGATAAATTGGATTCACCCGATGATGTGGTTTAAGGCTGGTCGCACAAACAATATTTATATGGGCCCTTAATCTTGACACCGATGATCATCGATGTGTTAGAGGCGTGGATAGCTTGTTGATCCATCTTTCTGCATGCTAAAATTTGCGAACGCAAAAATATCACCATTTAATGTAATACAAATTTCAAATACTAATTTCTCATGAAATAAATAAATATAAATACTTTATACTTACCCCATCAGTAGCAAGGACCACAAACCAAATCATTATCTTCGAGCTTTCCATAAGAGACTAGGTGTGTTGAAATAAGACAATAATCTTTGTCGACCAGCGTGTTTGTAATCTGACAATTATTTTTTCCCCTGGCTTTTAATGACATCGGTTATTTTGCTATTGGTATACGTTCCTCAATCGATAAATTTGCTTAAAGCTTGGGTTGGATGGCATCTCTTATTGGGTTATTGAGATGTTATGGAAACTTGATTTAAATTTGCTAGGTTTGTTAATTAGTGGAAAGAAAGATAAGCCTGTTTGTGCATTATGGCCGCAATTGAGCATATGGATATACCGATAATAATCGATTTTGGCTATAAGGTTTAGGTGCCCACTTTATTATTTTTTCGACCTTTCATGGCAACTTTTTATATTTTGCTGTTTGATTTAATTTCATAGTGTCAAAAACATGTCTTTTCTTTGAGTAAATGTGTTTTGTGTTGTATTTCTGATAATGAAAGTGAAGAAACATAGATAACCTTGTATATAATAACATTAGTAATGGAGCAATTGGGAGATAATAGAAGTATATGAGTTTGGCTAGGAGTTTCTGCTGTAGTTTAGTAACCTTAGTGCATGTGAATCATGACATCAGTTTATTGTAAGTTTGCTAGTTGATATGTTTTTCTTTTTTTCTTGCATACATTATTCCTCTGTACCTTTTACTTCTTTATAGTACGTACTTTGAATATATTCAAGTTCTTAATCTTGGCTAAGTACCATGTGTTGCAGTAGTACTATTAGTGGAGGCAATCTAAAAAGTTATCAATATGAAGGAATTACTTCCTTTTCAATTCATTTACATTATGCTATTCCAAACCCAAGAGAGTGTTATATCTTGCAAGAATATGGTTATCTATGCATTTGATTGATCTAGCTGTGCTTTTGTGGCTTTTCATCTTTGCAAGATAAAAGAATATACAATGAAGTATTCATGATAGCAAGTTTTACTTTGGTCACACCGAAGAAATAACATCACTTGATTATTATCCAACCGACTGCAATCTTTTCTGGGCTCATCCGGGAGGTTCACTGAGACATCTCGTTAATCGTTGGTAGAAATGGTCTTATGTCGATGTTGCTAAGCTTAGTATAGTAATTTTTCTCTATTTTTTTGTACAACTTGATACTTTAGATTGGTATGCATACTCTTTCTCTTTCTCTTTCAACACTTGTCGGTTGAACTAATACCTTGTGTTGTGTAAAGGTAAAGAGATAACGCTGATAGTTTATGACATTATAGTGAAATTTAGCCTTTTAAAATTGATGCTCTTAATTTTTTAATCCATGACTACAATTACAACTTGAAATTTTCAGGTTTATTCCTTCAAATCACAATTCATTTTGCACAATTGCACAAACATCCTCTCTCACTGTTTCTCCTCCAAAACCTTCAACGATTTCTTCCTCCAGCTCAAAACACCAACGACGCCACCAAACCTCGGGAGCTTCGTTAACGAATTCGATCTAGAGACACCCTCAAGGGCATTCCAGTCTTCTTGCTCCTCGCTCTTCATTGTCTTGAAACTATCTGTGAATGAAGATTCTCGAGATATTGAAGTCTTGAACGACGACGGCTTTGAAGAGAGAAGTGGTGGTGGTTTTAAGAAGAGGCAGATGACCGCACAGTCGTCGACCTTTGAGGACGGAAATTTTGACCTCCATGATTTTACAGCTTGTTGGACTAGGGTTTTAGCCGCGTCACAGCGTTTCGGGATTGAGGAAATGATCTTTATCACATCTTTATTTGAGAGGACATCCCATACCTATAATAAAAACAAACAAACAATGGAAAGCATAATCATGTTAGCATCATTATGTTGCCATCGAAGCACAAATTAATAAAACTAGCTATTACAACACATTTGTACATGCATAAAATCCTATCATGGATAATAATAATAATATCAAGGTTCAAAATTAGAAGCATGTCTCCGTCTTCCTTCTAAGCATTATGTATTTCAAAATCATATATAATAGTTTTAGAAGCATGATGTTTCTGCTCAATGTGCATGATCAATTTTTTTTCTCATCCTTCACAATTAATCCTGAACCATATAATCTATCAATGTCTTCATCTTCAACTACCATGAGCTTGTTATTTAATAGTCTCTTGCTTATAAGCTTTTTCTTTTATAATACAATAATTTCTGTTATGCGTATCTTGAATTTTGTGACGTGATCTATACTGCTTGTCGAACCCTGTTACCTGTTATATTATTTCCCAAGCCATATGGTAAACACACCCCCCCCCCGCGGCGGTTCGGAGACCATACTTGGTGCACCAATATCCGAAAAATAGGCAATTTCCCGAAACTATGCAACACCCCGTAGGGCCTCTTTAACCCAAATAAAGCATATATATAACAATTTAATGCTCAATAACTATCCCGCCTAAATCACGAGGCCTACATGCATTTAATTGCTGACGATGCACTAAATGTTAACTAGTACTTACCCCGTCAGTAGCAAGGACCACAAACTCATCTCTCTCCTCAAGCTTCCTATGAGAGACTTGTGGTGTTGAGATTAATCCATAGTCTTTGAGGCAGAAGTCCCCAAAAGCTCTGGCCATGGCCAGCCCCGGGCTGTCTTCGTCCGGCAGCCACACCCGATGAACGTCCGGTTCTTCGTCCAAGGCGAAAACCCTGCCCCTGCAGATTCTTATCCTTTCGGCTTCACCTAAGTTGATCCAATAGAAGACGGATAAATTGCTTACATAAAATATTGTTAATCGTGTTGAAATTACACTTATGACTTCAATAATTAGCGTCATATAAATGAATGGTGTTGATAAACCGGTTTAGTCCTTAATGTGACTACGTACGTACAAGTCTTGAAACCACTATTTCCTTTTAAGTTAAGTTTGAACCTGGGATTTTAAACCCAGAGGTATATATTCTGGTTGATTAATTAGCACCAAACTCTACTACTTGTGGAGTTGGTTGGTTAAGAAGTTGTATTAAGTTCAATTTTAGTGCATTTCAACCCTAGCTAGTTAAGAGATTATAAATGAGCGAAAAATGATTAATTAGAAGCAAACATATACTAAAACTCACTTGGAAGATTTGGCTTGAGATCAACTGTGAGTTGGTCTGCAACAAGCTGGTTACTGTCATCCCTGCTGCAAAGAATGGCCCTTGAATCTCCTAAGTTGGCAATCATCAAGTGTTCTCTCTAAAGAAACCGAAACCAAAACCAAAACCAAAACCAAAACAAAAACAAAAACAAGAGCTTGTAATAAATGAGAAGGATTATTAGGGTATAAAAGAGATTAAGGGGAAAATGGAAAAATGGTTCTAGGCCCCTTGAAAAGAAAAAAGACCGTAGGTTTAGGCCGACCCGGGCTTAAAAAATTAGGTAAAAGTCTTTAATACATACTTTTCATGTTTGAAAGTCTCCATCCTTTAACCGATTTTTTTAAATATTCATAATGACCATCTTTGTTAACTACTACACAACCTATTAGCTACTATACATAGTATGTGCAGTAGTTAACATGCAATGTTTGATAGTTACTAGCTAGCTGTGTAATAGTTAACGGCTATGTGCAGTAGTTAACAACTATGTACAGTAATTTGAAAACAATGGTTTGAGTCTTTGATCGGTTGATCCAGCATACACATGGCGGCACATAGGAGACAGAGAACGG
Source organism: Agapanthus africanus (assembly GCA_030015575.1). Classification (NCBI taxonomy): domain Eukaryota; kingdom Viridiplantae; phylum Streptophyta; class Magnoliopsida; order Asparagales; family Amaryllidaceae; genus Agapanthus; species Agapanthus africanus. The sequence goes on along the minus strand of CM057337.1, from coordinate 216,942,494 downwards.
CATTATTGGTATTTAATAAATCGGTCAAAGGTTTTAAAAAAACCCTTGAAGACCTAAAAACATGAAAAATATATATCAAAGACAATTGCCCAGCTTTTTAAACACATATATAGACTTAAGCCAAGGGCCTCATTTTTCCCAAGAGATAAATGCTTTGTTATTAAGAATTGAGCAATATATACCTGTTTAACTATCGTAACAGCTGTGCTTCCACTACAAATGCAATCAATGGCAACATGATTCCTCAACTCCTTATCCACCTCCTCAAAAGCCTTCATACAACTTGACTTCCACAGAGAGAATTCACTTTCATGATCGACATGGTTCTTACCATTACACTCCATGTCAACATTATCGCCACCTTGTAATGAGCTTGATCTTGAAGACAGCTTCGACGGGAGGTGATCACGTATGTAGCTCGCCACCCTGTGGCCATACGGACCATGCCCGTCGAATACGCCACAAAATATATTACCGCTTGTATCACCAAAGTCCTGTTAAGAATTCGCATGTTATTGAGATAGTTTGATATTGAAAAGACGAGCGAATAGCCAGAATAGCCAGTATTACGAAGTTGGATATAGGTTTTCATCATCGTCGAAACCTTTTTCCAAGCCTCGCTCATATGAAAGATTTATTATCGGATCGGTATCAACTTGATGTTAATCGTTTTTTGAGTTAATCCTAAGTTTCTAATCTTGAAAACTACATGCAGTAAAGAGGATTTTCATAATCCTAGAATCCTAGAGGTAACATTCTTTAAAAGTCTTCAAGCTATGGAAGATGATACGTACTTTTCTAGAAAATTAATTATATTTAAAAAAAGAGGAAAAAATTGACATGTTTATTAATTGGTTGACCGTCCACAATTGTATCATATCACATGAGGGGGCTTAAGGATAATGTTTGGTTAATTTATATATAATTATTTTTGACCAAATTCTAAGTACCCGCGATTGAGTCAAAATAACTTTTTAATGCCATGATTATAGACTTATAGTATTGATAAATGGTAGTAATTAAAAAAATGATACGTTAATAATGGCTGGTTAATAGAGAAGCAACAATGCTCCAAATAGCCATATATATGAAACAACAATGTTATTGGAATAAAAAAAAGTAAATGAGAAAAGTAAATGTTTCAAGTAAATTTACTCTTAATTAATGGTATGGAAATCTCAATCATTTTTTTCTTTCTTTTTCAGCACATATTCACTAAAAACATGTGATGTTTTATGGTCATTGCAATGCATGATAAGCAATTGGGAGACGAAATCAAAATATTTTGTTGGCTGCATGAAGTCGACAATCATTTTTTCGCCAATATTCCTAGTTATGTGCTAACTGGAGGACCGATAATTTCGGTAGAAAAAATAAAAGACTGCTAAATTCTAACCATTATGTTTTTGTAAACACTAAACATTTTATTTCTTGTACTAGACAAATATTTTTGCAACATATTATTAAAATTAAGTTTTGTGTAGCTCATGCAATTAGACTAGAAGCTGTGGCAAATTTCTGTGAAATAAAACTCACATTAAGAAAAAGATTATTCAGAATCCATTTGCCATTGAAATAGTTCAAAATCAGGTAAGAAATGATGGAAACTAACTAAAATCAGATGTATTTTTGGTATAAGATTTCTAAAAACAAATTAATAACTATCAATTAAATTAACTAAAATGAATTTTGCAAGTCTTGAGAAGAAATATGGGCAACATTGAAAAACGTTCCTATCATCAAACATCAAAAAGATCTAGTGTACATGTATGCATCAAATAACACACATACCAAATAAAAGGGAAAAAAAATGAAAAGAAGAAGAATTCAAACATAAGTAAATTGAAAATCATATGTGAAATGAATATTATACCTTACCTCCCAAATGGTCATGGCATCTTGATTCACACCCTTCCAACCTTGTTGAGAAAACATTGATGAGAAGCTTGAAGACCCCTTCAATCTCACACGCGCCACACGTGTGCCACTCTCCTCATTTTTCTCATAGCAATCATGATAGATAGTTACATGACTCATATCTTCAAATGATCCTCTTTCTTGTTTATTCTTGCATAATTCATGGTCTTCATCATCATCATCTCTCCTTTTGCTACAGCATCCTCCCATGGCTAAAGGAAGAAGGGAGAGGGGGAGAGAGAGAGACAGAGAGAGAGGTGAGAGAGGCAGTTAATTAAAAGATGGGGAGTTGAGAGCATAAATGCATCGTCATTAACTATTACGTGATTTTTGTTGTGTATGCATTAAACATGGCTAGTTTGTTTGTTTCTTATGGTTGGTTGGTTTTGCGTTTGATGGCAAATGATCCAAGAGGACAGGTCATAAAAAGCTCAGAAATAAAACCAAGCTTATCTGCTATCAATAGCTTTCTACCGAGTACTAGGCCCAGCTCAATTGATACACCTTTTCGTTTTAAAATAAGATGTTGCCGGTTCGATTCTTAAAAAGGATCGAATCCGGAAAAATTTTTATCAATAGAATCTAGATTCAATCAATGTTGATACGTGGACTCACATGTGTAGGAAAAAATGAATAAATAATTGGATACTATTAAATTATAATTAAATCAAATTAACCACAAATCTAAATAGTTTGTCGGAATAAGAATTAAATGAGAAAAAGGAAATTATGTATCGTGGTTTTTTTATGGAGACCGATGCGAGCAAAGAATGCTCCGTCTTAGAAGTAGTTTTGCATCCCTCTCAGTGAATTTGATCGGATGCAGAAATTCCCAACGCGCTACTCCTCAGAATTCAACGTCACGTCGCCGCCGCAATTAATCGTGCACTCGATTACCTCAACTTATGAACAACTTCGAAACTATAGATCTGGTATCATGATTATAATGGAGAGGTAGATTTGATAGAATAAATTGGGGAAGAAGAAAGAAGAAAACATTTCTCTATATTATGATTTAAGGCTTGGTATTTTTTATAAGAAGAAGACAAGATCTATGTTATACATATGATTATAAAATGCTTTGAAAAATAAAAAAAAGTTTATTGCAATTAAAAGAAATTAAGAAAAAAACATTTAATCCAATTTAATTGCGACAAAGAGCATCATAAAAAGATGTTATCCGGTCAATAGTCTTATTTGACCATGCATAAAAATTAAAGGCTAAAATGCAGGAAACCTCCCTCCCTGATGCATGAAAAGCAGGAAAGCCTCCTAAACTCAGAAAACATGTACTCTACTCCAAAAACTCTTACTATGTTAACTTTTCCATCCATAAGACTTTTTAATACAAAAAAAACCATTCCAATAAATTTAATTGACTAAACTAATATTTTTTTTTCTTTTTCTTCATATTTTCCAAACCATATTTTTTGAATCTATGCTCATCTTTTTAAGGAAAAAAGAGAAGATAAATGATGATTTAAATTAGAGATTTTGAAAAGAAAAGAGAAATACAAGTTTCGAGGGAAAAAAGAAAAATTTAGAGAAAAGAAGGGAAAATTGGAGAAGAAAGGCTTGAATGGCACTTTGGGAAACACATACAAAAAAATTAACAGTGTTAAAATTTTGTGGTAAACCGCATGTTTTTTTAGTTTACGCGAGTTTCATGTTTTTCATGCAAAAGTAAAGCGGGTTTCCTGCATTTTAGCCTAAATTAAAAGGGGTAGCGATATTGCCAAAGTTTAAATTGATAAATGCACATCAAAATTTGTGTATGGACAAAATTACCCTAACTACAAAAACCTTTAATTATACTGTTGGTTTCATTTGCTAAAATACCCTCATTGATGTTCTCCCTACTGCCCACGGATGAAATTAATAACTTAAAACACACTTTTGTCTACTATATCGATGAATTAATATTAAAAAAACCTTCTCATCGCCCCAACTTTCTTTGCGTGCAAAACATTATGATCTATTAAAATTAATTTTAGTATGTGAAAAAAATTGCAATTTCGATTAGTTAAAAATGAATTAATTATCCATAAAAAATGTATTAATATATCATTGGTGTGTGCTAAAGAGATGTATTTTTTAAGTTATCAATGGGACATTTTAGTAAACTAAACCAGCAACATGATTAAAGGTTGTTATAGTTGGGGTTAGTTTTATCCATATATAATTTTTGGTGTGGATTTATGTCATGACCCGTAATTTAGCAAATGACCGGCACTTAAATCACGCAACGTCTAAACGCGTAACGTAATTCAAATAAGCCGAAACCTAGAAAATCTAAATCATTTTTCGGAAAATAGTGGGGGTGCAGTTTGATTAGATCGATTTCCTCACCTCTTTGATTTATGAAGATAAGATGTAGTAAAGAAGCGATGTAGGGTTTTAATCGTATTTTAATAACCGCAATCAATAACGGTGTTGTTTGTAGCAATCGTTAGTGAGCACGGATCGTCCACTGAGATACGAGGAATTCGTAAATTCCTACTTTAGTTGATTCGAAAGAATTATTAAAGAAAATTCAAGAAATAGTTCAAGATTGAGTGGAATTCATATTTTCAAGAAAATCAAGAAAGTGTTTTCAAGAATTAGTAATCAAGAAAATGTCCAAGATCAATTTTAGTTATCAAGAAAATTGAAGATTCGATAGGAATTAATAGCAATGATGAATACTAAAAATAACTCATTTTATCTATTGATGAATTATAGCTAGGTTGATTGCGATGAATGAAGATTAGGGATCTACTGAAGAAACTAGGGTTTCTCCTTCATTATCCCTTATTTTTTCATTGATCACTGTTCCCCTCCGAAAGACGGCGACGACGCTAGGACGTCTTGTCTGAGATTTGGGACAGATGCTATATGGTTTTATCCGTCTACCTCTCCGAAAATGCCAAGTTGATTTATGGCACCGTGTATCGGAGGTTTAGACGAATGCGGCCGATGTAGCAGACTTCGTCAGATTCCCCCTCACTTGAGGGGTTTTTTTTTATTGTGGGGAGGCTCTTCCCTGCAGGCGCAAGCCCCTGCAGTTAATTACGCTACCGCATCGCGGTAACAACTTTCTCCTTCTCCAGAATTTCATTTCGTGTCGTGTGTATTTGTTTTGTTTGTGATTGCCCGTGGATTGTATACGGAGACTAAGTAATGCCGTCGCCCGTAGGACGTGGATTAGTCCAAATACGTATTTACTTAGATTTGGGTTTGGTGTTTTTAGTTTAAGGATACGTTAGCCGTATTGAGGCTAAGATCAACTTAAACGTCCGTTAAGGATACATTAGTCCTGTTTTAGACTAAGATTGACTTAACGTGGTAATCCATTTAATATATGGCCATCATGACTCATCACCTCTCTGACATCGTTAAAGGATTACAACGATAAGTGTCAGAGGAGTTCAGAGATGTACCATTGAACCAAAGTTGATTTGGAGTTTTATAGTTCATTTAAATGTTTAAGGATACGTTGGCCGTATTTGGGGCTAAGATCAACTTAAATGGGACCGTTTAGATCCAACAAAAGAGCATTTGGAAGCTCTATTGTTCCAGTTTAGGGACGTAGTGGTCCATGTTCCAGTTTAAGACCATTAGTTTAGGGACGTTTCGGTCCGATATTAGTTTAGGGACGTTTCGGTCCACGAGTTTAAGGACCCCGCAGTCCATATTCATGTGTGGTCGTTGGGACCCGTCGCCTCTCTGACGTCGTTGAAGGATTACAACGAGAAGTGTCAGAGGAGTTCGGAGATGTACCCTCGAACCGGATGTAAATTGATTTTGGGAGCAGCCATGCTCAGTCAATTTAATTTGAGAACTTATGGCCATGACTGGGCTAAGTCCAATTAAAAAGTTCAACACCTTTATTTGTTTTTTTTATTTTATTTTTATTTGGGCTCTGCCCATAAAGGATGCAGAGCATCAATTTATTTTGGGCCCTGCTCATTTTATAAATGATGCAGAATACCAATTTTACTTGGGTTCTGCCCTTGTATAAAAGATGCAGAGCATCAATTTATTTGGGCTCTGCCTATTTATTGCCTTGCAATTTATTTTGGCCTGTTAGGTCATTTTGACTTGAGCCTGGCCCTTTAGCAGAGGAAATGCTTTGCATTTTCAGGCGCTTTGCGCCAATCAAAGAGCACAAGCGCTTGTGATGATGACACGTGTCATGCAGCGAAGTGCGCTGCGCTAGTGCTCTACGCTTGCGCTGCTGACACGTGGTGCGCTCTGGTGAGTTGCGCCAATTTCAGAGAGCAAAGCTCTATTTCAAAAGCGCGTAGCGCAACTGGTTCGGATGCTGACACGTGGCGCTCTCTGGTGGCTTGCGCCAGCCCAAGAGCGCAACAGTGCAGATTTATAAGTGCAAAGCACTATTAATTTGAGAATCTTTTAGATTCAAGAACCAATGGTTCATAAAAGAAGTGCAAAGCACTATTTGTTTTCTTCGATCTAATGAAAGTCAAAGAAAACAAGTATTTCTTGTTTTTCTTATTTAAAGAACCAGTGGTTCATAAAAAGTGCAAAGCACTGTTTATTATATGAAGATCATTGATCTTGTTCTTAGATCAATGATCTATTAGAAGAAATTTCTTCTATTTTTATGAAGGTTTTTACCTTTTTTTTTAAACTTTTTCAGAGTTTTCACTGTTTGAAGCTCTTGATTTCTAAAAAATGTTGATCCCCTTTGAATTGAGGTCTAGGGTCCATTTTATAGTGCCCATAAATTAGTTAAATTTGTTAAAGAGATCTTTCTCTGAGTGATTTGGGAAATTTTCCCCACCGTTGGATCTTTGATCTAAGTGCTTCTGTTTTACAGAAGAAAATCTTCTTATTTTAACAAGAACAGAAAAGATTTCTTTAGAATTTTAATTCTGTTTGGCGCAAATGCTCCAGAGCGTGACACGTGTCACGCAGCGCACTGCGCAGCGCAACTGCGCTGACACGTGTCGCGCGGTGCAAAGCGCTGCGCATCTGCGCTGACACGTGTCGCGCTGCGCAGCGCTTGCGCAACTGAAACGTTATTTCCTTTGATTTTGCTTTAAACAGAGCTTTGCTCTGATTGGGTGCGCTGCCTTGGGCGCTGCGCCGATGCATCTGCGCCTGAAACGTGGCGCGTTGCGCCCGGGATTTGAAGCATTACTTCAAAATTTGAATTTTGAATTTCCAACAGAGTTTTGCTCTGATTAGGGGAAATAAATGCCCTCCCACCGTTGCGCTCACGTGGCGCACACGTGAGTGCAGCGGTGGCAATCTCCTGACCGTTAGATCAAGGGGTGAGCTGAAGGGGCGCAAGCGCCTTATAAATAGGATCTCTGGCCCTTAAAAAATCTTCACTCTTTTTTCAAGATTTTGATTTCAACAGAGCTTTGCTCTTGCTTAAGAACTTCAGAGCTTTGCTCATTTCCAAAGTTAGAAACTTTAGATAAAAATTAATTTAAATCAAATTGATTTATAAAAATTAATCTTAACCAAAGAGCTTTGCTCTCACAGATCTTTTGATCTAAAGAGATCCCTATTGGGCTTTCATAAACAGAGCTTTGCTCTCAAAAACTTATAGATCTGCAGAGATCTTGTTCATGGGTTCTAACCCATGAACAGAGCTTTGCTTGCTTGGAGCAGTGGAATATTCCTACCCACACATTCCTTGCCATGGATCGGGAAGTGTCAATCTCTTTGGAGGAGTTCACGGAGGTATCCGGTTTACCAGTCATGGGGGAACATTATGAGGAGTTGCTCCTGTAAGTGCACGGCGGCGCCCCGGCAGTCAATCCGACGCCGGAATGCGGAAGCGGTGATTTACTTTAATTTTTCTTGACCGGCACCACCGCGCACTATAAACCCGGATCGGGCCATTAAACTAGTCCTAGCTAACTAAAAGATGGGGAAGAGAGATATACCGAGTGATCCGTGTCCTCCGGTCTTCTCGTCGTCGTCCCGATCTCCCGCGGAAGCTCCGGTCTCCACCTCGTCGCCTGCTTCTTTTACGGGCTCCCGCCTCTATACCGAGGCAACTCGGGCACGAAGTTGGCGAGCCGACGTGCCCAAGGTTTGCTGTAGAATGTGTAGTGAGCTATTTGTGTCTCTAGGGGTTTAGGGAGTTGCCATTGGTGGAGGATATGAGATAAGCTTTTGGAGGAGGAGCTAAAAAGACTTTTGCCTAGCCAAATGAGCAACAACTTCACCCCACCAAATTGGGACAGCCCTTCTAGGAGCTTGGCCAGCCACAAGAGGTAAGGGAGAGGAGAGAATGAGAGTGTGTATCAAAAATGAGTGAGGCCACACAATAATGCATGAGGGAATCAAATGAAATCATGAAAGAACGTGATCACAAACACATCCACACTCAACCACAACCATCATCAAACCATAAGTCAAAACATGATGACTAAAGAAAGTCAAGCAATGATGGTGCAAGTATCATGATACAATAATATGCAAAGACCCTCTCCACAATTGCTTATTTGCATAAATGCAAATAAGCCCTCCTCCACCAATCTTCGGCCAATGAAAGATACAAAGAAATATGGCCGAAACGGAAAGCAAACTGGCAACTCCAGAAAACTGGTCCCGTAATAAATTACAGGAAACCCCCCGATACTGTGTATACACACCCGCATCTATATTCCAACCGAATACAAATGTAATGAGACAAAATCTACACTGTACTATACTAGGATCCGGCTTAAACCAAAGCCGGCCAGTAATAACCGTTCGATCCTGATCCATGCAATACTGCACGTATCTGATCGAACCCTGCCATATATCCATACGGCCATTAGTACTAACCGTCCGATCCTGATCCGTGCAATACCGCACGTATCTGATCGAACCCTGCCATATCTCCATACGGCCTCTACAGCGTTTCACTCGAAAACTTGAGCAACTGAATATGGGGGACTCTAAAGACTCGTCAACACCTTGGTTGTGGATTTAACCACTAGCACGTCAGAGGTATAAGCCAATACGTAACGGGCTACCAGGTATTGACCAAAAGGGACGTCGATGAGCGAACTCATCCTGACACCCTACTGAGCCTGTCAGTGATAATATCCGTACAGTCCGGTCCGTTCGTCTATGAACATCGCATGGCGGGCATAGGAGGTTGGTAAAAGTCAGACCCCCAAAAGCGGTACAAGTCGTGTTGGAGTGTAGCCCAGAACACCCTGAGATACTACTGGAATACCTACCAGTAAATCTCCTGCCTCGGCCGAGGGCTTCGTGTAATGGCTCTCCTTGACACAGCGCGACCTCACCCCCAATACCGGGAGAGACGAACCCCTGAAGATCCGCTCACTGCCTCCATGTGGCTCGGGACTGTACCCAACTAAAACCTGTTTGCACGTCTCCTTTGAGCGTGGTAGGGTAGTAATCAAAGTACAGTGGGAACTCACACGAGACAAATGACGATCTTCAGGTCGATGAACTAACCTGTACACATGTCACCAGGGAACTGCTATCTGACGTCAGGTATAAGACCAACTAGCATGTTCCCGGCGAGTCCTGTCCGGTGTACTCATAACCCAATGAGCACCTGTATACATCTTAGGCGATCCAACTGACACCAGTGGCTTGTGAGACCGGCCACCGCCCCTCGTCGGGGTCTCGAATGTACACACTAGTCTACTCTGGAGTATCGATGCCCTGTCTCGAAACTCCCACGACTAGGGACCTTTTAAGGATGTGCTTATAGACCCCAGCTCCCACTTATATGATCGCCCTCATACTGCTGGTAGTCAAGTAAGAATCCTAGGGGCTCTATCAACTTGTAATAGCGACATGTCAGGTCACCTAAAGCAGTACACGATGATAAAGATAAACCAGATAGCATACTATCATCTCGAGTAAGACTGTCCTACTGGGACAGGTCCTCCCTCAATCATTGCAATCACGTGCATGTGATCCAATAATTGACTCTGAGGGCACTATCTCCAACAATCTCCCACTTGCACTCAAGGCTAATTATTGCGATGTCGCATACTCACAGCCCGTGTGATACCGAACACCCAACTCTCTACTAGTCAGTCTCACAAAGCCTGTTTGCGAAATTATTGCGTTCGAGGAATAGCTTCAGTGAGTGGATCCGCTTTGATGTTTCTTTCTATGTCTCTCTATATCTCAAGTTCGTGGAGAAAGCCATCTCCCGAAATGAGCAATACCTATCTTAGAATGTGTCTGGATGTCTGATGGGACCTAGCTCATAAATGAACTCCAAATCCAAACTTCTTAGACTGTATCGTCAACTGAACTTAATCAGTATCCAGCGCCATGCCTCCCTCAGTATTGCCTTGGACCACCTGTCCAAAATACTGCCCCTCGTCAGAAGGAAAAACTATAACTCTGACAACCTCCTTGTCGTCCAGGTCACCTTGGAAGCCTGGAATGATAACTGTTTCCCGAATGAGGCTGTCGTTATCATATCCCTAGAACATCCACTTATGTTCTAAAACTGCTTTCGACTGTTTCTCCAGGATTGGATCAATGTCAACTTATTGCATCTAGTGCAAGAACAACATCTGGTGTGGTACTTGACATCTCATGATTGACTCAATTGCCTGAGCAAGTGATCTGCCAATCATGCACATCCCTCTCCCCTTTAGTCTGTAAGACACGTTTAGAGAGGGTGACTCCATCACCTTTAGGTACACCACCATGCCAGGAGTCGTCCATTCTAAATACTCTTAGAATGCTGTCTAAGTACCCTGATTGGGAAACCACCTAAATCTAGATCTAAAACCATAGATCTAGAAACCAGTATGTCTGATATAATGTCCAAGTCCCATGCGGAGAAACCACTGTGTGACGACCAAAGTACAACCGATTGTAGTATAGGAATATCACTTCCTACTCTGTGTATGTCATCCAAATACCAGGACATCACACCCTACTACCTTCTCAACAGATCCATCCCCTATTCTGATGAAGTCAAACCTATGACTGTCACATCAGAAATGGATGATCTCTCTCCGCTATATCTGCTTTAGTCTATAAATAGACATAAGCTTCATGTCCACCAATGCTTCCGCTGCTCCCACTGACTACGACAACCCTCTGGCAGAGTCATATACACGTACACTTCTAAAGCTAGTTTAGAACGACGCTATACTCATCTTCCTGCTGGGTCTCACGGCCTGGAACAACAGCAATGGCAAGTCTGGGTAAACAAGAACTTCCCTGTCACCGTTCTTGAGGCTACCGGAGTACCTCTCGGGTGCCTGAAGTTACCCATCTTATCTGCGGAGTGGCCAATGGAATGTCAAACCAGATTGAATATTTAGGTCCCTATCAAATCTTCAGTAATCGTTTGTGGTTCTGGAATCACTTCCAGTTCTACCATACTCCCACTACTGTTGTCTGAAAAAAAATCCATTTTTATTAAAACTGTGGCGAGTCTAGAACAATATCACTATTGATCTTTCAGATGGTAGACAGTCAACCCTCGTCATAGCCTGGGTCAACCCACAAACAGCCATTACAGAAACGTGCCTTGAGTTATCCAGAGTCTGGTTTTAATCATAAGCCGGACAACTCCCCGTACCTTAACAACATTAAGATATGAACTGTTCTATATCCAATATAGAACCAGAGGCACTGATTTAATCGAACTAGATTCAAATCATGCAGCTATCTCCAGTGCATGTCAACTAAATGGAGAGAGGCCAATCAGCGTTACTCAACTTAGGAATGCTTCCAATTATGAGTAACCTGGAAGAGATGCAAGTTCTCTTAACCATTACTATCAACTGAATACCATACTCAAGTATCTACATCTTCGATCAACTTGAAGAATCCCGATACTTGCAACACCTGGTTCTCTACTTTATTCAAATACCTATAACTTCTCAAAATTCGGACCCGGTGTTTCCGCGAAACACCTGTCTAAAAACTAGAGAAGTCATAAGTAAATCGAATATAGTACGAGGACCAACCCCTCTGTCCTGAAGGACCCTGGAAAACATACAATACTCTGTATAAGTCCCTTGAGTCTGATAACTCATTCACTGTGTGTCGTAAGTTGAAAACTGTACTTATGGTTAAGAAGAATTACACCGCTGTTTAATGCTCCTTACCTAACCATCCACTGATATAGGTAAATGTCATAGACATAATTTCAAAAGGTATATCTCACTCTATGTAAATAGACGTACAGATATATCAATTTGAAATTGGTGCACAACAGCGGATATTCAAAACCAAATATTTGCCGTCCGGCAAACAACTCATGTGATTTCCTCAAATATCACCGATTACAACGAATCCCGATATAATGAGGATGATCACCTAATTCCCAATAACCTACTCCCACTCATCATCTGTAAAACCATACAGATGTGAGACTCATACCTGGTAAATACATACCCTGGAGTAAGTATCTAATCGGGAAATCAGTTTTCCTTTAACTGTACACAGTGAAACTGAAACATTGAAATGTTTCGATGGGGTATCCGGTATTCCTAGTAATGTCTCTTCCATTATTCAGATTCACAACTGTAACCGTGTAATTCTTTGCCACCTCTCCAAATCCCTTTATATGTCTTTAGTCATTACCTTCTGTACACCCCTTTAGGCCAAATGGTTTTCTTCCTTCCCTGCCGTTCGGCACCAGCCTATGGTTTGGAAGAAGACTATCCAATAAGCATAATGGGTGTACTGTCCTAATCCTAGGAGCACTCGCAATGCGAGAGAAGGTGAAGATAAAAGACAACCGAATAAACCTTATTCCTATTTCTCCTGAACCAGAATCCATCCCCGAACTGGAACAAGTTCCTTTCGAGTTCGTATATAACCATACGATGGAGTATCCAATAAACTGTGGATCTTCGTAGTGATACGGAGTGTCCTGGAGAAATACAAAGGTGAAGTGGGAGTGGTAATGAAATACCTGGTTTGGTCGTGAATATCAGTGGCAATTTATTTTGCCCTCTTACTAATCCCTTGTTTTGTCTTAACTTAATACCTTCTGTACACCATCGTTAGGCTAATTGGTTTTCTTCATTCCCCACCGTTTTGCACCAGCCTAAGGTTTAGAAGAAGACTATCCAATTTGCGTAATAGGTGTACTATCTCCTAAACCAAGGAGTACTCGCAACCTGAGAGAAGGTAAAAGGAAAAGACAACTGAATAGTCCTATTCGTTTTCTCCAGAACCGGAAACCATTCTCGAATAAATTCCTTCGAGTTCGTATCTAACCATACGATGGTTTTGTCCAATGGAAGTGGACGTTCGTAGTAATATGGGGTGTCCTGGAGAAAAGGGTAAAAGTAGGAGTGGCAATGAGGTCTGCAACTCTGACAATCCAAAAGCCAGTGTTTAAGAAGGTTCGGTCAACTTGGTCACTGAGTCATAGTCTTAGGGTCGGGTCAATGGTCGCTGCCAAAGAGAGAGAGAAAAGAAACACTCAGCGTGCACTCTAACCTAGATCAGAATGGTTACCAATTTATCTAATCTGGAAACCTCCCACTGTACCGTCAAATTCTCCTCCAAATCTGAAAGAAGAATTAGTCGGGATCACCCGAGGAGTAAACCAACTCATCAATGGGAATCGGGATCCAACTATCATCGCATGATAACGTGACGGAATCCGCTCAGGTCATCACACTCCAGAAGATATGCGCATAACTGGCAAGTTTCAGTTTCTTTAGAAACTCCCGATGTGATTTCTGCCCCATGCTCTTATGACCTTGGCGTGAGGTCAAAATATCATAAGTCACATGTCAAGTTCTACCCGTCATTGTCCAGGTTAATTTGAACCCACCAGTACATACCCTTGACGTAGGCCAAAATAGTAGTACGACTGTCCCAAACCAACGCATCTATCTATGCAACAGATAAATACCCGGCAGCTACCAATCACTATGCCTTGGCGTGAGGTCAAAATACATAGCTTGAATACTACCGAATATTTAACTGAAATGACGGAGGGCTACGAATGGTTTCTGGCGAAAATCTTTAACGTAATGAACTTGATATCGTTGAAGGAACGGATAGCTTTTTAGAAATATAGTGACGAAAACCATTGCTTAAGAGGTCACTCCCGGTGAAGGGATCTCGGCTCTTTCCCCGTAGAATGAGGTGCAGGATATTCCAACTGAATACCACGATGCAAAGCAAAAGTAATCGGCTATAGTGAAGTTAATGCCCTGACACCAACTTTTTGTCCAAGGGGTCACTCCCGGTGAAGGGATCTCGGCCCTTGCCTCATCGACTGAGGAGCTGGATATTCATAACCGAATATCACTGTGCAAAACAAAAGAGAGCGTCCTTGCAATAACAGCTTTTTGAAAAGTGTTCCAACAACATCATATTAGGTTTGTTTTTAACTTGCATTGATCCGAATCAACGCAGTCCCATCAATTGATCACACCACAAAGAACGAAAATATATTGATGTACGTATATGCCATCCGCATTCGCCACTGGGTCCTGTCATTACCCGTTAGGTTAGCTAACTAACGACAGAGCGGGGACTGGACTAGCGCGGATGCAAAACATATACAACATCTACTAATATATATACCAATATATATAATATTTCGCTCAAGGCGTGATAAAATGCAACATCACAGAACAATATAGATATCTGGGATCCCCGGGTTTCACAGAGCCACTACTGAAACCCGACGTTCCCCTGGTCGTGTGGATAGCCTGTGCAATGAAATCCTAGACCCCTACGGGCGCGGCAAGTTACCCGCCAAAACCTGAAGCGAGGCAGCCCCCTTCAGCAACGTGAATGGACCACCCAGCACTTCACGGAATCCGGTAACTTGGGTACCCCTCCTGGGTCAACCTGTACCCCCTACGAGTGCGGCGAATAGCCCGCCAATTCTAGAGTGAAGCCCCCTCCGTCTCAATGCCATGAGATGCGGGCCCGTTGCTCTCTAGAACCCGGCTATCCGTGCACCCCTCCACGGGGTAATCCTAGTACAGAAAGTAAAATATACATACAACGGGTACATCGACCGCAACCTGGTCGTGCCCCAAAAGAATAATACAAACAGGCAGTGACGGCAGTCCACATGTCGGACGCTCGCCCTGCAATATCAAATGTACATAATACAACAAAAACTGTACTAGCATTGCCCCACGACCGATCCGCAACATCACAGCAATACACAGAACATCAACGTGAAAGTCACGTTCGCAAATCCGTCTAACCGGGCTATAGCAGTTAGACAGGATTTACCGATCAAGTGACATTCACGGTCGCAGATATAATGTAAATACTGTGAAACAATGTGTTTAAAATATCCGATCGATTAAATTTTACCAAGTGAGCCCCAAGCAATACTGTAGCAGTTAAAGAAATTCTGGGCTCAAAAAGAATGTTCCAAAACCCCTATTTTCATCACAGGAGCTCTCTGTAAAAATTTGGCACACTGATCTGCATATACTGCGGCGGAACCGCGGCCTAAGCAAGGGTTTGGCCGCGGTTCCGCGGTCGTATGGAGCGATCACGTGATCGAATTTCTACAGAATTCTTATTATTCTCTGCACATCATTCTGAGACAACCTGAAAAATTTTTGGAGACAAAAAAATTTCGACAGAAACTGATATGCATGAAAATGCGGGTTTTGGGATTTTTGTTCGATCGAAAATGTAAACACATTAAACAAAGCTAGACTATGTTAATGGCGAGGCTCTGATACCACTGTAAGTGCACGGCGGCGCCCCGGCCGTCAATCCGACGCCGGAATGCGGAAGCGGTGATTTACTTTAATTTTTCTTGACCGGCACCACCGCGCACTATAAACCCGGATCGGGCCATTAAACTAGTCCTAGCTAAATAAAAGATGGGGAAGAGAGATATACCGAGTGATCCGTGTCCTCTGGTCTTCTCGTCGTCGTCCCGATCTCCTGCGGAAGCTCCGGTCTCCACCTCGTTGCCGGAAGGGCACCACGTCGCCTGCTTCTTTTACGGGCTCCCGCATCTATACCGAGGCAACTCGGGCACGAAGTTGGCGAGCCGACGTGCCCAAGGTTTGCTGTAGAATGTGTAGTGAGCTATTTGTGTCTCTAAGGGTTTAGGGAGTTGCCATTGGTGGAGGATATGAGATAAGCTTTTGGAGGAGGAGCTAAAAAGACTTTTGCCTAGCCAAATGTGCAACAACTTCACCCCACCAAATTGGGACAGCCCTTCTAGGAGCTTGGCCGGCCACAAGAGGTAAGGGAGAGGAGAGAATGAGAGTATGTATCAAAAATGAGAGAGGCCACACAATAATGCATGAGGGAATCAAATGAAATCATGAAAGAACATGATCACAAATACATCCACACTCAACCACAACCATTATCAAACCACAAGTCAAAACATGACGACTAAAGAAAGTAAAGCAATGATGGTGCAAGTATCATGATACAATAATATGCAAAGACCCCCTCCACAATTGCTTATTTGCATAAATGCAAATAAGCCTTCCTCCACCAATCTTCGGCCAATGAAAGATACAAAGAAATATGGCCGAAACGGAAAGTAAACTGGCAACTCCAGAAAACTGGCCCCGTAATAAATTACAGGAAAAACCCCGATACTGTGTATACACACCCGCATCTGTATTCCAACCGAATACAAATGTAATGAGACAAAATCTATACTGTACTATACTAGGATCCGGCTTAAACCAAAGCCGGCCAGTAATAACCGTTCGATCCTGATCCGTGCAATACCGCACGTATCTGATCGAACCCTGCCATATATCCATACGGCCAGTAGTACTAACCGTCCGATCCTGATCCGTGCAATACCGCACGTATCTGATCGAACCCTGCCATATCTCCATACGGCCTCTACAGCGTTTCGCCCGAAAACTTGAGCAACTGAATGTGGGGGACTCTAAAGACTCGTCAACACCTTGGTTGTGGATTTAACCACTAGCACGTCAGAGGTATAAGCCAATACATAATGGGCTACCAGGTATTGACCAAAAGGGACGTCGATGAGCGAACTCATCCTGACATCCTACTGAGCCTGTCTGTGACAATATCCGTACAGTCCGGTCCGTTCATCTATGAGCATCGCATGGCGGGCCTAGGAGGTTGGTAAAAGTCAGACCCCCAAAAGCGGTACAAGTCGTGTCGGAGTGTAGCCCAGAACACCCTGAGATACTACTGGAATACCTACCAGTAAATCTCCTGCCTCGGCCGAGGGCTTCGTGTAATTGCTCTCCTCGACACAGCGCGACCTCACCCCCAATACCGGGAGAGACGAACCCCTGAAGATCCGCTCACTGCCTCCATATGGCTCGGGACTGTACCCAACTAAAACCTGTTTGCACGTCTCCTTTGAGAGTGGTAGGGTAGTAATCAAAGTACAGTGGGAACTCACACGAGACAAATGACGATCCTCAGGTCGATGAACTAACCTGTACATATGTCACCAGGGAACTGCTATCTGACGTCAGGTATAAGACCAACTAGCATGTTCCCGGCGAGTCCTGTCCGGTGTACTCATAACCCAATGAGTACCTGTATACATCTTAGGTGATCCAACTGACACCAGTGGCTTGTGAGACCGGCCACCGCCCCTCGTCGGGGTCTCGAATGTACACACTAGTCTACTCTGGAGTATCGATGCCCTATCTCGAAACTCCCACGACTAGGGACCTTTTAAGGATGTGCTTATAGACCCCAGCTCCCACTTATATGATCGCCCTCATACTGCTGGTGGTCAAGCAAAAATCCTAGGGGCTCTATCAACGTGTAATAGCGACATGTCAGGTCTCCTAAAGCAGTACACGATGATAAAGATAAACCAGATAGCATACTATCATCTCGAGTAAGACTGTCCTACTGGGACAGGTCCTCCCTCAATCATTGCAATCACGTGCCTGTGATCCAATAATTGACTCTGAGGGCACTAACTCCAACAATCTCCCACTTGCACTCAAGGCTAATTATTGCGATGTCGCATACTCACAGCCCGTGTGATACCGAACACCCAACTCCTCTACTAGTCAGTCTCACAAAGCCTGTTTGCGAAACTATTGCGTTCGAGGAATAACCTCAGTGAGTGGATCCGCTTTGATGTTTCTTTCTATGTCTCTCTATATCTCAAGTTCGTGGAGAAAGCCATCTCCCGAAATGAGCAATACCTGTCTTAGAATGTGTCTGGATGTCTGATGGGACCTAGCTCATAAATGAACTCCAAATCCAAACTTCTTAGACTGTATCGTCAACTGAACTTAATCAGTATCCAGCGCCATGCCTCCCTCAGTATTTCCTTGGACCACCTGTCCAAAATACTGCCCCTCGTCAGAAGGAAAAACTATAACTCTGACAACCTCCTTGTCGTTCAGGTCACCTTGGAAGCCTGGAATGATAACTGTTTCCCGAATGAGGCTGTCGTTATCATATCCCTAGAACATCCACTTATGTTCTAAAACTGCTTCCGACTGTTTCTCCAGGATTGGATCAATGTCAACTTATTGCATCTAGTGCAAGAACAACATCTGGTGTGGTACTTGACATCTCATGATTGACTCAATTGCCTGAGCAAGTGATCTGCCAATCATGCACATCCCTCTCCCTTTTAGTCTGGAAGACACCTTTAGAGAGGGTGACTCCATCACCTGCAGGTACACCACTATGCCAGGAGTCGTCCATTCTAAATACTCTTAGAATGCTGTCTAAGTACCCTGATTGGGAAACCATCCAAATCTAGATCTAAAACCATAGATCTAGGAACCAGTATGTCTGATATAATGTCCAAGTCCCATGCGGAGAAACCACTGTGTGACGACCAAAGTACAACCGATTGTAGTATAGGAATATCACTTCCTACTCTGTGTATGTCATCTAAATACCAGGACATCACACCCTACTACCTTCTCAACAGATCCATCCCCTATTCTGATGAAGTCAAACCTATGACTGTCACATCAGAAATGGATGATCTCTCTCCGCTATATCTGCTTTAGTCTATAAATAGACATAAGCTTCATGTCCACCAATGCTTCCGCTGCTCCCACTGACTACGACAACCCTCTGGCAGAGTCATATACACGTACACTTCTAAAACTAGTTTAGAACGATGCTATACTCATCCTCCAGCTGGGTCTCGCAGCCTGGAACAACAGCAATGGCAAGTCTGGGTAAACAAGAACTTCCCTGTCACCGTTCTTGAGGCTACCGGAGTACCTCTCGGGTGCCTGAAGTTACCCACCTTATCTGCGGAGTGGCCAATGGAATGTCAAACCAGATTGAATCTTTAGGTCCCTATCAAATCTTTAGTAATCGTTTGTGGTTCTGGAATCACTTCCAGTTCTACCATACTCCCACTACTGTTTTCTGAAAAAAAATCCATTTTTATTAAAACTGTGGAGAGTCTAGAACAATATCACTATTGATCTTTGAGATGGTAGACAGTCAACCCTCGTCATAGCCTGGGTCAACCCACAAACAGCCATTACAGAAACGTGCCTTGAGTTATCCAGAGTCTGGTTTTAATCATAAGCCGGACAACTCCCCGTACCTTAACAACGTTAAGATATGAACTGTTCTATATCCAATATAGAACCAGAGGCACTGATTTAATCGAACCAGATTCAAATCATGCAGCTATCTCCAGTGCATGTCAACTAAATGGAGAGAGGCCAATCAGCGTTACTCAACTTAGGAATGCTTCCAATTATGAGTAACCTGGAAGAGATGCAAGTTCTCTTAACCATTACTATCAACTGAATACCATACTCAAGTATCTATATCTTCGATCAACTTGAAGAATCCCGATACTTGCAACACCTGGTTCTCTACTTTATTTAAATACCTATAACTTCTCAAAATTCGGACCCGGTGTTTCCGCGAAACACCTGTCTAAAAACTAGAGAAGTCATAAGTAAACCGAATATAGTACGAGGACCAACCCCTCTATCCTGAAGGACCCTGGACAACATACAATACTCTGTATAAGTCCCTTGAGTCTGATAACTCATTCACTGTGTGTCGTAGGTTAAAAACTGTACTTATGGTTAAGAAGAATTACACCGCTGTTTAATGCTCCTTACCTAACCATCCACTGATATAAGTAAATGTCATAGACATAATTTCAAAAGGTATATCTCACTCTATGTAAATAGACGTACAGATATATCAATTTGAAATTGGTGCACAACAGCGGATATTCAAAACCAAATATTTGCCGTCCGGCAAACAACCCAGGTGACTTCCTCAAATATCACCGATTACAACGAATCCCGATATAATGAGGATGATCACCTAATTCCCAATAACCTACTCCCACTCATCATCTGTAAAACCATACAGATGTGAGACTCATACCTGGTAAATACATAACCTGGAGTAAGTATCTAATCGGGAAATCAGTTTTCCTTTAACTGTACACAGTGAAACTGAAACATTGAAATGTTTCGATGGAGTATCCGGTATTCCTAGTAATGCCTCTTCCATTATTCAGATTCACAACTGTAACCGTGTAATTCTTTGCCACCTCTCCAAATCCCTTTATATGTCTTTAGTCATTACCTTCTGTACACCCCTTTAGGCCAAATGGTTTTCTTCCTTCCCTACCGTTCGGCACCAGCCTATGGTTTGGAAGAAGACTATCCAATAAGCATAATGGGTGTACTGTCCTAATCCTAGGAGCACTCGCAATGCGAGAGAAGGTGAAGATAAAAGACAACCGAATAAACCTTATTCCTATTTCTCCTGAACCAGAATCCATCCCCGAACTGGAACAAGTTCCTTTCGAGTTCGTATATAACCATACGATGGAGTATCCAATAAACTGTGGATTTTCGTAGTGATACGGAGTGTCCTGGAGAAATACAAAGGTGAAGTGGGAGTGGTAATGAAATACCTGGTTTGGTCGTGAATATCAGTGGCAATTTACTTTACCCTCTTACTAATCCCTTGCTTTGTCTTAACTTAATACCTTCTGTACACTATCGTTAGGCTAATTGGTTTTCTTCATTCTCCACCGTTTGGCACCAGCCTAAGGTTTGGAAGAAGGCTATCCAATTTGTGTAATAGGTGTACTATCTCCTAAACCAATGAGTACTCGCAATCTGAGAGAAGGTAAAAGGAAAAGACAACTGAATAGTCCTATTCGTTTTCTCCAGAACCGGAAACCATCCTCGAATAAATTCCTTCGAGTTCGTATCTCACCATACGATGGTTTTGTCCAATGGAAGTGGACGTTCGTAGTAATACGGGGTGTCCTGGAGAAAAGGGTAAAAGTAGGAGTGGCAATGAGGTCTGCAATTCTGACAATCCAAAAGCCAGTGTTTAAGAAGGTTCGGTCAACTTGGTCACTGAGTCATAGTCTTAGGGTCGGGTCAATGGTCGCTGCCAAAGAGAGAGAGAAAAGAAACTCTCAGCGTGCACTCTAATCTAGATCAGAATGGTTACCAATTTATCTAATCTGGAAACCTTCCACTGTACCGTCAAATTCTCCTCCAAATCTGAAAGAAGAATTAGTCGGGATCACCCGAGGAGTAAACCAACTCATCAGTGGGAATCGGGATCCAACTATCATCGCATGATAACGTGACGGAATCCGCTCAGGTCATCACACTCCAGAAGGTATGCGCATATCTGGCAAGTTTCAGTTTCTTTAGAAACTCCCGTTGTGATTTCTGCCCCATGCTCTTATGACCTTGGCGTGAGGTCAAAATATCATAAGTCACATGTCAAGTTCTACCCGTCATTGTCCAGGTTAATTTGAACCCACCCGTACATACCCTTGACGTAGGCCAAAATAGTAGTACGACTGTCCCAAACCAACGCATCTATCTATGCAACAGATAAATACCCGGCAGCTACCAATCACTATGCCTTGGCGTGAGGTCAAAATACATAGCTTGAATACTACCGAATATTTAACTGAAATGACGGAGGGCTACGAATGGTTTCTGGCGAAAATCTTTAACGTAATGAACTTGATATCGTTGAAGGAACGGATAGCTTTTTAGAAATATAGTGACGAAAACCATTGCTAAAGAGGTCACTCCCGGTGAAGGGATCTCGGCTTTTTCCCCGTAGAATGAGGTGCAGGATATTCCAACTGAATACCATGATGCAAAGCAAAAGTAATCGGCTATAGTGAAGTTAATGCCCTGACGCAAACTTTTTGTCCAAGGGGTCACTCCCGGTGAAGGGATCTCGGCCCTTGCCTCGTCGACTGAGGAGCTGGATATTCATAACCGAATATCACTGTGCAAAACAAAAGAGAGCGTCCTTGCAATAACAGCTTTTTGAAAAGTGTTCCAACAATATCAGATTAGGTTTGTTTTTAACTTGCATTGATCCGAATCAACGCAGTCCCATCAATTGATCACACCACAAAGAACGAAAATATATTGATGTACGTATATGCCATCCGCATTCGCCACTGGGTCCTGTCATTACCCGTTAGGTTAGCTAACTAACGACAGAGCGGAGACTGGACTAGCGCGGATGCAAAACATATACAACATCTACTAATATATATACCAATATATATAATATTTCGCTTAAGGCGTGATAAAATGCAACATCACAGAACAATATAGATATCTGGGATCCCCGGGTTTCACAGAGCCACTACTGAAACCCGACGTTCCCCTGGTCGTGTGGATAGCCTGTGCAATGAAATTCTAGACCCCTACGGGCACGGCAAGTTACCCACCAAAACCTGAAGCGAGGCAGCCCCCTTCAGCAACGTGAATGGACCACCCAGCACTTCACGGAATCCGGTAACTTGGGCACCCCTCTTGGGTCAACCTGTACCCCCTACGAGTGCTGCGAATAGCCCGCCAATTCTAGAGTGAAGCCCCCTCCATCTCAATGCCATGAGATGCGGGCCCGTTGCCCTCTAGAACCCGGCTATCCGTGCACCCCTCCGCGGGGTAATCCTAGTACAGAAAGTAAAATATACATACAACGGGTACATCGACCGCAACCTAGTCGTTCCCCAAAAGAATAATACAAACAGGCAGTGACGGCAGTCCACATGTCGGACGCTCGTCCCGCAATATCAAATGTACATAATACAACAAAAACTGTACTAGCATTGCATCCAGGCTATCCCCCACGACCGATCCGCAACATTACAGCAATACACAGAACATCAACGTGAAAGTCACGTTCGTAAATCCGTCTAACCGGGCTATAGCAGTTAGATAGGATTTACCGATCATGTGATATTCACGGTCGCAGATATAATGTAAATACTTTGAAACAATGTGTTTAAAATATCCGATCGATTAAAATTTACCAAGTGAGCCCCAAGCAATATTGTAGCAGTTAAAGAAATTCTGGGCCCAAAAAGAATATTCCAAAACCCCTATTTTCATCACAGGAGCTCTCTGTAAAAATTTGGCACACTGATCTGCATATACTGCGGCGGAACCGCGGCCCAAGCAAGGGTTTGGCCGCGGTTCCGCGGTCGTATGGAGCGATCACGTGATCAAATTTCTACAGAATTCTTATAATTCTCTGCACATCATTCTGAGACAACCTGAAAAATTTTTGGAGACAAAAAAATTTCGACAGAAACTGATATGCATGAAAACGCGGGTTTTGGGATTTTTGTTCGATCGGAAATGTAAACACATTAAACAAAGCTAGACTATGTTAATGGCGAGGCTCTGATACCACTGTAAGTGCACGGCGGCGCCCCGGCCGTCAATCCGACGCCGGAATGCGGAAGCGGTGATTTACTTTAATTTTTCTTGACCGGCACCACTGCGCACTATAAACCCGGATCGGGCCATTAAACTAGTCCTAGCTAACTACAAGATGGGGAAGAGAGATATACCGAGTGATCCGTGTCCTCCGGTCTTTTCGTCGTCGTCCCGATCTCCCGCGGAAGCTCCGGTCTCCACCTCGTCGCCGGAAGGGCACCACGTTGCCTGCTTCTTTTACGGGCTCCCGCCTCTATACCGAGGCAACTCGGGCATGAAGTTGGCGAGCCGACGTGCCCAAGGTTTGCTGTAGAATGTGTAGTGAGCTATTTGTGTCTCTAGGGGTTTAGGGAGTTGCCATTGGTGGAGGATATGAGATAAGCTTTTGGAGGAGGAGCTAAAAAGACTTTTGCCTAGCAAAATGAGCAACAACTTCACCCCACCAAATTGGGACAGCCCTTCTAGGAGCTTGGCCGGCCATAAGAGGTAAGGGAGAGGAGAGAATGAGAGTGTGTATCAAAAATGAGAGAGGCCACACAATAATGCATGAGGGAATCAAATGAAATCATGAAAGAACATGATCACAAACACATCCACACTCAACCACAACCATCATCAAACCACAAGTCAAAACATGATGACTAAAGAAAGTCAAGCAATGATGGTGCAAGTATCATGATACAATAATATGCAAAGACCACCTCCACAATTGCTTATTTGCATAAATGCAAATAAGCCCTCCTCCACCAATCTTCGGCCAATGAAAGATACAAAGAAATATGGCCGAAACGGAAAGCAAACTGGCAACTCCAGAAAACTGGTCACGTAATAAATTACAGGAAAAACCCCGATACTGTGTATACACACCCGCATCTGTATTCCAATCGAATACAAATGTAATGAGACAAAATCTACACTGTACTATACTAGGATCCGGCTTAAAACAAAGCCGGCCAGTAATAACCGTTCGATCCTGATCCGTGCAATACCGCACGTATCTGATCGAACCCTGCCATATATCCATACGGCCACTAGTACTAACCGTCCGATCCTGATCCGTGCAATACCGCACGTATCTGATCGAACCCTGCCATATCTCCATACGGCCTCTACAGCGTTTCGCCCGAAAACTTGAGCAACTGAATGTGGAGGACTCTAAAGACTCGTCAATACATTGGTTGTGGATTTAACCACTAGCACGTCAGAGGTATAAGCCAATACGTAACGGGCTACCAGGTATTGACCAAAAGGGACGTCGATGAGCGAACTCATCCTAACACCCTACTGAGCCTGTCAGTGACAATATCCGTACAGTCCGGTCCGTTCGTCTATGAGCATCGCATGGCGGGCCTAGGGGGTTGGTAAAAGTCAGACCCCCAAAAGCGGTACAAGTCGTGTCGGAGTGTAGCCCATAACACCCTGAGATACTACTGGAATACCTACCAGTAAATCTCCTGCTTCGGCCGAGGGCTTCGTGTAATGGCTCTCCTCGACACAGCGCGACCTCACCCCCAATACCGGGAGAGACGAACCCCTGAAGATTCGCTCACTGCCTCCATGTGGCTTGGGACTGTACCCAACTAAAACCTGTTTGCACGTCTCCTTTGAGCGTGGTAGGGTAGTAATCAAAGTACAGTGGGAACTCACACGAGACAAATGACGATCCTCAGGTCGATGAACTAACCTGTACACATGTCACCAGGGAACTGCTATCTGACGTCAGGTATAAGACCAACTAGCATGTTCCCGGCGAGTCCTGTCCGGTGTACTCATAATCCAATGAGCACCTGTATACATCTTAGGTGATCCAACTGACACCAGTGGCTTGTGAGACCGGCCACCGCCCCTCGTCGGGGTCTCGAATGTACACACTAGTCTACTCTGGAGTATCGATGCGATGTCTCGAAACTCCCACGACTAGGGACCTTTTAAGGATGTGCTTATAGACCCCAGCTCCCACTTATATGATCGCCCTCATACTGCTGGTGGTCAAGCAAGAATCCTAGGGGCTCTATCAACGTGTAATAGCGACATGTCAGGTCACCTAAAGCAGTACACGATGATAAAGATAAACCGGATAGCATACTATCATCTCGTGTAAGACTGTCCTACTGGGACAGGTCCTCCCTCAATCATTGCAATCACGTGCCTGTGATCCAATAATTGACTCTGAAGGCACTATCTCCAACAGCTCCCGACAGATGAGTACGTCTTTGGTGCTAAGCCGGTGGTAAGGGGGCTCACGCCGGAGAATACTGTTCAACACCAGTTCCCAAGCTTGATTAAAGTGTTGAACATATATGAGTCCCTTTTCATCGAACATGAGAGTCGAGGAGTTAACTTTGAGGATTTCATTGCTCGGTTTCTTCGTCCAAGCGTCCTCTCATCAGAGGCTGCCAAGTTCGCTACCCTGGATGACCCTTTCGGTCTAGGTGTGGATAACCTGCCGGAGAAGGAGATAGATCAAAA
The DNA here is from genome assembly GCA_030015575.1 of Agapanthus africanus. Classification (NCBI taxonomy): domain Eukaryota; kingdom Viridiplantae; phylum Streptophyta; class Magnoliopsida; order Asparagales; family Amaryllidaceae; genus Agapanthus; species Agapanthus africanus. The sequence goes on along the minus strand of CM057337.1, from coordinate 216,916,488 downwards.
GGGTTTTTTCCTTCCGGACTTCCCGACTATGTCTTTTGCAGAAATCGCGGCCCCTGGAATGGATGAGGAGGCCTTTTTCTTAGGATTTCTCGGGTTATGGTTGAGTTGGTTTGCGATTCTAATGCACTCTCACCGCATGCGGCCCTCTGTTTTTTACCCAGCCCACTGGATGACTATCGGGGTAAAGGTGGCCGTTGGGATCGACGGCTTGGCGCACTTATATCATGGCCTCAGTCGAGCAGCGGATGCTAATGATCCTGGGGTACTGCACGTGGTCTTCCCGATGCACTACTTTGTATCGTGGCTCGAGCTACACACGGCGGGTGTCTTCGGCATGCACAAAAGGCCCTCGTTCTTCGACAAGTGCGGTTTCCCTCGCATTATACAGTTGATCGGCGCATCAATTGTGACTCCATCACCACGGAACGCCAGGGGTTTACTCCTTCGCTCTCACACCGTTAGAGCCGGGATGTCCTTTATCGACAAGGTGTTGACTATTGGAAAGGCGTCCATCACTGCGATGCGACCATTACAAGACTCCTTTAAGGATGGAGCCTCAGTTTTGACGGCCCGGGAGACCCTTCACTTATATTCTATTAGACCGGGCTTCCTAGTCTTCAGGCAGAATGGTGCGGCGATTTTCATGAGATATAACCCGTATCGTTTCGCCCAACAACGGGGCTACGATCAAGGGGTCCCCTTGGAAGCTTTCCTGCTGGAACCCGCTGTCACTGAAAAAGGGATGGAGAACGCGCTGCATCATTTCATGCGCCTGAATACGGGTTCTCATTTTTTATCAGTGCGCCGGCTTGCGCTCCACGACTCCTCAACGTATACAAAGACTGGTATAATCATGGAACAGGAGCCGTTATAAAGGAGGAAAGGCGACTGCTGGTCGACCGTAAGGGTGCGCCTCCAGGCAGTAACCGCCACGCTCCTTTGGTTCCTAGGACTCCAGTAGTTGCCCCTCTAAAAGAGGTTAGAACCGGGCCATCGCGTGTGTAAAGTCCTCCGCACGGATTTCCGCTCTCCGATATTACAAATGCAACTCCAGTGCCATGTGCTCCAGTGGAGACAGTGGTTGTAGCCTCGCCGGAGTCTGGCGTGGGTGCAGACATCGGGACCCGCCGTCCCAAGGTGGGTGCTAAGCGTAAGTCAATCCCACGTGCACCTAGAGTCGGAGGGCAGAAGAAAAAGAAGTCGCTCTTCGCTGCAGATGTCGCGTTCAGTCAGGAACCCTACACTCCCTATGCCGAGGGCCTGAGCGAATATGGGACTAACGAGGAACTAGTCATGCCGCCGCCGGATGATACAGACTTGGAGGCCGCTCTCAAAACTTCAGCGTGGTTGGCAAAGCGTGACGCGTGGCTAGCTAAGTTTGTGCAATCAGGTAACTACTAGTCGCATTTTCTCTATTGTATCATATCCTCCTCATTGCCTTTGACTAACGTTTTTCCTTCTTTTCTTCCAACAGGCATTACTGATGAAGAAGCCATTGCCGCTTCCCTCAAGACTTTCCAAGAGGAGGAACGTCTCAGAGCGTCTATGGGCCTTAGTAAGTTCCAGTTCATCAAGTTTTCATTTTCCTTATGTTATGGTCGATCTAACCTCTCCCTTTTTATCGCAGGAACCTCAATGCCGTTCCCGCCAAGCGACGCAGATGTTCTGCCAGCTGCCGATGTTCCTGCTTCCTTGGGGCTACCGTGGGAAGTCTGTCTTGAAGAGCCAATGAGAGATGCCTTAAAGGCTCTGGAGGCATCTCTGAACAAGGACGACGACGCCTTAATGAAGGAAGCGTCACAGAGGTCCATCGCGACAGCCCGGGAGGAGAGGAAACGGTCAAGGCGCGATGCGAAGGCACGCCGGGCTGCTTTGGCTACGGGAGCGGGCCCCAGCACTGTCCCTCGTGCTGATACTCCATTCGAAGAGGCCCCTGTCGCCCTATCCACTGCTCGCAGACAAGTGGCGCGTGCAGTTCAGAGCGCAAATGGTAAATCCACTTCAGGTAATATTTCTCTCAGAATTTTGTTGTAAGAATTATAATGCCATCGGTTCTTATATATTTTATCTTGCAGGGCCAAGTCCGACCGAGGGGGAGGCGAAGACTATTGAACCCAAGGAAACAGAGGAGGCGGCACCTGCCGAACCCGAGCCGACGGTGGGCAATGTCGTTGAGGCTTCGGAGCCTGAGATGGAGGTTGAGGGGTCTGCGGCCGAGAAGGTCATTGATGCCGAACCTGAAGTGGCGGCAAATGAAATGATCGTTATAACTGAGCCCAGGGTAGTGGCGGACGAGGCGCTTGAGGCCGGCGACCTTGTAGTGACGACGGATGAGCCGATGGAGATCGCGGAGCTCGAGGAAGTAGCGGGTGAGATGGGCACGACTCTTGGGGAAGAGTCAGCCGCTCTCTCTCAAGAGTCCGGCAATGCTCCGATCATTGCCCTCCCCGTCTACGATCTTCCGCCGTCTCCTGGCCGCACGAGCACGACGACGGTCCCCATCGAGTCGGGTGATGAGGCCACGGGCGGTGGCCTCATGTCAATGGAGGAGGGAGTCACCACCGTTTCAGCCGGCAGCTCATCAGGTAAATCCCAAGTTGCTGTCTTTCTTTACCTTACAATCCTTTCTGACAAGTTCACCTTTTTTCGTAACGCAGGTGCAGCCAGCGCCGATGCCCCATTGCTCGAGGGAGCGCCTTCAACAACTGCCTTAGCGGTGGTCACCTCTCAACCCTCTCTTATACCGTCGAAGATGTTGGAAGGTATGGGTTTGCAATTTATTAATCTTATCTTCCAGACGTATAATTTGTGTACTAAAGTCGCACTGTCATGTCTTTTCAGGAGTGTTCTTTGATCATTTATATCAAGTGTTGCTCCCACACTTCTCCTTCCCATCTGAACTCACTTCTCCCTCTGGCGGTGCTGGTGAGTATAGTCCCCGACTGATACCTTTCTTTTTGGGTGATAGAATTATTTCTAACTCTCTCTCGTCCTGACTGCAGTGTTACAAATCGAAGGGGGAGAAGAAAGATCGGTCGCGCCACCGGCCCTTCCAGTCTTGCCACCTGCTTCAACCGGTATAGTAAACTATATTATCAATGGCTTTTTCCATATCTATTGAATCATCATCTAATCACATTTTGTCTTTTCAGCTGTCGTTCCGGTCTTGGCGCCTATTGAGTCTCATGTTACAATGTCGGCCGGCCCTTCCCAGAGACGTCCGTCCTCAAAAGGTGCGGCGAATAGTCTGCGCATGTTGAGCGACTACATCGAGGAACTCGACATTGAGACTCCTACGTCTGCTGCAGACTTCGCTACGACGGTTAACCCGATGTTGGTGATATTTGCCAACTTCCATGACGAGGGCATCGTCGCCTTTTGGGTTAATCACTGTCGGGAGATTGAGGCTCGCCTTCATCAGCTGGAGTCGATGCGTCTCTCCCCTAAGACTTTAGCCGCGAGCAATGAAAGAGTAGCATGGATCAAGGAAAGCGCTTCTTACGTCCGCCACTTGGAACAAGAAGCAGCTTTAAAGCTACGGGAATGCCAAGAGACCTCGAGCGAGACGGCCCGTCTGCGTGCTGAGGTTGAGGCGAATGCTGCCTAAGTAAAGGCTATCTTTGAGGGTCTACTAGAGCGCATCTCCCATGGGCTAAACTTGAAGCAAAAGCTTGATGTAGCTGAGCGTGATACCCCAGGCCGCGAAGCTACTCATCAGGCCGTCAGGGATCAGCTTGCATCTGTCTTGCAGCAACGGGCCCAAGTGGAGGCGGAGCTGGCAGTGGTGGCCGATCAGGAGAAAGTGGGGAAGGAAGTGCGCGAACAATTGCTAGAGCTATGCAAGACGCTTCCTTCTGAGTAACTCTCCTTGTATCTAGATACTTGTAGAATTTTTCTTTTTTCAATAATATGTAGCCATTCTTCAATACTTTGTACGCTTCATGTTATACTTGATTACATTCAATAAAGATACACATTTTTCTTCACAATGTCTTGTACTATCTCTTTGCTTTTTCCTTTCTTACTATCAGCATGCTATCACAATTAGCATATAATAGAGTAGGCATCTTGATTTCTTCACGAGATAGCGATGGCTTAGGCTGCAGGTTCAGATCTGCCGCCTAAGACTTTTCAACTTTATGAGCCGTGAGGGTCTCATAGAGACTTTTCTCCCTACGGATCGAGAGGATCTCGTAGGTGGGTTTTCTCCTTAGGAATCATGAGGATTCCTAAGTGTGTTTTCTCTTATAAGTCGTAAGGATCCTATAAGAGAATTTTTCCCTCTTACGAGTCGAGAGGACTCGTAAGCGGTTGTTTCCCTCCTTGTCGAAATTCGACTTTGGAGAGTGAGACCCATGAATAGTTCGCAAGAGACCATTTTAGATCGACTTGTAGGGTCCCATTGTTCAGGAAGCAAGTTTTTTATTCCCTGCTGCTTGAGGCTTCATCTTGCAATTTGAGACGAATCGGGAATTTTCCCACGGAGACACTGGTTTCTCTGTGAGCCGATGCGAATTAAGAGGCTCTCGTCAAGGACGCTGGTTTCCCTGAGTTGAGGTATTTGCCAGGGATTATTTGTGTCCCTGGTGTTGAAACGAATCAAGAATTTCCCACAGAGACACTGGTTTCTCTGCGAGTCGACACGGATCAGGAGGCTCTCGTCAAGGATTGTTTGTTTCCCTGAGTTGAGGTATTTTCCAATGATTATTTGTTTCCCTGGTGTTGAAACGAATCGAGAATTTCCCACGGAGGCACTGGTTGCTCTGCGAGTCGATGCGAATCAGGAGGCTCTCGTCAAGGATTGTTTGTTTCCCTGAGTTGAGGTATTTGCTAAGGATTGTTTGTTTCCTTAGTGCCAAGGATTATTTGTTTCCCTGGTGTTGAAACGGGTCGAGAATTTCCTACGGAGGTACTGGTTGCTCTGCGAGTCGACACGGATCAGGAGGCTCTCGTCAAGGATTGTTTGTTTCCTTAAGTTGAGGTATTTGCTAAGGATTATTTGTTTCCCTAGCGTCAAGGATTATTTGTTTCCCTGGTGTTGAAACGGGTCGAGAATTTCCCACGGAGGCACTGGTTGCTCTGCGAGTCGACGCGGATCAGGAGGCTCTTGTCAAGGATTATTTGTTTCCCTGAGTTGAGGTATTTGCTAAGGATTATTTGTTTCCTTAGCGCCAAGGATTATTTGTTTCCCTGGTTTTGAAACGAATCGAGAATTTCCCACGGAGGCACTGGTTGCTCTGCGAGTCGACGCGGATCAGGAGGCTCTTGTCAAGGATTGTTTGTTTCCCTGAGTTGAGGTGTTTGCTAAGGATTATTTGTTTCCCTAGCGCCAAGGATTATTTGTTTCCCTGGTGTTGAAACGGGTCGAGAATTTCCCACGGAGGCACTGGTTGCTCTGCGAGTCAACGCGAATCAGGTTTTTCTTCGTCAAGGACACTTTTTTGAGTCGAAGGATTTGCCGAAGACACTGGTTTCTTCAGGGTTGGGATGAACCGTCGAGATTTGGCTTCGTTTTCTGGCGGAGCCTGTTGGGAAAGTATGGTTCCCTCTTTATTTGCGCCCTTGGATTGTATACAGGGATCGATGTGATCTCAACTGTAAGGCCAAAGTTTTATCATTTCTTTTTTTTTTGTTTTATTTCCGCGATGTTCTATCATTTCAGCTTTTATATCGCGAAGGTCGTGATTGCCCAATCATTTCGGCTATTTTTCGCGGTGCCCAATCATTTCGGCTATTTATTTTATTTTTACTCGCTGCTTTTTATTGCGAGTTGCCCAATCATTTCGGCTATTTTTCATGCATACATTTTCTTTACTTGCTGCTTTTTATTGCAAGCTGCCCCATCATTTCGGCTATTTCGTATGCATGTGCGGCCTACCGGCTTTTCACCGTAAACCTGAAATTAGACACCGATTTCGGCATCAGCACCGCTACAACTGGGATATTGCCAGGAGCGAATCATCATATGCCTTTGTCGATGTCGAACAAAGGTAGCTTAGCGATCAGGGTTAAGGTCCTGTCGGCTAAGGTTTTTGACTTCATGAGCTGTAAGGGTCTCACAAAGGTATTTCTCCCTACAAGTCGTGAGGATCTCGTAGGTGTATTTTCTCTTTAGGGGTCGTGAGGATTCCTAAGTGCATGTTCCTCTGTAAGTTGTAAGGATCCTACAAGAGGGTTTTCTCCTTGTAAGTCGAGAGGACTTATAAGGGTTGTTCATCATGCGTATATATCCCCAGTCACGGATGGGATTTGGTTAGGGAAATGTTTATTCGCGCCCGTGGATTGTATACAAGGGCTAGTATTGGACTGCTTGTAGGACATTATCGAAGATTGTGGGGGGTTGCTTAAGCACAGGTTTAGGTCTCTGTAACTTAAGACTTTCAAATCCTATGAGCCGTGAGGGTCCCATAAGAGAGTTCTCCTTACGAGTCGTGAGGATCTCGCAAGTGTATTTTCTCCTTAGAAATCGTGGGGATCCCTAAGTGTGCTGCTCCCTTGTGAGTCGTAAGGATCTCACGCGGGTGGTTTCTCCTTACACGGTCGAGAGGACCCTGTAAGTGTCCTTTAACGAGGCTGCGCCCTTTCGGGTTTTCACGAACACTCGCCGGTAGTCCTGCTGTTTTTACTTACGGAGCCCTTTCAGGTTTTCATCCGTGCCCATTTTGCTTATAGACATACCGTTTTTTATTATTCTTTTTATTATTTTCTTTTTTTTTATGAGGTTGCGCCCTTTCGGGTTTTCACGAACACTCGCCGGTAGTCCTGCTGTTTTTACTCACGGAGCCCTTTCGGGTTTTCATCCGTGCCCTTTTTGCTTATGGACATACCATTTTTATTTATTATATTTTTATTTATTTATTTTATTTATTTTTTTTTATCTCGTCAGCCTAAGGATGCTGCGGTATTAGTTTAAGGACGTTTCGGTCCGTTACTAGTTTAAGGACGTTTCGGTCCGTCATGGAGAAGGCTGGCTACTGTTTATAAAGCTTGAGCTTAGGAAGATAGCGAGCGGACATAATCGTCGCCATCTATCATTGACCTAGGCTGTGGCCCTTTAAGCGTAGTATTTCTTTAGGAAGCGACTGTTTATTGGCCTGAAAGGCCTTTCACTGTGCATGTCCATGAGTAGATAGGTCCCACCCTGGTAGACCTTATCTATGATGTACGGGCCTTCATAGTTCGGCTCGAATTTTCCCCGCTTGGCGCGATTGGGGATTATAGGCCTTTTGACCACTAGCACAAGTTCGCCTTGGCGGAATGTCCTCGGTCGGGTCAATCTTTCATATGAGCACGTCATCTTTGCTTTATAAGCTTCCAGATTTTGTTGCGCTATGAGCCGTGTTTCTTCAAGGGTATCAAGCTCCTCAAGCCGAAGGTTAGCATTTTCTTCGTTCGTCAACTCGTAGTAGACTGCCACTCGTAGAGAGGGTAGCTCTATCTCGAGGGGGAGTACTGCTTCCGTACCGAATACTGATTTGTTCGAAAAAGTGTGTTTTGTAGTTAACCGCAATCAGAACGGTGTCGCGTGTAGCTAGACCGAGATGAGTACGGGTCGTCCTCTGGGAAACGTGGAACTTTTTACTTTTACTTTAGATGTGTTGAGAAAGAGAGGAGGAATAAAGAATTTTATAGAATGCTTTCTAGACCTACGTTAAACAAGAAAGTAAAATATAGATCTAGATTATTTTAAAGATGTAATTAATATAATAAGAGGGCTTGTAGGGTTCGTTAGGATTTAGTAGTTATGGACGATTAATTAAAAGTTACCCTTTCTATCCATTAATAGATTTAGAACTAGAACGACGGTGATGAATGTAGATTAGGGTTTCTGGAGGGAAAAGGAATCCCACTCTTAACCCTTATCTCGACACGGAACTCTGTTCATATCTAGCCTTTACCAAAACAATCATTAATCTAATCTCTAATCGTGGTCGGAACTAGCAAAGAATTGCTAGCACGCCCGATTAGGATGTTAATGATTCTTTTGATAAAGTTCCTAAACTTTATAGGACTTAAAAAGGGTTTAATTATTTTCATCGTCCATTAGCCTACCCTAATCCTACGAACCCTAACAAGCGGAGAATTACTCGCGCATGTTGGGAGAAGAAGATGAAAAGAAAGAGAGGGAAAACATAATGTAAAAAAAAACAATTAAATAAAATAACTACCTTTATTAATCGACTTGAACAAACTACACTTTAATCCGTAGAAAATGATTACAAAACTTGATTTGCTTCTCGATCTTTCCTAAGGAGGTAGTCGAACAGTCGATGATCAGCCTGGATGCGTGAGCGTCGGGAGCTTCGTGATCTCTTCGGCTTGATACCTTTTCCAAGAGGCTCTCGGTGCCTTTTTATAGGGCAAAGCCAGAATCTTGTAGTTGGAAGCTCGGTAAAATTCAGCATAGATTTACGCCAAAAAATATTGTGCTCTGATTCTCTATAATTGCGGCGGATCCGCGGCCCAAGGGTGGGTTTGGCCGCGGATCCGCGCTCAATGGTGAAGATCACTTCGTCAATTTTCTTGGGCTTTCTGATGGTGACATTTGGCAATCCAAGGCACCTTTAGAATTAAGAAATCTTCTCTCGGTTGCTTCCAGACTTGGTCTCCGAGTTTGCTTCTTAATTTGGCAAGATTTCTTCAACAACTTGATTTACTTGATTCTAGCCTTGGAAAATTCTGCACAACTTGGAAATATTCTGCACAACAACTCAAATAAGATTTTAGTAGACTTTGTTCTATTAGGATTAGGTCAATAATATTATTTGCATACATTTTCCTACCAAATACTAATTAAAATATATTAACACATGGAAAATGGTGTTTTTACACATAAACCCTCATATGTATAATATATTATAATAAAGTCCTTTTTTATATGAAAATGGTAGGAAAAATGTAATACAAATGTGTAATTTTATCGACTGAATAAATACCAACGCATATGGCGTTGTATTAGTGGCTGTCTTGAACGTAGTTCGGTACGCCCAAAGAGCCTCTTGCAGTCTCTCATGCCAGTCTTTCTTATTTCGGGACACCGTCTTTTTCATGATCTTTGTCAAGGTCTTGTTGAAGGCCTCGGCTAGACCATTAGCTTACGGATTATAAACCGAGGAATATCTCCAGTCTATATTATGTTGTTGCGCGAAGCGACTGATCTTGTGGCTCCTATATGCTGGCCCGTTATCGGAGATGATCCATCGCGGAGTTCCAAACCGGTATATGACGTGCGTCTTGAAGAAGTGGAGGATATTCTCCATCTTTACTTCCCTCAGTGGTACTGCCTCTGCCCATTTGGAGAAGTAATCAGTCGTCGCTAGGATGAAACGATGTCCTCTAGATGATGCTGGTTCGATGGGGCCGACTATGTCAGTTCCCCACATCTCGAACGGCCAGCTAGCCACCATTGGATATAGTAGATTTGGATGTTGGTGGATGAAGTCCCCATGGATTTGGCATGAGTGGCATTGCTTCGCATATTCGAGGCAATCCTGAATCATCGTGGGCCAGTAGTAGCCCATCCGTTTGATCATCAACTTCATCTTCGGGCCCGCTTAGTGGGAACCACAGATTCCGTCATGAACTTCCTGAACGACTCTTTTCGCTTGGTCAGGTCCCAGGCATCTCAGCCACAGAGAATCGAACGACCTCTTGTACAGAGTATTGTTGACGAAGGCGAAAGACAGAGCTTGTTTCATGAGCTGATGTCTTGTGGACGCTTCTTCGGGCATTCGGTGGGACTTAAAGTAGTCTATGAAGACTTCCCTCCAATCCTCAGCCTTTTCTCGGTCTTTTATTTGTAAGGTCGTCTGCTCAGTCGCTTCCTTCTCTTTGGGTGATTCCGGAGATATTTCTGCTGGGGCGAGCACCCGACGACTTTGTACCACGACTCTAACGTCATCGAGGTTCTCGTCAGCCAGTTCTTTAGCAAGCTTGGCCAACGCGTCTGCCTTGCTGTTTTCTGCGCGCGGTATGCTTTCCAAAGTATAGGAGGGAATTTGGGTCAACAACTGTTGCACCTTTTTGCCATACTTCACCAATTCTGGCTTGCACGTCTGGTAGTTGCCGTTTACTTGACTAACGACCAATTGAGAATCTCCATATATGAGGAGGCTTTCAATTCCCATGTCAATGGCGATCTCGAGGCCTGCTATCAAGGTTTCATATTCGGCTTCATTATTCGTCCTCGGCTCTGTTAAGGAGAAAGCGAAGCGCATTATCCCTCCTTGTGGAGTCACGAAGATGAGGCCTACCCTAGATTTGATTATAGGGGTACTTTGTTTGCGCTTCTTCATGGAAGATGCTCCATCAAAATAGAGTTCCCATCGGGTATCGTTCCCATCGATAGCGTCAAACGCATGTTCGTCTGGCAACTCGCAATTCAGAGGAGAATTGGCCGGTATCGGATGCTCAGCAAGGAAGTCGGCAATGGCCTGGCCTTTCACTGCCTTGAGAGGTTGATAGGTTATCAAGAACTCCATTAAGAGCAGGGCCCATTTAGCGAGTCGACCTATCAATATGGCCTTCGACATCAAATATTTAAGAGGGTCCACCTTCGAGATGAGACGGACTTCATGTGCCAATGCATAGTGCCTGAGCTTTGTTATCGCGAAGATCAACGCCAGGAAGTGTTTTTCAATGGGAGAGTAGTTGCTTTCTGCCCCCAGAAGAACTCGACTTAAATAGTAGAGTGCTCTTTCTTTCCCCTGGTCATTCTCTTGCGCTCATAATGCGCCTAAAGAACCTTCGAGGGCGGTTGTATAAAGAATGAGGGGCTTTCCCTTGACCGGAGCAGCCAACACTGGCGGGTTCTGCAGGTACTGTTTAATTTCGTCCAGCGTGCCCTGGCATTTTTGATCCCAGACTAATGGAGTTCCCTTTTTCATCAGGTGGCTGTAAGGACGGCACTTGCCTGAAATATTGGCTATAAATCGCCGTATGTATGCGAGCTTCCCTTGGAGAGACCGCAACTGTTTGAGGGTTCTCGGCGGAGGCATTGCCATGATCGCCTTGATCTTAGACGGATCTATTTCAATACCTCGGCGCCGGACGATGAATTCCAGGAATTTTCCCGAGGAAACTCCGAATGCACACTTGAGCGGGTTCATCTTCAAGTTGTATTGTCGAAGGCGTCGAAATACAGTCTTTAGATGCTCGAGATGTTCCTCGTATGATTTGCTCTTGACCACAAGGTCGTCGATATAACATTCGACGATTTCATGTATAAGGTCATCGAAGATCTTCGTCATGGCCCTCTGATAGGTGGCACCGGCGTTCTTTAAACCGAAGGGCATCACTTTGTAGCAGAATAAACCCAAAGGAGTCCGGAAAGCGGTATTCTTTTGGTCTTCGGGATGCATCTTTATCTGATTATACCCTGATGAACCGTCCATGAAGGAGAAAACCTCATGAGTGGACGTATTGTCTATCATCAGTTCGGTGACTGGCACTTGGAAATCATTCTTCGGGCAGGCTTTATTAAGATCCCGAAAATCTACGCATGTGCGCACCGTCCCATTTTTCTTCATCACCGGGACGATGTTAGCGACCCATTCAGGATATTGAACTTCCTGGATAAAGCCAGAGTCGATTAACTTCTTGACCTCGGCGTTGATACTCATCTCAAGCTCGAGCCGCATTCTCCTTGGCGCCTGTTTGACCGGCTTGACGTCCGGAGATATCGCCAATTTGTGCACAGCAACTTCTGGGTCTAGTCCTGGCATCTCGGAATAGTTCCATGCGAAGCAATCTTTGTGCTGTACAAGGACGTCTTTTAACGCAGCCACCCTTTCTTCAGATAGCAGCTCGCTGACAAATGTCGGTCGTGGATTGTTAGCCGTCCCCAACTCGATTTTCTTGAGGTTATCTGCAGTTGTATGTATTCCATCCTCCAGTTCTTTCGGAGATGGCGGAAATTCTGAGATCACCTCATCATTGCTGTTTTCGAAGCACCAGGGAAGGCTGTTCATGTTCTCGGGCTTTTCTTTTAATATTGTTATCATGTGACAAGTGCGAAACCGCTTCCAATCCCAATGTGGAGTTGGTTCTATTCTTGTGGCTTTTGGTTCGTGCTTCTGTGGCGGTGTTACCCTCCAGTTGTCGGACAGAGCGAATTTGCCGAGCTGATATTGATCTTCGACCCAATTCTTAAAGGTGAAGCAATCTTCGAGAGGGTGCCCTATTACCCGATGGTAAGAGCAATAATTTGGGTCAAAGACTTCGCCTGCTTGTTCGGGGTTCTTGGACTCCGGCAGTGTAAGCATTCGATGTTTTAGAGCAAGATCAAGTATCTTCTTCGTCTTGTCCTGAGGAAATGAGTACGCTCGACCCATTTTCTTCATGAGGGATAGATCAATAACGCTCGACTCCCGTTTGCGAGGCTTCTTAGCCCCTCTTTGTTGCTGTTGAGCGCCCTTTTGGCCTTTCGATTTGTTTCTGCCTCTGTGTCGAGCCTTTTTTATAACAGGTTGACAGGGGGCGGCACTTTCATTTTTGACGGCCTGTTGAAGGAGGCGTTGCGTTTTGGCTTTCTCGTAGATTGCCATTTCACGATTGTGATCATCTCGGACTTTTTGACCAGCTTCTCTTATAAGCCTGTCCATTTGTTTTTCGAACGACGGACTGGGCACTTTTGCATCAGGAACTTTTACTGGTTCAGGATTAATGTTTTCCTATTGAGCATCCGCTTCTTCACCCAAGTCATACACGACGTATTAGCCGTGTAGTAACTCTCGTTTCTTTGACCGGATGTATCCAAGCCCTTTTGTTTATATTCTCCCATTAGGCAGCTTGCGTTGAGTCCCAGGAACGTTCCAGACTTTGTCATAGAACTTGGCTTTTCGAACGGTCTGCTTGAAGGATATCCCCTAGCGTTTCAGCAGCTTTTTCAAACCTTCCGTATAATATCTGGGAAGACAGATAGGCTGAAGCCTGTCGAGCGTAGGATCCGCGCCATGCCAGATTTCTTTCTCCACTTTGGTTTCTTCAGAGTAGTAGAATAGAATTGCTTTTTCGCTTTCTCGCCTGGGAGGGATATAGAACGTTCGCATCTCTTCTACACTGTAGATATCAAGTGCATCCAGTTCTTTACGGTGTTTAGGCGGCACCATAGCAACTTGTAGACTTTGCTCTTCATCGGCGGACGCTTGTATCAAGGGTCGAGCGGGGAATACAGCATGGACCTCATCTTCCGAGTCACTACCAAAGATCAATGTAGGAGCAGGTGGCCCTGGCTTGTTGTATTGGGGCGGATCCGAATACACTATCTCCTATTCCTCCTCGGTATCACTGCCGAAGACAGGGATGGTGGCATTAGCTTTATTCTCCGGCTTGTGACACCTCTCCGTGTCTTCGAAATCCGGTAAAAAGTATTTGGTATCTTCATATTTGCGGACCTCGTTCACGGAGAACGGGTTCAGTTCTCCCACCACGGTATACTTGAGACCGTCCTTAGAATACTTCATACACTGATGTTGTGTAGAAGGAATGATGTTGTACTCGTGTAACCATGGTCGTCCGAGCAGAGCGTTGTAGCATGTCTTGGCATTTATGACGTGGAATTTAATTTTCGTGACGAGCAGCCCAAACCGTAGCGTCAGTATCACAGATCCAAGAGTCTTTGACGATTGGGAGTCAAACCCGGAGATGGTGATCTTGTCCCGAGCGAGGTGTTGGACGCTCATGCAGATTTCCTTCAACACCCGCACGTTAAGGAGATTAACAGATGATCCATTGTCGATCAGGATCTTGCCTATCTTTTTATCGTGGCAGTATCCTGAGACATAAAGGGGGCGATTGTGTTCGTACGTCCCAAGGAGAAGGTCTTCATCACCAAAAGCGACATCGGTCGTGTGCACTTCCTCCAATTCATCCTTCATCTTTTTCTCGGCCAGGAAAGCTTGGAACTGCTCCGGGTCCTGTAGTGCCTTAATTAACGAATCTCTCGCCTCCTTTGATAGTAAAAGGGCGTCAAGAATGCTGAGCTACGAGGGTAGCTTCCTCAGATGCGCTAAGACGTTGTAATCCACCTTATTTTTCTTCGGCGGGTCTTTGGCAGTTAGCTCTTCCATAACTTGGTCATCTAGGGCGATGTCCTCAGAGACCTTTTCTTTCCCTTTATCTTTTTTATTTGGGGGTCCGAGATTCTTTTCGGGCAGCGTGCGGTTATGCAGACGGATATTTTCATAAATCTTTGGCTCTTCTTCTTTTCCCGAAGTGGACTCTTTAAAGAGGGGGCCAAGCTCCAGCTCCTCATCAGAATCGCTCCCAAACGTGAGCACTTGTGACCCGCCGGTGTTAACCATGCAACAATTACCAGTAGTTCTTTTAAGCCCTTCGGTCGTATTTCTTCGCTCCCGACGAGTTTTGCGCTTTTCCTGCCTAAAGCGTTGTCTATGAGCAACGTATCCTTGCCACCATCTATCGAAAGCTTTGCACTCTTGAGTGGGGTGCGAAACCTTCTGATGATATAAGCAATAGGAGGGGTGCATTTCTATTTCACCAGTAATTTTTCCTTCGGAGGATGGTAGCTTCATGTCCATTGATATGGCCTTAGCAAACCTTTTCCTCATCTTGAATTGGCTTTTGTCGATGGTGGAGGCATTTTGCTCCAGCGGGATCGTCTCAGCTCTTTCATCAAGTCGCTGGTGTTTGGCCCTTTCAAATATAACCGCCTCGCGTTCTCGATCAGCTTTACTTTTCAACCGAGCTTCATTGAGGAATGCGTCAATTACTTCATCCGATGGCCCCAGGATTTTTGATTCGGTATCTGCCCCCAGCATTTCAGTGCAAGGAGTCTTCTCATCGCCCATGAACAAATGGGAAATCACATGACAGCTCGCCACGTATTCTTCAGATTCATCAGATGAACTTTCTCCCTCATCTTCCTTTTGAAAGACGTGATTGAGGAACTCTTAGAGTGTAATGGGTGTCCGTGCCTTCTGGTTATATTCCTCCAGCGTGTCAATTTGTTTTTGCAAGTTCGAGCGCTTGTCGCCAGGCTTCACGGGCTTCTTTGATTTCTTTTTCTTCTTCTTTGAAGATTTCGACGGCTGGTTATGAATGTTTGGGCCACCTCCATCAATCTTTTGAGTTGGACGAGGCTTCAACATCCCTTCAATGATCTGCGGCTCCAACGGGTTCTTCCACTTGATCGCTGGGCATGTTTGAAGATCATTTAGCATCCTCTTTGTCTTGGCTGATAATACAACCTCCCAAGGAGTTTCTTCAATGACAGAGCATGTTGCCCCCGGCGTATTCATTCCCTTAGAGGTGTGGGGCTGCGGTGGATTCACCTTCCATTTGTCGGACAATGCAAACTTGCCCTGTCGGTACTGGTCTTCAAGCCAATTTTTGAAGATGTAGCAATCCTCGATCGGATGACCCAGTACTCGATGATAAGGATAGTAGTTGGGCTCATTGACGTCACTTGGTTGCGACGGACGTTTTGGATCTGGCAAATTTATCAGTCGGTTGCGCAACGCTAGCTCGAATAACCTCCTCGTTTTATCTCGGGGAAACGAGTAAGAACGTCCCATCCTTTCCTCAAGGGGTACGTACGGACGCATATTATTTTGACGAACGACCGGCTTCGGGTTGTTCGGCTGTTGCTGAGAATTAGTGACAACGATCGCTTTCCCCTTTCCCTTCTCATTTCGGGAGTCCGGCCTTGGAAGAGGAGGTTTATGGCCCATTTGATCCATTTGCGCCAGCTTATCGATTAGTGCTTGGAAGGTGGTCGGCTTGAAGAACATCATAAATTGCGAAATGGTTGCTTGCGGATCGAGGGTTCCCGTAAACATACCCACTGCAGGAGCTTCTTCTATGCGCTGCTCGCATTTTGACCATAAATTACGCCACCGTATAGCATATTGGACCTATGTCTCGTCCGGCTTCACCCTGGCATTAATCAATGCCGTTATCGGGGTACGCTCGCTGGCACTCGCGAAACGCTGGGTAAACAGCAGTTCCATCTCGGCAAAGGTCTTGATAGAGTCATTCGAGAGTTCAGAGTACCACTCGAACGCCGTATCTGATAAACTTCCAACAAACCGGCGGAGCAACAGCTTGTCATCACCGCCGGTGTTGCCGCAGAGTGCCCTGAACTGGGCAACATGCTGGTGAGGATTGCCCGTCCCCTTGTAGACATGGAACTTGGGAATTGTGTAACCGGGCGGGTACTTGATTTGATCGTACCAACTTGGATACGGCCGCCCTGTTTTTACGACCTGACCGGCTGCTTCAGTCGCATGATGAACCCGTATTTGCTGGGCTATGTACTCGTCCAAATCAGCTTTGGAGATTGTCTCCTCCTTAGCTGTTGACAGAGCTGGCGGAGGATTTGATGTCTCTCCCCTATCGTCTCCAAGGACGATCGGGGGATCTTCGGCCGGAGGATCTTGTTGGATTATCATCCCCACCATATCTTGGAACAGGAGGCCCATACGCTGTATGTTGGTTGCTTGTTCAGCAGCCTCTTTGTCCTTCTTTTCCAATATTCGACGAAGGAATTCGGCGTCGTTTTCTTCCTCCTGGCGCTCATCCGAGGACGTTTCAGGGTTTTTTTGGCCCAGTAAATGCGGCCATAGCGTTCATCATCTCTTGGAGCTTTTGCTGCTGCTCCTGCGCTTTGGTCACTGATCGCGTAAGCGGTCGATGACCCGTAGATATGCGACTGTCCTCCTTACCAGACGCCACGTAGACGGTATGAACTACTATGCCTCCAGACTTAGGGCGTTTGGGTTCACCACCTTTGATATTCGCCGTAGGTGTAGGGACTTTTTCTGGCCTTCTTCTCTTATGGGCCGTAGAAGTTGAGGGGGCCGTTGTTTTGGGCACCCAAGCGGTCGTCACCTTTCGTTGCTTGACTGGGGGATTTTCTTCTTGCCAACCTCTCGACTTCTTCTGTTGGCGAGAGAAATTAGGATCAATGACATATTCTCGGACTCGTCGCCATGTCTTGTAAATCCTGGAGGACAGCGATTGAAGAGGCTGCTCCGGCTTTTCTGTTTCCACGGCAGTCTCTACTGGTGGAGGAGATCTTTTGAGCACCGCAGTTGGTGAGTTTCTGCGTACTCTGTTCAGTAACTTGAAGCTGTTCCTAGTTGGAACAGCAGCGTCAACTTCTACCGTTGGAGCTGGCGGAGTCATCCCAGAAGGGGAGTTGCCCCCAGTCTTCCTTATTCGGCGCCAGTGGCATCGTCGGGCGCAACGAGTCGTCGGTATTGGTTCAGAGACAGAAGCTTCTTCTTGCCCCCTGCTCAGGTATGGGGCTATTGCTGGCGTCAGCCTATTGAAGACTGATGTCTTTTGAGCAGCAGGAGCAGGAGAGGGAGTTGGGACGGTCAATCTTGTAAAGACCGATCTCTTAGCAGGAGAAGCCACCTTGACGACTTCAGTAGCAGGCTTGGCTACTCCTTTTGAGGTAACCTTTTCTGGGACTGCAAGCTTCATCGTGGGCCCGCAGGAGTTTTGGCCCAATCTGGAGAAGACCGAGGCACTGGTGTTGGGCGACCCGTTGAGAGGGGCCGCAGTAACTAAAAGTTGATCGAAGACCGACTTCTTAGGAGCTTCTTGTACGGGCACGGAGGTACTGAAGCTGGTTGGCGGAAGCATAGTTCCGAAAAACAGCCCCGTGGTGGCTTGAGTAATCTGCTCCACGGGCATAGTGAACAAAGAGGCCGCTTGGGGCTCGTAGGTTATGCCTCCAGTTGAGGCCGGACGCGAGCTGCAGCTGCAGTTGGAGCACTTCGAACAAGTTGAGGCCATCGATGCTTGATTTCTCTTCTGCGCCAAGAAAGAGACCAAATCTTAGTAAACTTTAAATCCAAAGGCAACCGTTAACAAACCGCGATTGGTTCGCGAAGACGACACACGAAGTGTGGAGTGGAAAGAGGAAAAGGTCCCACCGGGCGTGCCAGAATCTGTTCCCCTCCGAAAAACGGCGACGACGCTAGGACGTCTTGCCTGAGATTCGGGACAGATGCTATATGGTTTTATCCGTCTACCTCTCCGAAGATGCCAAGTTGATTTATGGCACCGTGTATCGGAGGTTTAGACGAATGCGGCCGATGTAGCAGACTTCGTCAGATTCCCCCTCACTTGAGGGTTTTTTTATTATGGAGACGCTCTTCCCTGCAGGCGCAAGCCCCTGCAGTTAATTACGCTACCGCATCGCGGTAACAACTTTCTCCTTCTCCAGAATTTCATTTCGTGTCGTGTGTGTTTGTTTTGTTTGTGATTGCCCGTGGATTGTATATGGAGACTAAGTAATGCCGTCGCCCGTAGGACGTGGATTAGTCCAAATCCGTATTTGCTTAGATTTGGGTTTGGTGTTTTTAGTTTAAGGATACGTTAGCCGTATTGAGTCTAAGATCAACTTAAACGTCCGTTAAGGATACATTAGTCCTGTTTTTGACTAAGATCGACTTAACGTGGTAATCCATTTAATATATGGCCGTCAGGACTCATCACCTCTCTGACATCGTTGAAGGATTACAACGATAGGTGTCAGAGGAGTTCAGAGATGTACCCTTGAACCAAAGTTGATTTGGAGTTTTATAGTTCATTTAAATGTTTAAGGATACGTTGGCCGTATTTGGGGCTAAGATCAACTTAAACGGGACCGTTTAGATCCAACAAAAAAGCATTTGGAGGCTCTATTGTTCCAGTTTAGGGACGTAGTGGTCCATATTCCAGTTTAGGGATGTGATGGTCCACCATTAGTTTAAGGACGTTTCGGTCCGATATTAGTTTAGGGACGTTTCGGTCCGATATTAGTTTAGGGACGTTTCGGTGTTTAGGGACGTTTCGGTCCGATATTAGTTTAGGGACGTTTCGGTCCACAAGTTTAAGCACCCCGTAGTCCATATTCATGTGTGGTCGTTGGGACCCGTCGCCTCTCTGACGTCATTGAAGGATTACAACGAGAAGTGTCAGAGGAGTTCGGAGATGTACCCTCGAACCGGATGTAAATTGATTTTGGGAGCAGCCATGCTCAGTCAATTTAATTTGAGGACTTATGGCCATGACTGGGCTAAGTCCAATTAAAAAGTTCACCAGCTTTATTTGTTTTTTTTATTTTATTTTTGTTTGGGCTCTGCCCATAAAGGATGCAGAGCATCAATTTATTTTGGGCTTTGCTCATTTTATAAATGATGCAGAATACCAATTTTACTTGGGCTCTGCCCTTGTATAAAAGATGCAGAGCATCAATTTATTTGGGCTCTGCCCATTTATTGCCTTGCAATTTATTTTGGCCTGTTAGGTTATTTTGACTTGAGCCTGGCCCTTTAGCAGAGGAAATGCATTGCATTTTCAGGTGCTTTGCGCCAATCAAAGAGCGCAAGCGCTTATGATGATGACACGTGTCATGCAGCGCAGTGCGCTGCGCTAGTGCGCTACGCTTGCGCTGCTGACACGTGGCGCGCTCTGGTGAGTTGCGCCAATTTCAGAGAGCAAAACTCTATTTCAAAAGTGCGTAGCGCAACTGGTTCAGATGCTGACACGTGGCGCTCTCTGGTGGCTTGTGCCAGCCCAAGAGCGCAATAGTGCAGATTTATAAGTGCAAAGCACTATTAATTTGAGAATCTTTTAGATTCAAGAACCAATGGTTCATAAAAGAAGTGCAAAGCACTATTTGTTTTCTTCGATCTAATGAAAGTCAAAGAAAACAAGTATTTCTTGTTTTTCTTATTTAAAGACCCAGTGGTTCATAAGAAGTGCAAAGCACTGTTTATTATGTGAAGATCATTGATCTTGTTCTTAGATCAATGATCTATTAGAAGAAATTTCTTCTATTTTTATGAAGGTTTTTACCTTTTTCTTGAAACTTTTTCAGAGTTTTCACTGTTTGAAGCTCTTGATTTCTCAAAAATGTTGATCCCCTTTGAATTGAGGTCTAGGGTCCTTTTTATAGTGCCCATAAATTAGTTAAATTTGTTAAAGAGATCTTTCTCTGAGTGATTTGGGGAATTTTCCCCACCGTTGGATCTTTGATCCAAGGGTTTCTATTTTACAGAAGAAAATCTTCTTGTTTTAACAAGAACAGAAAAGATTTCTTTAGAATTTTACTTCTGTTTGACTCAAATGCTCCAGAGCGTGACACGTGTCGCGCGGTGCAAAGCGCAGCGCATATGCGCTGACACGTGTCGCGCGGCGCAAAGCGCAGCGCAACTGCGCTGACACGTGTCGCGCAGCGCAGCGCTTGCGCAACTGAAGCGTTGCTTCCTTTGATTTTGCTTTAAACAGAGTTTTGCTCTGATTGGGTGCGCTGCCTTGGGCGCTGCGCCGATGCATCTGCGCCTGACACGTGGTGCGATACGCCCGGGATTTGAAGCGTTGCTTCAAAATTTGAATTTTGAATTTCCAACAGAGCTTTGCTCTGATTGGGGGAAACAATCACCATTCAAATCTAGCTTTTTAGCAAAGAAAATTATCAATCATTTGATCCCAAATTGGAACGAAATTATCAAGAATGGTGATCTCGCTCTAAATTTGGTCGTTGATGATTCTTTTTCCTAAAGTTCATAATTCTTATAAGACTTAAGATGAATATAGGATTTCCTCACCATTTAATCTACCAAATTCCTTCGAATCCTTAGCAAGCGGAGATTTATTCACACATTATGAAAATAAAAGAATCAACAATTAGAGATTTCATAATGCGCAAATTTAAAGAAAGCAAGACTAAAAGTATGATCACCTTTATTATTCAACTTCGAATTACACTTTTCAATTCGAGATTATAAGAAAGAATGCTCTCGATCACTCCTTTGAAGAGGTAATTTCTCTGTCGATCTTCGCTTTGCTCGATCACCGTGAGACTTGGACCTGTCGAGGATCACTTGCTCGTAGATGACGATCGGCTTCACATAAAGGGTCTTGAATGGCGTCGCTCAATATTGTTCTCAATGATTCTTGATTTTGGATCTTGATTTGGAATTGAATTGGATTGAATTGGCTATCAAATTATCTCCCAAAATTGTGTAACCCCAAAAATGAAGGCTTAGGTCCTTTATATAGCCTTTAATCAAGCTTCCCTCATAAGCTAGGTAGTTATGCAGAGGCTTCTCGAAGAAGGTAGGTAGTTATGAAGCGTCCTCAGCAAGCTAAGAAGTTACAGGGAAGCTTCTCAAAAATCGTCGATCGCTGATCACCTGACTCGGCCGCGGATCCGCGGCGACTTGGGCCCGATTTGTGAGATCATGGCTTCAATTCTCTTGGGTCTTCTGGTGTTGGTCTCTGGGTTTATATGTGATATCTGGAATTTTTTTTATCTCTTCTGAATCTCTGCCAGAATCTAACTCTTTGACTTACTGTATTTTATTGGCAAATTTGCGATTCCGATATCTGAGCCGAGCTGATTTTTGCACAAGATCTTAATGAAGAATGTTAGAGATATACAATATTATGCATGAAATATTAACATACAATTTCCTTCAAGAATGTTGATTATAATGTATAACACATAATAATTGATATTTTCCAGATGAACTTGTAATATGTGTTATATTTATAACAAACACTCTTAGATGATTAGAAAAGTGAGGAAATAGTTATGTTAAAGATTGCAATAATTTTGACTGAACAAATTCCCCCAAACTTGACTTTGATCGTCCCGAGCAAAGTTCTTTTATTCAGGAGAAGGAGAGAATTATTAAGAAAAAGAAAAACTAAGTAGCACACTTTCGTAGGCAACACAATTGCACCGAGCATGTGCAACAAGCCTTTAAACCTCTAGGTGTCCTTAGTAGCAGGGGTGTTGTCTCTTGAAGGTTTTCAGCGGATTGCACCCACAAAATCCTTTAATAAAAGAAAGACCGTGAAAGTTACATATAAAGATAAGAATTATAAAAGAAAGAACTTGAAAATCAAAGTTTTCAACTACACTTGCTTTTCGGTTGTCATGAGCGCTATCTTAATAGTCATGAAAAAATGTTAGAAATCACATCATCCCTCAATAAAACATCGCCTTTATTCTTCATCCCTACCTTTCCCCCAAACACCGATCATATACCCCTACGTGTGTGTAAAAGACATCCCTACACTCGGAGAATCCAATTCAAGCTATCATACTCTTGTCCATCTACCTTAGTACTTTTAGTCGGTGAATATTTTGGATAGAATTGCTCACACATTCTTTATACGACTGTTAATACTTCTTGAGGTACTAACCGACCGATTACTAAATGTGCTCACATATTAGGCGTAATTAGCAATTTCCTCGTCTTGCAACACCTAAGGCTTACCAGTGACTCCCAAACGAGTTGGTCTAAGGCACTAGGTGATGAAGCACCCTCGCTATATTTTTTTATGCTGCCTTGGTGATTACAAAACCGCTATTCATTTTTCTTCACCATTTTATACTTTTATTTTTCATTTATTATTTATTTCCTTCGTACTTTGGTTTTTTTTAGACAAGAGTATTTCAAGGTATCCTCTACTATCCCGGGTTTCAAGACGTGTGTAAGTGCGTATAGCAGGGTATCAACATTCAGATGTTTGGACTCAAGAATATGGACTATTTTTTAGACTTATTTTTATCCTTAGATTAGTGACTTCCTTCATCTTACTAACCCTTGGGACAACGGCTCATAACCACTTATTACTAGTTTCGTTTAAGAAAATATCTAACTTTCTTGGTTTTCTTAAACTCTTCCAATATTTTAAATGTAATTTTTCACTTTCTAATTTTTTATTATAAAAGAAAATTTTGAAAATTTTCTTCTTATGCAAAGTGATGCGTAAATAAGCACAAACCTCCCCCAAAACTGTTTACAACAGTGTCCTCACTGTTGTCATCTTTTAAATCTCAAAAACCTGTAGACTTGAGAGGGAAAGTTATTAACGGGGTCAAGAATAAATGAAAGTGAAAATCTCCCCCAAACTTATTCTTTTATTTGTTTATCATTTTTTTTATTTTTTTTTATTTTTTTTATTTTTTATATTATTTTTTTTATTAAACCCACCTCCATTCTTAAGATGAGACAATATTACCAAGACATGGAGGTGAGGCCGAGGAAATTTAGTCATGATAAAGCGGCTCCTGTAAAAACAGGAGCTCCTCCGTGGGGTCAGTGAAAAAATACGGTTTTAATCTATGTTCATTCACTTTGAAAATTGAACCGTTTTGACTATTTTCAACTTCAACTGCCCAGTGCGGGTATACATACCGCACAACAAATGGTCCTTTCCAATGAGATTTTAGCTTACACCCATGAAGATGAAGACGGGAATCGTAAAGAAGGACTTGTTGACCTGGGGTAAAAGTTTTTCTTAAAATATTTTTGTCGTGAAATACCTTAGTCCGGTTCTTTACTATCACCGCATTATCGTAAGCTTCATCGCGGAGTTCACTTAGCTCATTTAATTGTAGCTTCCGAAAGTTGCAAGCTTGATTTAAATCGAAGTTAAGTTCTTTAATGGCCCACATTGCTTTATGTTCGATCTCGAAAGGAAGGTGGCAAGCTTTTCCAAACACTAGACGATAACAAGATATACCTAGATCAGTCTTATAGGCGGTACGAAATGCCCAAAGAGCATCCGTCAATTTGATTGACCAATCTTTCCGGTTTTTAGAAACCGTTTTTCCAAAATTTGTTTGATTTGCCTATTGGAAATCTCAGCTTAACCGCTCGTTTGGGGATGATACGGCGTCGAAAGTTTGTGGTTGATTGCATATTTCCGCATCAAAGTCTCGAAAGACCGATTATAGAAATGCGTCCCGTTGTCGCTAATGATAGCGTGAGGGTGTCCAAATCGCAAAAAGATATTTTCTTTAAGGAACTTAATAACAACCTTGTTGCTTAATAACAACCTTGTTGTTATTAGTGCGATATGGTATTGCTTCCATCCATTTTGAGATGTAATCAACCGCTAACAAGATATATAAATTCCCCAAAGAGTTGGGAAAATGGCCTATAAAATCAATACCCCAAACGTCGAAAATTTCTACAACCAAGATCGGTTGAAGTGGCATCTCATTTCTTCTATAAATCTGACACGTGTGTTGACACCGTGGACAAGTTTTGCATCTATCAAATGCATCTTTGAATAATGTAGGCCAGTAAAAACTGCATTGCAAAACTTTCTCCGCCGTCTTACGTGGACCAAAGTGACCACCACATGCCTGATCATGACAGAAAGAAAGAACACTTTTGAACTCATCATTGGGGACAAATCTGCAAATGGTTTGGTCAGGACAATACTTAAACAAATACGGTTCATCCCAGTAAAAATGCTTTACTCGGGATAGAAATCGATGATTGTCCTGTTTAGACCATTCGCTGGGGATAAGTCCCGTTGCTAGATAATTCACAATATCCACGAACCAAGGTTCGCAGGATACTTTCAAGAGCTGTTCGTCAGGGAAAGAGTCATTTATTGGCAAGGTCACAATAGGTGGAGAAAAGATGCGTGAAAGATGGTCGACTACTACGTTTTCACATCCTTTCTTATCTCGTATGACAAGATCAAATTCTTATAATAATAGGATCCAACGTATTAACCTTCCTTTAGCATCCTTCTTAGATAAAAGATGTTTTAGGGCGGAGTGATCGGTGTAAACCACAATTGGTGAGCCAATCAAGTAAGGCCTGAATTTTTCTAATGCAAATACAACTGCTAAGAGTTCTTTCTCGGTGGTTGTATAATTAATTTGAGAATCATTCAAGGTCTTACTTGCATAATAGATCGCATGTAGCATCATATCAATGTGTTGTCCTAAGACTGCACCAACAACGAAATCTGATGCATCACACATAAGCTCGAACGGGTGGTTCTAATCAGGAGATAGAACGAGGGCTGTAGTGAGAGATCTTTTGAGCGATTCAAAAGCAGTCTCACAGTCCGAATCAAAGTGAAATATTGTATCCTTGGCCAAGAGAAGAGTTAAAGGTCTAGCAATTTTGCTAAAATCTTTAATGAATCTCCTATAAAATCCTGCATGAACAAGGAAAGATCGTATGTCTTTGACGCATTTAGGATGAGGAAGGTTATGGATGACATCTAATTTAGTTCTGTCTACCTCAATGCCTCTTCGTGAAACGACATGTCCAAGCATGATACCTTCTTGGACCATGAAATGGCATTTTTCCCAATTCAAAGTTAAGTTCTTATCCTTACAGCGGGTAAGAACGGCGTCAAGATGACATAGGCAATCCTCAAATGAGTCCCCGAATATAGATAAATCGTCCATAAAAATCTCCAGAAAATTCTCGACCATGTCTGAGAATATCCTTATCATACACCGCTGAAATGTAGCGGGAGCATTGCATAACCCAAAGGGCATGCGTCTATAAGCAAATGTACCGAAAAGACAAGTAAATGTTGTTTTATCTTGATCCTTTTTGGCAATAGGGACCTGGTTATAGCTAGAGTATCCGTCCATGAAGCAATAATATTCACGTCCAGCTAATCGTTCCAGCATCCGGTCAATGAAAGGTAGAGGGAAATGATCTTTCCTCGTAGCGGCATTGAGTTTTCTATAATCAATACATACACGTGTTACACCTTAGAATGTGATTAGTGGCTAATTATACTATAATGTGTGGTTTTTAGTAAAAAGTTTACCAAAACGATTTTCAAATACTTTATTAAAATTTATGAATATTTTATTAGAATTTAATTAGGTTTGCACACACATGTGCATGTTAACTAGGGTTAAGTTAGGGTTAAACCATGTCTAGACAACCATGGTGGAATAACCCATTTTATTAAGTTAATTTGAATTTATTAAGTGTACTAGTTTTTCCCTTTAAAATAAAAATGAATTGTGCTTTGTGGGTTGACTTGGAGAGAGAAAGAAAGAGCATGATGGGGTGAGCCATGTTTGCAATTAATGAGGAGAGAGGGGGGAGGGGGGGTTTGACTCCTTTATTCTCTCATTTCTTTTCCAAACAATCATTTCCTCACATCTCTCCCTCTCATTCACACACACACACACTCAGCAGGCGGCGGCAGCAGCAGCAGCAGCAAGCAGCTGCAGCACAAACAGCAGCAGCACCAAGCAACAGCAGCAACAACAAGCAGTAGCAGCAGCATCAGTACCATCATCAGCAACAGCAGCAACAGTTGCAACACCTCCTCCTCCTCTTCTCCTCCTTCTTCCTGCATCCTAGGATCAAGTGGGGTATAATTTCGTAAACTCAACTCCTTTCTTTGGTTGCCGTTAGTTAGCTTAAATTAGTGTTTAATGTGGTTTTAGCGCGAGTTTTGTGATTTAAGTGGGGTTTAAACTAAGTTAGGGTTATTATAGCTTAATGAACCTAATTAAGTGTTATATGTGCTGTGTAAACCTAGTAGTATCACTAGATTTAGCTAAAACACCTTAAAGTCCTAAACTTGAATTTAAAATACGGTTTTGAGGCAAGTTGTAGGATATGTGAGATCTGCTGCAACCAGGTTTATTTTCTAGCTTAGCAAACATGTTCAGAATAGTATGCAGGCCTTATAGAGTGTTGTGTTGAATTGCGAGCCCATCCCCTTCCCAAAATTCTGGCGACCATCCCTAGATTCCGGCGTCGCCGGCCCCCCTGAAGAGATAGGTGTTGGTGTTTTGGTTAGTGGTGTCTGTGGGGATTTTTCTGTGTTTGGTATTGTTTAGTGTTTGGGTTTTGCTGTTGGTGAAACCTGGGAGAGAGTTTGGGTTAGTTTTAGTATTTTGTGGACTTTGACGATAATTTGATGGTTTAATTGAAAAATAGGATGATTCGGGGTGATTATAGTTAGATTAGCTCTAATATGTGCTGTTGGTATCACTTAAGTCATGTAATTTCACCTAATATCACTTGTGCACCCTATTGTTGCAAACTAAGTGTTTTAAAGAAGTTTTAAACTAAACTTTATGATACATAGAATCTGCTGTATCTAGGGTAGTAATTTTGGTAAGCAAACAAATACTTTAGGCTATACATTGTGTTAGGAATATAGTATAGAAACCTGGACCCTTTTTACCTTTTTTTGGCCGATATCATGCTTATGGTGGCCGGCCCAATTTTGTGGGTTTGTATTGGATTTTTGCAGGTAGGTGTCTATAGGTATTTTGAGGGGTTTGGTCTTGTTTGATTTTCTTGTTTCTGCTCTGTTGGATATATATGCCCTAGAGGCCTACATTGTATAGGATGCTTGGGATATGTATGTACATAACAGTCTTGCTTGATATGATAGTACGCTATTTGGTTTGGTTTTGTCTTAACGTATGATATATTTTACTTGGTACTTATATATATATGTTGATAAAGCCCTTAGGGTGTTTGTCTGACTACCGGCGTTGTGATGGCAGTCATACTAGTGGGAGCTGGATAGTCAATAGGCACACCCTTAGATGTCCCTGGTCGCAGGAGTATCGAGATTGGGCATCGATACTCCGGAGTAGACTAGTGTATACATATCTAGACCCTGACGAGGGGCGATGGATTGGTCTCGCAACCATTGGTGGTGTTCACCTAAGATTGTATACAGATGCTCACTGGGTGTGAGTACACCGGACAGGACTCGCCGAGAACTGACTGGATGGTATTATACCTAACGTCAGATAGCAGTTCTCAGGTGACATGTGTGCAGATAGTTCGTTGACTTAAGGTCATCATTTGTCTCGTGTGAGTTCCCACTGTGCTTTGATTATTACCCTACCACGGCTCAAAGGAGTCGTGCAAACAGGTTTCAGTTGGGCACAGTCCCGAGCCACGTGGAGGCAGTGAGCGACTGTTACGGATTCGTCTCTCCCGGTATAGGGAGTTGATATCACACTGTGGTCGGTTGGTCATTATCATAAGTCCCTGGCCAGGGCTGATTGAGAATTACTGATGGAATGATCAGTAGATTCTCGGGTGGTCTTGAACCATACCGACACGACTTATACGGTTATTAGGGGTCTGACGTCCACCACCTCCCTAGACCATACATGCGATACTCTTAGACGAACAGACCGGACTGCGCGGATATTGTCACAGACAGGCTCAGTAGGATTTCAGATGGGTTACCTCATCAGCTTTCTTATCGACAACTACCTGGAGACCGTTACGTACAGCTAGTGCCGCTTGCGGTCTGTGGTTAAACCCACTGCCAGCGTAGTAGTTGAGTCTTTAGAGTCCCACATAGAGATTTCCCAAACCTAGGCGAAAAGATATAGAGGTCGTATGGTTTTACGACAAAGGTTCGGACGCATACGTGTTTGAACGCACGTACGACATTCGGACAGTTTTTACTAGCCGGCTTTGGTTTAAGCCAGATTCTAGTATCAGGTTATTGGATTTATACAGTCTAAAGTTTTTCCGTGTTTTCACGGATGAGAGGGGCGTTCTCGTAATTTTCCGAGAAGCTTCTAGAAGGATGTGACATGGAAGGAGAGGTGGCATTTTCATTTAATGATTTAGTGATTCATTGTGAGTGATTCATCATGTCATTAATGCATTATTAAATGCTTAATGACTCACATAATGAATCACCCACTTGCATTAATGAAACATGATGAATAATCTCATATTATTAATTTCTTTTTATTCATTATGTTTCATATATCAAGTGAGAAGCTATTTCATTATTATTATGATTATCATTATCATCTTCTCACTCTCTCTCTTCAAGTTCTCTCTCCTTCACCAAACCTAATCCTACCCTCATGAGTTGAGAACAAGGATTAGGAAAGACTAATTACTCCATAACCTATCTCTACATCACCTTAGCTACTCTATTTAGCAACTAGAGAAACTAAGTAACCTCAAGTTTAGAGGTTATAGCTTGGATTAGGGTTCTCGGGTGGATCGTCTATCACGGAAGAAAGCCGAAGAGGACGTGGAGATCCAAAGAGGCCGTAGATAATATTAAGACGAAGGACTAGAACCATTTGGTATAATCTCTTAACATAGTAGTTTAGAACTCTATAGTTTTTGTTAAAACTTGTTTAGCAAACGATTCGTACGGTTATTCGATGTTTAATCATAGAACAAGATTGTTATTCATATTTCCGCCTCCCCATAAGTATTGGGGTGTTGAACATCGACTTACAGTGGTATCAGAGCTTAGCTAAACAGTATTTAACACACTTGCAAATTTGTATGAATTTCGAACGGAAAAACAAACCGGAAAAACCCCGATATCATGTACTTTCTGTCGAATTTTAAATGAGGTCCAAAAATTTTTCAGGGACCTTCAGATTGACCTAAATGAATGTATTAGAACACCCAAGAAAACTGGGCTCATGAATCGGCCATAGCGCCGCGGAACCGCGGCCGATCCCACCGATCCGCCGCGCTTTGGACGATTCATCATCCCAAGTTTCTTGTGTTGTTTCTCTGTGATATTTGGTGTTTTCTGGTAATTTTTATTTTTGCTCAGGTTTCAGATTTACAGAGAAGTATTGGGGTAAAATTAAATGTGCTTAATCGATCGAAATTATACGGTATTTGCTTGATTGATTATATCTGTGAAATGTTTTATGTGTTCGTAAACCTCCCCTAACTGCTAGTATGTCGGTTGGCAGGGGGTTGCACATATCTGTGATGTTATATATAACTGTTTGTGTATATAAACTGTATTGGACTGTTGTGGTGTTTAGCCGGGTTAAGTGATGGGTTATTGTATAAATTCATTTGATGTAAATGTAATAAGTTGTAATATTATTTTGCGGGGCACATCCAGGTTGCGGTTGTAGCCACCGTTGTACTATTTCTTTTTACTGTTTTTGCTCCTAGGATAGACCCAAGGTGGGGTGCACAAACTACCGGGTATTTTGAAGTGTTGGGGCAGACCGCTTCACTTTTGATACTTGGCGGGTAGTTTGCCGTACCCGTAGGGGTCTGGGGTGGGAAATGGCTATTCATCACAACTGTGTAATCCGTCTTTCATTGCAGGCTCAAAAGAAATGCGGATTGCTTGCAAATCCAATATTGTTTATCTGTGATCTGGAATGCCTATTATTGCGTCTGACGAATGTACAATATCTATATATATAATAGCTATTTAGACGTCGCTTATGTTTTACACCCGCGCTAGCCCAGCCCCCGCTCTGTCGTTAGTTAAGTAACCTAACGGGTGATGACGGGACCCCGTGGCGAATGCGGATGGCATAAGAGGACGTTGTATTTTCGTTGTTATCTGTAATGATAGGTTAAAGATGGGACGCATTATTATTAATGCAAAGAAAATAAAACCTAAACTGAATCGTTGGAACAATTTCTAAAAACCACTCAGTTTTCTTGAAAAAGCAAATTTTAAATGCGGAGCTTAAACCACTCCTTTTAATAAAAGCTATCTTAGTTCCTTCGATCAAATCAAGTTCACTACGTTAACGGTTTTTTGCCAAAAACCAGCTGTAACCCTCTGTCGTTTCAGATAGACAGCACATCGTATTCATGCTATGCTTGTTGGCCTACGTCAAGGCATAGTGAATGGTAGCAGTGTGTATGCCTATTTGTTGCATAGATAGATGCATTAGTTTAATACAGACGTACACCTTGTTGGCCTACGTCAAGGGCTTGTACGATGTATTTAAATTGATCAGGACAACGACGGGTAGAACTTGACTTGCGTCTTATGACTTGTTGGCCTACGTCAAGGTCTATAAGAGCTTGGGGTAAAAATCACATCGGGAGTTTCAAACATAAAGGAAACTTGCAGATTTAGCTTACCTTCTGGAGTGTGGTGACTAGAGTGGCTTCCATCTAGGGCATCATGCAATGATAGTTAGATCCCGATCCCACTGATGAGTAGGATTACTCTCGGGAATTTCTCTCACTTAATAATCAATGCTATAAACCAAGTAGGTGCCTAGAAAGGTGTTAGAGGGGCTACGCCTCCAGGGAAAAGAGGTTCTTTAATTAAGGAACTTCGCGAAAGCGTTGGAAAACCTCCCTCGAAGTACCAACACCAGCCTGGCTGAAAGGTTAAGCAAGAATTGTAACGTGTGATTAAATCCTGACTAGTTCTTCTTTTAGGTTTTGAAGAAGGATTTGAGGAAACAGTGGGAGCCATCCTGTTTAGATAAAATAATAACCAATCTAAACTTGCAAGAGTATATGCTGAGTGTTTTCTTTTCTCTCTCTCTGGCAGCTACCATGACTGGACTAAAACTATTACTTGAAAAGAATATACTGACCGGGCAGAACTATAAAGATTGGCTAAGGAACGTCAATATTGCACTGACTTATGACAAAGTTGCATATGTTACCACCGCTGTTCCTCCCCTTATCCCAGGACCAGATTCCTCAGTTGCGGACAAGGAAGTTCGTAAAACCTAGGATCTAGACTGTGAGCGAGCTAAGTGTATCGTGCTGGCGTCCATGAATAATGAACTCCAGAAACAGCACGAGAGTATGGATATTGTATCCATATTCCTCCATTGCAAGGAATTGTATGGTGAACACTCCCGTATCGCGAGGTACGAAACCTCAAGGAAACTCTTCCAGATGAGGTTAGCTCCAGGATCGCCTGTTGGAGAGCACGTCCTCAAAATGATCACCCTCATTGAGGAACTCGCAAACCTGGGATGCGTGCTAGAGAATGATTTGTATATCGACTTAATTTTGCAATCCTTTCCCCACACCTTCTCTCAGTTCGTGCTGAACTTCAACATGCACGAAATGGAAGCGCATCTTCCAAAGCTCCTCAATATGTTGAGGGTAGCAGAGACCTCCTTGAAAAAGGAGAAGACCCCCGTTCTGTATGTTGGCCAATCATCTTCTTCTAAATCTAAAGCGAAAGCTAAAGGGAAGAAGAAGATGAAAGCCACCAAACCGAAGGGTGGGGTCAAGAAGGTGCAGGGAACGAACAAGGCAGGAAGGGTGAAGGCAGAAAAGAACGAGTGCTTCTATTGTCACAAGCAAGGGCACTGGAAGAAGGACTGTTTGGCCTTTAAAGCCAAGGACATGAAGCAAGCTGTTGCTTCTGCTTCAGGTGTGTTCGTAATCGAAAATTGTCTTTCAGTAAACTCTACTTCATGGGTACTTGATACCGGTTCTGGTTCTCACATCTGTAATTCTTTCCAGGATCTGAGAAATAGTAGAGTACTGGGGGCAGGTGATATGACTCTCCGGATGGACAATGGAATGCATGTAGATGCAGTTGCAATAGGGGAATATCACCTAGGGTTGAATAGTGGACACATTTTGGTATTGTACAGCTGTTTTTGTATTCCCAGTATGTTGTGTAATATTATATCAGTATCTTTGTTGTCTAATAAAGGATATAATTTTGTGCTTGAAAGAAATGTCATGAACATTCTCCTAAATCAAGAACTGATTGGGTTTGGCACACTGGAAAACGGCATATACATACTTAATCGACCTCAAATTTTCAATATTCAAAACACGCGTAAAAGAAAGGCTCCAGATTCGAATCAAGCCTTCCTATGGCATTGTAGACTTGGTCATATAAATGAAACAAGGTTGACTAAGTTACATAAAGATGGATATCTAGATCCGTTTGAATATTTATCATATGCAACTTGTCAATCATGTATCAAAGGAAAAATGACCAAATCTCCATTCACCGGACACGGAGAAAGAGCCACTGAACTCTTGGGACTAGTACACAGTGATGTATGTGGTCCGATGTCTATACATGCACGAAGTGGTCACTCCTACTTGATTACTTTTACTGATGACTTCTCTAGGTATGGACATGTGTTCTTAATGAAGCATAAATCCGAGGCTTTTGAGAAGTTTAAGGAGTATAAAAATGAAGTAGAGAAACAAACTGGTAAAAGCATCAAGACACTTCGATCTGATCGAGGTGGAGAATACTTAAGTACCAGTTTCCTTGAACACTTAAAAGGGAATGGAATTCTCTCTCAGCTTACTCCACCTTATACACCTCAGCATAATGGTGTATCAGAAAGAAGGAATCGCACGCTATTAGATATGGTGCGTTCAATGATGAGTAATGCTGAGTTGCCACTTTCCTTCTGGGGATTTGCTCTAGAATCAGCCGCATACCTATTGAATAGAGTTCCAACTAAGTCTGTACCTATCACTCCATATGAAATGTGGTGTGGGAAGAGACCATATCTCAAGTATATAACGATATGGGGGTGTCCGGTATATGTTAAAAAGCATAATCCGGACAAGCTCGAAGCACGATCGGTTTTATGCAAGTTTGTAGGATACCCCAAGCATTCAAGGGGGTACATGGTCTACCACACTGAAGAACAAAAGGTGTTTGTCGCTCGTCACATTGTCTTCTTAGAAAGTGAATTTCTTGCAAAAGAAATTAGTGGGAGCGCGGTAGAACTGGAAGAAATTCCAGAACCTCAAACTGCAACCGAAGACTTAGAAGAATCTCAGATTTCAATAGAACATCACGAACCAACGCCACTCCGCAGATCTAGTAGGCTTTCTCATCCTCCTGAAAGATACTATGGTTTTCTTCTTGATGGGGATCGAGAGGATTGCATCATCGATGATGATGAACCTACTAGTTTTCAGTAGGCTATCACGAGTAGCGACTCAGTTAAGTGGCTGGATGCAATGAGATCCGAAATGGAATCCATGTACACCAATAAAGTATGGACTTTAGAAGTTGCTCCTCCTGGGTAAAACCAGTTGGGTGCAAATGGATCTTCAAAAAGAAGATTGGTACATTTGGATAAGTGGAAACCTACAAAGCTAGACTAGTAGTAAAAGGTTTTCATCAAAGACCAGGATTGGACTATGATGAAACTTTTTCACCAGTAGCAATGCTTAAATCCATTCGGATAATGCTTGCCATTGCTGCCTTCCATGACTATGAAATCTGGCAAATGGATGTAAAAACAGCTTTTCTAAATGGACATCTAGAAGAGAGTGTTTACATGGATCAACCAGAAGGTTTCTTAGACAGTGGGAGCAGCGGAAGAGTGTGCAAATTGCTTAAATCCATTTATGGGTTAAAGCAAGCATCGCGGAGTTGGAACATCTGCTTTGATGAAACAGTCAAGGAATTTGACTTTATCAAAAATATAGATGAACCATGTATTTATAGGAAGATTGTAGAAGGAGCAGTAGTCTTCCTCGTTTTGTACGTCGACGACATACTACTGATAGGGAATGATATCCCTATACTACAATCAGTAAAGCTCTTCTTGTCACAGAAATTCTCCATGAAAGACTTGGGAGATGCATCATACATTCTGGGCATTAAGATCTATCGAGATAGACTAATAGAATATTGGGACTTTCACAGTCCAGGTATATAGACACTATACTAAAGAGATTTAGTATGGAAGATTCCAAGCACGGCAATATGCCCGTTTGTCACGGAATCACCCTCTCCAAGGAGATGTCTCCAAAGACTGATGAAGAGAGGGCTCGCATGGGCATTATACCCTACGCTTCGGCGGTAGGATCAATAATGTATGCGATGTTATGTACCAGACCGGATGTAGCTTACGCACTTAGTGTGGTAAGCAGGTATCAGTCTGACCCAGGTGAGAAACATTGGAGAGCGGTGAAGAACATTCTCAAGTACCTAAGAAGGACTAAGGAGATGTTCTTGATTTACGGTAATGGGGACCTCCAGGTAGAGGCTTTTACCGACTCTGGCTTCCAAAGTGACAAGGATGATTCTAAATCCATTTCGGGTTTTGTGTTTACCCTCAATGGAGGGGCGGTATGTTGGAAGAGTTCCAAACAAGATACCGTCGCAGACTCAACTATGGAGGCTGAGTATATAGCTGCTAGTGAAGCCGCAAAAGAGGCTGTCTGGATGAGGAAGTTCATTTCTGAACTTCAGGTGGTTCCGTCCATTGCCAATCCAATACCTTTGTATTGCGATAACAATGGCGCTGTAGCTTTAGCGAAGGAACCAAGGTCCCATCAGAAATCCAGGCATATCTTAAGGCGGTTTCACCTGATCAGGGAGATCGTAGATCGTCGGGAGATCGAGATACGGAGAGTGGACACAAAAGACAACACGGCAGATCCATTCACCAAGGCCATTCCTCAAGTACAGTTCGAGAGGCTATTTGAGATGTTGGGCATGCGGTACGCAAGCAACTGGATCTGGTAGAGACAGTGGGTACTCATTGCGCCAATTATAGGCCTTAGTGCAAGTGGGAGATTGTTGGATATATATGCCCTAGAGGCCTACATTGTATAGGATGCTTGGGATATGTATGTACATAACAGTCTTGCTTGATATGATAGTACGCTATTTGGTTTGACTTTGTCTTAACGTATGATATATTTTACTTGGTACTTATATATATATGTTGATAAAGCCCTTAGGGTGTTTGTCTGACTACCGGCGTTGTGATGGCAGTCATACTAGTGGGAGCTGGATAGTCAATAGGCACACCCTTAGATGTCCCTGGTCGCAGGAGTATCGAGATTGGGCATCGATACTCCGGAGTAGACTAGTGTATACATATCTAGACCCTGACGAGGGGCGATGGATTGGTCCCGCAACCATTGGTGGTGTTCACCTAAGATTGTATACAGATGCTCACTCCGGACAGGACTCGCCGAGAACTGACTGGATGGTATTATACCTAATGTCAGATAGCAGTTCTCAGGTGACATGTGTGCAGATAGTCCGTTGACTTAAGGTCATCATTTGTCTCGTGTGAGTTCCAACTGTGCTTTGATTATTACCCTACCACGGCTCAAAGGAGTCGTGCAAACAGGTTTCAGTTGGGCACAGTCCCGAGCCACGTGGAGGCAGTGAGCGACTGTTAGGGATTCATCTCTCCCGGTATAGGGAGTTGATATCGCACTGTGGTCGGTTGGTCATTACCATAAGTCCCTGGCCAGGGCTGATTGAGAATTACTGATGGAATGATTAGTAGATTCTCGAGTAGTCTTGAACCATACCGACACGACTTGTA
This sequence comes from Agapanthus africanus, assembly GCA_030015575.1. Classification (NCBI taxonomy): domain Eukaryota; kingdom Viridiplantae; phylum Streptophyta; class Magnoliopsida; order Asparagales; family Amaryllidaceae; genus Agapanthus; species Agapanthus africanus. The sequence continues at coordinate 216,880,691 of CM057337.1, read as the reverse complement.
CGGTTATTAGGGGTCTGATGTCCACCACCTCCCTAGACCATACATGCGATACTCTTAGACGAACAGACCGGACTGCGCGGATATTGTCACAGACAGGCTCAGTAGGATTTCAGATGGGTTACCTCATCAGCTTTCTTATCGACAACTACCTGGAGACCGTTACGTACAGCTAGTGCCGCTTGCGGTCTGTGGTTAAACCCACTGCCAGCGTAGTAGTTGAGTCTTTAGAGTCCCACATAGAGATTTCCCAAACCCAGGCGAAAAGATATAGAGGTCGTATAGTTTTACGACAAAGGTTCGGACGCATACGTGTTTGAACGCACGTACGACATTCGGACAGTTTTTACTAGCCGGCTTTGGTTTAAGCCAGATTCTAGTATCAGGTTATTGGATTTATACAGTCTAAAGTTTTTCCGTGTATTCACTGATGAGAGGGGCGTTCTCATAATTTTCCGAGAAGCTTCTAGAAGGATGTGACATGGAGGGAGAGGTGGCATTTTCATTTAATGATTTAGTGACTCATTGTGAGTGATTCATCATGTCATTAATGCATTATTAAATGCTTAATGACTCACATAATGAATCACCCACTTGCATTAATGAAACATGATGAATAATCTCATATTATTAATTTCTTTTTATTCATTATGGTTCATATATCAAGTGAGAAGCTATTTCATTATTATTATCATTATCATTATCATCTTCTCACTCTCTCTCTTCAAGTTCTCTCTCCTTCACCAAACCTAATCCTACCCTCATGAGTTGAGAACAGGGATTAGGAAAGACTAATTACTCCATAACCTATCTCTACATCACCTTAGCTACTCTATTTAGCAACTAGAGAAACTAAGTAACCTCAAGTTTAGAGGTTATAGCTTGGATTAGGGTTCTCGGGTGGATCGTCTATCACGGAAGAAAGCCGAAGAGGACGTGGTGATCCAAAGAGGCCGTAGATAACATTAAGACGAAGGACTAGAACCGTTTGGTATAATCTCTTAACATAGTAGTTTAGAAATCTATAGTTTTTGTTAAAACTTGTTTAGCAAACGATTCATACGGTTATTCGATGTTTAATGATAGAACAAGATTGTTATTCATATTTCCGCCTCCCCATAAGTATTGGGGTGTTGAACATCGACTTACATGCTCCAGATTAAATCTGAGACCTGTTTACCAATTATTTGCGTAGCGGGACTTACGCGACACGTACAATACGAGTTGAGTTGGTTTGCTGTGTGTCACAGCGTGTCGCGTTGGTTTTTGGCGTATGCACACACGTTACGTATACACACGCGTTTAGTTTGCGACGCGAGTTTCTCGTTTGGTTTTAATATCGCGTTTTTGCAGGATTTTAGCTTATGTGTATTCTTTGTGTAATTCCTAGCTTTGCAGGCGGGTACTTCGAACGCCGCAGAGAAGGGAAAGCAGATAGTCGGCTACATTTAGCACGAGATCACGGTGAGTAGATTTAACATCTACGGGAAAATCGCCCGTATGGCGTTAAGCGTCTGGGCTTGATAGGGTATTGTAGACACACATATATATATTTATATGTATATTGCTTGTGCACATGTAGTATTGTAGCGTACCCATTTTTGTTGCATATAGAAATAGTAGCTATGTAACACCGCACTGTCACTAACGGTTCAAGCTGCACGAGCACTATTTGTATGTTACACCCACACCGTTAGTGATTGCCATGACACTCACACTATAGGATTGCTACGAACCATACATCATTTTGATTACCGCATCATTGATTAGACATGATATATCCATATTGCGCACATACACATTGTATATCCACACTGGTGCACACATACATTGATATATCTATATTGCCCACATACACATCGTATATCCACACTGGTGCACACATACATTGATATATCCATATTGCGCACATACACATTGTATATTCATACTGGTGCACACATACATTGATATATCCATATTGCGCACATACACATTGTATATTCATACTGGTATACACATACATTGATATATCCATATTGCGCACATACACATTGTATATCCACATTGGTGCGCATAGATATTGATACACTCATACATGCGTATATATCCACTTGCACATCCATACCTATATACATACATATTTCACATACATGGATGATACTGGCTTTGATTTCTAGAAAATGGGAACCGCATGAGATATTTTCAAAATTGGATCCATTTAAAAGAGCGGTTTTCCCTTTCTACTCTTAGTGGCATACGACATATTGCATGGATTTACGCATTGAGCTTCGGATTTCCTCTGATTTCTGGATTTGAGAACTGTGGTATTATTTTAAGAAAATGTGCACTGTTTTGAAAACCCAGTTTCTCTTGATATGATATTTCAGTGCCTCCACCATGCATTTTCTCAGTTCTGAGACGTGTGACATGTGAACCCGAATCGAGGAGCTGGATGAGGCGGATTGCGGGTACATGGTGGACCCGGTATTGTACCTCGGGGCAAGAAAGGGATGCTGTGTATACAGACGGTGAGCCTGGCAGAGAGACTACTACCTACGAGTGATTGGTTGGACCTGACGGTTATCCGGAGGATACTGACCAGAGTCGAGAGATGGATATGGGCCGACCCGTACTGCCGGGGCCGAGGGACGATTTCGCAGACGGAGCCCGTGGGCCGATCCGGACTGACGGAGCCCGATAGATGAGGATTTGCGTGTCGCTGCTGGACACGAGTATTTCATGATGTTTTTGGGTGTCGATATTGGGCACCCCGCTTCTATGAGATTTACAGGATTGAGGGCCGGATAGAGTGACGGCGCCCGAGTTATCGGGATTTTGGGGTGTTTTTGGTAGACACCGGGGTTTTTCCACGTTGATGATCCATGTAGATGATATTTTATCCCATGCTCAGCATTCCCTGTTATGCATTGCATCATGTAGTCGTAGTACCTGATAGAGTACTTTGCATGATTATTGCGTACTCAGCTCATCATATAGATGTTATTAGATTGCACTTGATATGCATGATTATTGCGTACCCAGCTCATCATATAGATGTTATCTGTTTGCACATGTTAGAGTATCGCAGTACGTGCATACTCGCGATTACCTTTATATGTTATCTACTATTCACGAGTTGGCAACTCACCCCTGTTGTGCCACAGTGTTTGCAGGTCGACCCTCAAAGTAGTTGCGGCAGGGTTGCTTCCTTGTATCTTTTTGCTACGGATACCACTGCAGTTGGCGTATGAGTCGTTTGCTTATAGGTGGGTTTTTGCGGTATCCGTTTATTTTCCATTTGTACATTCTATTGTATCTAGTATTCTCCATCTACCATTTCATGTATTGACTTAGAGACCAGTTGTGAGGACGATGTATATTATTTTGTACTCTGGTGTCGATCTCGTGTGAGCCGACTTTATTTATGCAGCTTCATCTTTTATGCTGTTTTACTTATATTGTTCATTTCTTCGCTACGGAGTCGTATATTATTATTGTGGTGTTTGTTTCCGCCGTTGGGCGTGATTACTCCCGTTTGGGGATTCTTTATTCTTATTATATGCCATTTTTACTTATATCATATCTTGTACCCGTTTTCGGGTCCAGTTTTTACAAAGGAGGTGCTGCCGAAATTTTTAAGAAAATAACAAACTTTAATGATTTTTACTCGAGTTTTCTAAATGTTTTTAAACCAATGTTTTCAACACTCACTACTTTTATTGGTTTAGATTTCTGGGTTTCGGCTTACTTAGTCGCGTTACGTGGTTAAGTGCCGGTTACGGGCCGAACTTCGGGTCGTGACAAAGTTGGTATCAGAGCATAGGTTTTACCTTTCGGAGTATAGGATGACCTTGGTATGATCGAGTGGGTAGCTGAAGCAGAGTGGCGTAGCGTGTGTATATTCCGCGGCATACTCACGACACGGTACTCCGCCTAAGTGACCTTAGGACTTATTGATTGAAATTTCTTCATGATTATACACATTCTTGTGATTCGATTTCCATATCCTTATCGAATCCTACTTTCTTTTCAGCCATAATGCTGCCAAAGACTATGAGGGCACAGAGAGCGGCCGCGAGAGCCGAGATTAGAGTTGACTCGTCTGAGACGAGGACTGACCCGGGCAGTACACCCATTGTACCAGAGCAGACCGTTCCTCCTTTGGCAGATCAGATCGCCATGCTAGGGGCCGGTATGCAGGAGATGCGCCAGATGATAAGGTCGTTAGTCGAGACGCTTCGAGCGCAGCAACCAGAGGTAGTTCCACCCATTATGGGGACTGCGATGGTACCTACGGTGCAGGAAGTTGTACCTGCAGCCACAGAGGTTTTCACAGTATCGCTATCAGAGTTTATGAGGCTGAAGCTTCCAGTCTTCACAGGAACCGATGCAGCCGAGGATCCACAGTCATTTATCGATAGGATGGCCCGGATATGTCGTTCACTCGGATGCTCAGATGCGAGATGGGTGGAGTTCGCGAGCTTTCGCCTGGAAGGTCTTGCGCAGAAGTGGTGCGAGTCGGTAGAAAAGGGCAGAGCAGCAGGTTTTCCTCCTATGACCTGGACCGAGTTTGTGACGGTATTTCTATCCTGTTTCCTTCCCTAGAGTGTCAGGGATGCTCGAGCGTGCAGGTTCGAGTCATTACGCTAGACGCCGGATATGACGGTGGCAGAGTATGATGTGCAGTTCACCGAGCTATCTGTTTATGCCCCATATTTAGTGGCTACAGAGGAGATGCGAGTCAAGAGATTTATTCGAGGCTTTCTTACTCCACTGTTCCTTGTGATCAGCGCACAACATTGCGAGACTTATGCAGCAGCTGTAGACGCAGCCCTATTAGTCGAGGAGCGCCTTGCTGAGACTTCGGTAGTTCCAGGGCCGAAGTGAGTTCGTACAGATACGTCAGCACAGAGGCAACCGTTTAGGCGCCGCGACAGGTTCCGTTCAGGTACGGGGGGTAGCGGAGGCTCGAGACGAGGTCAGCTATTTAGCTCTTATCCCCAGGAGGGTCAGCCGACACCATCTAGATGTTTCCGATGCGGGAGTACTTATCATCGTGTGCGAGATTGTCCGGAGCCATGTGAGGGCGAGACAGCCGTACCATATGTCACGTTTCTACCTTCTCCACCCCATAGGGTGTTGCCTATTGTACCTACTGTTGCTCCGTGTTAGACTCATGCACAGAGAGGTCGTGGTCGCGGAGGGTTTTCTCATAGAGGATGACGTGGCCGAGACAGAGGACATCCAGCTGCCGGCAGGGGACATCCAGTTGCTAGTAGGGGGCCGCCAGTCGCAGGTAGAGGACATGCACGGGTTTTCGCTTTGACGCTTCAGGACGCGCAGGCGTCCAATGCAGTGGTCTCAGGTACCCTTTTAGTATGTTCCGTTGACGCACACGTGTTGTTTGATCCGGGATCCACGCACTCGTACGTTTCCGCACACTTCATGCCGAGTTTGTGTAGGGTTCCTTGGCACTCTTTTGAAGGTTCATAAGGCATCAAACATGCCCGAATAAAATTTTAGACGTGCCGAACAACCCAAAGCTAGGATCTTTGCTAGATTATTAGGGTTTAACATGCAAGGTAACATCTTTACTACTAAGTGTGAGGGATTACAACCTTTGTAGTCCGCTCCTTCGCTTCACAAGCTCCGAGTAGAAGTCCCTTTGCCGCGATCCACGATCTCCCGGACTCAAGAGAGGCTTCACGACTCGAACGATCCATGCTAGCTTGTCGTATTCCTTTTCTCCGATGATCTACGTCGAAGTTGCAATAGCTCAAGCTCTCTCACTCTAATGAGGTGAACACCCTAATCTAATGGGCTAGATTAGATGAGGATGATGGAGTAGTATTTATGCTTTCTTTTTATATCATTTTCTCACAAGAAAATCATCACAAAAGAATTAACTAGTGAGCTTTTTTCAAAACTCAAGAGAGAAGAAGATGAAGAATAATGAAAATCATCCTTTTGTGATGAATAGTAGATAAGAATATATGATTTATTATAGAACCATGGTCAAGGATGAGAGGCTTAATCTTTGTAGAGAATAAACTAGAGCTAGGGTTTGGTTAGGTTAAGAAATGAGTCATGGATAAATATCAACCATAATATCATAACCAAGACAAAAGCAAAGCTTCTAGATGGTGCAAGAAGAAGCTAACCCTAATCAAACCCTAATCTCTTTTTATCATCCCTAAACATGTTTCATAATAAATCATATCATGTCACAATAATATATATCACATATATATTATATATTTGCAACAAAAGAAAATAATACAATTAACATATATCGCATATATATCAATGTATTAATCCGGTGAGAAAATGAAATAATAAAGCGAGCCAATATTAGATAATGTAATACAATATATCATATATATCATTATACATTAAATCATCGAATCAACACTTGATCCGACGATTCGGCTATATCGAATATAACCGACTAATATATCATGTATCGATTCATCGAATCAACACTTGATCCGATGTCCCGGTTCATATCTAAATATCGCGAGAATATAGTACGGTATCACATATCGCATTATCCTCGGTCCTGCACATATCACATATGTGCCTCTACTCCGTTTTGCCTGAGCCAAGAAACCTCTGTGTAGGACTCTAAAGAATCGTCAATACGCCGGTAGCAGGTGATGATCATATCAAACACCCACAAACTGCAAGCGGTCAGCTAAACGTAACAGCTACCCAGGTATTGAGCGATCAGAAGATCAACAAGCTAGCCTGTCCGTTCTCCTGTGAATCCAATCAGTAACACTCCCGTATAGTCCGGTCTGTTCGTCTGATATGTCGCATATCAAGTCTAGGGGTGGTATACGTCAGACCCCAGTAACCGATAAGTCATGTCGATGTGAGGCTCATAACAGGTCGAGAAACTACTGGTAACACTTACCAGTATATCTCTATATCAGCCCTGGCCAGGGACTTCCAGTTATAGCCAATCGAACACAGCACAACATCAACTCCCTATACCGGGAGAGACGAATCCCCTCCTATCGCTCATTGCCTCCATGTGATTCGGGACTGTACCCAAAAGCCACCGTTTTGCATGCCCTCTTGGATGTGGTAAGGTGGAAATCAAAGCACAGTGGGAATCACACAAGACACTATGACGATCTCGGGTCTCCAGACTACCCTGTACCAGTGTCACCGGAGAACTGCCATCTGACGTGTGGTATATCACCATCTGGGAGTTCTCGGCGAGTCCGTCCAGTGTACCCAGTCTCCACTGAGCACCCGTACACCATCTCTGATGTCAAACACCGATGGATATGGGATCATCCATCGCCTATCATATAGGTCAAGATGCGTATACGCTAGTCTACTCTGGCGTATCGATGCCCTGTCTCGATATACCCACGACTAGGAACATTTATAGGATATACTCATCGACTACCGTGGCCCCACTAGTATGATCTCATCATAATCCCAGTAGTCGAGTACAGATCCCAAGGGCTTTATCAACATGTGAGAGAAAGACAGTAAACCAATACAAGTCAACATGTTAAGATAAAGTAAAACCAAATAGCATACTATCATGACGAGCAAGAAAGTCCTCTCTGTATATATCCAAGAATCCATCATAATATACATCATATGTACAACAATGGCCTCTAGGGCATATACATAACTAACAATCTCCCACTTGCACTAAGGCCAGCTGCTCTAGTATCTCATACCTAGCATCCCGAATAATCTCTCAAACTGTATCTGGGGAATGGCCTTCGTGAGTGGATCCGCAGTGTAGTCCTTCGTATTTACTCTCCTGACCTCGATCTCCCGGTGATCAACTATCTCCCTGATCAGGTGATACCGCCTCAGAATATGTCTGGACTTCTGATGGGACCTGGGTTCCTTGGCCAAAGCCACAGCTCCATTGTTATCGCAATACAGAGGTATTGGATGCTCAATGGATGGAACCACACCAAGTTCACTAATGAACTTCTTCATCTAGACAGCCTCTTTGGTAGCGATGTATTCAGCCTCCATCGTTGAGTCTGCAACGGTATCCTGTTTGGAACTCTTCCAACATACCGCCCCTAAAGACAAATCTCGAGTGCGACTTAGAGTCGTCCTTATCACTTTGGAAGCTGGAATCAGTAAAGGACTCCACCCGGAGTTCTCTGTTACCATACACCAAGAACATGTCTCTAGTCCTACGTAAGTACTTGAGAATGTTCTTCACAGCCGTCCAGTTACTCTCTCCAGGATCTGCTTGATACCGAATCACTACACTTAGTGAGTATGCAACATCGGGTCTGGTACACAGCATCGCATACATGATAGAGCCTACTGCCGAAGCATAGGGTATCCCTTGCATGCGAGCTCTCTCCAAATCAGTCTTGGGAGACATCTCTTTGGAGAGAGTGAGTCCAGAGATCGTGGGTTGGTTCCCACGCTTGGATTCTTCCATACTAAACCTCTTTAGTATGGTGTCAATGTACCTGGATTGGGACAATCCCAGTATCCTTTTGGATCTATCTGTTGGATATAGTGCCCTCAGAGTCAATTATTGGATCACAGGTACGTGATTGCAATGATTGAGGGAGGACCTATGCCGGTAGGACAGTCTTACTCGAGATGATAGTATGCTATCTAGTTTATCTTTATCATCGTGTACTGCTTTAGGTGACCTTACAGGTCGCTATTACACGTTGATAGAGCCCCTAGGATTCTTGCTTGACTGCCAGCAGTATGAAGGCGATCATATACGTGGGAGCTGGGGTCTATAAGCACATCCTTAAAAGGTCCCTAGTCGTGGGAGTTTCGAGACAGGGCATCGATACTCCAGAGTTGACTAGTGTATACAGTCGAGACCCCGATGAGGGGCGGTGGCCGGTCTCACAAGCCACTGGTGTGAGTTGGTTCACCTAAGATGTATAAAGATGCTCATTGGGTTATGAGTACACCGGACAGGACTCGCCGGGAACATGCTAGTTGGTATTATACCTGACGTCAGATGGTAGTTCCCTGGTGACATGTGTACAGGTTAGTTCATCGACCTGAGATCATCATTTGTCTCGTGTGAGTTCCCACTGTGCTTTGATTACTACCCTACCACGCTCAAAGGAGACGTGCAAACAGGTTTTAGTTGGGTACAGTCCTGAGCCACATGGAGGCAGTGAGCGGATCTGCATGGGTTCGTCTCTCCCGGTATTGGGGGTGAGGTCGCGCTGTATCTAGGAGAGCCAGTACATGAAAAGTCCTTGGCCAAGGCAGGAGATTTACTGGTAGGAATTCCAGTAGTATCTCAGGGTGTCGTGGGCTACACTCCGACACGACTTGTACCACTTTTGGGGGTCTGACTATTACCAACCCCGTAGGCCCGCCATGCGATGCTCATAGACGAACGGACCGGACTATACGGATATTGTCACTGACAGGCTCAGTAGGGTGCTAGGATGAGTTCGCTCATCGACGTCCCTTTTGGTCAATACCTGGTAGCCCGTTACGTATTGGCTAATACCTCTGACGTGCTAGTGGTTAAATCCACAACCAAAGTATTGACGAGTCTTTAGAGTCCCCCATAGACCAATTTCTCAAGTTTCGGGCGAAACACTGTAGAGGCCGTATGGAGATATGGCAGGGTTCGATCAGATACGTGCGGTATTGCACGGATCATGATCGGATAGATTTTACTAGCGGGCTTTGGTTTAAGCCGGATCCTAGTATTGTATAGTGTAGATTTTGTCTCTTTGCATTTGTATTTAGTGGGAATACAAATGCGGGCATGTATATGTAGTCATGGGGTTTTCCTGTAATTTATTACGGGATCAGTTTTCTGAAGTTGCTAGTTTGCATTCCGTTTCGGCCAGTTTTCCTTTGTTCCTTCACGGCCGGATTTTTCCGATGGAGGGGGTTATTTGCAAGTTTGCAAATTACCTTTGTGGAGGGGGGTTATTAGTATATGTGGCATTATGATAGATTTAGCATCATGAGATTCCATTTTATTCTTATCCTTTGCATTAATGAGATTAGAAAAGATTTGAAATGGTGTGACTTTTATTCCTAGTTTTCTTCACATCTCTTATAGTCACTTTGAGCTATCCTACACTCACCTCCCTTCTTGATTTTTTCTCCACCATATTTCCTAGAAGGGGCCGGCCACTAGAGAGAGAGGGTGTGGGGAAATTTGATCTTCACATTTCTTATTCCTTGCTAGAAAAATGAAAGCACCATTTTTCTTCCAAAACTTCTTTCATTCTTCACCTCCACATCACCAAGGCAACTTCATAACCCCATTGAGACAAAGTGATTCTACACTAGCCTACAGCATTTCTTGGGCACGTCGGCTTGCCAACTTCATGCCCGAGTTGCCTTGGTCCAGAGGTGGGTGCCCGTAAAAGAACCCGGCGTTGTGGTGCCCGTTTCGACGAGGAGGCGACGACCGGAGATTCCGCGAGGAGATCGAAGTGGAGGCGAAGACCGAAGGACACAGATCGTTTGGTATAGCTTCTCTACTCCTTTTCTTGTTTGCTAGAGTTAGATTAATGGCCCGATCCGGGTTTTTAGTGCGCGGTGGTGCCGGTTTTCTAGTTTGAAAAGTTTTTCGTTTCCGCATTTCGGCATCGGATTGACGGCCGGGGCGCCGCCGTGCACTTACATTGGTATCAGAGCCACGCCATTAACCCAGTCTTACTTGCTCTAGTATGTTTAAAGACTCGATCGAACAAAAATCCCAAAAACCGTATTTTCTAGTGTATCAGGTTTCTGTCGAAATTTTTTGGGCTCTAAAAATTTTTAGGTTGTTGCAGAAACATGAGCAGAGAATTCTAAGCATTCTGGGAAAATTCGATGCAATGATTCCTCAGTACGACCGCGGAAACGCGGCCAAATCCCTGGTTTGGCCGCGGTTCCGCGGTGGGAAAGTGTTATCTTTGCACTAAATTTTCATAGTAGGCTTCTGGTTAGGAAATGGGGGTTTTGGGATATTCTTTTTGGGCCCAGATTTTCTGTGAGTGCTACAGTAGTGCTTGGGGCCCACTTCGATAAATTTGATCGATCGAAAATTTTAAATATGTTAGTTCTATATCTGCGACCGTGAATGTCACTTGATCGGTAAATCCAGTCTATCTGCTATAGCCCTTTTAGACGGATTTGCGAACGTGACATTCATGTTGATGTTCTGTGTTATGCTGTGATGTTGCGGATTGGTCGTGGGGGATAGCCTGGATGCAATGTTAGTACAGTTTTGTTTTATATGTATATTTGATTTTATGGGGGTGAGCGTCCGACATGTGGACTGCCGTCACTGCCTGTTTGTATATTATTCTTTTGGGGCACGACCGGGTCGAGGTCGATGTACCCGTTGTATGTATATTTTACTTTCTGTACTAGGATTACCCCGCGGAGGGGTGCACGGATAGCCGGGTTCTAGAGGGCAACGGGCCCGCATCTCATGGCATTGAGACGGAGGGGGCTTTACTCTAGAATTGGCGGGCTATTCGCCGCACTCGTAGGGGGTACAGGTTGACCCAAGAAGGGGTGCCCAAGTTACCGGATTCCGTGAAGTGCTGGGTGGTCCATTCACATTGCTGAAGGGGACTGCCTCGCTTCAGGTTTTGGCGGGTAACTTGCCGCGTCCATAGGGGTCTAGGATTTCATTGCACAGGCTATCTACACGACCAGGGCAACGTCGGGTTTCAGTAGCGGCTCTGTGAAACCCGGGGATCCCAGATATCTGTATTGTTCTGTGATGATTACATTTCTGTGATTTTGCATTTTATCACGCATTGAGCGAATATTATATATTGATATATATACTAGTAGATGTTGTATATGTTTTGCATCCGCGCTAGTCCAGTCCCCGCTCTGTCGTTAGTTAAGTAACCTAACGGGTGATGACGGGACCCAGTGGCGAATGCGGATGGTATATACGTACATCATTATTTTCGTTCTTTTGTGGTGTGATCAATTGATGGGACTGCATTGATTCGGATCAATGCAAGATAAACAAACCTATTCTGATGTTGTTGGAACATTTTTCAAAAAGTTGTTATTGCAAGGGCGTTCTCTTTTGTTTTGCACAGTGGTATTCGGTTATGAATATCCAGCTCCTCAGTCGACGAGGCAAGGGCCGAGATCCTTTCATCGGGAGTGACCCCTTGGACAAAAGTTTGCGTCAGGGCAATAACTTCACTATAGCCGATTACTTTTGCTTTGCATCGTGGTATTCAGTTGGAATATCCTGCACCTCATTCTACGGGGAAAAAGCCGAGATCCTTTCACCGGGAGTGACCTCTTTAGCAAAGGTTTTCATCACTATATTTTTATAAAAGCTATCCGGTTCCTTCAACGATATCAAGTTCATTACGTTAAAGGTTTTTTCCAGAAACCATTCGTGGCCCTCCGTCATTTCAGGAAGGTAGCACTTAGTATTCATGCTATGTATGTTGGCCTTCGTCAAGGCATAGTGTATGGTAGCTATTTGTTACTTTTCTGCAGCATAGATAGATGCGTTGGTTTGGGACAGTCGTACAACTATTTTGGCCTTCGTCAAGGGTATGTACGGGTGGGTTCAAATTAACCTGGACAATGACGGGTAGAACTTGACATGTGACTTATGATATGTTGGCCTTCGTCAAGGTCATAAGAGAATGGGGCAAAAATCACATCGGGAGTTTCTAAAGAAACTGAAACTTGCCAGATATGCACATACCTTCTGGAGTGTGATAACGTGAGCGGATTCCGTCACGTTATCATGCGATGATAGTTGGATCCCGATTCCCACTGATGAGTTGGTTTACTCCTCGGGTGATCCCGACTAATTCTTCTTTCAGGTTTGGGGAAGAATTTGACGGTACAGTGGGAGGTTTCCTAATTATATAAAGTGATAACCATTCTGATCTAGGTTAGAGTGCACGTTGAGTGTTTCTTTTCTCTCTCTCTTTGGCAGCAACCATGACCCGACCCTTGACTATGACTCAGTGACCAAAATTAACCGAACCTTCTTAAACACTGGCTTTTGGATTGTCAAAGTTGCATACCTCATTGCCACTCCTACTTTTACCCTTTTCTCCAGGACACCCCGTGTTACTACAAACGTACAATTCCATTGGACAAAACCATCGTATGGTTATATACGAACTCAAAGGCTTTTATTCGAGGATGGTTTCCGGTTCTGGAGAAAACGAATAGGACTATTCAGTTGTCTTTTCCTTTTACCTTCTCTCAGGTTGCGAGTACTCCTTGGTTTAGGAGATAGTACACCTATTACGCAAATTGGATAGTCTTCTTCCAAACCTTAGGCTGGTGCCGACCGGTAGGGAATGAAGAAAACCAATTAGCCTAACGATGGTGTACAGAAGGTATTAAGTAAAGACATAACAAGGGATTAGTAAGAGGGCAAAGTAAACTGCGACTGCTATTCACGACCAAACCAAATATTTCTTCGCCAATCCTAAATCACCTTTGTATTTCTCCAGGACACTCCGTATCACTACTAAGATCCATAGTTTATTGGATACTCCATCGTATGGTTATATACGAACTCGAAAGGAACTTGTTCCAGTTCGGGGATGGATTCTGGTTCAGGAGAAATAGGAATAAGGTTTATTCGGTTGTCTTTTATCTTCACCTTATCTCGCATTGCGAGTGCTCCTAGGATTAGGACAGTATACCCATTATGCTTATTGGATAGTCTTCTTCCAAACCTTAGGCTGGTGCCGAACTGTAGGAAAGGAAGAAAACCATTTGGCCTAAAGGGGTGTGCAGAAGGTAATGACTAAAGACATATAAAGGGATTTGGAGAGATGACAAAGAATTATACGGTTACAGCTGTGAATCTGGATAATGGAAGAGGAATTACTAGGAATACCGGGATACCCCATCGAAACATTTCGATATTTCAGTTTCATTGTGAACTGTTAAAAGAAAACTGATTTCCCGATTGTCCTTACTCCAGGGTATGTATTTACCAAGTATGATTCTCACATCTGTATGGTTTTACAGATGATGAGTGGGAGTAAGTTATTGGGAATTAGGTGATCATCCTTATTATATCGGGATTCATTGTAATTGGTGATATTTGAGGAAGTCACCTGGGTTGTTTGCCGGACGGCAAATATTTGGTTTTGAATATCCGTTGTTGTGCACCAATTTCAAATTGATATATCTGTATGTCTATTTTTATAGAGTGAGATATACCTTTTTGAAATTATGTCTATGACATTTATATCAGTGGATAGTTAGGTAAGGAGCATTAAACAGCGGTGTAATTCTTCTTAACCATAAGTACAGTTTTCGACCTACGACACACAGGGAATGAGTTATTAGACTCAAGAGGACTTATATAGGGTATTGCATATTGTCCAGTGTCCATGAGGACAGAGGGGTTAGTCCTCGTACTATATTCGGTTTACTTATCACTTCGCTGGTTCTTAGACATGTGTTTCGTAGAAACACATGGTCCAAGTTTTGAGAAGTTATAGGTATAAGAGTAAAGTAGAGAACCAGGTGTTGCAAGTATCGGGATTCTTCAAGGTGATCGAAGATGTAGATACTTGTGTATGGTATTCAGTTGATAGTAATGATTAAGAGAACTTGCTTCTCTTTCAGGTTACTCATAATTGGAAGCATTCCTAAGTTGAGTAACGCTGATCGGCCTCCTTCCATTTAGTTGACATGCACTGGAGACAACTGCATGATTTGAATCTGGTTCAATTAAATCAGTGTCTCTGTTTCTATATTGGATATAGAACAGTTCATATCTTGACATTGTTAAGGTACGTGGAGTTGTCCAGCTTATGCTTAAAACCAGACTCTGGATAACTCAAGGCACATTTCTGTAATGGCTGTTTGTGGGTTGACCCGAGCTATGACGAGGGTTGACTTTCTACCATCTGGAAGATCAATAGTGATATTATTCTAGACTCGCCACAGTTTTAACAAAAATGGATTTTTTCAGAAAGCAGTAGTGGGAGTATGGTAGAACTGGAAGTGTAACGTTTTGAAAATCGTTTCGGTGAAATTTCAAAAAAAACGGTAAAATAAGGGGGGTTTCTGTAAAAAGTCAAAAAGCAAATATCTTTATTATAAAATTAAATATACATATTCTAGCTATGTAATTGCTAGTATTTGGTGTTTATTGAGCCACTGGTGAAATTTCAAATTTTCTGAAAATTTTTCCGAAATTAATTATTTTAATATTATTTTAAGCCGTCACTAATATATTTAATTAAGGAAAATTACAAATTGGAATGAGTTGAAATAAATTTTGTGCATCATAAAACTTTAAATAAAATTTTATCATGTGGTTTTTGAAATGAAATCGTTTGCCAAAACGGCTTAGAAATTATTGAAGAAAAAAGGCTTTTTTTAGTGTAAATGGATGTTTGGGGTATTGTATTTGTCATTTTCCATCACCCCACACCCATACCCACACTCACACACCCACATTTACTTCTCCCCTTGGCTGAATTCAGCAGCCCCCACCCATTTCCCCACTCCATTCCACACAAATAAGAAAATAAAACAAAGGAATGAAAGAATAAATATATGTAAGTATGGGCTTTGTTGACTTTGGTCAATTCTTGACTTCATAACATCACCACACTCTCTCTACCCTCCCCTCTCTCTTCAGGCCGAGCCCCCCTCTCCCCAACTGCAGCAGCCCCTCCCCCAAATCCACTCCCTTTTTCCATCAAAAAAATTCTACAAAATCCATCAAAATCCATAGATTAAAACCTCAAAATCAAAATCCACTCTCTACCCATTTTCCCTTATCCTATCAAGCATGGATCTTGGTGAAAAGCTTGCATTTTGGGGGTCATGTTGCATGCTAAATATCATGGTTTGTGAAGGTATAACTCTAACCCCTTTTTCTTAATGTGATGTTAATTAGTTTAATCAAACATAATTAGTTGATAATATGGGTTTAGTTGAATGTTTGGAAAATCTACTAAGGGTTTGTGATTTCAATCAGGGTTTTTATTATATCATTAGGGATGCAATGTTTAGTTTAACATCTTAATATATGTAAAACCTAGTTTGGTTAATTAAAATTGCACTTGTTATATGTAATTTGTCCAAATCACATATATTTGTAAACTAGGTTTTGGGTGATTAATTCAAATGTGAAATTTAAAATCTAGTTAGGGTTTTTATAATTTGATTATGGTTTTAATGAGGAGATTAACATGTTAATGGAATGCTAAAACTAATCTAGTTGCTAGTTTACAAATTGTTGATTTTAAAGTGTTAAAATTGGGTATTTTGCAAACTAGAATGTTGGATTCAATGAAAATTGATAAGAATAAAATCTAGTAATGGTTTTTATGACTTAGTTATGATGTTTAGTGGATATTATGGACTTTAGTTTTGTTAAAACATCAAGTTTCGAATTAACACGAAAATTTAGTGCTTTCTAGGTTTTCGGAAATAAATCGATTTGATTTATTTTAATGTTTTGATGATTTAAACCCTATTTTATGTTATAATTAGTGAGTTTTGGGAACTACGATTTGTACGTTTGAGATTTTCTCGATCAATCAGCGTTTGTATGCCGATGTTGAGGGTTTTTAGGTTGATTTGTGAAAGCAACCATAGGTTTTGACTTATGTGGGATTCGTGTGTCCTTTTGGTCATGAGTCGGATTTTAATGCGATACGATGCGTTGTGATATGTAGGTACCCCCATGTGGACTTCGAGACGACAAGCAAGCGCGTGGCGACGTCGGCACCGGCGAGCGAGGACCAGGTGAGTAGATTTATATCTATGGGGAGAAGTCGGGGGGATGTCGTATAGTGTTAGGTCCACGTTACCTCTCCCGGTACTTTCGGGGTTGCGGAAACGGTAAAACAAATTTTTTTCTAAACTTGGTAACATGGACCGTAAAAGCCGGATCTTTGCTAAACAATTCACTAGCATCCTAACTAGAGACTTATCTACTCGGTTAGGGGTTATACCTCAACTTGAACTCCTTCTCTTCTTATTGTTCTTCTCCTTGCTTTCTCCGAGGCTTGATCCGGACTTTGGTCACCTCCGCGGCCTCTTTAACTTGAACTCTTTGTCTTCTTGTTGTTCTTCTCCTTACTTGCTCCGAGGCTTGATCCGGACTTTGGTCACCTCCACGGCCTCCTTGAGTCGAAGACGATCCATCCGAGAGATGTACACCGAGCTCCACCTCGAACCGAGGTAACTAGGGCAAAGAGATTGCTAATCTAGAAACCCTAGGTTGTGTAGAAGTGATCAATGGATGGTTTTGTCTTTGTGGGATCTTTATCTCTCAACACATGAGATCAAAAGATTAATCAAGAGGAGGAAGAATAAGGAGGAGCAACAACCATGGTTCATTTCCTTTTCTTCTCACTTGAAAAAGCAAGAGAGAGAATGAGAAAGAAATTATGAACTAAAGAAAAGTAACCATGGTTGCAATAATGCAAAAACAACATCATTACTAATCCCATCAAGATAAAGTTTGATGGCTACATTGAAATGACCATTATCATAATCCAAAAGAAAAAGAAAAAGAAAGGAAGAGTGTAGATCCCTCTTGAAAGTCAATGGTCAACATGGTCAACCGGTCAACAAAGTCAAGAGAGGTCAACGGGGTCAAATGGTCAATGCAATTAGCCATCATAAAATTATCACTAAAAGGATTAGTAAATGATGTCCGCGGCTCATAATGGTTTTGACCAAAACGAACTGTCAAAACCCTAATGAGTCCGCCTCAAAATGGTTTTGACCGAATCAACTGTCAAAACCCTAATGAGCCTGCCACATAACGGTTTTGGCCGAACCAACTGCCAAAACCCTAATGAGGCACCTCCTCCTTCATCGCTCCGGAAAACTATGCATACACACCTGCATCCGTATTCCATAGAATGCGGATGCACAGAAGACAAAACAAATCCATCCGCGCAATACTAGGATCCGGCTTAAACCAAAGCCCACTAGTATTGCCTGCCCGAACACCACACGCATACAAGTATACGTAAGTGATCGCAGCCCTGCCGTAAAACCATACGGCCTCTACACGTTTCGCTCAGTGCAGGAAAACTCTCTGTGTGGGACTCTAAAGACTCGACACTACACTGGCAGTGGGTTTAACCACAGACCGCAAGCGGCACTAGCTGTACGTAACGGTCCCCAGGTAGATGTCGATAAGAAGGCCGATGAGGTAAACCCATCCGAACTCCTACTGAGCCTGTATGTGACAATCTCCGTACAGTCCGGTCTGTTCGTCTGATACATCGCATGGCGGGCCTAGGGGGGCGGTAAACGTCAGTCCCCTAATAGCGGTACAAGTCGTGTCGGAGTGAAGCCCAGAACACCCTGAGATAACACTGGAAACCTACCAGTATATCTCGTTTGCCCTGGCCAGGGACTACTCGTGTAATGGCTCTCCTAGACACAGCGCGATGTCAACCCCCAATACCGGGAGAGACGAATCCTGTCTAACCGTCACTGCCTCCAAGTGCTTCGGGACTGCTCCCAACTACTACCTGTTTGCATGAATCAGTAGAGCCGTGGTAGGGTAGTAATCAAAGAACAGTGGGAACACACTCGAGGCTAAGTGACAGTGTCAAGTCAGCGGACTAAGCTGTACTCATGTCACCTGGGAACTGATAACTGACGATAGGTATAATACCAACCATCAGTTCCCGACGAGTCCTGTCCAGTGTACTCGTAACCTAACGAGCACCCGCATACTATCTCAAGTACGGCGTACTGACGGCTGTGGGACAGACCGTCTCCCGTGCTGGGATGAGAAGCGCATACGCTAGTCCACTCCGGATTATCGATGCCCTGTCTCGATAATCCAACGACTAGGGACGTGTATAAGGATGTGCTTGTGAATTACCCAGCCCCCACGAGTGTGATCGCCATCACAACGCCGGTAATCAAGCAAAGATCCTAAGGGCTCTACTAACGCGTATAGGTGATATAATGAATAAACACACATACACATTAAAGCAGAGATAAACCAAGTAGCATACTACTATATAGAGCAAGATTGTCTGTACAACTGTGAATATCCTAAGCTTCCATCAACTAATATACATACTAGTATGATACAGTAATGGCCTCTAGGGCATATACACTAACAATCTCCCATTTGCACTAAGGCCATGTACTGGCGTATCGAAGACCTATCATCTCGATCAGCCGCTCGAACTGAGTCTGGGGCAAGGCCTTTGTGAATGGGTCCGCTGTGTTGTCCTTTGTGTCCACTCTCCGCACCTCGATCTCCTGGCGATCAATGATCTCCCTGATCAGGTGATACCGCCTTAAGATGTGCCTGGATTTCTGATGGGACCTTGGTTCCTTCGCTAAAACTATAGCCCCATTGTTATCGCAATACAAAGGTATTGGGTCAACAATGGACGGAACCACCTGAAGTTCACTAATGAACTTCTTCATCCAGACCGCCTCTTTTGCGGCATCGCTTGCAGCAATGTATTCAGCCTCCATCGTCGAGTCTGCGACGGTATCCTGTTTGGAACTCCTCCAACATACCGCTCCTCCGTTGAGGGTAAACACAAAACCCGAGATAGACTTGCTGTCATCTTTGTCACTCTGGAAGCTTGAATCGGTAAAGGACTCGACCCTGAGGTCTCCATTACCGTAAACCAGGAACATCTCCTTAGTCCTTCTCAGGTACTTGAGAATGTTCTTCACTGCTGTCCAGTGGTCCTTCCCTGGGTCTGACTGATACCGGATTACCGTGCTCAGCACGTAAGCTACATCTGGTCTTGTACATAGCATCGCATACATTATAGATCCTACCGCCGAAGCGTAGGGTATAGTGCTCATGCGAACCCTCTCCTCGTCGGTCTTAGGAGACATCTTCTTGGAAAGGGTAATTCTGTGCAATGCGGGTATGTTACCGCGCTTAGAATCCTCCATACTAAATCTCTTTAGTACGGTCTCTATCTACCTGGACTGCGAAAGTCCCAGTAGTTTCTTGGATCTATCTCTATAGATCTTGATCCCCAGAATGTATGAGGCATCACCCAGGTCCTTCATGGAGAACCATTGTGACAAAAATAGCTTGACCGATTGTAGCATAGGAATGTCATTTCCTATCAAAAGAATGTCGTCCACGTACAAGACTAGGAATACGACAGTTCGTCCTACAATCTTCTTATAGACACAGGGTTCATCTTCGTTCTTGATGAAATCAAATTCCTTGATTGCCTCATCAAAACAGATGTTCCAGCTCCGCGATGCCTGCTTTAATCCATAAATGGATTTAAGCAACTTGCACACCTTCCCGCTGCTCCCACTGTCTATGAAACCTTCTGGCTGATCCATGTAAACGCACTCTTCCAAACAGCCGTTTAGGAAAGCCGTTTTAACATCCATTTGCCAGATTTCATAGTCATGGAAGGCAGCAATGGCAAGTAGGATCCGAATGGATTTGAGCATAGCCACCGGAGAAAAGGTTTCATCATAGTCCAAACCAGGTCTTTGACGAAAACATTTTGCAACGAGTCTAGCTTTATAGGTTTCCACCTGCCCATCTACACCAAGTTTCCTTTTGTAGATCCATTTGCATCCAACGGGTTTTACCCCAGGTGGAGCAATATCCAAGGTCCACACTTTATTGGCGTACATGGACTCCATTTCGGATTGCATTGCTTCCTGCCACTTATCAGAGTCCCTACTGATAATGGCCTGCCTAAAACTGGTAGGGTCATCTTCTTCCAAGATGCAATCCTCTCGATCCCCGTGTATGAGAAAACCGTAGTATCTCTCGGGCGGATGAGAAATCCTACCAGATCTGCGGAGTGGCTGAGGATCGTTTGGGGTTATTGAATCTAGCGGTTCCTCCAAATTTTCAGTTACATTTTGTGGTCGCTGAATTTCTTCCAGTTCTACCGAACTCCCACTAGTTTCTTTTGCAAGAAACTCCCTTTCTAAGAAGGTAGCGTGGCGAGATACAAACACCTTCTGTTCCTCAGTGTGGTAGAACAGATATCTTAGTGAGTCTTTAGGATATCCCACAAATTTACACAGAACTGATCGTGCCTCTAGCTTGTCCGGTTTCTGTGTTTTCACATAGGCCGGACAACCCCATATCTTAAATCGCTTAAGATACGGATTTCTCCCACTCCATATTTCATATGGAGTTTTAGGCACAGATTTGGATGGAACATAATTCAGTAGGTATGCTGCTGTCTGAAGCGCATGTCCCCAGAATGAAAGAGGTAACTCAGCACTACTCATCATGGAGCGAACCATATCCAATAGGGTACGATTCCTTCGCTCCGATACACCATTGTGCTGTGGTGTATAAGGAGGAGTAAGCTGAGAGAGAATACCATTCTCTTTTAAGTAATCTAGGAATTCCGTGCTTAAGTACTCCCCTCCCCTGTCAGACCGGAAGATCTTGATACTTTTGCCAGTCTGGTTCTCTACTTCGTTTCTAAATTCCTTGAATTTCTCAAAAGCTTCAGATTTGTGTTTCATCAGATACACATATCCGAACCTAGAGAGATCGTCAGTGAATGTGATGAAGTACGAGAACCCACCCCTTGCATGTATAGACATCGGACCGCATACATCACTATGTACGAGTCCCAAGAGCTTGGTTGCTCTTTCTCCATGTCCGGTGAACGGAGATTTGGTCATCTTCCCTTTGAGACAAGACTGACAAGTTTCATAAGATGAAAACTCGAACGTATTCAAGAGTCCATCTTTATGCAACTTACTCAGTCTTTTCTCTCCGATATGACCAAGTCTACAATGCCACAAGTAGGATTCATTCGTATCTGAATTCTTCCTCTTGCGTGTGTTTTGTATATTGAGAACTGTATTCTGATTTAGAACGTAGATACCATTACACAGTGTACCCTCTGCAACCAGTACCTTATGAAGGTAAATGTTCATGATATTTCTATCAAGAACAAAGTTATATCCATCTTTATCGAGTAAAGAAACTGATATGATGTTGCAAACCATGGAGGGTACATAGTAGCAATCGTTCAAAATCATAGTCTTGCCATTTAGCAATACTAGGTGATATTCACCGACGGCTGCCGCATTAACTTGTGCTCCGTTCGCTACTCTGAGCGACATATCACCCGGTGCAACTTTCCTACTTTTTCTCATTCCCTGCAATAAATTACAGATATGAGATCCTGATCCGGTATCAAGTACCCAGGAGGTAGGGCTGACCGTAAAACAGTTCTCAATTACAAGAACACCTGAAGTAGATGCAAAACCATGCTTCTTCTTCAACTGGGTATCCTGGGAATCCATACAATCCCCTTTCCCTTTCTCATACTTATGACAGTTGTCACAAGTTAGAGCTGAACCAACGTTCCTCAGCCCCGAATAAGAATTCGGATCGGTCAAGCGATACATTTTATTATCTTGATTAGGGCGTGAAATGGCTGCTACCTGGAGAGAGAGAAAAGAAACACTCAGCGTGCGCTCTGGCAAGATTAGATTGGTTTATTAGTTTATCTAACCAGGATGTCTCCCACTGTTTCCTCAAATTCTTCCTAAAACCTTTTAAAAGAAGAACTAGTCGGGATTTAATTCACGTCACAATACTTGCTTAACCTTTCAGCCAGGCTAGTGTCGGTACTTCGAGGGAGGTTTTCCAACGCTTTCGCGAAGTTCCTTAATTTAAGAACCTCTTTTCTCTGGGGGCGTAGCCCCGCTAACACCTTTCTAGACACCTACTAGGTTTATAGCATTGATCGTTAAGTGAAAGTAATCTCCCGAGAGTAATCCAACTCATCAATAGGATCGGGATCCAACTGTCATTGTGTGATAACCTAGATGGAATCCACTCTAGTCACCACACTCCAGAAGGTATGCTAAATCTGTAAGTTTCAGTTTCTTTAGAAACTCCCGATGTGGTTTTTGCCCCTAGGACCCAAGTGATCTTGACGTAGTCAACAAATCAAAGAGCCCTAGTCAAGTTCAACCCGTCATTATCTGGATTGCATCAAGCCCACCCGCATAACCCTTGACGGAGTCAACAAGGTTATACGACTGTCCTAATTAATCCCATATACCGATACAAACAAGCAGCACTTAGCTACCGTACACTACGCCTTGACGGAGTCAACAAACGCAGCACGAATACTAAGTGTTACTTGTATGAAATGACGGAGGGCTACGGCTGGGTTTTTGGCGAAAAACCTGTTAACGTAATGAACTTGATGTAGTTGAAGGAACATGATAGACCTTTTTGAAAATATAGTGACGAAAATTATTGCTAAAGAGGTCACTCCTTGTGAAAGGATCTCGGCTCTTTCCTCGTCGAGTGAGGTGCTGGGCATTCATAAGACGAATACCTAGATGCAAAGCAAGAATAATCGACTATAGTGAAGTTATTACCCTGACGCAAACTTTTGTCCAAGGGGTCACTCCCGATGAGGGGATCTCGGCCCTTGCCTCGTCGAATGAGGTGCTGGGCATTCATAACCGAATACCGCGATGCAAAACAAAAATGAACGTCCTTGCAATAAAAGCCTTTTGAAAAACTTGTTCCAACAACGTCTTTTAGGTTTATTTTCTTGCATTAGTTCTTTTAATGCGTCCCATCATTTAAATCCTACCATTGCAGAAAACAACCAAAATATG
The DNA here is from genome assembly GCA_030015575.1 of Agapanthus africanus. Lineage (NCBI taxonomy): Eukaryota > Viridiplantae > Streptophyta > Magnoliopsida > Asparagales > Amaryllidaceae > Agapanthus > Agapanthus africanus. The sequence goes on along the minus strand of CM057337.1, from coordinate 216,857,144 downwards.
ACGTACGCTTATGCCATTCGCATTCGCCACGGGGCCCCGTCATTACCCGTTAGGTTACTTAACTAACGACAGAGCGGAGGCTGGGCTAGCGCGGCTGTAAAACATAAGCAACGCCTAAATAGTTATTATACATAGATATATAGCAATGATAGCCAATCCAGATCACGGATGGACACTTTGGATATACTAGGAACCCGCGATTCGTTCGAGCCTGCAACGAAAAGAGGATTACACGGTCGCGATGAATAGCCAATATCCCACCCAAGACCCCTACGGGTGCGGCAAACTACCCGCCAAGTACCCGAAGCGAAGCAACCTCCCTCAACGCCGTGAGTAGGCCACTCGGCACCTCGAGATACCCGGTAGTTTGTGCACCCCCTCCATGGGTCTATCCTAGGAGCAAAAACAGTAAAAAGAATTATACAATGACGGCTACAACCCCGACCCGGTTGTGCGGCCATACAAATAATATTACATCAATTTACAAATTTATTACTTGAATGAAAGAAAAAGAAACACTCATCTCACATCCACCCCGGCTATTCATCCGCGACAATCCAACGAGTTCATATACACATACCATCAATAACACAGATCACAGATATGTATAACCCCCACTAATCGACGTATAGCGATTAGTAGACGTTCAATACACTTATAACATTACAGATATAACCATTAGCCAAAGTCTACAGAACATCGACCAAAAATACGGATTTTTTAAGCCCCAAAAACAAATTTTGCTTTTTGGAAAATCTGGGCAAAAAAGTTATATTGTAAAAATCCAAAAATACCCATCTAAGAAAACTGCAAGAAGGAGATCCCCCAACGGAGCCAAACCGGCCGCGGTTCCGCGGCATAAGCAAGCTTATGCCGCGGAACCGCGGCGCTTTAGTCGAGTTGGGGGATCAAATTTTTGCAGTTTTCTAACAAAAGCCTGAGCCGATTTTTAATGCATGATTTTTTAATTTTGGAACAGTTCTAAAAATCGGCAGAAACTTCAAATTTCCGGGGTGTTTTGCGGTTTTTCGTCCGGTCGAAATTCTAAATACTTTGCTAACATGCTAGGGTGTATTTAGTTAGGCTCTGATACCACTGTTAGGTCCACGTTACCTCTCCCGGTACTTTCGGGGTTGCGGAAACGGTAAAACAAATTTTTTTCTAAACTTGGTAACATGGACCGTAAAAGCCGGATCTTTGCTAAACAATTCACTAGCATCCTAACTAGAGATTTATCTACTCGGTTAGGGGTTATACCTCAACTTGAACTCCTTCTCTTCTTGTTGTTCTTCTCCTTGCTTGCTCCGAGGCTTGATCCGGACTTTGGTCACCTCCGCGGCCTCTTTAACTTGAACTCTTTCTCTTCTTGTTGTTCTTCTCCTTACTTGCTCCGAGGCTTGATCCGGACTTTGGTCACCTCCACGGCCTCCTTGAGTCGAAGACGATCCACCTGAGAGATGTACACCGAGCTCCACCTCGAGTCGAGGTAACTAGGGCAAAGAGATTGCTAATCTAGAAACCCTAGGTTGTGTAGAAGTGATCAATGGATGGTTTTGTCTTTGTGGGATCTTTATCTCTCAACACATGAGATCAAAAGATTAATCAAGAGGAGGAAGAAGAAGGAGGAGCAACAACCATGGTTCATTTCCTTTTCTTCTCACTTGAAAAAGCAAGAGAGAGAATGAGAAAGAAATTATGAACTAAAGAAAAGTAACCATGGTTGCAATAATGCAAAAACAACATCATTACTAATCCCATCAAGATAAAGTTTGATGGCTACATTGAAATGACCATTATCATAATCCAAAAGAAAAAGAAAAAGAAAGGAAGAGTGTAGATCCCTCTTGAAAGTCAATGGTCAACATGGTCAACCGGTCAACAAAGTCAAGAGAGGTCAACGGGGTCAAATGGTCAATGCAATTAGCCATCATAAAATTATCACTAAAAGGATTAGTAAATGATGTCCGCGGCTCATAATGGTTTTGACCAAAATGAACTGTCAAAACCCTAATGAGTCCGCCTCAAAATGGTTTTGATCGAATCAACTGTCAAAACCCTAATGAGCCTGCCACATAACGGTTTTGGCCGAACCAACTGCCAAAACCCTAATGAGGCACCTCCTCCTTCATCGCTCCGGAAAACTGTGCATACACACCTGCATCCGTATTCCATAGAATGCGGATGCACAGAAGACAAAACAAATCCATCCGCGCAATACTAGGATCTGGCTTAAACCAAAGCCCACTAGTATTGCCTGCCCGAACACCACACGCATACAAGTATACGTAAGTGATCGCAGCCCTGCCGTAAAACCATACGGCCTCTACACGTTTCGCTCAGTGCAGGAAAACTCTCTGTGTGGGACTCTAAAGACTCGACACTACGCTGGCAGTGCGTTTAACCACAGACCGCAAGCGGCACTAGCTGTACGTAACGGTCCCCAGGTAGATGTCGATAAGAAGGCCGATGAGGTAAACCCATCTGAACTCTTACTGAGCCTGTATGTGACAATCTCCGTACAGTCCGGTCTGTTCGTCTGATACATCGCATGGCGGGCCTAGGGGGGCGGTAAACGTCAGTCCCCTAATAGCGGTACAAGTCGTGTCGGAGTGAAGCCCAGAACACCCTGAGATAACACTGGAAACCTACCAGTATATCTCGTTTGCCCTGGCCAGGGACTACTCGTGTAATGGCTCTCCTAGACACAGCGCGATGTCAACCCCCAATACCGGGAGAGACGAATCCTGTCTAACCGTCACTGCCTCCAAGTGCTTCGGGACTGCTCCCAACTACTACCTGTTTGCACGACTCAGTAGAGCCGTGGTAGGGTAGTAATCAAAGAACAGTGGGAACACACTCGAGGCTAAGTGACAGTGTCAAGTCAGCGGACTAAGCTGTACTCATGTCACCTGGGAACTGATAACTGACGATAGGTATAATACCAACCATCAGTTCCCGACAAGTCCTGTCCAGTGTACTCGTAACCTAACGAGCACCCGCATACTATCTCAAGTACGGCGTACTGACGGCTGTAGGACAGACCGTCTCCCGTGCTGGGATGAGAAGCGCATACGCTAGTCTACTCCGGATTATCGATGCCCTGTCTTGATAATCCAACGACTAGGGACGTGTATAAGGATGTGCTTGTGGATTACCCAGCCCCCACGAGTATGATCGCCATCACAACGCCGGTAATCAAGCAAAGATCCTAAGGGCTCTACTAACGCGTGTATGTGATATAATGAATAAACACACATACACATTAAAGCAGAGACAAACCAAGTAGCATACTACTATATAGAGCAAGATTGTCTGTACAACTGTGAATATCCCAAGCTTCCATCAATTAATATACATACTAGTATGATACAGTAATGGCCTCTAGGGCATATACACTAACATATAGCACCCCCGCAGTCCGTAGTGTAGCTTATATATATATGTTTATATAGGTGTTTTATGATACGAGAATGTGTATTCATGTTATGTTTATGTGTTCATGGTTTACCTTTGGGTTAGTTGCGAAACCCTAGAGTAGTTGTTATACCCACATACGCACACACACAGACTTGCATACATTACTTTCTTGTGCGCCGATTGGGATGTGTATATATGTATATATGCGTGGGTATGGGACTATGCATATGTACATTCATATACACATGCATGGATAATGAGGATAGTAATTGGGATTTAAGATGAGTCGATGAGATTTGATTTGAGGCCGTGAGATCGGTGATATAGCAGGGTTCGTATTTGAGATACGACATGACGTTGTAACGGGTCTTGACGTAGTGTTTCACACACGTGCATACATACTTAGGCGGTATCATTATTGTACTAGACGTAGATCAGTACCCCGATCATGATAGTTGATAAAGAGGATACCAGGTGAATAGTATGATGAATGTGATATTGACCCGTACCCAGATTTGGGATGCCGTACGACGGATTTACGTACGAGCTATATTGATGATTGATCCGCACTCTTGACTTGGGATGCCTGATTTTAGATATGGTATCGGATGTGATATTATTGAGGCAGGATCACCGACTATATATATACAGGTATGTATATGTATCGACTCAGATGATAGGCGGTTTCCTTACCTGTAGTTCAGCTTGTTAGTTTAGCCGTATAGTTTAGTGTAGTTGTTAGATTAGATTAGACTCCTGCCTATTTCAAAACTAGCGGATCGTGGGTATTTTAAAAGACAGGTCAAGGGATCTACGGATATTTCAAAGACGTATCCTTTCTTAAAAACCACCGTAGCCCTATTTTCAAATTCCCGCGATTCGTGTTATTTCAAATGGCACCATTGTTTAATATTTAGCTCCCGCTCATTTTGGTTGCTCGCTCCGCATCGCATATTTACATTGTTATTTCATATTGCATTGTTGACATTATGCTGTTAGGACACCAGCACCATTACCGATGATGCGTATGTACCACATACACTTACTTGCCGGCTCACACACATCTTCATCAGTAATTGCCATGTCACGTACACCTTAGAAAATATTATTGCTTAACTTAGCTTGATAGCCAGTAGTTTGACATATTAGTGTACATACCTTATATGCCAGCTTAGATATTGTAGTTATTACTTGTCGCTTCATGCATACTGTTATTCATTGTTATGCCGCATTCATAGATTCTCATGCATATATTCACTATTTTACGTGCTATTGAGGTTTTGGATTCGGCTTTCCATGAGATTTTCTGGATTTGGGGGAAAACCGCAAAACTTATACAAACTTCTTCTCTTTCTTTTTAAATGAAAAGCGCGGTTTTCCCATGATGTATGAGTCGTCCACCATGAGTTTGCTGATGGATTTCGAGACCCGATTCGAGGAGACGGATGAACCGTTTTGGGTACATGGTGGACCCGGTAAGGTACCCCGGGGCAAGAAGCGCGTGGTGATGACGATGTGAGCCTGGCAGGGGAGCACTACCTACCGGTGATATTAACTGACGCGTCGGATATCCGGAGGATACCGTCGTGGTCTTGAGATAGATGGTAGGGGCCGGTCTGGATTGACGACGCCCTAAATATTGTGATTGAGATATTGAGATATTAAGATATTGAGGTACAGAGATTGTGATACAGAGATATCGAGATATTTGGACACTTGTTTTGTGTCGATGCTAGGCACTGTTTTATGCTGATTTCATTTATGGTACCTCACTTTTAAAATACAGAAATCTCACAGATTTGTGAAAGCAGTTTTCGTCAGTACATGCATTCTGCTCCATGCATTCATACCTCATTCCTATGTTATATTGCTACCTGAGGCACTGACACGGGCACATGGAATTACACTTGGGTTAGATATTTGCCTTAACCATTGTTATGGGTTGCTGGTTATATATTTGAGGATATATTATGATCGTTGACCTAGGATTGCGTTATTTATGCGATTTCTTTTCGTAGATGTTTTTCTATTCACGAGTTGGCAACTCACCCCCGTTGTGCCCTAGTTCTTGCAGGTTTGCCGTACAGGTTTCATTACGGCTTTGCGGGCATAGTTTCCTTCGGGTGATTTGCTAGTAGGTGGGTTTACTTGTATCGTACCCCCATTATATATCTTGTATATCATTATCCTGTTGTATCTAGAAGTTCCATCAACCAAACATGTATTTATTTTGAGATAGAGACCAGTGATGTTTTTTTCAACCTTAGAGTCGCGCGTTATATTTCTGTGGATTTCTTGTGGTTTTGAGTTTCCTTTTGAGTTTTGATCCTCTCCGTTGGCGTTGTATATTATATTGCTTGTGTGGTTGTGACCGTCGATTGACGAAGAGCTAGCTCCCGCTTGGGGATGCCTTTTATTGATTTCGTATACTATTCATGTTGTATCCCGTTTGGGAGCCTGTATTTACAAAGGAGACTCTGCCGAAATTTTTGGGAAATATTGATGTTTTTTTAAAACCGCATAATTCGGCTTATGCTATTAAATCTACTTTTTTAAATTGGTTTTCCTTCACTCTACTACTTTTCTTGGTTTGGATTTCTGGGTTTTCGGCTTACTTAGATTACGTACGCCTCGAGACGTTTCGTAGTTTAAGTGCCGGTCATATTCCGTACTTTCGGGACATGACAGGAAGTGATTCTAGAACAGCAAACGATTACTGAAGATTTGATAAGAACCTAAAGATTCAATCTGGTTTGACATTCCATTGGCCACTCCGTGGATATGGTGGGTAACCTCAGGCACTCGAGAGGTACTTCGGTATGCTCAAGGACGGTGACAGGGAGGTTCTTGTTTACCCAGACTTGCCATTGCTGTTATTCCAGACTGTGAGACCCGGCAGGAGGATGAGTATAGCATCGTTCTGAACTGGCTTCAGAAGTGTACGTGTATACGACTCTGCCAGAGGGTTGTCATAGTCAGTGGGAGCAGCGGAAGCATAGTGGACAAGTGGCTTATGTCTATTTATAGACTAAAGCAGATATAGCGGAAATAGATCATCTATTTCTGATGTGACAATCATAGGTTTGACTTCATCAGAATAGGGGATGGATCTGTTAAGAAGTTAGTAGGGTGTGATGTCCTGGTATTTGGATGACATACACAGAGTAGGAAGTGATATTCCTATACTACGATCGGTTATACTTTGGTTGTCACACAGTGGTTTCTCCACTTAGGATATTAATCCTATCCTGGAGAAACGATCGGAAGCAGTTTTAGAACATAAGTGGATGTTCTAGGGATTTGATAACGGCAGCCTCCTTTAGGAGACGGTTATCATTCCAAGCTTCCAAGGTGACCTGGATGACAGAGTGGCTGTCAGAGTTATAGTTATCCCTCTGACGAGGGGCGGTATTTTGGACAGGTGGTCCAGGCGGATACTGAGGGAGGCATAGCGCAGGATACTGATTAAGTTCAGTTGACGATACAGTCTAAAAAGTTTGGATTTGGAGTTCATTTATGAGCTAGGTCCCATCAGACATCCAAACACATTCTAAGACAGGTATTGCTCATTTCGGGAGATGGCTTTCTCTGCGAACTTGAGATAAAGAGAGACATAGAAAGAAACATTAGAGCGGATCCACTCACTTAGGCTATTTCTCGAACGCAATAGTTTCGCAAACGAGCTTTGTGAGACTGACTAGTAGAGGAGTTAGGTGTTCGGTATCACACGGGCTGTGAGTATGCGACATCGCAATAATTAGCCTTGAGTGCAAGTGGGAGATTGTTGGATATAGTGCCCTCAGAGTCAATTATTGGATCACAGGCACGTGATTGCAATGATTGAGGGAGGGCCTATGCCGGTAGGACAGTCTTACTCGAGATGATAGTATGCTATCTGGTTTATCTTTATCATCGTGTACTGCTTTAGGTGACCTTACAGGTCGCTATTACACGTTGATAGAGCCCCTAGGATTCTTGCTTGACTGCCAGCAGTATGAGGGCGATCATATACGTGGGAGCTGGGGTCTATAAGCACATCCTTAAAAGGTCCCTAGTCGTGGGAGTTTTGAGACAGGGCATCGATACTCTAGAGTAGACTAGTGTATACAGTTGAGACCCCGACGAGGGGCGGTGGCCGGTCTTACAAGCCATTGGTGTCAGTTGGTTCACCTAAGATGTATACAGGTGCTCATTTGGTTATGAGTACACCGGACAGGACTCGCCGGGAACATGCTAGTTGGTATTATACCTGACGTCAGATGGCAGTTCCCTGGTGACATGTGTACAGGTTAGTTCATCGACCTGAGATCGTCATTTTTCTCGTGTGAGTTTCCACTGTGCTTTGATTACTACCCTACCACACTCAAAGGAGACGTGCAAACAGGTTTTAGTTGGGTACAGTCCCGAGCCACATGGAGGCAGTGAGCGGATCTGCAGGGGTTCGTCTCTCCCGGTATTGGGGGTGAGGTCGCGCTGTGTCTAGGAGAGCCAGTACATGAAAAGTCCTTGGCCAAGACAGGAGATTTACTGGTAGGTATTCCAGTAGTATCTCAGGGTGTTCTGGGCTACACTCCGACACAACTTGTACCGCTTTTGGGGGTCTGACTTTTACCAACCCCCTAGGCCCGCCATGCGATGCTCATAGACGAACGGACCGAACTGTACGGATATTGTCACTGACAGGCTCAGTAGGGTGTCAGGATGAGTTCGCTCATCGACGTCCCTTTTGGTTAATACCTGGTAGCCCGTTACGTATTGGCTAATACCTCTGACGTGCTAGTGGTTAAATCCACAGCCATAGTATTGACGAGTCTTTAGAGTCCCCCACAGACCAGTTTCTCAAGTTTCGGGAGAAACGCTGTAGAGGCCGTATGGAGATATGGCAGAGTTCAATCAGATACGTGCGGTATTGCACGGACGTGATCGGACATATTTTACTAGCGGGCTTTGGTTTAAGCCGCATCCTAGTATTGTATAGTGTAGATTTTGTCTCTTTGCATTTGTATTCAGTGGGAATACAAATGCGGGCATGTATATGTAGTCATGGGGTTTTCCTGTAATTTATTACGGGATCGGTTTTCTGAAGTTGCCAGTTTGCATTCCGTTCCGGCCAGTTTTCCTTTATTCTTTCACGGCCGGATTTTTCCGATGGAGGGGGTTATTTGCAAGTTTGCAAATTACCTTTGTGGAGGGGGGTTATTAGTATATGTGGCATTATGATAGATTTAGCATCATGAGATTCCATTTTATTCTTATCCTTTGCATTAATGAGATTAGAAAAGATTTGAAATGGTGTGACTTTTATTCCTAGTTTTCTTTACATCTCTTATGGTCACCTTGAGCTATCCTACACTCACCTCCCTTCTTGATTTTTTCTCCACCATATTTCCTAGAAGGGGCCGGCCACTAGAGAGAGGGTGTGGGGAAATTTGATCTTCACATTTCTTATTCCTTGCTAGAAAAATGAAAGCACCATATTTCTTCCAAAACTTCTTTCATTCTTCACCTCCACATCACCAAGGCAACTTCATAACCCCATTGAGACAAAGTGATTCTACACTAGCCTACAGCATTTCTTGGGCACGTCGGCTTGCTAACTTCGTGCCCGAGTTGCCTTGGTCCAGAGGTGGGAGCCCGTAAAAGAACCCGGCGTTGTGGTGCCCGTTTCGACGAGGAGGCGACGACCGGAGATTCTACGAGGAGATCGGAGTGGAGGCGAAGGCCGAAGGACACGGATCGTTTGGTATAGCTTCTCTACTCCTTTTCTTGTTTGCTAGAGTTAGATTAATGGCCCGATCCGGGTTTTTAGTGCGCGGTGGTGTCGGTTTTCTAGTTTGAAAAGTTTTTCGTTTCCTCATTCCGGCGTCGGATTGACGGCCGGGACGCCGCCGTGCACTTACACTATCTCTATAGATCCTAATCCCCAATATGCAGGAGGCATCACCTAGATCTTTCATTGAGAATCTTTGTGATAAGAAAAGCTTGACTGATTGCAGCATAGAAATATCATTTCCTATCAAGAGTATGTCATCCACGTACAATACGAGGAAGGCAACCTTACTCTCTGCTACCTTCTTATAGATACAAGGTTCATCTATGTTTTTGATGAAGTCAAACTCTTTGACTACAACATCAAAACAGATGTTCCAACTCCGCGATGCTTGCTTCAACCCATAAATGGATTTAAGCAGCTTGCATACCTTTCCGCTGCTCCCACTATCTACGAAACCCTTTGGCTGAGTCATGTACACGCACTCTTCTAGATCACCATTTAGAAAGGCGGTCTTAACATCCATTTGCCAGATTTTGTAGTCATGGTATGCAGCAATGGCAAGTAAGATCCGGATGGGCTAAAGCATAGCCACTGGAGAAAAGGTTTCGTTATAATCCACACCTGGTCGTTGACGAAAACCTTTTGCTACAAGTCTAGCTTTGAAAGTTTCAACTTTTCCATCTACACCAAATTTCTTTTTAAAAATCCACTTGCTCCCAATGGGTTTTACCCTTCAGGAGCATTTTCCAAAGTCCATACTTTATTGGTGTACATGGATTCCATCTCAGATCGCATTGCATCCAGCCATTTCATAGAGTCACCACTCGTGATGGCCTGCTCGAAACTAGTTGGGTCATCATCTTCCATGATGCAATCCTCGCTTCCACCATCAATGAGAAAACCGTAGTATCTCTCAGGTGGACGAGAAACCCTACTAGATCGACGGAGAGGCTGGGGTTCGTCGGGTACTACCGAATCCTCTGGTTCCACTAAATCTTCAGTTACAGTTTGTGTTGCTGGAACTTCTTCCAGTTCTACCACCGAGCCACTAATCTCTTTTGCAAGAAATTCCTTTTCTAAAAAGGTGGCATGTTGAGCAATAAACGCCTTTTGTTGTTCACTGTGGTAGAAAAAATATCTATTTGAATGTTTAGGATATCCAACAAACTTACATAGAACTGACCGTGCCTCGAGTTTGTTTGGATTTTGCCTTTTGACATAGGCCAGACAACCCCATATCTTAACTCGTTTAAGACATGGTCTCTTCCCACTCCATATCTCATATGGTGTGGTAGGTACAGATTTAGTTGGAACTTGATTCAATAGGTATGCTGCTGTCTCAAGTGCATGCCCCCAGAAGGAAATAGGTAACTCAGCAGTACTCATCATCGAGCGCACCATATCTAATAGGGTGCGATTCCTCCGTTCAGATACACCGTTGTGCTATGGTGTATATGGAGGAGTAAGCTGAGAGAGAATCCCATTCTCTTTTAGATAATCTAGGAACTCATTGCTTAAGTATTCTCCTCCTCGATCAGATCGAAGGATCTTAATATTTTTGCCCGTTTGTTTTTCTACTTCGTGCGTATATTCTCTGAATTTCTCAAAACTTCAGAATTGTGTTTCATCAGGAACACATGTTCGAATCTAGAGAGATCGTCAGTGAATATAATGAAGTAGGATGAACCGTTCCTGGCATGCGTAAACATGGGACCGCATACATCACTATGTACCAGTCTTAAGAGTTCGGTAACTCTTTCTCCGTGTCCAGTAAACGGAGCTTTGGTCATTTTTCCTTTGAGACAAGAATGACAAGTATCATAAGATGATAATTCGAATGGATTCAAATATCCATCTTTATGTAACTTAGCCAGTCGTGTCGCATTGATATGACCAAGTCTACAATGCCACAAGAAGGATTCGTTCATTTCTGAACTCTTCCTCTTGTGTGTGTTATGTATATTGAGGACTGTATTCTAATTTAGAATGAATATGCCATTATGTAACGAGCCGGATGCAATCAACTTTTGATCTAGGAATATGTTCATAACATTATCCTTTACTACAAAATTATATCTTTCTTTACTTAATAAAGAAACTGATATAATGTTGCACATCATGTTCGGTATATAATAACACTCATTTAGAATCAGTGTATTACGACTTGGCAATACAAGGTGATATTCGCCAACTGCTTTGGCTGCAATACTTGCACCGTTTCCTACTTGAACGGAATGATCACGCTTTCCCAGTTCTCTACCTTTTCGTAGCCCATGTAACAATTTACATATGTGGGATCCTAATCCGGTATCTAATACCCAGGACGTAGGGTGAACTGAGAAACAGTTCTCAATAACTAATACACCTGAAGAAGATGCATCAACATGCATGTTCTTTTGGGCGGCTTGAGAATCCAGATATTCCCATATTCCCTGTTCAGTCTTATAACTCTTATAAGAAAGAACGGGTCCAACGTTCCCCTGCTCATTATAATAAGTGGGTTCAGTCAATACATCCATATTATTATCTTGATTATGGCCTGACATGGTCGCTACCTGGAGAGAGAGAGAAGAAAACATTTTAGCGTATGCTCTTGCAAGATTAGATTTGTTATTATCTTATCTAATCAGGATGTCTCCCACTGTTTTTATCAAATCTTCCTTCAAACCCTAAAAGGTAAGATTAGCCGGGATTAATTACACCCTATAATTCCGTCAATCTTTCAGCCAGATCAGTGTCGGTACTTGAGGGAGGTTCCCCGTGCTTTCGCATGGACCTAATTAAAGTAAACCTCGTTTTCCTAGAGGCGTAACCCCGTTAACACTTTTCTATACACCTACTTGATCAGCTAATTGTCCTGTGTAAAACTCTCCCAGGAGTAACTTTTACTCGCAGTGGGTATCGGGATCCAACTATCTCATAGGAGGTATGCAATCTCATTGCAAATTTCAACACTTGAAATTTCCGATAATATTTTGCCCCTAGTAACTTATGACCTTAACATAGTCAACAAATCATAATTACTAGCCAAGTTCAACCCGTCATTTCCCGATAGAATTAAACCCACCTGCACGACCCTTAACATAGTCAACAAAGTCATACAACAACCCTAATCCAATCACATCTCATGTTTTAACAGATAAGTACTAATTAGCTGCCGCACACTACGCCTTGACATAGTCAACAAACGTAGCGCGAATACTAACTAGTCTTTATCTGAAATGACGGAGGGCTACGCAGGTTTTTCAGAAAATGTATTGCGTAATGAACTTGATATCGTCGTAGAATCAAGTGAAATTTTAAAATGGAGTGATTTTGAGGTTTTCATTAGTTTTGCTAAAGAGGTCACTCCCGGTGAAGGGATCTCGGCTCTTTCCTCATCGAATAAGGTGCAGGACATATCATATATATCATTGTGCAAAGCAAAACTCTAAAAGCAATCAAAAGAAAAAGCGAGTTTTGTAGCATCTGCCAGTTTCGCTAAAGAGGTCACTCCCGGTGAAGGGATCCCGGCCCTTTCCTTATCGAATAAGATGCAGGGTATATCATATATACCACTATGCAAAGCAAAACTGTAGCTACCCTTTTTATAAAGTTTTGATTCTACAACATCTTTTAGGTTTCTTTTCTTTTTATTAATCTCATTAATAAAATCCCATCAGCTTATGCTTCCTAAGCATCAGAGAAGAAACGAAAGCAGTAATATTTATATATCAGCATATATATATATATATATATATATATATATATATATATAGTTTAAGCATTCGTCTCAGGCAGTAATATGATCTCATCACAGAACATTGCAGCAGAAGAACATATATGAAATATTGGATATACTAGGACGTCTGTGTTTTCAATACGAGCCTGTATAAAACACGGATTCCACGGTCGCGATGAATAGCCAAACCCACATCCCAAGACCCCTACGAGAGCGGCAAGTAACACTGCTAATTCTAGGGTTAGGAGACGCAGTCTCGACTCCTCGAGATGGCCTCCCACTGGACCCTAGAACCCGGTTACTTATGCTCCCCTCCTTGGGTCTACCTAATGCGGAAAAGTATATAATATACAATGGTGACATCAACCTCATCCCGGAAGTGCCCCAATAAAAGAATATTACATACAAATGAATTTTACATGAATGAAAATAAAATCCCTCATCTCACATAAAACCCCCGGCTATTCAGAACACGACGATCAAATTTAACATATCACAGCAACACATAATATCACATATCATCAACGTAAGTAAGTATGCATACACCGATCGTCGTTGTCGTATAGCAACGAAAACCGGCAATACAACTACATACTACACTTACGGTCACAGAAAAGAAATTGTAAAACTACAATATTTAGAATCCACAATCACTTTAGACATCGTAAATCCGAAATATCACATACTTCGCATTTCATGCCTAACTCTATGAATTCCACATATTGTATCACATTCCAGATAAATAGACAGTATTAAAATTTTCGAACAGATAATCAAATACCCAAAATTTCCTAAATAGCTCAACACTTGAGCGGAGTTCAAAAGTTCCAGAATACGTCACAGTAGCAACGGTCGAGCCGTAGAAGGGTCAAGCCAACGCCTCACATGTGGCACGCCGTACTGTCCCAAACCCGAAGGTTCAAAAGGCAGTTCAAGACGGTCACATAATCGAGTTAGGGTTTGTTGTCTTCTAGAGGGTCCATCGTGTCACATGCACGTTTTTCCGAAAGATTTAAACCCGAGAAAAATTCAACACTTGAATGTTTTACGTGCCGGGAAAAATTGAGTTCATGATATCCGTCCGAACATTTTAACAGTTTCTAAATATCCGGAAATAATAACGAATTTAAATATTCCGATCGAATCTACGATTACAAAATAAACCCCAGAATATTCAACACTTCAGTTAGAATAAAAATACCCTGAAAATATACAAGCAACAAAAAGAATTACTGTGAAAACAGAAGTGTCTAATCCAACAGTAGTGCCGCGGATCCGTGGCCCAGGCACGGTAGGGCCGCGGTTCCGCAGCGCTCTGTAGGGATGACGTCATCGTTTTTCACAAATATTCTTGAATTTACCTGCTGATATTTTTAGGTATTTTTAATTCAGAAAAATCCCAGTTTTTAGAAAAAGTCCAGAGAGGGGTTCAAATCGTCGTATCGGAGTTCGTTCGGAGTTTTAATTTTGTAAACACGTTGCCTAATGCTCTAGCTAGGCTCTGATACCACTGTAGGGTTCCTTGGCACTCTTGTGAAGGTTCATAAGGCATCAAACATGCCCGAATAAAATTTTAGACGTGCCGAACAACCCAAAGCCGGGATCTTTGCTAGATTATTAGGGTTTAACATGCAAGATAACATCTTTACTACTAAGTGTGAGGGATTACAACCTTTGTAGTCCGCTCCTTCGCTTCACAAGCTCCGAGTAGAAGTCCCTTTACTGCGATCCACGATCTCCCGGACTCAAGAGAGGCTTCACGACTCGAACGATCCATGCTAGCTTGTCGTATTCCTTTTCTCCGATGATCTACGTCGAAGTTGCAATAGCTCAAGTTCTCTCACTCTAATGAGGTGAACACCCTAATCTAATGGGCTAGATTAGATGAGGATGATGGAGTAGTATTTATGCTTTCTTTTTATATCATTTTCTCACAAGAAAATCATCACAAAAGAATTAACTAGTGAGCTCTTTTCAAAACACAAGAGAGAAGAAGATGAAGAATAATGAAAATCATCCTTTTGTGATGAATAGTAGATAAGAATATGTGATTTATTATAGAACCATGGTCAAGGATGAGAGGCTTAACCTTTGTAGAGAATAAACTAGAGCTAGGGTTTGGTTAGGTTAAGAAATGAGTCATGGATAAATATCAACCATAATATCTTAACCAAGACAAAAGCAAAGCTTCTAGATGGTGCAAGAAGAAACTAACCCTAATCAAACCCTAATCTCTTTTTATCATCCCTAAACATGTTTCATAATAAATCATATCATGTCACAATAATATATATCACATATATATTATATATTTGCAACAAAAGAAAATAATACAATTAACATATATCGCATATATATCAATGTATTAATCCGGTGAGAAAATGAAATAATAAAGCGAGTCAATATTAGATAATGTAATACAATATATCATATATATCATTATACATTAAATCATCGAATCAACACTTGATCCGACGATCCGGCTATATCGAATATAACCGACTAATATATCATGTATCGATTCATCGAATCAACACTTGATCCGATGTCCCGGTTCATATCTAAATATCGCGAGAATATAGTACGGTATCACATATCGCATTATCCTCGGTCCTGCACATATCACATATGTGCCTCTACTCCATTTTGCCTGAGCCAAGAAACCTCTGTGTAGGACTCTAAAGAATCGTCAATACGCCGGTAGCAGGTGATGATTATATCAAACACCCACAAGCTGCAAGCGGTCAGCTAAACGTAACAGCCACCCAGGTATTGAGCGATCAGAAGATCAACAACCTAGCCTGTCCGTTCTCCTGTGAATCCAATCAGTAACACTCCCATACAGTCCAATCTGTTCGTCTGATATGTCGCATATCAAGTCTAGGGATGGTATACGTTAGACCCCAGTAACTGATAAGTCATGTCGATGTGAGGCTCATAACAGGTCGAGAAACTACTGGTAACACTTACCAGTATATCTCTATATCAGCCCTGGCCAGGGACTTCCAGTTATAGCCAATCGAACACAGCACAACATCAACTCCCTATACCGGGAGAGACGAATCCCCTCCTATCGCTCATTGCCTCCATGTGATTCGGGACTGTACCCAAAAGCCACCGTTTTGCATGCCCTCTTGGATGTAGTAAGGTGGAAATCAAAGCACAGTGGGAATCACACAAGACACTATGACGATCTCGGGTCTCCAGACTACCCTGTACCAGTGTCACCGGAGAACTGCCATCTGACGTGTGGTATATCACCATCTGGGAGTTCTCGGCGAGTCCGTCCAGTGTACCCAGTCTCCACTGAGCACCCGTACACCATCTCTGATGTCAAACACCGATTGATATGGGATCATCCATCGCCCATCATATGGGTCAAGATGCGTATACGCTAGTCTACTCTGGCGTATCGATGCCCTGTCTCGATATACCCTCGACTAGGAACATTTATAGGATATACTCATCGACTATCGTGGCCCCACTAGTATGATCTCATCATAATCCCAGTAGTCGAGTACAGATCCCAAGGGCTTTATCAATATGTGAGAGAAAGACAGTAAACCAATAAAAGTCAACATGTTAAGATAAAGTAAAACCAAATAGCATACTATCATGACGAGCAAGAAAGTCCTCTCTGTATATATCCAAGCATCCATCATAATATACATCATATGTACAACAATGGCCTCTAGGGCATATACATAACTAACAGTTTGGGTAGAGAGTTTGGTTTGCTTGATCATCCGCTTGCTGTGACCACTCCTGTGGGCGAGTCATTTATTGCTAGACACGTGTTCCGATCGTGTGTTGTCCGTATTGGCGAGAGAGAGTTGCCTATCGACTTGCTCTTTGTTGAGATGTTGGACTTCGACGTTCTTCTGAGCATGGATTGGTTAGCCACGAGCTATGCGTCTGTGGACTACCGCGAAAAGACAGTTAGGTTTTGTTTTCCCGGCGAATCGGTTTTTGTTGTGCTGGGGGACCGTGGTGCCGCCCCTCACAGTTTGATTTCTTCTCTTCATGCTGGACAGCTTTTGAGGAAGGGATGTCAGGGATTTCTAGCTTTTGTTTGCGATACTAGAGCTACAGAGGTTCCGTTGGACCAGGTTCCGATTGTTAGTGAGTTCCCTAATATTTTCCCTGACGAGCTTCCTGGGCTATCGCCTGAGCGTGATATTGTTTTCTACATTAACTTGATTCCCAGCACGGGGCCTATTTCCATACCGCCTTATCGGATGGCCCCGGCGGAGCTTAGAGAGTTGAAAGGTCAGTTGCAAGATCTGCTGGATAAGGGGCTTATTCGATCTAGTGTGTCTCATTGGGGTGCTCCAGTCCTGTTTGTCAAGAAAAAGGACGGCAGTTTGCGCTTGTGTATCGATTACCGCTAGCTGAACAGGGTTACCATACGGAACAGATATCCTTTACCACGCATCGACGACTTGTTCGACCAGCTTCAGGATGCAAGATACTTTTCGAGGATCGACTTGCGATCAGGCTACCATCAGCTACGGGTTCGGCAGGAGGATATTCCGAGGACGACTTTTCGCACGCGTTATGGGCACTATGAGTTTTTGGTGATGTCGTTCGAACTCACCAACGCCCCAGCAGCGTTTATGGATTTGATGAACCACGTCTTCAGGCCGTATCTTGATCTGTTCATCATCGTATTCATCGACAACATTTTGGTGTATTCCCGGAGCCGAGAGGAGCACAAGCAGCACCTGTGGATCACATTGTAGACTTTGAGGGAGCACCAGCTGTTCGCAAAATTCTCCAAGTGCGCGTTTTGGCTTGACAGCGTAGATTTCTTGGGTCATGTGATTACACGAGATGGTATATGTGTGGGCCCGAAGAAGATCGAGGCCATTCAGCATTGGCCCAGACCGACATTAGTTACGGAGGGCCGCAGTTTCCTAGGACTAGCCGGCTACTACTGACGATTTGTACAGGACTTCTCCCGTATTGCTGCACCGTTGACCGGGTTGACCCGGAAAGGAGTTCCTTTTGATTGGACGGAGGCGTGCGAGCATAGCTTTTAGCAATTGCAGACTCGTTTGACTACGGCACCGGTGTTATCATTGCCTTCGGGATCGGGCGGATTTGTGGTCTATTGTGACGCTTCCCGAGTGGGGCTAGGGTGCGTATTGATGCAGCACGACAGAGTAATTGCGTATGCTTCTCGGCAGCTGAAGAAACACGAACAGAACTACCCCACTCACGATTTGGAGATGGCTGCAGTGGTCTTTGCACTCAAGATTTGGCGACATTACCTATACGGCGAGTCATGCCAGATATTCACTGATCACAAGAGCTTGAAGTACATATTTCAGCAGCGAGACCTGAATCTTAGACAGCGTCGTTGGATGGAACTAGTCAAGGACTACGATTGTGAGATCCTTTACCACCTGGGCAAGGCAAATGTAGTGGCGGATGCCTTGAGTAGGAGGCTCGGGGGTAGTCTATCTTGTTTGAGCGCAGTGCAGAGGCAGTCGTCGGCAGATTGGCAGATTTTATGCGACAGCCGAGTGCAGTTCGAGTTCACTCCGATCAGGGGACAGCTTGCGCATGTTTTTGCACGCCCACAGTTTCTTGACCGTATCCGCGAGGCGCAGCCTAGTGACGACCGTCTTTCAGAGATCAGAGAGCAGATTAGACAGGGCAGAGACTCCGAATTCGTGATCGACGATCAGGGGATACTGCGATTTGGGGCTCGACTATGTGTACCAGATTCTGAGGGACTGAGGCGTGAGATTCTCGAGGAGGCACATCGATCAGTGTACAGTGTTCATCCGGGTTCCACCAAGATGTACCATGATATGAGAGATGTTTACTGGTGGTACGGAATGAAGAGGGGCGTCACAGACTTCGTGTCGAGATGCCTAACTTGTCAGCAAGTCAAGACCGAGCACCAGAGGCCCGTGGGAGAGCTACAGCCGTTGCCCATTCCGGAGTGGAAATGAGAGCAGATTTCTATGGAATTCATTGTGGGTCTACCCAGGACTAGTTGAGGGTATGACTCCATTTGGGTGATCATGGATCGATTGACGAAAGCGGCTCACTTCCTGACGGTGAAGACGACTTTCGGATTTACTCAGTATTCCCAGATATACATCGACGAGATCGTACGACTGCATGGAGTCCCGACATGTATCGTGTCAGACCGAGGCACCCAGTTTACCAGCCGACTATGGCAGAGGCTTCAGGAGGCTTTGGGCACCCGCTTGAGTTTCAGCACAGCATTTCATCCGCAGACCGACGGCCAGTCAGAGCGGACTATTCAGATTCTCGAGGACATGCTCCGAGCGTGCGTTTTAGACTTTGGTGGTAGCTAGGATCATCATTTACCCTTGGTGGAGTTCTCCTACAACAATAGTTTCTAGGATACTATTCGGAAGGCACCTTTCGAGGCCTTGTATGGGAGGAGATGTAGATCGCCCGTCTGTTGGACAGAGCTCAGTGAAAGCAGTGTTTTAAGGCCGCAGATCGTACAGGAGACGACCGAGAAGGTACAACTGATTCGAGATCGGATGAGAGTGGCCCAGAGCAGGCAGAGATCGTATGCTGACAGACGCCAGCGCAGATTAGAGTTCGCAATTGGCGATCACGTTTTTCTGAGGGTCTTTCTGATGAAGGGCGTGATGAGATTTGGACGGAAAGGGAAGCTTAGTCCCAGATTTATAGGTCCCTTCGAGATCCTCGAGCGTGTGGGCACAATTGCATATCGTTTGGCTCTTCCACCCGACTTTCCGGATGTTCACACTCTATTCCACGTGTCGATACTTCGCAGATACCTGCATGACCCTTCTCACATGATTCAGCATCAGACCGTTCAGCTCGAGCGCGATCTTTCGTTCACCGAGCAGCCAGTAATGATATTGGACCGGCAGGTGAAGAAATATCGATCAAAGGTCTTGCCATCTGTGAAGGTGCTTTGGCACAGCCCAAATGGTGAAGAGATCACTTGGGAGGCCGAGGGCGAGATGCGGAAGAAATTCCCTCATCTCTTTGAAGGTACGCGTAGCTATAATTTTAAATTCGGAGACGAATTTCTTTAAGGGGGAAGATTGTAACACCGTAGAATGTGATTAGTGGCTAATTATACTATAATGTGTGGTTTTTAGTAAAAAGTTTACCAAAACGATTTTCAAATATTTTATCAAAATTTATGAATATTTTATTAGAATTTAATTAGGCTTGCACACACATGTGCATGTTAACTAGGGTTAAGTTAGGGTTAAATCATGTCTAGACAACCATGGTGGACTAACCCATTTTATTAAGTTAATTTGAATTTATTAAGTGTATTAGTTTTTCTCTTTAAAATAAAAATGAATTGTGCTTTGTGGGTTGACTTGGAGAGAGAGAGAAAGAGCATGATGGGGTGAGGCCATGCTTGCAATTAATGAGGAGAGAGGGGGGGTTTGACTCTCTTATTCTCTCATTTCTTTTCCAAACACTCATTTCCTCACATCTCTCCCTCTCATTCACACACACACACACTCAACAGGCAGCAGCAGCAGCAGCACACACAGCAGCAGTAGCAAGCAGCAGCAGCACAAACAGCAGCAGCACCAAGCAACAGCAGCAATAACAAGCAGCAGCAGCATCAGCACCATCATCAGCAACAGCAGCAGCAGTTGCAACACCTCCTCCTCCTCTTCTCCTCCTTCTTCCTGCATCCTAGGATCAAGTGGGGTATAATTTCGTAAACTTAACTCCTTTCTTTGCTTGCTTGTAGTTAGTTAGCTTAAGTTAGTGTTTAATGTGGTTTTAGCGCGAGTTTTGTGATTTAAGTGGGGTTTTGTTAGTGTATATACCCTAGAGGCCATTACTGTATCATACTAGTTTGTATATTACTTAATGGAAGCTTGGGATATTCACCTTGTATATACAATCTTGCTCAAAATAGTAGTATGCTACTTGATTTGTTTCTACTTCAATGTGTACATGTGTTTATTTTAGTATATCGCCTATACACATTAGTGGAGCCTTTAGGATCTTTGCTTGATTACCAGCGTTGTGATGGCAGTCACACTAGTGGGGCTGGGTAATCTATAAGCACATCCTTATGCAGGTCCCTGGTCGCAGGACTATCGAGACAGGGAATCGATACTCCGGAGTAGACTAGCGCATGCGCTTCTCATCCCAGTGTGGGAGACGGTCTGTCCCACAGCCGTCGGTACGTCGTACTTGAGATAGTATGCGGGTGCTCGTTGGGTTACGAGTACACTGGACAGGACTCGTCGGGAACTGACTAGTTGGTATTATGCCTATCGTCAGTTATCAGTTCCCAGGTGACATGAGTACAGCTTAGTCCGCTGACTTGACACTGTCACTTCGCCTCGAGTGTGTTCCCACTGTACTTTAATTACTACCCTACCACGGCTCAAAGGAGTCGTGCAAACAGGTGGTAGTTGGGTGCAGTCCCGAAGCACTTGGAGGCAGTGACGGTTAGACAGGATTCGTCTCTCCCGGTATTGGGGGTTGACATCGCGCTGTGTCTAGGAGAGCCATTACACGAGTAGTTCCTGGCCAGGGCAAACGAGATATACTGGTAGTCTTCCAGTGTTATCTCAGGGTGTTTTGGGCTTCACTCCGACACGACTTGTACCGCTATTGGGGGACTGACGTTTACCGCCCCCTAAGCCCGCCATGCGATGTATCAGACGAACAGACCGGACTGTACGGAGAATGTCACTTTCAGGCTCAGTAGGAGTTCAGATGGGTTTCGCCTCGTCAGTCTTCTTGTCGGCATCTACCTGGGGACCGTTACGCACAGCTAGTGCCGCTTGCGGTCTGTGGTTAAACCCACTACCAGCGTAGTGTTGAGTCTTTAGAGTCCCACACAGAAAGCTATTCGCCTTTAGGCAAAAGAGTAGAGGTCGCATGGTTTTGCGACAGGGTTCGGTCACATCCGTGCACTTGTGCACGTACAGTGTCCGGACAGTTCACACTAGCGGGCTTTGGTTTAAGCCAGATCCTACTGTACCTTTTGGGATTGGTTTTATCCAGTGTGCATTCGTGTTCCTCGGAATGCGGATGCGGGTGTGTATGTACAGTTGACGGAGAGACAGAGGCAGAGGATTCTCATTAGGGTTGTTGACCGTTGACAGTTGACAGTTGACTATTGACTTTTTGCTCAACCCTAATGAGAATATGATATGTGATTAACAATTATATTAATTAAGTATTATGGTGACATGGTTGTTGAGGGATTGACTTTGTTGACTTGTTGACTTTTGTTGACTTGTTGACTTTGTTGACCGGTTGACTAGGCTTGACTAGTTGACCATCATGATAACTATAGCTATCATTTCATGGCAAAGACTTTTGCTTGCTTGCTCTTTTGTGCAAAATAAGTGCATGAAATGATATGGCTATGGTTGCTTAAACCATCACATAATACTTGATTGATATGAGGTGTTATGATTGTTTTGGATTATAAGAGCCAAATGAGAAAAGTCATCTCTCATTCTTTCATGCTCATTCTCTCTCTTGTTCTTGAGCTCTCATCTTCCTCCTCTTGCTCTCCCTCTCTTGACTCTATGGTTCACTTGTCTCATGAGTTGAGAACCAAGAACCATAGATAAAATCCCATACAAACTCTTCTCTACTCACTCTAGTTCACAAGGTTTAGCAAACCAAGTGAACTAGTTTCTTCAAAGTTCGAAGAAGGAGCCAAAGGTTGAAGCTTTCAGGTGGATCTATCTTCGGCGCAAGGAGACGACGGGGAGAAGGCGATTCGGACGACCATCGAAGCTTGAAGACGAAGGAGTTCGAGAAAAAGAAAGGTATAACCCCCTAACCGAGTAGTTAGCAACTCGTAGTTAGGTTGTTAGTTAGATGTTTAACAAAGATCCGGGTTTTAAGTCCATGTTACCACCTCTAAGAAAATTGTTTTTTATCAAATTCCGCATGCCCGAAAGTACCGGGAGAGGTAGCATGGACTTACAGTGGTATCAGAGCCTAGTTAAACTCTATCTAACATGTTAGCAAAGTAGCTAGAAGATCGATCAAAGAAAAGTCGCAAAACGAACCCAATACTGTCAAGTTTCTGCCGAAATTTTTTCTGTTCAAAAGTTGATAATTTTCATCTTAAAAATCGGCTCAGGCTTTTGTGTGAACACCCACCAAATTTGGTCCAACGATCGAGTCAAAGCACCGCGGAAACGCGGCGGGAGCACGCTCCCGCCAAGGTTCCGCGGCCGAGTTGACTCGGCCGAGGTCCAAATTTGGTGCAGAGTATTTCTGGGGTTGTTTTGGGATTTTTGGAATATGTATTTTCTGCCCAGATTTTCCAGAATGAAAATTTTGTGTTTGGGGCCTATAAATCCGTATTTTTGATCGAACTTCTAAAAGACTTAAGCTGACGGGTTTTTCTGTGATGTGATATTTGTATTGAACGTCTACTAATCGCTATATGTCGATTAGTGGGGGTTATACAAATCTGTGATCTGTAATGTTATTGGAATGTGTATATGAATTCATTGGATTGTCGCGGGTGAATAGCCGGGGGTTGTGAGACGAGAGTTTTCTTTTCTTTCAATTCATGTAAATTTGTAAATTGATGTAATAATTATTTGTATGGCCGCACAACCGGGTCGGGGTTGTAGCCGTCATTGTATAATTTCTTTTTACTGTTTTTGCTCCTAGGATAGACCCATGGAGGGGGTGCACAAACTACCGGGTATGCTGAAGTGCCGAGTGGCCTACTCACGGAGTTGAGGGAGGTTGCTTCGCTTCGGGTACTTGGCGGGTAGTTTGCCGCACCCGTAGGGGTCTTGGGTGGGGTATTGGCTATTCACCGCGACCGTGTAATCTGCTTTTCGTTACAGGCTCGTACGAATTGCGGATTCCTAGTATATCCAATGTGTTCATCTGTGATCTGAAATGGCTATCATTGCAATATATCTATATATGATATTATTTAGGCGTTGCTTATGTTTTACAGCCGCGCTAGCCCAGCCCCCGCTCTGTCGTTAGTTAAGTAACCTAACGGGTAATGACGGGGCCCCGTGGCGAATGCGAATGGCATAAGCATACGTCATATTTTGGTTGTTTTCTGCAATGGTAGGATTAAATGATGGGACGCATTAAAAGAACTAATGCAAGAATATCACGCATTAAAAGAACTAATGCAAGAAAATGAACCAAGTTAAAATCGTTGGAACACTTTCGGAAAACCACTCGGTTCTTTTCAAAACTAACTTTTAAATGCGGAGCTTGAGCCACTCCAATTAAAAGCTATCTCATTCCATCGATTATATCAAGTTCACTACGTTCACGGTTTTGCCAAAACCATTCGTAGCCCTCCGTCGTTTCACATGAATAGTCAGTAGTATTCAAGCTATGTATGTTGGCCAAAGTCAAGGCATAGTGATTGGTAGCTATTGGGTATTCATGTGTAGCATAGATAGATGCGTTGGTTTGGGACAGTCGTACTGCCATTTTGGCCAAAGTCAAGGGTAGGTACGGGTGGATCCAAATTAACCTGGAGAATGACGGGTAGAACTTGACATGTGACTTATGATATTTTGGCCAAAGTCAAGGTCATAAGAGCATGGGGCAAAAATCCACATCGGGAGTTTCAAAAGAACTGAAACTTGCTAGTGTTGCATACCATTTGGAGTGTGATGATTCTGGTAGGATTCCTTCAGTTTCGTCACGCGATGATATTTGGATCCCGATCCTACTGTGAGTATATGCTACTCCTCGGGAAATTTCTCACTTAACGATCAATGCTATAAACCAAGTAGGTGTCTAGAAAGGTGTTAACGGGGCTACGCCCCCAGGGAAAAGAGGTTATTTAATTAAGGAACTTCGCGAAAGCGTTGGAAAACCTCCCTCGAAGTACCGACACTGGCCTGGCTGAACGGTTAAGCAAGTATTGTACGGTGAGATTGATCCTGACTAATTCTTCCTTTTTGGTTTGAGGAGGGATTCGAGAAACAGTGGGAGCCATCCTGTTTAGACAAACTAAAAACCATTCTAAACTTGCAAGAGCATCATGCTGAGTGTTTCTTCTCTCTTCTAATTGCAGCGACCAATCGACATGACTGGACTTTAGTTACTTCTAGATAAAAACATACTGACAGGGCCAAACTACAAAGATTGGCTCAGGAATGTCAAGATGGCAATCACTTACGACAAGCTGGGGTATCTTCTTACCACCAAAGCTCCCTCTGTCCCTGGTCCCACTTCCAGCGTCGCGGATAAGGAAATCCGTAAGACTTGGGAGATTGATAGCGCGAAGGCCAAGTTCCTCGTACTTGCCTCTATGGATAATGAACATCAGAAGAGGCACGAGAATATGGACTTGGAATCCATATTTCTTCATACAAAAGAACTGTATGGAGAGCAATCTCGTATCGCAAGATACGAAGCGTCGAAAAAGTTATTTTCGGCAAGGATGGCCGTCGGATCATCAGTAGCAGAACACGTGCTTAAGATGATCGGCTACATTGAGGAGCTCGCGGACCTAGGGACCACATTGGAGAGTGAGCTCTATACGGATTTAGTTCTCCAATCCCTTCCTTCCACTTACGCCCAGTTTATACTGAACTTCAACTTACAAGAAAAAGAAGTTGAACTTTCAGAGCTCCTCAACATGCTGAGGAGCGCAGAGGGCACACTACAGAAAGGTAGGGAAACATCCACTTTGTTTGTAGGAGGATCATCTTCTTCTAGGTCCAAGGCGAAAGCCAAGGGAAAGAAGAAGAAAGCCCCCGCCAAACCAAGGGGCGGTGTTAGTAAAGTGGATACGAAGGGAAAAGCAAAAGCAACAAAGAAAGCGGGGAAGCTTGTGGATAAGGAAGAATGCTTCTATTGTCATAAGAAAGGACACTGGAAGAATGATTGCAGGGCCTGGAAGGCTAGAACACAGGAATTGAAGCAGGTTGCAGCTTCAGCTTCAGGTGTGTATGTTATTGAAAACTGTCTTTCAATAAACTCTACTTCCTGGGTATTGGATACCGGATCAGGATCTCATATCTGTAATTCTTTGCAGGCGTTGAGAAACCGTAGTGTTTTGAAAGCAGGTGACATGACCCTCAGAGTTGCGAACGGAGCTAGCATGGATGCTAAAGCCGTGGGGGACTATCACCTGGGAATGTCAGATGGACATGTTTTGGTTTTGCGTAATTGCTTTTTTGTACCCAACGCAACTTGTAATATCATTTCTGTATCTTTGGTTTCTAAAGAAGGTTATGAATTTGCGTTTGTAAGCAATGTTGTAAACATTCACCTTAATCAAGTTCTGATTGGGTCAGGTACATTGAGCAATGGTATATACGTATTAAACCAACCACAGATTTTCAATGTCCAGAATACACACAAAAGAAAGTCTCCGGAAATAAATCAGACTTTCTTGTGGCATTGTAGACTGGGTCACATCAATGAGAGAAGGTTGACGAAGTTACATACAGAAGGATATCTGAATGCGTTCGAATATCAATCGTATGCCACTTGTCAATCCTGTCTCAAAGGAAAGATGACAAAGACTCCGTTCACTGGACACGGGGCAAGAGCGAGCGAGCTCTTAGGACTCGTACACAGCGACGTGTGCGGTCCAATGTCTACACATGCGCGAAGCGGTTATTCTTACTTCATTACTTTTACGGATGACTTTTCAAGGTACGGTTATGTCTTCTTAATGAAACATAAGTCCGAAGCCTTTGGAAAATTCCAGGATTATAAGAATGAAGTAGAAAAACAAACCGGCAAAAGTATCAAGATCCTAAGATCGGATCGAGGTGGTGAATACTTAAGTGCCGAGTTCCTGGACTATTTAAAAGAGAACGGAATTCTCTCTCAGCTTACTCCTCCATACACTCCGCAACATAACGGTGTATCAGAGAGACGGAACCGAACCCTATTGAATATGGTACGGTCCATGATGAGTAACGCTGAGTTACCATGATCATTCTGGGGGTATGCGCTAGAATCAGCTGCATACCTTTTGAACCGAGTTCCCACTAAGACTGTGCCTACCACACCATATGAGATGTGGTGTGGGAAGAGGCCCCATCTTAATCACATTAAGACATGGGGAAGTCCAGCTTTTGTCAAAAAGCAGCATGCGGACAAACTCGAGGCACGCTCAGTACAGTGCAAGTTCGTGGGATATCCAAAGAACTCCAAGGGATATTTCTTTTACTGCGAAGAGGAACAAAATATTATTGTTTCTCGTCATGCCCACTTTCTAGAACACCAGTTCTTAGAAAAGGAAATTAGTGGGAGCGCAGTAGAACTAGAAGAAATTCCAGAACCACAGACTATTACTGAAAGCTTAGTGAAACCAGAGGGTTCAAAAGAACAGGACATTCCTACGCCACTCCGCAGGAGTAGTAGGCAGTCTCATCCGCCCGAGAGATACTATGGTTTTCTCATAGACGGGGATAGAGAGGATTGCATCATAGATTATGATGAGCCTACTAGCTTCCAGCAGGCCGTTCAGAGCGTTGACTCGGTAAAATGGCTGGATGCAATGCGGACCGAAATGGAGTCCATGTACACCAACAAAGTATGGACGTTGGACATTGCTCCAGACGAGGTAAAACCCGTAGGATGCAAGTGGATCTTCAAAAGGAAGATTGGTGTAGATGGACAGGTTGAGACCTATAAAGCTAGACTTGTTGCAAAGGGTTTCCGTCAAAGACCTGGCTTGGACTATGACGAAACCTTTTCTCCAGTGGCTATGCTGAAATCCATTCGGATCCTTCTTGCCATTGCTGCCTGTTCAGTCGATAAAACTGCACATTTGTAGTACATTTTTCCTACCATTTTTATATTAAAAAAGGACTTTATTATAATATATTATACATATGAGGGTTTATGTGTAAAAACATTATTTTCCATGTGTTAATATATTTAATTATCATTTGGTAGGAAAATGTATGCAAATAATATTATTGGTCTAATCCTAGTAGAACAAAGTCTACTAAAATCTTATATGAGTTGTTGTGCAGATTATTTCCAAGTTGTTATGAAGGATTTAACAAACAAATCAATTTGTTGAAGAATACTTTCCAAATTAAAGAGCAAACTTGGAGACTAAGTCTGGAAGCAACCGAGAAAATATTTTCAGATTCTGAAGAAGCCTAGGAATGCCAAATGTCACCATCAGAGAGCCCAAGAAAAACGACAAAATGATCCACACCATAGAGCGCGGATCCGCGGCCAAATCCACCCTGGGGCCGCGGATCCGCCGCAGTTTGAAGAGTTCAGAAGGCAATATTTTGGGAGATTTTCGAATACTGAATTTTACCAACTTCTCAACAAAAAGATTCTGGCTTCGCACTATAAAAAGGCACCAAGGGCCTCTTGGAAAAGCCATCAAGCCGAAGAGATCACGAAGCTCCCGACGCTCACGCATCCAGGCTGATCATCGACTGTTCGACTACCTCCCTAGGAAAGATCGAGAAGCAAATCAAGTTTTGTAATCATTTTCTATGGATTAAAAGTGTAGTTGAAGGAGTTGATTAATAAAGGTAGTTTTTATTTAATTGTTTGTTTTCTTTTACATTATGTTTTCCATCTCTTTCTTTTCTTTTTCTTCTCCCAACATGCGCGAGTAATTCTCCGCTTGTTAGGGTTCGTAGGATTAGGGTAGGTTAATGGACGATGAAAATAATTAAACCCTTTTTAAGTCCTATAAAGTTTAGGAACTTTATCAAAATAATCATTAACATCCTAATCGGGCGCGCTAGCAATTCCTTGCTAGTTCCGACCGCGATTAGAGATTAGATTAATGATTGTTTTGGTAAAGGCTAGATATGAACGGAGTTCCGTGTCGAGATAAGGGTTAAGAGTGGGATTCCTTTTCCCTCCAGAAACCCTAATCTACACGCATCGCCGTCGTTCTAGTTCTAAATCTATTAATGGATAAAAAGGGTAACTTTAATTAATCATTCATAACTACTAAATCCTAACGAACCCTACAAGCCCTTCTTATTATAATTAATCACATCTTTAAACTATTCTAGATCTATATTTACATTCTTATTAAACGTAGATCTAGAAACCATCCTACAACCATTCTTATTTCTTTCTCCTTTTCAACACATCTAAAGTAAAATTAAAAGGTTCCACGTTTCCCAGAGGACGACCCGTACTCATCTCGGTCTAGCTACGTGCGACACCGTTATTGATTGCGGTTAAACTAAAAACACGATTTTTCGTAACAATCAAATGGCGCCGTTGCCGGGGATACGTGCGTAATTTTTTTATTTTTACTATTTGTGTTGAATTCTTAGACGAGCTATATCATTATTAAAACAAAACTGCAAATTGCATATTTAACGATTTGTGCGTGAATTTTGCAAGGAGATCTGGAGTTACAGAATTAAGGAAAACAGAAGACAGAGGCATTCATCGAGATCCAGAGGAGCACAGAGGGGTTGAGAAAAATTTTCAGCAACTGTTCCTTCCACCTTGCGGCGGAACCGCGGCAAAAGTACCATTTCTGCAGCGGAAACGCGGCTGCTTGGGGAAATTAGGGCTTCAATCTTCTCTGGTATTTTCTTACAACTCCTCCTCTCTCCTCTCAAATCCAATAAAATCTATCTTCTGCAGGATTCTTTGCAAAATTGCGCCGCTCAAAAATCTTTTTGCAAAAAGTTTTGTTATTGGTTTTGTTTTGCATATTTAATACGGATTCTAAGGGGCAAAGACCAAATCAAGATTAGGTGGGGATTTCATCACCCTTCCTAAGCCCCACAAATCACAAACCGAGCATATAGATCAACCCTTCATTAATTTAAAAAATATCTAGACCAGACTCTAAGGACTGTCGCGCTCAATAAGGACAGAGGAAGGTCGTGGGTAATCTATCGTTTATCCGCATTACTTTTGTAGTGCCTAGGCAAGTGTGACAAAGGCTAGTGGTTTTTAATTAGGCCCACTGTAGTGGTGGTTCCTTCCCACTTACCTGGCACTTACCTCGCTACAAGGGTAGTACGGAGGCGGTAGAGGATTTATCCTGCGGCTTGTCCTTTGGAAGTCTAGGAGCGGTCTAGAGACTGGACCTAGGTAACCTTAGTTCTAGGGTTGCTTGTGCATTTAGGGAGATTTGTCTTGAGTCCCACTTTTTCAAAACAAGCCAATTTTAAATCACACACACGCTGCCACTTGCACTAAACCCGCTTAGTGCATGCTCGGCTGGACACGGGATCCTAGTGCCCGTCTTGTCCGCGTTCCTGCTATCGACACCGAAGTCGGTACTTCTTCATCTTCTTTTCCCCCACCACACACCACATCGATCGTGATGGACGACACTCCATCTAATTATAACACCACGCTGCCACCGCCCGCAGGTGCGCAGAATCCACCGCGCATCTCTCTCCAAGAGAGATGCTATCCTATTCGTGGTCCCCTTCCTACTTGTCTATCTCTTCCACCACCTAACGGGGATAATTTCGAAATTAAACCCCACTACATCAACCTGCTGCCCAAATTTCACGGGCTTGAGTCGGAAGACGCGTACGTTTTCATCACCAAATTCGAAAACGTATGCGCAATGATGGGTACTTCACAATTGACCTTAGATGCTATGCGCTTACGTCTTCTCCCATTCACACTGTGCGACTTGGCAGAAAAATGGCTTTATAATACTGCCGCACACTCTATCGCTAATTGGGATGAATTCGTCGTAGCATTTCTTAAGAAGTTTTACCCAAATCATAAGACTGCATATGTTAGGAGCGAGATTAACCAGTTCACCCAGCTTCCCAATGAACCATTTTGGAAGTGCTTTGAACGTTTCAAAGATCTGCTTGTCCAATGCCCCCATCACGGAATACAAAGATGGGATTTATGTCGGATTATATATGAGGGCATTAATCCAGCGACAAAGCAGATGCTTGAAACAATGTGTCAATGCAATTTCATGTCTAAAGATGACGGTGAAGCTTGGAAATATCTGGAAGACCTCGCAGAAAGCACTTTGCAGTGGGAAAGCGTAAGACCACCTTCAACTAAGGGAGGTATTCACCAACTCGATGTTTCCATCGCAGTAAAAGCCGAAATGGCAGCGATGCAGAAGAAACTCGATGCTATGGAGAACAAATTTTCATCATTCTCCCTAAATCAGGTTACGCTTCCCAAGACTGTCTGTGGTTGCTGTTCGGATCCTTCACACTTAACGGAAGAATGTCCTATGAATGCATCGTTTCAAGCTAATGCTGCTTTTCAGCAGCGACCTAGAAATGACCCTTATTCTTCTACGTACAATCAAGGATGGAGGAATCATCCTAACTTTGCTTGGAATCAAAACCAACAAAGTAATTATCAAAGACCTCCTCCACAGCAACCACAACCACAGAATCAGCCCCCTTTTCAGTCACAGAATTTCCAAAATCCGGCCAACATTTCTACACCACAAGTGGCCGGTATTGACAACTCACTTGCACAAACTTTGGATATGTTCATGAAACAATCCATGCAAAATTCGGCTGATATGAGGTCTTCTATTGATGCCCTAACGAAAAACTCCTCCTCCCATGGTGAGAGTATTAAATCAATAGAAAACCAAATCGCACAGTTAAATGCCGCAATGAGTGCGAGAGAGAAAGGGAAACTCCCATCTCAACCCCTACCGAATCCTGGCCATTCACAAAGTCATAATGTGAATGCCGTCACTACGTTGAGATCGGGGAGAGTGCTGAACAACCAAGTGGGTGAGCAAGTTGATGATAGTGACACATTTGATACCCCTTCTTCTTCTTCTTCCCCTAATTCGTCTAGTCTCCCACCTTCATCCGAGCCTATTCTCCATTTTCCCCAAGGCTCAAACATTTCACCAAATCTATCTAAGTCGATTCCCACTCCAATTTTGGGATCGAATCCGTCGCCACAGTCTTCTCCACAAACGTTGGACCCAAAACTTATTGATCGTGCTCCATTCCCAAACCGATTAAGGGCCAACCGACCTAACCCGCAAATGGAGAAGATTGTGGAAATGTTTAAGCAAGTTAGCGTGAATATTCCTCTCCTAGATGCTATTCAACAAGTCCCATCTTATGCAAGAATCCTTAAAGACTTGTGCACTAGGAAGAGAAAAACTCAAGTGCCTAAAAAGGTTTTCATGACGAGTAATGTTAGCACAGCTTTTACCCAACAAATACCAAAGAAACGTAAGGACCCCGGCTGTCCTACAATCTCTATTTCTATTGGGGGTAAAAATATAAATCGTGCTTTACTCGATCTAGGCGCTAGCGTCAACTTGCTTCCTTATTCAGTATACGAGCAGTTAGGAATTGGAGAGTTAAAACCCGCCCATTGTACTCTCCAAATGGCTGATCGATCTATCACTAAACCTCGGGGCGAACTAGAGGATGTGTTAATTAAAGTCGGGGAATTCATATTTCCCGTGGACTTTATTGTTTTAGATACACAACCTGTGGCGAACCCACGCAATCAAATCCCGGTGATACTTGGTCGACCCTTCCTAGCAACTTCTAACGCTGTGATTAATTGTCGTAACGGTTCTATGAACTTATCCTTCGGGAAAATGACAATTGAGCTTAATATTTACAAGCTAGGAAGTCAGCCATCAGAACCTTCTGCTCAATTGCTGGATGTCTGTTCCATCCACGAGATAGCTTCCGAAAGCTGCATGGATGAGGAGCTTTGCTTTGATGTTCTCGACAACACTAATGAGACATCGTTCGATCTTGCACCACTTTACAGTGAGGATATGTTCAATGAGTCCGACCTTGAGATTGAACCCGTTGACTCATTGCAAAAGTCAGCAGCACTTTCCGAGTCCATATCTTATGCAAGTTTTGAACCTCTTCGGGAGTCCGAATATCATTCCGTTACCCCTCCTTCTATTGTCTCTCCGCCAATTCTTGATCTCAAACCGCTACCTTCTCATCTTAAATATGCATATTTAGGAGAGAATGAGACTTTGCCAGTGATTATTTCCGCTTCTCTAGCCTTAGAGCAAGAGAATGCACTTTTGGCAGTGTTGAGATCGAATCGGGAAGCATTTGGTTGGACAATGGCCGACATCAAAGGGATTAGTCCCTTAATTGTTGAACATCACATACATCTGATGGATGAAGCCAAACCAACCCGAGACCCACAAAGACGGTTAAATCCCGTTATGAAGGAGGCGGTAAAGAAAGAAATCGTCAAGTGCCTTGATAGTGGAATAATTTACCCCATATCTGATAGTCAATGGGTAAGTCCAATTCATGTGGTCCCTAAAAAGTCTGGCATCACGGTCATCACTAACGAGGCTAATGAGTTAATCCAAACACGCACCCAAACTGGGTGGCGCGTATGTATCGATTACAGGAAACTCAATGCCGCGACGAGGAAAGATCACTTCCCTCTACCTTTCATTGACCAGATGTTAGAACGATTAGCGGGACACGAATACTACTGTTTCTTGGACGGATACTCTGGTTACAACCAGGTCCCCATCGCCGAAAAGGATCAAGATAAAACCACTTTTACTTGTCCTTTCGGAACTTTTGCTTATAGACGCATGCCCTTTGGGTTATGCAACGCTCCCGCTACATTTCAGCGGTGTATGATGGGGATATTTTCAGATATGGTGGAAAATTTTCTAGAAATTTTTATGGACGATTTCTCCATTTTTGGGGACTCCTTTGTGGACTGCCTTCGTAATCTTGACGCTGTTCTTACCCGCTGTAAGGATAAGAACTTGACTTTGAATTGGGAAAAATGCCATTTTATGGTTCAAGAAGGTATTGTACTTGGACATATAATTTCACATAAAGGCATTGAGGTCGACAGAGCTAAAATAGATGTCATTCAAAACCTCCCTCGTCCCAATTGCGTCAAAGATATACGATCCTTTCTTGGTCATGCAGGATTTTATAGGAGATTTATTAAGGACTTTAGCAAAATTGCTAGACCCTTAACCCTTCTATTGGCCAAGGACACTACATTTCACTTCGATTCGGATTGTGAGGCTGCTTTTGAATCACTTAAAGAATCACTCACTACAGCCCCCGTTCTATCATCTCCGGATTGGAACCACCCGTTCGAGCTTATGTGTGATGCATCAGATTTTGCTATTGGTGCTGTCTTGGGACAACATATTGATAAGATGCCACATGTAATTTACTATGCAAGTAGGACCTTGAATGATGCACAAATAAATTACACAACTACCGAGAAAGAACTCTTGGCAGTTGTATTTGCATTAGAGAAGTTCAGGCCCTACTTGATTGGCTCGCCTATTGTGGTTTACACAGATCACTCCGCCCTACGACATCTTTTAACAAAGAAGGATGCAAAGGCCAGGCTAATACGTTGGATCCTATTGTTACAAGAATTTGATCTTGTTATCAAAGACAAGAGTGGATGTGAAAACGTAGTAGCCGACCATCTTTTACGCATCACTTCTTCGCCAACCGTGACCGTGCCGATAAATGACTCATTTCCCGACGAACAGCTCTTGAATGTATCCTACGAACCTTGGTTTGTGGATATCGTGAACTATCTTGCGACGGGACTTATACCTAGTGATTGGTCGAAACAAGACAAACTTCGATTTTTATCCCAAGTAAAATATTTTTACTGGGATGAACCATATCTATTCAAGTATTGTTCCGATCAAATCATTCGCAGGTGTGTCCCTAACGATGAATTCAAGAGCGTGTTATCATTTTGTCATGATCAGGCATGCGGCGGTCACTTTGGACCTCGAAAAACGGCGGAGAAAGTTTTGCAATGTGGCTTTTATTGGCCAACATTATTTAAAGATGCATTTGAGCATTGCAAAACTTGTCCGCGATGTCAGCATTTGGGTCGGATTTCACGTAGGAATGAGATGCCGCTCCAACCTATCTTGGTTGTGGAAATATTTGATGTTTGGGGTATTGATTTTATGGGCCCTTTTCCCAACTCCTTTGGGAATCTATATATCTTGTTAGCAGTTGATTATGTCTCGAAGTGGGTGGA
The DNA here is from genome assembly GCA_030015575.1 of Agapanthus africanus. Lineage (NCBI taxonomy): Eukaryota > Viridiplantae > Streptophyta > Magnoliopsida > Asparagales > Amaryllidaceae > Agapanthus > Agapanthus africanus. The sequence goes on along the minus strand of CM057337.1, from coordinate 216,822,294 downwards.
AGCTATACCGTGTCGCACTAATGACAACAAAGTTGTCATTAAGTTCCTTAAAGAAAACATCTTCTCGCGATTCGGACACCCTCGCGCTATCATTAGCGACAACGGGACACATTTCTGCAATAGGTCTTTCGAGGCCTTGATGCGGAAATATTCAATCACTCACAAGCTTTCTACGCCCTATCACCCCCAAACAAGCGGGCAGGCTGAGATCTCAAATAGGCAGATCAAACAGATATTGGAGAAGACGGTTTCGAAAAACCGTAAGGATTGGTCAACCAAATTGACGGATGCTCTTTGGGCATTCCGCACCGCTTATAAGACCGATCTTGGTATGTCTCCTTACCGCCTTGTGTTTGGGAAGGCATGTCACCTCCCTGTTGAGATTGAACATAAGGCAATGTGGGCTATTAAAGAGCTTAATTTTGATCTTGATCATGCTGGCGGCTTTCGGAAGCTGCAATTAAATGAGCTAAGCGAACTCCACGATGAAGCTTACGATAATGCGGTGATAGTAAAGAATAGGACTAAAGTGTTTCACGATAAAAATCTTTCTAGAAAAACCTTCACATCGGGGCAACAAGTCCTTCTTTATGATTCACGTCTCCATCTTCATCCGGGTAAGCTTAAATCTCGTTGGAAAGGACCTTTTGTGGTGCGGTATGTACACCCGCACGGGGCGGTTGAAGTCGAAAATTTGAAAAACGGTTCGATTTTTAAAGTAAATGGGCATAGATTAAAACCGTATTTTTCTGCTGACCCCGCGGAGGAGCTCCTGTTTTTACAGGAGCCGCTTTATCAAAACTAAATTTCCTCCGCCTCACCTCCATGTTTTTTAAAAAAACATTTTCTCATTTTAAAAATGGAGGTGAGTAAAAAATGATTTGATTGAATATCTGTGCGTGTCAAAGAATAAGTTTGGGGGAATTTATCATTTAACTATTATTTTATCCCTTGTATCTCTCCCTTAGTATACAGGTCCATGTTCTCAAAAGGCTGCATCAGTGAGGACACTGCTAAAAACAGGTTTGGGGGGGAGGTTTGTATTCACTGAATTATCTTTGACACCGGGCATTAAAAAAAAAAATAATAATAATAATAAAAAAAAAATTATAACAAAAGAATAGAAAGTGAAACATTACATCCAAAAGATAGGAATAGTTTAAGAAAACCAAGAAAATTAGAAGTTTTCTTATACGAACTAGTAATAAGTAGTTATGAGCTGTTGTCCCAAGGGTTGGTAAGATAGAGGAAGTCACTAATCTGAGGATAAAAATAAGTCTGAAAAATAGTTTCTATTCTGGAAGCCAAACATTTGAATGTTGATACCCTACTATATGCACTTACACACGTCTTGAAACTCGGGATAGTAGAGGATACCTTGAAATGCTCTTGTCTAAAAGCCAAAGTATGAAGGAAATGATGAAGAAAATATAAAATGGTGAAAAGAAAAAAATGAACATTGGTTTTGTATCACCAAGGCAGCAATAAAAAAATATAGCGAGGGTGCCTCTTCACCTAGTGCCCTAAGGCCAACTGGTCTGGGAGTCACTGCTAAGCCTTAGGTGGTGCAAGACAAGGAAAATATTATCACCAAATCAGCAAGCACATGAGTAATCGGTCGGTTAGTACCTCAAGAAGTATTAACGGTCGCATGAAAATGTGTAAGCAATTCTAAGTATTCATCAAAGAAAAAGTACTAAGGTAGATGGACAAGAATATGATAGCTTGAATTGAATTCTCTGAGTGTAGGGATGTTCTTTACACACACGTGGGGTTATATGATCAATGTTTGGACAAAAGGTAGGAATGAAGAATAAAGACGATGTTTTATTGAGGGATGATGTGATTTCTAACATTTTTTCATGACTATTAAGATAGGGCTCATGACAACTGAAAAGCTAGTATAGTTGGAAACTCTTCTTTTCAAAGTATTTCTTTTATGGTTCTTATCTTTATATGTAAATTTCACCATCTTTCTTTTGTTATAGGATTTTGTGGGTGTAATCCGCTGAAAACCCTCAGGAGACAACACTCCTCCTACTAGGGACACCTAGAGGTTTAACGGCTTGTTGCACGTGCTCAGTGCAATCGTGTCTGCCTACGAAAGTGTGCCTAGTTTTCTCCTTTCTTTTTCTTCTCTTAAATAAACTAATTTGCTCGGGACGATCAAAGATAAGTTTGGGGGTAAATGGACGTAAAGACCAACCAGAGGGTTTCATTCAGAGTGGGAGCAGCGGAAAGGTGTGCAAGTTGCTTAAGTCCATCTATGGACTAAAGCAGGCATCACGGAGTTGGAACATCTGTTTTGATGAGACGGTCAAGGAATTTGGCTTTATCAAAAATCCAGATGAACCATGCTTCTATTGTAGATTTGTAGCAAGAACTGTAGTATTCCTCGTTTTGTATGTGGATGACATTCTCTTAATAGGAAATGACATTCCTATGCTACAATCTGTCAAGGGGTTCTTGTCACACAGGTTCTCCATAAAAGTCCTGGGTGATGCCTCATACATCCTGGGGATCCGGATCCATCGTGATAGATCCAAGAGGATATTAGGACTTTCACAGTCTAGGTACATCGACACCATACTGAAAAGATTCAGTATGGAAGATTCCAAGCGCGGTAACCTACCGGCTTGTCACGGGATCACCCTCTCTAAAGAGATGTCTCCCAAGACTGATTTGGAGAGGGATCGCATGTCTATTATACCCTACGCTTCTGGGGTAGGCTCTATAATGTATGCGATGTTGTGTACCAGACCGGATGTAGCTTATGCACTGAGTGTGGTAAGCCGGTATCAGTCAAACCCTGGGGAGAAACACTGGATAGCAGTAAAGAACATTCTCAAGTACCTCAGAAGGACTAAGGAGATGTTCTTGGTGTATGGCGGAAAAGACCTCCAGATCGAGGCCTTTGCTGACTCCAGCTTCCAGAGTGACAAGGATGATTCTAAGTCCATGTCGGGATTTGTCTTTACCCTCAATGGAGGGGCGGTGTGTTGGAAGAGTTCCAAACAGAAAACCGTTGCAGACTCGACGATGGAAGCGGAATACATCGCTGCATCTTATGTCGCAAAAGAAGCTGTCTGGATGAGGAAGTTCTTGAAAGAACTTCAGGTGGTTCCGTCCATTGTTGATCCAATACCTCTGTATTGCGACAACAATGGGGCTATAGCTTTAGCGAAGGAACCCAGGTCCCATCAGAGATCCAGACACATCTTGAGGCGGTATCACCTGATCAGGGAGATCGTGGATCGCCGGGAGATCGAGATTCGGAGAGTCGCTTCAGAAGATAACACTGCAGATCCATTCACCAAGGTCTTGCCCCAAACTCAGTTTGAGCGGCTGATCGAGATGATAGGTCTTCGATACGCCGGTACATGGCCTTAGTGCAAATGGGAGATTGTTAGTGTATATGCCCTAGAGGCCATTACTGTATCATACTAGTTTGTATATTACTTAATGAAAGCTTGGGATATTCACCTTGTATATACAATCTTGCTCAAAATAGTAGTATGCTACTTGGTTTGTTTCTACTTCAATGTGTACATGTGTTTATTTTAGTATATCGCCTATACACATTAGTGGAGCCCTTAGGATCTTTGCTTGATTACCAGCGTTGTGATGGCAGTCACACTAGTGGGGCTGGGTAATCTATAAGCACATCCTTATGCAGGTCCCTGGTCGCAGGACTATCGAGACAGGGCATCGATACTCCGGAGTAGACTAGCGCATGCGCTTCTCATCCCAGTGTGGGAGACGGTCTGTCCCACAGCCGTCGGTACGTCGTACTTGAGATAGTATGCGGGTGCTCGTTGGGTTACGAGTACACTGGACAGGACTCGTCGGGAACTGACTAGTTGGTATTATGCCTATCGTCAGTTATCAGTTCCCAGGTGACATGAGTACAGCTTAGTCCGCTGACTTGACACTGTCACTTTGCCTCGAGTGTGTTCCCACTGTACTTTGATTACTACCCTACCACGGCTCAAAGGAGTCGTGCAAACAGGTGGTAGTTGGGTGCAGTCCCGAAGCACTTGGAGGCAGTGACGGTTAGACAGGATTCGTCTCTCCCGGTATTGGGGGTTGACATCGTGTTGTGTCTAGGAGAGCCATTACACGAGTAGTCCCTGGCCAGGGCAAACGAGATATACTGGTAGGCTTCCATTGTTATCTCAGGGTGTTTTGGGCTTCACTCCGACACGACTTGTACCGCTATTGGGGGACTGACGTTTACCGCCCCCTAGGCCCGCCATGCGATGTATCAGACGAACAGACCGGACTGTACGGAGAATGTCACTTTCAGGCTCAGTAGGAGTTCAGATGGGTTTCGCCTCGTCAGTCTTCTTGTCGGCATCTACCTGGGGACCGTTACGCACAGCTAGTGCCGCTTGCTGTCTGTGGTTAAACCCACTGCCAGCGTAGTGTCGAGTCTTTAGAGTTCCACACAGAAAGCTATTCGCCTTTAGGCAAAAGAGTAGAGGTCGCATGGTTTGCGACAGGTCGCATGGTTTTGCGACAGGGTTCGGTCACATCCGTGCACTTGTGCACGTACAGTGTCCGGACAGTTCACACTAGCGGGCTTTGGTTTAAGCCAGATCCTACTGTACCTTTTGGGATTGGTTTTATCCAGTGTGCATTCGTGTTCCTCGGAACGCGGATGCGGGTGTGTATGCACAGTTGACGGAGAGACAGAGGCAGAGGATTCTCATTAGGGTTGTTGACCGTTGACAGTTGACTATTGACTTTTTGCTCAACCCTAATGAGAATATGATATGTGATTAACAATTATATTAATTAAGTATTATGGTGACATGGTTGTTGAGGGATTGACTTTGTTGACTTGTTGACTTTTATTGACTTGTTGACTTTGTTGACCGGTTGACTAGGCTTGACTAGTTGACCATCATGATAACTATAGCTATCATTTCATGGCAAAGTCTTTTGCTTGCTTTCTCTTTTGTGCAAAATGAGTGCATGAAATGATATGGCTATGGTTGTTTAAACCATCACATAATACTTGATTGATATGAGGTGTTATGATTGTTTTGGATTATGAGAGCCAAATGAGAAAAGTCATCTCTCATTCTTTCATGCTCATTCTCTCTCTTGTTCTTGAGCTCTCATCTTCCTCCTCTTGCTCTCCCTCTCTTGACTCTATGGTTCACTTGTCTCATGAGTTGAGAACCAAGAACCATAGATAAAATCCCATACAAACTCTTCTCTACTCACTCTAGGTCACAAGGTTTAGCAAACCGAGTGAACTAGTTTCTTCAAAGTTCGAAGAAGGAGCCAAAGGTTGAAGCTTTCAGGTGGATCTATCTTCGACGCAAGGAGACGACGGGGAGAAGGCGATTCGGACGACCATCGAAGCTTGAAGACGAAGGAGTTCGAGAAAAAGAAAGGTATAACCCCCTAACCGAGTAGTTAGCAACTCGTAGTTAGGTTGTTAGTTAGATGTTTAACAAAGATCCGGGTTTTAAGTCCATGTTACCACCTCTAAGAAAATTGTTTTTTATCAAATTCCGCATGCCTGAAAGTACCGGGAGAGGTAGTATGGACTTACAGGTTTAAGTTAAGTTAGGGTTATTATAGCTTAATGAACCTAATTAAGTGTTATATGTGCTGTGTAAACCTAGTAGTATCACTAGATTTAGCTAAAACACCTTAAAGTCCCAAACTTGAATTTAAAATATGGTTTTGAGGCAAGTTGTAGGATATGTGAGATCTGCTGCAACCAGGTTTATTTTCTAGCTTAGCAAACATGTTCAGAATAGTGTACAGGCCTTATAGAGTGTTGTGTTGAATTGCGAGCCCATCCCCTTCCTAAAATTCTGGCGACCATCCCCATGATTCCGGCGTCGCCGGCCCCCCCTGAAGAGATGGGTGTTGGTGTTTTGGCTAGTGGTGTCTGTGGGGATTTTTCTGTGTTTGGTATTGTTTGGTGTTTGGGTTTTTGCTGTTGGTGAAACCTAGGAGAGAGTTTAGGTTAGTTTTAGTATTTTTTGGACTTTGACGATAATTTGATGGTTTAATTGAAAAATAGGATGATTCGGGGTGATTATAGTTAGATTAGCTCTAATATGTGCTGTTGGTATCACTTAAGTTATGTAATATCACTTGTGCACCCTATTGTTGCAAAGTCAGTGTTTTAAAACGGTTTTAAACTAAACTTTATGATACATAGAATTCGCTATATCTAGGGTAGTAATTTTGGTAAGCAAACATATACTTTAGGTTATATATTGTGTTAGGAATATAGTGTAGAAACCTGGACCCTTTTCACCTTTTTTTGGCCGATATCATGCCTATGGTGGCCGACCCAATTTTATGGGTTTGTGTTGGATTTTTGCAGGTAGCTGTCTGTAGGTATTGTGAGGGGTTTGGTCTTGTTTGATTTTCTTATTTCTGCTCCAGATTAAATCTAGGACCTGTTTACCTATTATTTGCGTAGCGGGACTTGCGCGACACGTACAATATGAGTTGAGTTGGTTTGCTGTGTGTCACAGCGTGTCGCATTGGTTTTTTGCGTATGCACACACGTTACGTATACACACGCGTTTAGTTTGCGACGCGAGTTTCTCGTTTGGTTTTAATATCGCGTTTTTGCAGGATTTTAGCTTATGTGTATTCTTTGTGTAATTCCTAGCTTCGCAGGCGCGTACTTCGGACGCCGCAAAGAAGGGAAAGCAGATAGTCGGCTACACTTACCACGAGATCACGGTGAGTAGATTTAACATCTAAGGGGAAATCGCCCGTATGGCGTTAAGCGTCAGGGCTTGATAGGGTATTGTAGACACACACACATATATATATATATATATTTATATGTATATTGCTTATGCACATGTAGTATTGTAGCGTACCCATTTTTGTTGCATATAGAAATAGTAGCTATGTAACACCGCACTGTCACTAACGGTTCAAGCTGCACGAGCACTATTTGTATGTTACACCCACACCGTTAGTGATTGCCATGACACTCGTACTATAGGATTGCTACGAACCATACATCATTTTGATTACCGCATCATTGATTAGACATGATATATCCATATTGCGCACATACACATTATATATCCACACTGGTGCACACATACAATGATATATCCATATTGCACACATACATATTGTATATTCACACTGGTGCACACATACATTGATATATCCATATTGTGCACATACACATTGTATATTTATACTGGTGCACACTTACATTGATATATCCATATTGCGCACATACACATTGTATATTTATACTGGTGCACACATACTTTGATATATCTATATTGCGCACATACACATTGTATATTCATACTGGTGCACACATACATTGATATATCCATATTGCGCACATACACATTGTATATCCACATTGGTGTGCATATACATTGATACACTCATACATGCGTATATATCCACTTGCATATCCATACCTATATACATACATATTTCACATACATGGATGATACTGGCTTTGATTTCGAGAAAATAGGAACCGCATGAGATATTTTCAAAACTGGATCCATTTAAAAGAGAGGTTTTCCCTTTTTACTCTTAGTGGCATACGACACATTGCATGGATTTACGCATTGAGCTTCGGATTTCCTTTGATTTCTGGATTTGAGAATCGTGGTATTATTTTAAGAAAATGTGCACTGTTTTAAAAACCCGGTTTCTCTTGATATGATATTTCAGTGCGTCCACCATGCGTTTTCTCGGTTCTGAGACGTGTGACATATGAACCCGAATCGAGGAGCTGGATGACGCCGATTGCGGGTACCTGGTGGACCCGGTATGGTACCCCGGAGCAAGAAAGGGATGCTGTGTATACAGACGGTGAGCATGTCAGAGGGACTACTACCTACCGGTGATTGGTTGGACCTGGCGGTTATCCGGAGGATACTGACCAGAGTCGAGAGATGGATATGGGCCGACCCGTACTGCCGAGGCCGAGGGCCGATTCCGCAGACGGAGCCCGATAGATGAGGATTTGCGTGTCGCTGCTGGACACGAGTATTTCATGATGTTTTTGGGTGGCGATGTTGGACACCCCGCTTCTATGGGATTTACAGGATTGAGGGCCAGATAGAGTGACGGCGCCTGAGTTATCGAGATTTTGGGGTGTTTTTGGTAGACACCGGGGGTTTTCCACGTTGATGATCCGTGTAGATGATATTTTATCCTATGCTCAGCATTCCCTGTTATGCATTGCATCATGTAGTCGTAGTACCTGATAAAGTACTTTGCATGATTATTGCGTACTCAGCTCATCATATAGATGTTATTAGATTGCACTTGATATGCATGATTATTGCATACTCAGCTCATCATATAGATGTTATCTGTTTGCACATGTTAGAGTATCGCAGTACGTGCATACTCGCGATTACCTTTATATGTTATCTACTATTCACGAGTTGGCAACTCACCCCCGTTGTGCCACAGTGTTTGCAGGTCGACCCTCAGAGTAGTTGTGGCAGGGCTACTTCCTTCTATCTTTTTGCTATGGATACCACTGCAGTTGGCTTGTGAGCCGTTTGCTTATAGGTGGGTTTTTGCGGTATCCGTTTATTTTCCATTTGTACATTCTATTGTATCTAGTACTCTCTATTTACCATTTCATGTATTGACTTAGAGACCAGTTGTGAGGACGATGTATATTATTTTGTACTCTGGTGTCGAGCTCGTGTGAGCCAACTTTATTTATGCAGTTTCATCTTTTATGCTGTTTTACTTATATTGTACATTTCTTCGCTACGGCGTTGTATATTATTATTGTGGTGTTTGTTTCCGCCGCTGGGCGTGATTGCTCCCGTTTGGGGATGCTTTATTCTTATTATATGCCATTTTTACTTATATCATGTCTTGTACCCGTTTTCGGGGTTAGTTTTTACAAAGGAGGTGCTGCCGAAATTTTTAAGAAAATAACAAACTTTAATGATTTTTACTCGAGTTTTCTAAATGTTTTTAAACCAATGTTTTTAACACTCACTGCTTTTAATGGTTTTGATTTCTGGGTTTCGGCTTACTTAGTCGCGTTACGCCTGTAGACGTTACGTGGTTAAGTGCCGGTTACGGGCCGAACTTCGGGTCGTAACAACACGCCACCCACTTTGGGTGCGTGTTTGGATCAACTCATTAGCCTCATTAGATATGTCCATGATGCCAGACTTCTTAGGGACCACATGAATAGGACTTACCTATTGACTATCAGAGATTGGGTAAATTATACCACTATCAAGGCACTTGACAATTTCTTTCTTTACCGCCTCCTTCATGACGGGATTTAACCGTCTTTGTGGTTCTCGGGTTGGCTTGGTTTCGTCCATCAGACGTATATGATGTTCAACAATTAAGGGACTAATCCCTTTGATGTCTGCCATTGTCCAACCAAATGCTTGCCGATTAGATCTCAAGACCATCAAAAGAGCATTCTCTTGCTCTAAAGCTAGAGAAGCGGATATGATCACAGACAAAGACCCATTCTCACCTAAATATGCATATTTAAGATGAGAGGGTAATAATTTGAGATCTAATGTTGGTTGAGAGACAATAGAAGGTGGGGTAAGAGAATGATATTTGGATTCTCGAAGAAGTTCATAACATGTGTATGATAATGACTCGGAAAGTGATACTGACTTCTGTGATGAGTCAAAAGGTTCATACTCGGGGTTGGACTCGTCAAAAGTGTCCTCACTATGATACTGTGCAAGATCAAACAGTGATGTGCTAATGCCGTCAAGATTATTAAAGCAAAGTTCATCAACCTTGCAGCTTTCGGGAGCTATCTCGTAGACAAAACAAACATCAAGAATAGGAGCAGAAGGTTCACATGGTTGACTTCCTTGCTTGTAAATGTTAAGCTCAATTGTCATTTTCCCAAAAGATAGGTTCATAGAACCGTTTCGGCAATTAATGACAGCATTAGAAGTGGCTAAGAAGGGTCGACCAAGAATCACCGGAATTTGGTTCCGTGGGTTTCCTACAGATTGTGTATCTAAAACAATAAAGTCCACAGGGAATATAAATTCCCCGACTTTTATTAACACATCCTTAAGCTCACCCCTAGGTTTGGTGATAAATCGATCTGCCCTCTGGAGAGTGCAATGGGCAGGTTTCAACTGTCCAATACCTAACTGCTCGTAGACAGAATATGGAAGCAAGTTAACACTAGCACCAAGGTCGAGTAGAGCACGGTTAATATTATTACCCCCAATAGAAATAGAGATTGTAGGACAGCCGGGGTCCTTACGTTTCTTTGGTAATTGATGGATAAAAGCCGTGCTAACATTACTCGTCATGAAAACTTTTTTCGGCACTTAAGTCTTCATCTTCCTAGTGCACAAGTCCTTTAGAATTTTCGCATAAGCCGGAACTTGTTGGATAGAATTTAGGAGAGGGATATTTATGTTAACCTGTTAAACATTTCCATAATCTTCTCCATTTGTGGACTTGGTTTGTTTCCCTTAACCGATTTGGATAAGGAGTTTTAGCAATAAGAGCTGGGTCCAATATTGGAGAAGGTCGTGTGGGTGGAACTGATCCCAGAATTGGAGTGGGGATCATTGTTGGTTGACTAGAAGGAGTGGGCTAAGGGTTCAAGCCTTGAGGAAAATGAAGAATAGGCTCACAAGAAGGTGGAGTAGATGAAGTCGGGTAAGAAGTAGAAGTGGAAGCCGGGGTGTCATTGATCAATTCATCATTATCAATCTGTTCATCGACTTGGTTATTCAGCACTCTTTCAGATCGTAACGTTGTAATGGCATTCACATTGTAGTGTTGTGAGTACCCAGAATTCGGTAAGGGTTGAGATGGAAGTTTCCCTTTCTCTCTAGCACTCATTTCGGCATTTAATTTGGCAATTTGTGCTTCTATCAATTTAATACTCTCACCGTGTCAGGCGGAATCTTTCTTTATAGTATCGACAGAAGACTTTATCTCAGCCGGAACTTGCATGAAGTTTTTCATGAACAAATCCAAGGTTCGTTCGAGTGAAGAGGAGTTATCGGTACCGGCCAATTGCTAAGAATTATTATTCGGCGCAGAATTGTTGGCCGGGTTTTGGAAAGTTTGTAGTTGAAAGGGGTGCTAACCCTGTGTTGGATGCTGTTGTTGTGGAGGAACTCTTTGAAAGTTATTTTGGTTTGGAATCGTATTTTGAGTTTGGTGTTAGTTCCAAGAAAAATTAGGGTGATTCCTCCAACCCTGATTATAAGTGGAAGAATAAGGATAGTTTCTAAATCGTTGATGAAAAGAAGCATTAGTTTGTTCTTGACCTTGAAATGGAGAATTCAAAGGACATTCTTCCGTCAGATGTGATTGATCGGAACAGCATCCACACACGGTTTTAGGGAGCATCACGTGATTTAGGGAGGCTAATAAATATTTGTTTTTCATAACTTCGAGTTTCTTTTGCATTGCTGCCATTTCGGCTTTGACTGCTATGGAAACATCAAGTTGATGGATACCACCCCTAGATGATGTACTAACGCTTTCCCATTGTAAAGTGTTTTCAGCGAAATTTTCCAAGAATTTCCAAGCTTCACCATCGTCTTTGGACATGAAATTGCTTTGACACATGGTTTCAAGCATCTGTTTTGTCATTGGATTAATGCCCTCATATATAATTCGGCACAGATCCCATCTATGGATTCCGTGATGAGGACATTGGACAAGCAGATTCTTGAACCGTTCAAAGCATTTCTAAAATGGTTCATTGGGAAGTTGGGAAAACTGGTTGATTTCACTCCTAACACGGGCCGTCTTATGATTAGGATAGAATTTCTTAAGGAATGCTATGATGAATTCATCCCAATTGGAAATAGAGTGTGCGGGTGTGTTATAAAGCCACTTCTCGGCTAAATCGCACAAAGTGAACGGGAGAAGACGTAAACGCATAGCATCCACAGAAAGTTGTGACGTACCCATCACAGCACATACGTTTTCGAATTTGGTGATAAAAACGTATGCGTCTTCAGACTCGAGACCGTGATATTTAGGTAAAAGATTAATATAATGTGGTTTGATTTCGAAATTGTCCCCATTGGCTGGTGGAATGGAAAGACAAGTAGAAAGAGGACCACGTATAGGGTAGCATCCCTCTTGAAGAAATATAGGCGGTAGATTCTGCGCACCCGTGGGTGGTGGCAAAGTGGTGTTATTAAAATTTGATGGAGAACCGTCCATCTCGGTGGATGTGGTGGGTGTTAAGGAAAAAGAAAATGAAGAAATACCGACTTCGGAGTCGATAGAAGAAACGCGGACAAGACGGGCACTAGAATCCCGTGTCCAGCCGAGCATGCACTAAGCAGGTTTAGCGCAAGTGGCAGCATAAGTGATAATTAAAAGAAAGTGTTTTTTTTTTTTTTTGGTTTGTTTTGAAAAAGACGGATTTAGAAAAATCACACAAAAAAATGCACAATCAACCCTAGATCTACGGTCACCTAGGTCAAGTCACTAGACCGCTCCTCGACTTCCAGAAGACAAATCGCAGGATAAATCCTCTATTATCTCTTTATCCCTCCTGTGGCCAGGTAAGTGCCAGGTAAGTGGGAGGTATTCACTTCGTAAGTAGAGGGCCTAATTAAGTAACCACTTTTCTTAAACACACTTGCCTTAGACACCACAAAAGAAATACGGATAAGCAGTAGATTACCTAAGACTTTCTTCTGTCCTAATTGAGCGCGACGGTCCTTAGAGTCTTGTCTAGAAATTTTTTAGTTAATGAAGGGTGAGGCGGATGCTAGTTTTGTGATTTTTGGGGCTTAGGAAGGGTAATGAAATCCCCACCTAATCTGAATTTGGTCTTTTCCCCTTAATTTCCGTGTTCAAATATGCACAAACAACCAATATCAAAACACGGAGCAAGATTTTTGTAAGCGCAGCGAATTTTCGCAAAGAATCCTGCATAAAAGTTGTTATTGGACTAATCAGAGGAGAGAGAGAGAGATAGAGAATATACCACAGAGATATGAAACCCTAACTCGTCAAGAACGCAGCGGTTCCGCCGCCAATGCCTGCTTCTTGCCGCGGTTCCTCGGTCTCGTGAACAGTTCTTTGAACATGTTTTGGTACTGATGCTCCCCTTGCTCCTCTGGTATGTATGAAATGACCGGAATCCTTTTCTCCCTGCTACAGTGATTCCAGATTTCCTTGCAAAATTCACACACTAATCGTTAAGCACACGATGCGATTTTGATTCAAATTTTAATATTTCAACTCAAATAACAAGAAAGAACAAATTATGCACGGATCCCCGGCAACGGTGCCATTTGATTAGATCAATTTCCTAACCTCTTTGATTTATGAAGAAAAGATGTAGTAAAGAAGCGATGTAGGGTTTTAATCGTATTTTAATAACCGCAATCAATAATGGTGTTGTTTATAGTAATCGTTAGTGAGCACGGGTCGTCCACTGAGATACGAAGAATTCGTAAATTCTTGTTTTAGTTGAGTCGAAAGAATTATTAAAGAAAATTCATGAAATAATTCAAGATTGAGTGGAATTCATATTTTCAAGAAAATCAAGAAAGTGTTTTCAAGAATTACTAATCAAGAAAATGTCCAAGATCAATTTTAGTTATCAAGAAAATTGAAGAATAGCTTGTACGATTCGATAGGAATTAGTAGCAATGATGAATACTAAAAATGACTCATCTTATCTATTGATGAATTATAGCTAGGTTGATTGCGATGAATGAAGATTATGGATCTACTGAAGAAACTAAGGTTTCTCCTTCACTATCCCTTGTCTTTTTATTGATCACCATTCAAATCTAGCTTTTAGCAAAGAAAATCATCAATCATTTGATCCCAAATTGCAACGAAATTATCAAGAATGGTGATCTCGCTCTAAATTTGGTCGTTGATCATTCTTTTTCCTAAAGTTCATAATTCTCATAAGGCTTAAGATGAATATAGGATTTCCTCACCATTTGATCTACCAAATTCCTTTGAATCCTTAGCAAGCGGAGATTTATTCACACATTATGAAAATAAAAGAATCAACAATTAGAGATTTCATAATGCGCAAATTTAAAGAAAACAAGACTAAAAGTATGATCACCTTTATTATTCAGCTTCGAATTACACTTCTCAATTCGAGATTACAAGAAAGAATGCTCTCGATCACTCCCTGAAGAGGTAATTTCTCCGTCGATCTTCGCTTTGCTCGATCACCGTGAGACTTGGAACTGTCGAGGATCACTTGCTAGTAGATGACGATAGGCTTCACGTAAAGGATATTGAATGGCGTCGCTCGATGTTGTTCTCAATGTTCTTGATTTTGGATCATGATTTGGAATTGAATTGGATTGAAATGGCTCTCAAATTATCTCCTCAAATTGTGTAACCCCAAAAATGAAGGCTTAGGTCCTTTATATAGCCTTTAATCAAGCTTCCCTCATAAGCTAGGTAGTTATGCAGAGGCTTCTCGAAGAATCTAGGTAGTTATGAAGCGTCCTCAGCAAGCTAAGAAGTTACAGGGAAGCTTCTGGAAAATCGTCGATCGCCGATCACCTGACTCGGCCGTGGATCCGCGGCGACTCGGGCTGACTCGGCCGCGATTCCGTGGCCGATTTGTGAGATCATAGCTTCAATTCTCTTGAGTCTTCTAGTGTTGGTCTCTGGGTTTATATGTGATATCTGGAATCTTTTTATCTCTTCTGAATCTCTTCTAGAATTTAACTCTTTGACTTGCTGTATTTTATCGGCAAATTTACGATTCCGATATCTGACCTGAGCTGATTTTTGCACAAGATCTTAATGAAGAATGTTAGAGATATACAATATTATGCATGAAATATTAATATACAATTTCCTTCAAGAATGTTGATTATAATGTATAACACATAATAATTGATATTTTCCAGATGAACTTGTAATATGTGTTATATTTATAACAAACACCCTTAGATGATTAGAAAAGTGAGGAAATTGTTGTGTTAAAAATTGCAATAATTTCGACTGAACACAGTTTTAAAATAAAGACATAATGAAATAAGGTTTATCAATAAATGCATAACTAATGATATAAGAAAATGCAAGTAGAACGTACTAAAGTTGAAAACATTTTTCGTCCTTAAAAAATTTGGGCAGCACCTCCCTTGTATATTTTGATCCAAAACCATATACATACAATTGATGGGTTCCATAGCACCCTAACTAGGATTTATGGGGTATCAAGTATGCAATTTTAAAAAATTTAGAGAGCTATGCAACCCATGCCAAGGATCTAACTAGAAAATTAAGAGTAAACTAGTATGTAATCAAACATTACACTAAGTGAATGAGGAATACAGCCTTTGTAGACCGGTCCTTCACTTCTAAAGCTCCGTGTAGTAGTCCCTTCTCTCAAAGTAGCGATCTCCCGGACTCTACTAAGGGTTCACAAGGCGAAAGGAACAAGCTTGCTTGAAGTCTTCGGGGCCGAATATGATCTACGTCGAGAAATCTCCAACTCAAGCTACCTCTTCACTAATTAGGAATTAGTGAAGCAAACAACCTAAAATAAATGGCTAATCTAGTATAGGTTGATGAAATAGGATTTTTGCTCATTTTAGAATAATTTTTCTCATTATATTTCTTCACATTTCAAAAAGCAAGAGAGCAAAATTGGAATGAAGAAGAAGATGAAGATAGGAATGGAATGAGAATAAATGAGTGAGAATAGCAACCATGGGTGAGATAATATCTCATATTAATTCATGTAGAGACTTAACCATGGCTTAAGATAATGTTTGGGTTGATAAATACCTACGATGAGACAAAACTAGTGGACTAAGTCAAGGTTACCACAAGCTTCTCCAAGCTTCTTAACCTTGACAATTTTCCACCTAATTTTGTTTTATCCTTAATAATTAAAACTCCACATTATCATTAGCATGGTGTGATTCTCATACACCCATGTAGCATGTAGCAATAAGCATGACACAATAATGTATATCACATATATATTGAATGTGCACAAGTGAGAAAAAGAAATGCTTGAGAAAATATTAGTTAATGAAAAATTAATATATCAAATATATAATCATACATTAAATTATTAAATCAACACTTGATTTAATAATCTGGCTATATCACATATAACCGACTAATATTATTTGTATCAACTTATCGAACCAACACTTGATTCGATAACCCAGCTATATCATATATAACCGACCGTATCTCATATCGCGAGAATAGAATACTATATCACATATGCGTATTAATCTCGGTCCTGCACATATCAAATATGTGCTCCTACTTCAGTTCGCCTGAGCCGGGAAACCTCTGTGTAGGACTCTAAAGACCCATCAATACGCCGGCAGTAGGTGATGATCATATCAGTCATCCATAAGCCATCAGCGGTACTAGCTCGACGTAACGGCTACCCGGATATTGAGCGATCAGAAGATCAACAAGCAAGCCTGCTCATACTCCTACGAATTTAATAAGTAACACTACCGTACAGTCCGGTCTTTTCGTCTGATATGTCGCATATCTAGTCTAGGAGTGGTTAACGTCAGACCCCAGTAACTTGATAAGTCGTGCCGATGTTAGGCCCATAACGGGTCGAGAAACTACTGATAACACTTACCGGAAAATCTCTATATCAGCCATGGCCAAAGACTTCCTGTTATAGCCAATCGAGCACAACGCAACATCAACCCCTAATACCAGGAGAGACGAAATCCCTCCTATCGCTCATTGCCTCCATATGACTCGGGATTGTACCCAAAAACCACCGTTTTGCACGTTCTCTTGAACGTGGTAAGGTAGAAATCAAAGAACAGTGGGAATCACACAAGACTCTATGACAATCTCGGGTCTACAGACTAACCTGTACCAGTATCACCAGAGAACTGCTATCTGACGATAGGTATAATACCAACTAGGAGTTCTCGGCGAGTCCTTTTCAGTGTACCCAGTCTCCACTGAGCACCCGTATACCATCTCTGATGTTAAACACCAATGGATATGGGATCATCCATCGCCCATCATATGGGTCAAGAAGGGTATACGCTAGCCTACTATGGAATATCGATGCCCTGTCTCGATACACCCTCGACTAGAAACTATTAAAGGATGAACTTGTGGACTACCCTGGCCCCACTAGTATGATCTCATCATAATACTGGTTGTCAAGTACATCCTAAAGTCTTTACCAACATGTGAGAGCAAGACAGTATCACAATACAAGTCTACATGTTAAGATAAAGAGCAACCAGATAGCATACTATCATGTCGAGCAAGAAATTCCTCTTTATATATGTCCAAGCATCCACTATAATATACAATCATGTACAATAATGGCCTCTAGGGCATACATACAACTAACAATCTCCCACTTGCTCTAAGGTCAGTTGTTGTAGTATCTCATACCCAACAACCCGAAGAGTCTCTCAAATTGTATCTGAGGTATGGCCTTCGTGAGTGGATCCGCCGTATTATTTTTCATGTCAACTCTCCTGATTGTTAGTTATATGTATGCCCTAGAGGCCATTATTATACATGTGATGTATATTATAGTGGATGCTTGGACATATATAGGGAGGACTTTCTTGCTCGACATGATAGTATACTATCTGGTTGCTCTTTATCTTAACATGTACACCTATTGTCTCTCTATTACATGTTGATAAAGCCCTTAGGATGAGTAATTGACTACCAGGATTATGATGCAGATCATACTAGTGGGGCAGAGGTATTCGGTAAGTACATCCTTTAAATGTTCCTAGTCGTGGGAGTATAGAGACGGGGTATCGATATTCCAGAGTAGACCAGCGTATGCTCTTCTTGACCCATATGATGGGCGATAGATGATCCCACATCCATTGGTGTTTGACATCAGAGAAGGTATACGTGTGCTCAGTGAAGACTGGGTACACTGGAAGGACTCGCCGAGAACTCCTTGATGGTATTATACCTATCGTCAGATAGCAGTTCTCTGGCGACACTGGTACAGGTTAGTCTGTCGACCCGAGATCGTCATAGAGTCTTGTGTAATTCCCACTGTACTTTGATTTCCACCTTACCATGTTCAAGAGATCGTGCAAAACGGTGGTTTTTGGGTACAGTCCCGAGTCACATGGAGGCAATGAGCGATAGGAGAGGATTTCGTCTCTCCCGGTATTAGGGGTTGATGTTACGCTATGCTTAATTGGCCATAACAGGAAATCCCTGTCCAGGTTGCTGAGATCTACCGGTAAGTGTTATCAGTAGTTTCTCGAACCGTTATGGACCTTACATCGGCATGACTTATCAGGCTATTGGGGTCTGACGTTATACCATCCCAGGCTATGATATGCGACATATCAGACGAAGAGACCCGACTGTACGGTAGTGTTACTTGATTGGATTCGCAGGAGTATGAGCAGGCTTGCTTGTTGATTTTCTAATCGCTCAATACCCGGGTGGCCGTTACGTTTAGCAGACCGCTTGCGGCTTGTGGGTGTTTGATATGATCATCACCTACTGCCGGCGTATTGACAAGTCTTTAGAGTCCTACACAGAGGTTTCCTGGTTCATGCTAAACGAAGTAGGAGCACATATGTGATATGTGCGGGACCGAGATTAATGCGCGTATATGATACCGCATTCTATTCTCGCGATATGTGATATCGGTCGGTTATATGTGATATAGCCGGTTTATCGGATCAAGTGTTGATTCGATAAAATGTTACATTTGATATTGGTTGGTTGTATGTGATATAGCCAGATTATTAAATCAAGTGTTGATTTAATAATTTGATGTATAATTATATATGTGATATATTAATTTACATTAACTAATATTTGCTCACTTAAAATTTTTTTTCTCACTTATGTACACTTAGTATATATGTGATATATATTAATGTACATTATTTTTGTGTCATGCTTGATGCCACATGCTTCTTGGGTGTATGAGACATACACCATGCTTATGATAATCTACGATTTTTATTTATTTAAGTAAATCACAAATTGGTGGTATTATGTCATGGCTAGAAAGTCGGAGAAGCTTGTTACTAACCATTGACTTAGTCCACTAACTTTGTTTTACATTAGATATTTATTAACCTAACTATTATTGTTAGCCATGGTTTATTCTCTACATGAGTTGGTGTATGACACTAACTCATCCATGGTTTCTATTCTCACCTCATGAGTTTCATTCTCATCTCCGCTTCATCTTCTTCTTCCTCATGAGAAAGATTGCTAGCTTTTCTATAAGTAAGGAAATATTGTGAGAAAAATAAATCTTAAGTGAGCCCAATTCGTACTTCATCATCCTATACTATATTAGCCATTTAGTTTAGGATGTTTGCTTCACTAATCTACCATTAGTGAAGAGGTAGCATGGGCTTGAGTCTTCTCGACGTAGATCATTTTCGGCCTCGAAGATTTCAAGCAAGCTTGTTCATTTCTTCATGTGAATCCTTACTAGAGTTCGGGTGTTCACTACTTGGAGTGAAGGGACTACTATATTGAGCTTTAGAAGTGAAGGACCGGTCTACAAAGGTTGTATTCCTCATTCACTTAGATATAAAGTTGTTTACATTGTTGTATCATCTAAATCTCTAGTTAAGATTCTAGGGTTAGGGTTCTTTAGTACGATAAATTTTTGAAATCGGCATGGTCGATGCCTTCCGAAGCCCAGCGGCCGCCTAGGGAACCCAGCAGTGGTATCAGAGACAAGCTAGAGAATTACACGATGTTTGTAGAATTACGAAACCGAAACAACTCCGAAACACACGAAATAAAATCTAGTTTCTGTCGAATTTTTTAAAGTGTCAAACTTTTTTTTAAGCAGTTGCAGAATGTTGCATGAGATGTAACATGAACACAATAGAAATTTGAGTCCTCTTCGCCGGATTTTGGCCAACCGCATGTGATGTTTTTCCGGCCTGGCCGGTTCTGTAGGGTCTTCAGGGCTTCAAACTTTTATCGTGTTCCAGGCTCTGGGTTTTGGTGTTTCAGGGGTTGCTTATTTTTGCTAATTTTGCATGTGATGTTATCTTTGTGCAAAGGCAATTCGGAGTGTTTCGTAGCCGTAATTCTAACATCATTTTGGGTTATTTAGACGACGTTAAAAAGTTCGAACTGATCTCAATAACCCATATTTTCCCTCGCTGGAAATTTTCCAAGAGTTGGATTTTTTCCAAGTTTAAAATCTTCAGAAAATCATGCAAGCGATTCTGTGGTCTCTCTAGAAGAACAATACCCAAACTCGACTTTTTGGATCACGGAACCGTGGTCCTACTCTAGGGTTTGTGGCAGTTTCGCGGCGACATGAGTGAGGCATGGGTCGGCCCTTCTATGGGTGGTTCATAGGTGCTGTGGCATGTTCTGCGTACCTTTTAAATTCCGCTCAAGTGTTGAGCTCTTTAGGAAGTTTTGGGTGTTTGTTAATTCGATCGAAAAGTTTAACATCGTCTAGTTATATGTGATTGTGATACAATACTTGGAATCCACAGTAATTAGTTATGTGATAACTAGTTTGAATTTTATAAATCTAGCAATTTAGTCTAATTTGATCGGTTGCCACGAAATTTTGATGTGGATCAAAAGTCCGTCGCAATTACATAGTGTACGCGGATATATAAGTCGATGTCGCGCACCCCACATGTTCGCGGGGAGGTGGAATTTGAAAAAAAATGATTTTTACGAGCTTCGCAACACCGACTAGAACCAAGGATCGTTCATAAACTTTAGCTAGCAAACTACTTGAGTTTTAACTACTCGAATACAAAGTTATACCTCACGATACATGTCCTTCGGGTCTTCATCACTGTCCTCCTTGTCTACGTAGGCTCCAAGGATCGATCCGGATCGTAGCAACCTCCACGGCCTCCTCGAGTCGAAGACGATCCACCCGAGTGTCTATAGTCCGAGCTCCACCTCAAAACCGAGGTAACTAGGGCAACAAGCTTGCTAAACATGATGTCCTAGATGATGTAGAGTATGAAAATGGATTTATTTGTCTCTTGAAACCCTAATTTACTCAACTCATGAGACCTTAAGGGTTTTCTAGTGAGGAGGAAGAAGAAGAGCTAGCATGAGAGCTCACTTGAGGAAAGAGAAAGAATTTTGATAAATGATAATCCAAATGAAAATGAGATGGCTACCCTTGATATGACCACCCACATGGAATCCAAAAATATCTCACCAAAATATCTAGCTCACAAAATATGTAAGTCAAATA
The DNA here is from genome assembly GCA_030015575.1 of Agapanthus africanus. Taxonomy (NCBI): domain Eukaryota; kingdom Viridiplantae; phylum Streptophyta; class Magnoliopsida; order Asparagales; family Amaryllidaceae; genus Agapanthus; species Agapanthus africanus. The sequence continues at coordinate 216,801,119 of CM057337.1, read as the reverse complement.
GTCAACCCAAGTCAAGTGGTCAAGCCAAGTTAAAAGGTCAAACAAAGTCAAGTAGTCAAAACTAGTTGCCATGTCTCAATAATTATTTACAAAAATAACAAATACTTTCCTCCACCTCATAATTCTTTTAATCAAGTAAATGGTCAAAACCCTAATGAGGTGTCTTCTTCTTTACTCCTCTCATCCGTATATACATACCCGCGTTCGTGTTCCGAGAAACACGAATACAAAGAGATGAAACTGATCCATCAATATAATACTAAGATCTGGCTTAAACCAAAGCCCACTAGTATTATCCGCCCGAACATCATACGCGCACAAGTTCACGTAAGTGATCGAAGCCCTGCCGTAAAACCATACGGCCACTACACCTTTTGCCCAGTGCAGGGAAACTCTCTATGTGGGACTCTAAAGACTCGACACTACGCTGGCAGTGGGTTTAACCGCAGGCCGCAAGCGGTACTAGCTGCACATAACAGTCTCCAAGTAGATTTCGATAAGAAGGCCGATGAGGAAAACCCATCCGAACTCCTACTGAGCCTGAATGTGACAATCTCTGTACAGTCCGGTCTGTTCGTCTAAGAGTATCGCATATCGGGCCTAGGGGCGGTAAACGTCAGACCCCTAATAGCGGTATAAGTCGTGCCGGAGAGTAGCCCAATACACCCTGAGATACTACTGGAATACCTATCATTAAATCTCGCTTGCCTTGGCCAAGGACTTTGTGTAATGGCCTTCCGAACACAGTGCGGTATCAACCCCCAATATCGGGAGAGACGAATCCTATCTAACCGCCATTGTCTCCAAGTGCTTCGGGACTGCACCCAACTACTACCTATTTGCATGACTCCATTGAGCCGTGGTAGTGTAGTAATCAAAGTACAGTGGGAACACACTTGAGGCGAAGCAGCAGTGTCAAGTCGACGGACTAAGCTGTACTCATGTCACCTGGGAACTGCTACCCGACGATAGGTATAATACCTACCAACAGTTCCCGACGAGTCCTGTCCAGTGTACTCATAACCTAATGAGCACCTGCATACTATCTTTAGTACGATGTACTAATAGCCGTGGGACAGACCATCTCCCCTGCTGGGATATGAAGCGTATACACTAGTCTACTCCGGAGTATCGATGCCCCGTTTCGATAATCCTACAACTAGGGACCTGTATAGGATGTGCTTATAGACTACCCAGCCCCCATTAATGTGACTGCCATCACAACGCTGGTAATCAAGCAAAGATCCTAAGGGCTCTACCAATATGTATAAGCGATATGCTATGAAAACACATGCACATATTGAGGTAGAAACAAACCAGGTAGCATAATACCATTTCGAGAAAGACTGTTACTATATCCGTGTATGTCCCAAGCTCCCATTATGTAATATACAATCCAGTATGATACAATAATGGCCTCTAGGGCATATATCACTAACAGGATACTCGTCGGGTAACCTTACTAGAAAGCCACGCCCCATAGCCCCGACCAAGTGACTGTAGGAGAACCCCGTCGCCAAAAGCATCCGTTCAGGTGCTCGCGGCCGCGGCGTTCCGCCTAAGTGCACTTCGTCGACGGCATCGGGGGTGCGGCCGTCTACTAAAGTTTCCGACGAGCATTTGATCAGGTTATCGGGAATCTTGTTGAATTACCCGACTGGTTATTAGAAAGTGTTTTCAATATCGAGACTAATATGCGGGGTTTATAATTGTTAGGCATGTGATGTCTAAGGAATTCATTTCGTAAGGCATGAAATCCAAAGTATGTGATACATTGGGTTTATGATGTCTAAGGTGGTTGCGGATTCCAATTGTTGTAGTTTTTCACTTTCTTTTCTGCGACCGTAGGTGTAATATGTGGTGTATCACCGGTTTCGTTGCTATATGTCAACGAGAATTGGGATACGCATATTTACTTACGTTGATGACATGTGATGTTATGTGTTGCTGTGATATGTTATATTGGATCGTCGTGTTCTGAATAGCCGGTTTTTTTTATGTGAGATGAGAGTTTTTCATTTTCATTCATGTAATAGCTTGTATGTAATATTCTTTATTGGGGCACTTCCGGGTTGAGGATGATGTCACTATTGATGTATATTATTTACTTTTCCGCATTAGGATAGACCCAAGGCGGGGAGCATAAGTAACCGGGTTCTAGGATCCAGTGGGAGACCATCTCGAGGAGTCGAGACTAGGTCTCCTAACTATAGGATTGGTAGGGTTGCTTGTCGCTCTCGTAGGGGTCTAGGGATGCGGGTTTGGCTATTCATCGAGACCGTGGAATCCGTGTTTTTTACTGGCTTAATTTAAAACACAAAATTCCTAGTATATGCAATATTTCATATGTGTTCTTCTGCTGCTGATGTTCTGTGATGTGATCACTTGATATTCTGAGACGAATGCTTATATTATTATTATATATACGATATATAATAACTATTGCTGTTTTCGTTTCTTCTGTAATTTAGGAAGCATATATGACGGGAGTTCATTAATGAGATTAATGAAAGAAAAAGAAACCTAAAGATATTGCAGAATCTTGTTTTAAAAACTGGTAGCTCTAGTTCTTGCTTTGCATAGAGGTATTCCTTGTAGAATATCCAGCACCTTATTCGATAAGGAGAGAGCCGAGATTCCTTCACCGGGAGTGACCTCTTTAGTGAAACTAGCAGATACTACAACCTACTCGGTTTATCTTATGATTGCTTTTTTAGTTCATATTTTGCATAATGGTATTTGTGAAATATCCTACACCTTATTCGATAAGGAAAGAGCCGAGATCCCTTCACCAGGAGCGACTTCTTTAGCAAAACTAGTAAAAGCCTAAAAAACACTCCTTTTCAAAATCACTCGATCCTACAACGATATCAAGTTCATTACGCAAAAGGTTTTCTTAAAAACCTGTCGTTGCCCTCCGTCATTTCAGATAAGTAATATTTAGTAATCGAGCTGCGTTTGTTGACCTTAGCCACGGCGTAGTGTGCGGTAGCTAATTAGTGCTTATCTGCAGCATATGATGCGATTGAGTTAGGGTAGTCGTACGGCTTTGTTGACCTTAGCCAAGGGTCGTATGGGTGGGTTTAATTCAATCATGAAATGACGGATTGAACTTGGCTAGCGCTTATGATTTTTTGACCATATTCAAGGACATAAGTTGCTAGGGGCAAAATATTATCGGCAAATTTCAAGTGTTGAAATTTGCAATGAGATTGCATACCTTCTATGAGATAGTTGGATCCCGATACCCACTGCGAGGAAGAGTTACTCCTGGGAGAGTTTTACACATTACAATTAGCCGATCAAGTAGGTGTCTAGAAAGGTGTTAACGGGGTTACGCCCCTGGGAAAATGAGGTTTATTTTAATTACGTCCGTGCGAAAGCACGGAGAACCTCCCTCAAAGTACCGACACTGGCCTGGCCGAAAGATTGACGAACTTATAGGGTGTAATTAATCCCGGCTAGTCTTACCTTTTAGGGTTTGAAAGAAGATATGATAAAAACAGTGGGAGCCATCCTGATTAGATAAAATAATAACCAATCTGATCTTGTAAGAGCACACGCAGAGTGCTTTCTTCTCTCTCTCTCTCTCCTGGTAGCGACCATGTCACGCTTTAATCAAGATAATAATATAGATGCATTGACCGAACCTGCTTATTATACTAAGCTGGGGAACGTTGGTTCCACTCTATCTTATAATTGTTATAAGTCCGAGCAGGAAATAGGGGAATATCCGGATTTCCACATGACCCAATCGAGAAATAAGCATGTTGATGTATATTCTTCGGGTGTGTTCATTACCAAGGACTGTTTCTCAGCATCCTCTACGTCCTAGGTATGAGATACCGGATTAGCATCCTACATATGTAAGAGTTATATGGGCTATAGAGAGGTAGAGAACTGAGATTGGGTGATATATCTCTACGTCTTAGAGAATGGTGCAATTGTTGCAGCCAAATCAGTTAGCAAATATCACCTTGTATTACCAAATGGTAAATACATTGATTCTGAACGAATGTTCTTACATACCGAACCTGATATACAACATTGCATCAGATTCTTTATTAAGTTAAAGAAGGATATAATTCTGTATTGGAGGATAATGTTGTGAACATTTTCCTAAATCAAGAGTTGATTAGATCAGGCACGTTATGTAATGGCATATACATTCTAAATCAAACCACAATTCAAAGTATGTAGAACACACACAAGAAGAGAAGCTCAGAAATGAACGTATCCTTCTTATGGCATTGTAGACTAGGTTATATCAATGCAACACGACTAGTTAAGTTACATAAGGATGAATATGCGAACCTGTTCGAATTTTCATCTTATGATACTTGCCAGTCTTGTCTCAAAGGTGAAATAACCAATACCCTGTTTACTGGAAACAGAGAAAGAGTTACTGAACTCTTGGGACGCATACATGATGATGTATACGGTCCTATGTCTATGAATGCCAGGGTTGGTTCTTTGTACTTCATTATATTCATCGACGATCTCTCAAGATTCGGACATGTGTTCCTGTTGAAACGCGAGTCTGAATCTTTTGCGAAATTCAAGGAATATAAGCTTGAAGTTGAGAACCAGACAGGTAGAAGTATTAAGTTCTATGATGTTATAGAGGTTCTCTAGCACCATCCTAGGTTATGGGTTGCATCACACATGCTATAACAAAAATTTAGGGGGTGCTAAACAATTCCAACTATGAATCGAACTAGAAAAATAGAGTAACAACAACTAGTAATATATACTACAAGTGTCTAACACTAAGAGGTAAGTGATACAACCTTTGTAGACCTCCTGTTTTGTGACACCTTGGATCAAGTAGGGTTTGAATCGGTTCGCTTGAGTCCTTCCGAGTCCACGATGATCCACCACGAAGTCCCTTTGCACAAGCTCCTAGCTCCACTTGATCTATGAAGAGGTGAAGCAAACAACCTACACTAATGGGCTAGACTAGTATAGATTAATGATGTGGGTTTGGATCTCACTCAAAAACCTTTTCTTTTTAAGTTCTTCCCTTACTTTTGAAACCCTAGAGAGCTTGAAGGAGAGAGAGGAAGAAGGAGATGGAGGCTAAACTTGACTCAAGTAAAGATAATGATAATATGAAACATAATCCCAAGTGAATGAGAGTATGCCATGCTTAACTATGGTTATAAAATATCTAGATATTTTGTAACTTGAGGTTAAGCAAAACCACGGGCTAAAACCATGGGCAATGAAACCATGGTATTGACTTTGTCAACCCAAGAAAGGAGAGTTGAATAGTCAACCATGATTTAATTTCCATTTTTCTTTTCTCAAATTATCAAAATATACATATATTTGTTACCATTTGAGTCTTGCATTGCCACCACCAATGTATCATCAACCATGACACATGTATGCTTGCATGTGTGCATCTATATCAACATATACATGCACTTATGCATGCATCATAAAGAAATAGGTTTTAATAAATGAGCTAATGGACTAAATATTAAATCAACACTTGATTTAATAACCCGTTCATATCACATACGACCCGTCCAATAGTAAACGCCCGATTAAAATACGGTATCCAATACACGCATTTAATCGAGCTCCCGCGCATATGACATATGCACCCCACATCTTTTCGCCTGAGCTAGGAGACCCCTTTGTGGGGCTCTAAGACTCGTCAATACGCTAGCAGTAGGCAGTGATCATATCACATACCCACAATCCGTCAGTGGCACAAGCTGTACGTAACGGCTCCTAGGTATTGAGCGATAAGAAGAAAAACGAGCGAACATGCTAAAACTCCCATCGAGCCAACTGTCAACACTTACCGTACAGTCCGGTCTCTTCATCAAATATGCTGCATATCGAGTCTAGGAATGGCATCATCGAACCTAATAACTCAATAAGTCATGCCGGTATATGGCTCATAACAGATCGAGAAACTACTGATAACTATCAGTAAATCTCAGTAGCCCTGGCCAGGGACTTCCTGTTATAGCCAATCGTGCATAGCGCAACATCAACCCCAATACTGGGAGAGACGAAACCCCTCCTATCGCTCATTGCCTCTGTGCCTCAGGACTGTACCCAAAATCCACCTGTTTGCACGACTCGGTAGAGCCGTGGTAGGGTGGAGATCAAAGTACAGTAAGAGGACACACAAGAATCTATGACGATCTCGGGTCTACCGACTAACCTGTACTAGTGTCACCTGAGAACTGCTATCTGACGATAGATATAATACCACAGAGGAGTTCTCGGCGAGTCCGTTCAGTGTACCTCGTCTCACTGAGCACCCGTATACGGTGTTTGGTGTCACCACACCAATGGATATGGGATCATCCATCGCCCATCATATGAGAAAAGTAACGTATACGCTAGTCTACTCTGGTAATATCGATGCCCAGTCTCAATACACCCATGACTAGGAACATTTCAAGGATATGCTCATAAACTACATATGTCCCACTAGTATGATCCACATCATAATCTCAGTAGTCAAGCAAATATCTTAAGGGCTTTATCAACATGTACCAAATGAGTGAAAGCATGATCAAATGAACATGTCAAGATAAAGTACAACCAGATAGCATACTATCATGTCGAGCAAGAATACCCCCTGAATATATATATATATGTGTGTGTGTGTGTGTGTGTGTGTGTGTGTGTGTGTGTATACCGGTACATATACTATCAAATAATGGCCTCTAAGGCATATATATATATCCAAAAATCTCCCACTTGCACTAAGCGCAATTATTGGCGTATCTCATACCCAACATCTCAAAATGTCACTCATGCTGCGGCAGAGGGAGGGCCTTGGTGAGTGGATCCGCGGTGTTATCCTTTGTATCTACTCTCCGAATCTCGATCTCGCGGCGATCAACTATCTCCCGGATAAGATGATATCGCCTAAGGATGTGTCTGGATCGCTGATAGGACCTGGGCTCTTTGGCCAACGCCATATCCCCATAATTATCACAATACAATGTTATTGAATCAATAATGGTCGGAACTACTCCTAGCTCCGAGATGAACTTCCTCATCCAGACGGCTTCCTTAGCAACATCATTTGCAGCAATATACTCAGCTTCCATCGTGGAGTCTGCAACGGTATCCTGTTTGGAACTCTTCCAACATACCGCCCCTCCATTGAGGGTAAACACAAACCCTGAGGTAGATTTACCGTCATCTTTATCACTCTGTAAGCTCGAATCGGTAAAGGCCACCATTTGGAGATCCCCGTTACCATACACCAAGAACATTTCTTTAGTCCTTCGCAAGTACTTAAGAATGTTCTTCACTGCTGTCCAGTGATTCTCCCCTGGGTTGGATTGATACCTGCTTACTACACCTAGTGCATAAGCTACATCAGGACGTGTACATAACATCGCATACATTATAGATCCTACAGCAGAAGCGTAGGGTATAATGCTCATGCGAGCTCTCTCTTCATCAATCTTTAGGAAAAAGTCCTTGGAGAGAGTGACTCCATGACTAGCGGGTAAGGCACCCCGCTTGGAGTCTTCCATACTAAACCTCTTTAGGATGGTGTTAATGTACCTGGTTTGGGACAATCCCAACAACCGTTTAGATCTATCTCTATAGATCTTCATGCCCAATATGTACGAGACATTACCCAGGTCCTTCATGGAGAACCTTTGTGATAAGAACAGTTTGACCGATTGTAGCATAGGAACATCGTTTCCTATCAGAAGAATGTCATCCACGTACAATACGAGGAATGTGACAGTACTCCTTACAATCTTCTTATAAACACAAGGTTCATCTGGATTTTTGACGAAATCAAACTCTTTGATAACATCATCAAAACAGATGTTCCAACTCCGTGATGCCTGCTTTAATCCATAAATGGATTTAAGTAACCTACATGCTTTTCCGCTGCTCCCACTATCAATGAAGCCCTCTGGCTGATCCATATAAACGCATTCTTCTAAATCACCATTTATAAAAGCAGTTTTAACATCCATCTGCCAGATTTCATAGTCGTAGTGAGCAGCAATAGCAAGTAGGATCCGAATGGATTTAAGCATGGCTACAGGAGAAAAGGTTTCGTCATAGTCCAATCCTGGTCTTTGTCGAAATCCTTTCACCACAAGCCTTGCCTTATAAGTCTCCACCTGCCCATCTACACCGATCTTTCTTTTAAAGATCCATTTGCACCCTACGGGTTTTACCCCAGTGGGTACAACATCTACAGTCCATACTTTGTTGGTGTACATAGACTCCATTCCAGATCTCATGGCATCCAGCCACTTCACAGAGTCACCACTCGTGATAGCTTGCTCAAAACTGGTAGGGTCATCATCATCCATGATGCAATCTTCTCCGTCACCATCTACGAGAAAACTGTAGTATCTTCCCGGTGGGTGAGAAGTCCTACCAGATCTACGGAGTGGCTAAGGTTCATTAGGTTCTGTTGCAACTTCAGGTTCAACCAAGTCGTCATTTGTAACTTGTGTCTCTAGAACCTCTTTTAGATCTACCACATTGCCATCAGCATCATTTGGAAAAATCTCATTTTCTAAAAACGTGGCATACTGAGAAACAAACACCTTTTGTTCCTCCTTGTGGTAGAAAAGATACCCAAACGAATGTTTCGGATATCCCACAAATATACACTTGACCGATCGTGTCTCGAGTTTGTCTGGATTCTGCTTTTTAACAAAAGCCGGACAACCCCGAATCTTAACTCGTTTAAGAGATGGTCACTTCCCATACCATATCTCATATGGAGTGGTAGACACGGTCTTGGTTGGAACTTTGTTCAATAGAAAAGCTGCAGTCTCTAATGCATGCCCCCAAAAGGAGAGGAGCAACTCAGCATCATTCATCATGGATCATACCATATCTAATAGGGTTTGATTCCGCCGCTCTGACACACCGTTGTACTGTGGTGTGTAAGGGGGAGTGAGCTGAGAGAGAATCCCATTCTCTTTTAGGAAGTTCGAAAACTCTGTACTAAGATATTCTCCACCTCGATCTGATCGAAGTATCTTGATGCTCAATCATATTTGCTTTTTTACTTCAAGTTTGTACTCCTTGAATTTCTCGAAAGCTTCATACTTATGCTTTCATAAAAACACATGACCGAATCTCGAGAAATCATCAGTGAAAGTTATGAAGTAAGAAAAACCGCCTCTCGCATGTGTAGAAATTGGCCCACATACATCACTATGTATGAGGCCCAAGAGCTCTGTAGCTCTTTCTCCGTGTCCAGTAAATGGAGTTTTGGTCATTTCCCCTTTGATACAAGACTGACAAGTCGCATAAGATTTATACTCAAAAGGATTTAAATATCCATCTTTATGAAACATGTTTAGTCTTGTTTCATTAATATGACCAAGTCTACAATACCAAAGAAAAGCTTCATTTATATCTGAAAATTTTCTTTTATTTGTGTGTTGTATGTTGAAAACTGTGTGTTGATTTAGGACGTATATCCCGTTATTAAGTATACCGGAACCAATCAACTCTTGATTAAGTTTAATGTTCATAATATTATGCTACAATACAAAATGATATCCTTCATTGTCTAACAAAGAAACGGATATTATATTACAAAGCATGCTTAGTACAAAATAACATGGGTTCAAAACCAATATACAACCCGATGGCAACCCTAGGTGATACTCTCCCACTGAAACTGCATGAACATTGGAACCATTTCCAACTCGAAGAGTGTGATCACCGGTCTTCAAAACTCTACTATTTCTCAAGCCCTGCACAGAATTGAAGATATGAGAACCCAAACCGGTATCCAATACCCAGGAAGCAGAGTTTATAGAAAAACAGTTTTCAGTCACAAACACACCTGAAGCAGAAGTATCACCATGCTTCTTCTTCTTAAGATCAGCAATATACACGGTATAGTTTCGCTTCCAATGCCCCGTCTTCTTGCCATAAAAACTTTCTCCTTTTCCCGACTCCGCAGCTCTGGATTTGTCTTTCCCCTTTGCCTTCTTGATTTCACCTCTCGGCTTGGTGGATTTCTTCTTGTTCCTTCCCTTGCCCTTGGCTTTTAGGACAGAAGAGGAAGATTGTCCAACAAGCAGAGAGGGATACTTCGCCTTAAGCGTGCTCTCCACATTTCTCAACATATTGAGAAGTTTGGGTAGTGACTTCTCTATGTTGTGCATGTTGAAATTCACTATGAATGGAGCAAAGGCAGAGGGAAGAGACTGTAGAACAATATCCGTATATTGCTCGTTATCCATTTTCCATCCAAGGCCCTCAAGCTCTTCAATAAGAGCTATCATCTTCAAAACGTGATCACCTACTGAAGTGCCAGGAGCCATCCACATCTGAAACAGCTTTCGAGATGCTTCGTATCGTAAGATATGAGATTGCTCCCCATACAACTCTTTTGTATGGAGAAAGATGGATTGAACATCTATCTCCTCATGCTGCTTTTGATGTGTATTGTCCATCGATGCAAGCGCGAGGCATTTAGCAGTAGCACAGTCAAATACCACATTTTACGGATCTCCCCATCCTCTACAGAAGATTCGGGGCCTGGTTTGGGCGGGGCTGAGGCAGTGAGGACATATGATACTTTATCATATGTGAGAGAAATATTAATGTTCCTCAACCAGTCTTTATAGTTCGGCCCGGTAAGCTTATTTTTCTCTAATAGTAGCTTAAGTCCAGTCATGGTTATCTGCCATTAGGAGAGAGAAAAGAATACACTCGGCGAAAGCTCTTGCAAAGATCGGATTGGTTATTTATCTTATCTAATCGATGTCTCCCACTACTTTTATCAAATTTTCCTTCAAACCTTAAAAGGAAAAATATAGCGATGATTAATTATATTCTACAACTTCGCTAACCGTTCAGCTAGGCCAGTGCCGGTACTTCTGAGAGAGGTTCCCCGTACTTTCGCACGGACCTAATTTAAATAAACCTAATTTTCCCAGAGGCGTAGCCCCGTCGACACCTTTCTAGACACCTAATGAGTTAGCTAATTGTAAAGTGCAAAATTCTCCCGGGAGCAACTATTGCTCACAGTGGGATCGGGATCCTACTATCACATAGAAGGTATGCAATCTCATTGCAAATTTTAACATTTGAAACTCCCGATATGGTTTTTACCCCTAGCACTTATGACCTTAATTATAGTCAATATATCATAAGAACTAGTCAAGTTCTTCCCGTCATTTCATGATTAACTAGACCCACCCTTATGACCCTTAACTATAGTCAACATAATCATATGAATGTCCTAACTAATCGCATCATATGCGGTGTAGGAAGACATCACTTAGCTACCGTACACTGCGCCTTAACTATAGTCAAAATACGCAGCACGAATACCAAGTACTCTACTTCCTAAAATGACGGAGGGTTGCGTATAGTTTTTAAGAAAACCTTTAACACTTCGAACTTGATATCGTTGTAGAATCTAATGGTTTAAAAAGGAGTGGCTTAAGCTCCGCCTTTTGAAATCTTTCTTTTTCATAAAAAGCCGAGTAGGTTTCAAATCTGATTCTACAACAACTTTTAGGTTTCTTTTTGTTTACATTAATCTTATTAATGTAGTCCCATCATTTAAGTCCTTAAGCCATTACAGAAAAGAAACGAAAATAGAACGTACGCTTATACCATCCACATTCGCCACAATATCCCGTTATGTACCGTTAGGTTACTTAACTAACGACATAGAGGGGTGGACTAGCGTGGATGCAAAATATAAGCAACGTTTATTATATATCGTATATATAATACATCATTCGTCTCAGCATATAAAGAGATCACATCACAGAATATCAACAGCAGAAGCATATATATGAAAATACAGGATATACTAGGAGGTCCGTATTTTGTATTTTGCCAATAATAGAAAATACGGATTCCACGGTCGCGATGAATTGCCAAGCCCACACCCCTAGACCCCTACAAGAGCGTCAAGTGACCCTACCAATTCTAGAGTTTAGGAGACCCGGTCTCGACTCCTCGAGATGGCCTCCTACTGAACCCTAGAAACCGGTCACTTGTGCTCCCTTCCTTGGGTCTATCCTAATTCGGAAAAGTAAATAATATACAACAATGGTGACATCATCCTCAACCCGGAAGTTCCCCAATAAAAGAATATTACATACAATTAATTTTACATGAATGAAAAGAAAAACTCTCATCTCACATAAAACCCCCGGCTATTCATTCACGACGATCCTGCACATCATATCTCAGCAACACATAATATCATATATCATCAACGTAAGCAAGTATGCGTACCCTAATTGTCGTTGATGTATAGCAACGAAACTGGCGATACACCACATACTACACTTACGGTCTCAGAAAAGAAAGTGAAAAACTACAACAATTGGAATCAATACTGCCTTTAGACATCATAAATTAGGAATATCACATATTCTGGATTTCATGCCTAACAATGCAAATCTTATATTTAGGTTTCAACTATGAAAATACCTTTTCAAAAGAAGTCGGGTAATTCAACAAGATTCCCGATTCTACCGAGGCCAAAATATTAGATTTACACGCAACTAATTACTTTTCACAAAACTAATTAGTGTAGATTCCAATTATTGTATTGCATTCACAAATATCTAGACAATGTTAAACGTTTCGATCGAGTCAACAAACACCCACAAATTACCCCGAAAGTTCAACACTTGAGCGAAGTTAAAATACCCAAAACACGCTACAGTGCCTATGGACCAACCGTAGAAGGGTCAACCCTTGCCTCACCTATGGAGCCATAGGACTACGGCAAACCCGAAGGTTCGACCGCGGTTTTATGGTCATAGAATCGAGTTATGGTTACGTTCCTCTAGAGGGTCCATATGGTTACTTGCATGAACATTCAAATATATTTAACTTAAGAAATTCCAAAACTTGGAAAATTTCCAGCGAGGCTAATGGGAGGGCAGGTGATTGATATTCATTCGAACTGTTAAACATCGTCCAAGTTACCAAAACAATGTTAAAATTACGACTAAAAAATACTCCGAATAAGCCCCTAAGCAAAATTAACATCACAAGAAATTTTGGGCTAAACAAACAACACGTGAAACCCCAAAAACTACAGACCAGAGCACCAGGGGAAAACGAGGCATTTTTGAAGCAGGGGCCGGCCAGCTCGAGAAAAAGAGGCATGTGGCCGGTTTTTTATGGTGGATTTTTTCCTCGTTTTTCTCCAGTGTTCTTAGTACAGCATATGTAAACTTCTGCAGTTGCTAAAAAATTTTTTCGAGCCCGTTTTAAAATCGACAGAGAGCTTAATTTCAGGGTTGCAGAAATTGTTAATTCGGAGTTGTTTCGGTTTCGTAATTAATCAAACATCGTCTAAGTTTCTAGTTTGGCTCTGATACCACTGTAGGGGTTCTCTAGAACCACCTAGGTTATGGGTTGCATCACACATGCTATAAAAAAATTTAGGGGGTGCTAAACAATTCCAACCATGAATCGAACTAGAAAAATAAAGTGAAAACAACTAGTATCATATACTACAAGTGTCTAACACTAAGAGGTAAGCGATACAACCTTTGTATACCTCCTCTTTTGTGACTCCTTGGATCAAGTAGGGTTTGAACCGGTTTGCTTGAGTCCTTCCGAGTCCATGATCATCCACCACGAAGTCCCTTTGCACAAGCTCCTAGCTTCACTTGATCTATGAAGAGGTGAAGCAAACAACCTACACTAATGGGCTAGACTAGTATAGATTGGTGATGTGGGTTTGGATCTCACTCAAAAACCTTTTCTTTTTAAGTTCTTCCCTCACTTTTGAAACCCTAGAGAACTTTAAGGAGAGAGAGGAAGAAAGAGATGGAGGCAAAACTTGACTTAAGTAAAGATAATGATAATATGAAACATAATCCCAAGTGAATGAGAGTATGCCATGCTTAACTATGGTTACAAAATATCTAGATATTTTGTGACTTGAGGTTAAGTAAAACCATGAGCAATGAAACTATGGTATTGACTTTGTCAACACAAGAAAGGAGAGTTGAATAGTCAACCATGATTTAATTGCCATTTTTCTTTTCTCAAATTATCAAAATATACATATATTAGTTACCATGTGAGTCTTGCATTGCCACCACCAATGTATCATCAACCATGACACATGTATGCTTGCATGTGTGCATCCATATCAACATATACATACACTCATGCATGCATCATAAAGAAATAGGTTTTAATAAATGAGCTAATGGACTTAATATTAAATTAACACTTCATTTAATAACCCGGTCATATCACATATGACCCGTCCAATAGTAAATGCCCGATTAAAATACGGTATCCAATACACGCATTTAATCGAGCTCCCGCGCATATGACATATGCACCCAACATCTTTTCGCCTGAGCTAGGAGACCCCTTTGTGGGACTCTAAGACTCGTCAATACGCTAGCAGTAGGCAGCGATCATATCACATACCCACAAACCGTCAGTGGCACAAGTTGTACGTAACGGCTCCCAAGTATTGAGCGATCAGAAGAAACACGAGCGAACCTGCTAAAACTCCCATCGAGCCAACTGTCAACACTTACCGTACAGTCCGGTCTCTTCATCAAATATGCTACATATCGAGTCTAGGGATGGCATCGTCGAACCTAATAACTCAATAATTCATGCCGGTATATGGCTCATAACAGATCGAGAAACTACTGATAACACTTATCAGTAAATCTCAGCAGCCCTGGCCAGGGACTTCCTGTTATAGCCAATCGTGCATAGCGCAACATCAACCCCAATACTGGGAGAGATGAAACCCCTCCTATCGCTCATTGCCTCTGTGCCTCGGGACTGTACCCAAAATCCACCTGTTTGCACGACTCAGTAAAGCCGTGGTAGGGTGGAGATTAAAGTACAGTGAGAGGACATACAAGACTCTATGACGATCTCGGTTCTATAGACTAACCTGTACCAGTGTCACTTGAGAACTGCTATCCGACGATAGATATAATACCACAGAGGAGTTCTCGGCGAGTCCGTTCAGTGTACCTCGTCTCACTGAGCACCCGTATACGGTCTTTGGTGTCACCACACCAATGGATATGGGATCATCCATCGCCCATCATATGGGACAAGTAACATATACGCTGGTCTACTATGATAACATCGATGCCCAGTCTCGATACACCCACGACTAGGAACATTTTAAGGATATGCTCATAAACTACATATGTCCCACTAGTATGATCTACATCATAATCTCAGTAGTCAAGCAAATATCCTAAGGGCTTTATCAACATGTACCAAATGAGTGAAAGCATGATCAAATGAACATGTCAAGGTAAAGTACAACCATATAGGATACTATCATGTCGAGCAAGAATGTCCCCTGAATACACACACACACACACATACCGGTACATACACTATCAAATAATGGCCTCTAGGGCATACATATATCCAATAGATGTGATCGAGGAGGAGAATAATTGCGCATAGAGTTCCTGGAGTTTCTAAACAGAGAATGGGATTCTCTCTCAGCTTACTCTTTCGTACACCACAGCACAAAGGTGTATCGGGGCGGAGGTATCGCACCCTATGAGATATGGCGCGTTCTATGATGAGTACTGCTGAGTTGCCTGTTTCCTTTTGGTGTTATGCACTTGAGAAGCTGCATACCTATTGAATGGGGTTCCAACCAAATCAGTGCCTGCCATTCCATAGATATGGTTTGGGAAGAGACAATGTCTTAAACGAGTTAAGATATGGGGTTGTCCAGTGTTCACACCAGAATATTGTATTTAATACCGCCCATTCTTCTGCTCGTTTGTTTATAGGCAGGTGCTTTTGATCCGTGTTTGCTACATATTTACAGGTTACAGGTCCCTAGTCCAAAATAACGCAAATCATACAAAATCTCCACAGTTACGCCAAAATACAGAACATCTTTTGCCGACAGATAAAAACCGGGTTCCGGTCATCCATATCCGTCCAGTGCCGCTTACCAGTTCAAGAGACAAAACAAAGAACAGTTTTCATTCGTGCCTCGGACAAGCACAGAGCACGAGAGGGGCGGCACAAGATTCAATGGGTGCACGGAGGTCGAGGGAGATAAGGTCAAATGAATTAAAAATGAAGCCATTTTGGACTGTTGCAAATCTGAAGAAACTTTGGAAGCAATTTGAAATTTGGGACATGTAGAACAACATAAGATAGAAACACAAGGAATCCCAGAAAATACAAGACTCCAATTCCACAAAACCGCGGCGGAAACGCCGCCAAATGTTGGTTTTTGCGGCGGTTCCGCCGCGGTTTCGTGTTATCATCTGACCAAACTTTGGGGTTATTTTGGTCATTGTATTTGGGCTAAGAATTTAGCCCTAGGGTTTCAGCTCTCTGCCTATAAATAGCCCAGTTTTGTGCCAAGTAAAGGAATGCTTCTTTTAGTTAGAATTAGTGTAGTTTAGTTTGTATCTTCTTCTTCCTCTTCATTTATTCTCCAGTATAGTGAGAGCTTTTGAGTGGAAAATCAGTGAAGATGAGGGTTTTTATTTAACTTGTATCTTTTAATTCTTGTATTGTAATTTTAATTCTTAAGTGTAATTTTGTTTCTTGTTGTTAAGTAGTTGTTGATATTTCTTTGATTGTTTTATTTTCCTTCCCTTCTTATCCGTATTATTTTCAAGCCATGATACTCGACGGAGTTTCTTGTTTAGGTGAGGACCCAAGTAGTTAGCTTGTAAAATCGTATTTTTCCTTTCTTACTTTGCTTATTTCTTGCTTTGTTTTCTTTTCATTTTCATGCGTGAATAATTTCCATACTTGTTAGGGGCTAAGGAAGGTTAGTAGGAGGGACGGAAAAATCCTTTGTGCTTCTCTTCGCCAAACATCCTAAAACGAACCTAGACCAAACAAACGCAACCTCCTCACTTAGGCGCACTATACGTGACATATAGCCACGACCTAAGTCGTGAAGTCCTTTAAGCGCACTATAACGTGACATGTAGTTGTGACTTAATTGGATACATGGTTGCGGGTGTTTGGCCTAAGGTTAGAAATAAGCGCATAAAGCGGACGGACAAGGGGCACTAGGAATGGATTTAGCATTGGAAAGCTTGCTTAAACTCGCAAATCCCATTCCTATGTCCTCCTAATCCCCGCTAGTTTCGATTATACCAACATCGTTTTAAGAATGACAAAAGACAAGTACAAGACTAATCCTAACTCTACTAACCAACCTGAACCCTAACAAGCTTACTTGAAAATACATACAAACACTTAGGATAGATTTGGACCAACATATATACATTCTTTCGTTGACTCGTCTAAGACAAGAACGAACATACTACCATCTTCCTGCGGACGACCCATGGTTAACCGGCTAGCTGCAAAGCGATACCGTCTTGATTGCGGTAACTAAAACTCTTTCAATCATCCGGCCAATGTTGAAAAGCAAAATCCGGACAAACTCGAGGCAAGGTCAGTTCTGTATAAGTTTGTTGGATATCCCAAACATTTGCGAGGGAATATCTTCTACCACACTGAGAAGCAAAAGGTGTTTTGTTTCTCAGCATGCCACCTTTTTTAGAAAAGGAATTTTTTTTGAAGAAATTAGTGGTCATGAGGTAGAACTGGAAGAAGTTCCAACTGGACAAACTAACAGCTGATGATTTGGTAAAAACCAAAGGATTCAATAGTCTCCAATGAGCCTCAGCCTCTTCGCGAATCTGGTAGGGTTCCTTATCCACCTGAGAGATACTACGGTTTCCTCAGTGATGGTGGGAGCGAGGATTGCGTCATGGTAGATGATGACCCAACCAGGTTCAGGCAGGCCATCACGAGTGGGGACTCTGTGAAATGGCTGGATGCTATGCGATCAAAGATGGAATCCATGTACACCAACAAAGTATGACTTTGAATGTTGCACCTGAAGGAGTAAAACCCATCGAGAGCAAGTGGATCTTGAGAAGATTCTTGGTATAGATGGAAAAGTTGAGACTTTCAAAGCTAGACTTGTAGTAAAAGGTTCTCATCATGTAACCAAGTGTGGTTTATGATGAAACCTTTTCTTCAGTGGCTATGCTTAAGTCTATCAGGATTAAAGCAAGCATCGCGGAGTTGGAACGTCTATTTTGATGTGGCAGTCAAAGAGTTTGACTTCATCAAAATGGTAGATGAACCTTGTATATACAAGAAGGTTGTAGAGAGTAAGGTTGTCTTCCATGTATTGTACGTAGATGACATACTCTTGATAAGAAATTGTTTCCTATGCTACACTCGGTCAAGCTCCTCTTATCATGAGGATTCTCCATGGAAGATCTGGATGATACCTACTACATCCTGTGGTTTATGATCTATGGTGATAGATCTAAGTGGATGTTGGGAATGTCCCAAATCCAGGTACATTAATACCATACTAAAGGGGTTTAGTATGGAAGATTCTAAGCGAGTTGGTTTGCCCACTTACTCATGAATCACTCTCTCCAAAAAGATGTCTCCCGAGACTGATTTGGAGAGAGCTCGCGTGCAAGTGATACCCTATGCTTCGGCAGTAGGCTCTATCATGTATGCGATGTTATGTACCAGACAAGATATAGATGACTCACTTAGTGTAGTGATTAGGAATCAATTGGATCTTGGGAAAATCACTGGATAGCTGTGTAGGACATTCTTAAGTACTTGAGAAGCACTAAAGAAATGTTCTTGGTGTTTGGTAACGGTAAACTTCAGTGGGAGTCCTTTACCAATTCCAGCTCCCAGAGTGATAAGGTTGAATGAAAGTCAGTCTCGGGCTTTGTCTTTACCCTCAGTGGAGAGACGGTATGTTGGAAGAGTTCCAAGCTAGATACCGAGGCATACTAGACGATAATGGCTGAATACATCGCTACCAACGATGCTGCCAAAGTGGTTGTCTGGACATTTCTTGTTCATGAGATGAACATGGTTCCTATCATTGAGCGTCCAATAAGTGTTATTATGACAACAATGGAGTTGTGGCTTTGGCCTAGGAATGCCGGTCCCATCAGCGATCCAGACATATTCTAAGGACTATAATATTGCATTATTCATTCCCCTATTCTTATTCTTTTTATGAATAAACAGGTACTCTTGACGCACGTTTGTTGCATGTTACAGGATACAGGGCTTGGATGCGAATACAGTGAAAAAGACGAAAGTTGATACAGAAAAAGGAATTTTGACCAACAAGTAGACGGATCCTAGTCAAGTCTAGTTGAAGAACAGTGCAAGGTCCAAAATGTCAAGTGAACGGTTAAAAGATCGCTACAAGTATTCACTGAAACATCTGGAGGAGAATAAGAAGCCCAACAGAGAAAATACATATAAAAATACAGAGCCCAAGAACCCCTGAACCAAGCCCAAAAAGTGCAGGGCCCAACTCCCTTCTTTGGCCGCGGAACCGCGGCCAAATCCAGCCTGGCGCCGCGGTTCCGCGGCCATATAGAGCGCACGTCGGTGGATTTTTGGCTTGTCGGTGCGACGGTGCGGGTGTTGGGATTCTGTGGGGTCAAATCTGTAATTTCACATGTTCGAGAGTCTGTAACCCTAGTTTTCACGTTTTCCTGTAAATTGTATTCCCAGATCTGTAAAAACCTATGCCTCTTTTTAATCAATAAAATTCAGAAGTTCTGGGAATTATATTCAGATCTGTTCTTCTTGCTTGGAGGGAGCCATCGAATTAGTAAGTAATTTTATTCCTTTAATTAAAATGTTTTATCATCCCCTAATGAGCGAGTAATCTCCTCGCTTGTTAGGGTTAGCCTTAGGGAAAGGTTTGAGAGATGAGATCTCTCACCCCTTTCAATGCCACATTCACTTAAGAGTTAGAACTCCATGCATGCACGCACAACCGCTCCCTACGGCATCCTACCCCTCGAGGTAACGATGAACCGTAGTATAAAGGGCCGGTTGCGCGTGTTTTCTATGGGGGTTAGGGTAACTATCAACAAAGGAAGGATGCGAATCTAGAGGAAGAAACATCTTCCCAAAAGATTCGGACCCACTTTATTGACAATTACCGTAACATCTAATAGATGTAAAAAAAGAAGGCATTGAAAGCGGTGAAGAAAAATGTTAATCTCCAAAACTTCCTCTAAGCCTAATCCTAGCAAGGCTTTAAATTAGGTTAATTAAGATCCAGTTTTTATCGATTTTAGAAATCAACCAAAACAACACTTTGAATCAACTCGTTAAAGCACATAAAAGGAAATTACCCATCTCTGTGGATCGACCCGCACTCACCGGCTAGCTGCGAAGCGACGCCGTTTCTGATTGCGGTAAACACAATATTTTTGACATCAATCAAATGGCGCCGTTGCCGGGGATGGCGTAATATTTCTTTTTGTGAATTTTCCGGTTGATATAAATTTTAAAAATTATAAAATTCTGAAAATATAAAAAATACAAAAATTATCGATTTTGATCTGTTTGAAGGGTGTATATTTTTTTGAATCTTGCAGGAACAGCGAAGAATCGCGGATCTGGAATTTTACAGAGAGCAAAACAAAAAAGTACATATAAGAACAGAGAGGAACTGAAGGTACAGAACAGCAGAAAATTTTTCAGAGACCGATCCCACCAGGAGACCGCGTTTCCGCCGCAGAAGTGGGCCCCACGCCGCGGTTCCGCTGCGCCTTGGCCACGTCAGCGCATCATTTTTATATGGTTTGCTCTTTTTTCCTCCCCTCTGCAACCTCCATATCTCCACTGTAAAAATTTTCTGCAGGAATTCTTTATGCTAAAAATTCTTTCTCCCCCTTCTAAATAACAGATTTGCTACAGGTTTCTTTGCGCCGCGCTAAAAATTGATTGCAAGTGAAATTTTACTGTTTTGCATAATTTAACCGGACTCTAAGGGGCTAATTGACCAAACTCAGATTGGGTGGGGATTTCATCACCCTTCCCAGGACTCCAGAAAACACCTAATGCATTTTGCATCGACCACAATTAATTAAAAAAGACTAGACTCAGACATAAGGACATCGAGCTCAATAGGAAAAGGACTAGTATAGGCATCGGCCGTTTATCCTAACCGACATTGCGGTGTCTAGGCTAGTGGTTATTAATTAGGCCCACTGTAGTGGCGGTTCCTTCCCACTTACCTGGCCGTACTTGTCCGTGAAGAGGCGGTTTGAGGTCCTATTTCTAGCCCTAGTTAGGAGCTGTCTAGCAGACCTAGGTGACCCTAGATCTAGGCCTGATTGTGCATGTGTGGTTGATACATTTGTGTCACGAGTCCCTTTTCTAAAACCTTCTTGCAAAACTCTCCAATAAAAAAAAATAAAGAAAAATCTTTTCAAAACTTGCAACTTGCCGCTAAGAAAACTTGCAACTCACTTCCACTCACTTCTTCTCATTGACGTTATCTTACCCCCACATTCTGTTTTTTTCCTTTTCTGACTACACTATCCCTTTTAGTGTATGTCACTTTGGACTAGGGATACTAACGCCCGATTAGTCCGTGTTGTTAGTTATATGTATGCCCTAGAGGCCATTACTGTACATTGGATGTATATTGTAGTGGATGCTGGGACATATATAGGGAGGACTTTCTTGCTCGACATGATAGTATGCTATCTGGTTACTCTTTTCCTTAACGTGTACATTGATTGTCTCTCTGTTACATGTTGGTAAAGCCCTTAGGATGAGTACTTGACTACCTGGACTATGATGCGGATCATACTAGTGGGGACATGGTAGTCCATAAGTACATCCTTCAAGGTCCCTAGTCGTAGGTGTATCGAGACGGGGCATCGATATACCAGAGTAGACTAGCGTATACCTTCTCGACCCATACAGATGGGCGATGGATGATCCCATATCCATTGGTGTTTGACATCAGAGATGATATATGGGTGCTCAGTGGAGACTGGGTACACTGGACGGACTCGCCGAGAACTCCCAGATGGTATTATACCTCACGTCAGATGGCAGTTCTCTGGTGACACTGGTACAGAGTAGTCTGTTGACCCGAGATCGTCATAGTGTCTTGTGTGGTTCCCACTGTGCTTTGATTTCCACCTTACCACGTCCAAGAGGGCGTGCAAAACGGTGGTTTTTGGGTACAGTCCCGAATCACATGGAGGCAATGAGCGATAGGAGGGGATTCGTCTCTCCCGGTATAGGGAGTTGATGTTGCGCTGTATTCGATTGGCTATAACCGGAAATCCCTGGCCAGGGTTGCTGAGATTTACTGGTAAGTGTTACCAGTAGTTTCTCGAACTGTTATAGACCTCATATCGACACGACTTATCGAGCTATTGGGGTCTGACGTTTACCACCCCTAGGCGAGATATGCGACATATCAGACGACGAGACCGGACTGTACGGTAAGTGTTACTGGTTGGATTCACAGGAGTGTGAGCGGGCTTGCTCGTCGATTTTCTGATCGCTCAATACCCGGGTGGCCGTTACGTTTAGCAGACTGCTTGCGGCTTGGGGGTGATTGATATGATCATCATCTGCTGCCGGCGTATTGACGAGTCTTTAGAGTCCTACACAGAGGTTTCCTGGCTCAAGCGAAAAGAAATAGGAGCGCATATGAGATATGTGCGGGACCGAGAATAATGCGTGTATGTGATACCGTATTCTATTCTCGCGATGAATGTATCGATCTGGTTGTATGCGATATAACCTAGTTATCGAATCTAGGATTGATTCGATAAGTCGATACATTGGATATTAGTCGGTCATATGAGATATGACCGGATCGTTAAATCAAGTGTTGATTTGATGATTTAATGCATAATTATATATTTGATATATTACTTTGCATTAACTAGTATTGGTTCACTTTAAAAGGATTTTCTCACTTGAAGTACACAACTTGTATATGTGATATACTTTTGTGCACTTGTTTGTATCATGTTTGATGATACATGCTCACTTGGGTGTAGTTTTGGTTTAAACCTTGGTTATGTAAATGGTTAAGGTTTTTATTTATTTATTCATTTATTTATTTCATTTTGGCAAGAAATAAAATGGTTGCTAGTTTTGTTTTATATTGAAAGTTCATGAAGGTTTGAAAAGTTGACCATTTTGTTTCTTTCCTTTAACCTAACCATTCCACTTAATCCTTGTTTATTCTCTACACCTAATCATGGTTTGAATATGATAAGTATTGATTTTCTTTTCTATTTTTAATAACACTTATCATATTCTTGCTTCATCTTCTTCTTCTTCAAAGATGAAGAAAGCTTGCTCCATCAATGGCAACTTGAGCAAATGAGTGAGAAATCCAATTCTAAAGTGAACCCACCTCTTATTTCTTCATCCTCTACCTCTTGCCAAGTAGTATAGGGTGTTTTCTTCACAAGTTTCATGACTTGGTGAAGTGGGAGCTTGATCTTGTGATGCCTCGACGTAGATCATCTTCGGCATCGAAGTCGACGACCTAGCCCGCCCATTTCTCCGATGAAACCGATGCTAGAGTCCGGGTTTCCATTTGGACAGCGAGGAGACTTCATTGCGGAGCTATGGAGGTGGAGGACCGGATCTACAAAGGTTGTATTTCCGTTCCTTTAGTTAAATTGTTAACTAGTTGCATGTGATCGCCTAAATTCTAGTTAACGATCCGTATTAGGGTTTCTCGGCACTTGTAAAATTTGAAATTGGCATGGTTGATGCCTTGTGAGACCTCATTAGTGTGCCTAGGAGCCTTACAGTGGTATCAGAGCCTAGCTAGAGCCTTAGGCGATGCGTAGACGGAGTTAGAACTCCGATTAAACCGAAACCCTAACACAAATTTGCTCTCTGGACTTTTTCCAAAAATTGGGTTTTTTCCAGATTAAAAATATGCAGAAAATTCAGCAGGAAATTCTAAGAATTACGGTGCAAAAATTACCTAATGATCTGTCTAAAGTGCGGCGGAACCGCGGCATTAGCGTGCTAATGCGGCTGTTCCGCGGCCATTTTGTCTCTTCTCCCATTGAATTTTGCACAGTAATTCCTGTTTTGCAGTACTGGTTTTCCTGGGATATTTTTTTCTGAACTCAAGAGTTGAGTTTTCTGGGTTGTATTGGGGACTCGGTGTTTCGATCGGATTGTCTAATTTTGTCTATGTGGCTTTCCGGATATTTTAGAATATGTTAAAAAGTTCGACCGGATATAAATACCCAACTTTTCCCCTGTCGGGAAATTTCTAAGTGTTGGATCTTTCCGTGGTTTAATAACGTTCTAAGTAGTGCAAGTAACGCGATGGTCCCTCTAGAAGACAACAAACCTTAACTCGATTATGTGACCGTCTTGAACTGCCCTTTGAACCTTAGGGTTTGGGGCAGTACGGCGTGCCACATGTGAGGCGTTGGCTTGAGCCTTCTACGGCTGGACCGTTGGTACTGAGGCATGAACTGGATGTTTTTAAACTTGTTTCATGTGTTGATCTGTTTCGGGAAAACTTGGGTGTTTGACTGTTCGATCGAAAAGTTTAACATTTTCTATTTATCCGGAATGTGATACAATACTTGGAATCCACAAGTAGTTATGAGATAACTGAATGAATGTTATAAACACAGCAGTTTAGTCTCACTTGATCGGTTGCCACGGAATTTTGATGTGATCAAAAGTCCGTCGCAATCACGTAGCGTACGCAGATACTCGCCGGGTAAACTTAATAGACAGCCTCACCCCATAGCCCCGACCAAGTGACCGTAGGAGAACCCCGTCGCCGAAAGCATCCGTTCGGGTGCTCGCGGCAGCGGTGTTCTGCCTTGGTGCACTTCGTCGACGGCGTCGGGGGTGCGGCCGCCTACTAAAGTTTACGACGAGCATTCGATCATGATGTCGGGAATCTTGTTGAATTGCCCGACTTGACGTTGAAAAGAGTTTTCGATAATGAGACTAAAATGCGGGGTATATAATGGTTAGGCATGCGATGTCTAACGAATTCATTTGATTAGGCATGCGATGTCTATGCATGTTGCGGATTCCAACTGTTGTAGTTTTACACTTTCTTTTCTGTGACCGTAAGTGTAATATGTGATATCGCCGGTTTCGTTGCTATATGTCAACGACAATTGGGATGCGCATATTTACTTACGTTGATGACATGTGATGTTATGTGTTGCTGGATATGTTATATTGGATCGTCGTGTTCGAATAGCCGGGTTTTTTTTATGTGAGATGAGTGTTTTTCATTTTCATTCATGTAAAAACTTGTATGTAATATTCTTTTATTGGGGCACTTCCAGGTTGCGGATGTTGTCACCTTTTGTATATTATTTACTTTTCCGCACTAGGATAGACCCAAGGGGGAGGGCACAAGTAACCGGGTTCTGGAGTCCAGTGGGAGACCAACTCGAGAAGTCGAGTCCGGGTCTCCTAACTCTAGAATTGGTAGGGTTGCTTGCCGCTCTCGTAGGGGTCTAGGGGTGTGGGTTTGGCTATTCATCGCGTCCGTGGAATCCGTGTTTTATACTGGCTCGTATTGAAAACTCGGACGTCCTAGTATATCCAATATTTCATATGATATTTTCTGCTGCGATATCTGTGATGTGATCATGTGATGTTCTGTGATAGATACTGTATATAGTATATATGATATATTATATAGGCGTTACTTATGTTTTACACCGGTGCTAGCCCTGCCCCGCTCTGTCGTTAGTTACCTAACCTAACGGTGCACGAGGGGACATCGAGGCGAATGCGGATGGCATAAGTGTATGTCGTATTTATCTGTGATGTTTAGGTACTTAAATGATGGGACTTCATTAATGTGATTAATGAAATAAAAGAAACCTAAGATGTTGTAGAATCGAATTTCAAAATAAAACAGGTAGCTACAGTTCTTGCTTTGCATCGCGGTGTTCCTTGTAGAACATCCTGCACCTTATTCGATAAGGAAAGGACCGAGATCCCTTCACCGGGAGTGACTCCTTTAGCAATAACTGGCAGATGCTACACACTCGGTTTGTCTTTTGATAGCTTCTATAGTTTCTGCTTTGCATAGTGATATATATGATATATCCCGCACCTCATTCGACGAGGAAAGGACCGACGATCCCTTCACCGGGAGTGACTCCTTTAGCAAAACTAGAAAAGCCTAAAAAACACTCCATTTTAAAATCATTTGATTCTACAACGATATCAAGTTCATTACGCAATAGGTTTTCAGAAAAACCTGTCGTAGCCCTCCGTCATTTCAGATAAGTTGTATATAGTATTCGTGCTGCATTTGTTGGCTTTCGTCAAGGTGCAGTGTGCGGTAGCTATATGCTGCTTATCAGCTGCATACGATGCGATTGGATTAGGGTAGTCGTGCGGCTTTGTTGGCTTTCGTCAAGGGTCGTGCGGGTGGGTTTAATTCAATCAAGAAATGTACGGCTTGAACTTGACTAGCGGGCTATGGTTTGTTGGCTTTCGTCAAGGTCATAGCACGTTAGGGGCAAAATTATCGGGAATTTCAAGTGTTGAAATTTGCAATGAGATTGCATACCTTCTATGAGATAGTTGGATCCCGATACCCGCTGCGAGTAAGAGTTACTCCTGGGAGAGTTTTACACATTACAATTAGCCGATCAAGTAGGTGTCTAGAAAGGTGTTAACGAGGTTACGCCTCTGGGAAAACGAGGTTTACATTAATTAGGTCCGTGCGAAAGCACGGGGAACCTCCCTCAAAGTACCGACACTGGCCTGGCTGAAAGATTGGCGAACTTGTAGCGTGTAATTAATCCTGGCTAGTCTTTCCTTTTAGGGTTTGAAGGAAGATTTGATAAAAAGCAGTGGGAGCCATCCTGATTAGATAAAATAATAACCAATCTATTCTTGCAAGAGCGCACGCTGAGTGTTTTCTTCTCTCTCTCTCTCCTGGTAGCGACCATGTCACGCCTTAATCAAGATAATAATACGGATATTTGACCGAACCCGCTTGTTATACTGAGCTGGGGAACGTTGGTCCCGCTCCAACTTATAATTGTTATAAGACAGAGCAGGAAATTAGGGATTACCAGAATTCCCATGCCGCCCAAACGAAGAGAGTGCATGCTGATGCATCAGCTTCGGGTGTGTTCATTACAAAGAACTGTTTCTCAGTATCCTCCGCATCCTGGGTATATGATACCGGATTAGGATCCCAGATATGTAATTGTTAGTTATATGTATGCCCTAGAGGCCATTACTATACATAGGATGTATATTGTAGTGGATGCTGGGACATATATAGGGAGGACTTTCTTGCTCGACATGATAGTATGCTATCTGGTTACTCTTTACCTTAACGTGTATATTGATTGTCTCTCTGTTACATGTTGGTAAAGCCCTTAGGATGTGTACTTGACTACCTGGACTATGATGCGGATCATACTAGTTGGGACATGGTAGTCCATAAGTACATCCTTCAAAGTCCCTAGTCGTAGGTATATCGAGACGGGGCATCGATATACCAGTGTAGACTAGCGTATACCTTCTCGACCCATACAGATGGGCGATGGATGATCCCATATCCATTGGTGTTTGACATCAGAGATGATATACGGGTGCTCAGTGGAGACTGGGTACACTGGACGGACTCGCCGAGAACTCCCAGATGGTATTATACCTTACGTCAGATGGCAGTTCTCTGGTGACACTGGTACAGAGTAGTCTGTTGACCCGAGATCGTCATAGAGTCTTTTATGGTTCCCACTGTGCTTTGATTTCCATCTTACCACGTCCAACAGGGCGTACAAAACGGTGGTTTTTGGGTACAGTCCCGAATCACATGGAGGCAATGAGCGATAGGAGGGGATTCGTCTCTCCCGATATAGGGAGTTGATGTTGCTCTGTGTTCGATTGGCTATAACCGGAAATCCCTGGCCAGGGTTGCTGAGATTTACTGGTAAGTGTTACCAGTAGTTTCTCGAATTGTTATAGACCTCATATCGACACGACTTATCGAGCTATTGGGGTCTGACGTTTACCACCCCTAGGCGAGATATGCGACATATCAGACGATCAGACCGGACTGTACGGTAGTGTTACTGGTTGGATTCACCGGAGTGTGAGCGGGCTTGCTCGTCGATCTTCTGATCGCTCAATACCCGGGTGGCCGTTACGTTTATCAGACCGCTTGCGGCTTGTGGGTGTTTGATATGATCATCATCTGCTGCCGGCGTATTGACGAGTCTTTAGAGTCCTACACAGAGGTTTCCTGGCTCAAGCGAAACGAAATAGGAGCGCATATGAGATATGTGCGGGACCGAGAATGATACCAGTATGTGATACTGTATTCGATTCTCGCGATTTGTGACATTGATCGGTTATATGCGATATAGCCGGGTTATCGGATCAAGTGTTGATTCGATAAGTTGTTACTGTAGATATTAGTCAGTTATATGCGATATGACCGGATCATTAAATCAAGTGTTGATTTAATGATTTAATGCATAATTATATATTTGATATATTACTTTGCACTAACTAGTATTGGTTCACTTTAAATGGATTTTCTCACTCGGGTGTGCGCATTGCATATGCGATATGATTTTGTGCACTTGATTGTATCATGTTTGATGATACATGAATGCTAGGGTTTGTGTAAAGAGTTAAACCTTAGTTAAGTAAATGGTTAGGGTTATTATATATTTATTCATTCATTTATTGAATGGTTTATTTCATTTTGGCAAAAGGAAAATGGTGGCTAATTTTGTTCTTTGTTGAAGCTTCATGAAGCTTTGAATAAAGTCCACCATTTTTGTTTTATGCCTAACCTAACCATTCACCTAACTATAGTTTGCTCTCTACACATAACCATGGTTGGATTATGATAAGTTTTGATTTTCTTTTCTATTTTAAATTAACTTATCATAACACTTATCTTCTTCTTGCTATCTTCTTCTTCTTCTTCACAAGAAGAAAAGCATGCTTCATCAATGGTGATTGATGAATTAGAGTGAGAAATCCAATTCTAAAGTTTACCCACTTCCTATTTCTTCATCCTCTACCTCTTGCCAAGTATTAGAATGTGTTTCCTTCACAAGTTTTCATGGCTTGGTGAAGGTGGAGCTTGATCTAGTGATGCTTCGATGTAGATCATCTTCGGCACGTCGTCGATGACCTAACCCGCTTCTTCTCCGATGAAGCCGACGCAAGAGCCCGGATTTCGATTTGGACAGCGAGGATACTTCGTTGCGGAGCTATGGAGGTGGAGAACCGGATCTACAAAGGTTGTATTTCCGTTCACTTAGTTAAAGTAGTTAACTAGTTGCTTTTTCGCCTAGACATCTAGCCAACGATCCGTACACTAGGGTTTCTCGGCACCATAATTTTTGAAATTGGCATGGTTGATGCCTTGTGAGACCTCCTTGGTATGCCTAGGAACCCTACAGTGGTATCAGAGCCTAGCTAGAGCCTTAGGCGAAGTCTAGACGGAATTTGAAACCCGATCGAACCGAAACCCAACCCCAAAAATTGCTCTCTGTACTTTTTCTAAAATCGTGGATTTTTCCAAATTAAAAATATGCAGAAAACTCAGCAGGGAATTCTAAGAATTACGGCGCAAAATTTATTGCATGAACAGTGTAATCGGCGGCGGAAACGCGGCATAAGCCTAGCTTATGCGGCGGTTCCGCGGCAGAATTGTGACGTCAGCCCTAACTGTTTGCACAGTAATTCATTGTTTCAGGTGCTGAGTTCTCTGGGTATTTTTAAAATTTATTCAAGAGTTGAATTTTCTGGAGTTGTTTTGGGGATTCGGTGTTTTGATCGGAGTATCAGATTTTGTCTAAGTGGCTTTCCGGATAATTTTTTGAATATGTTAAAAAGTTCGACCGGATATAAATACCCAATTTTTCCCCTGTCGGGAAATTTCCAAGTGTTGGATTTTTCCGTAGTTTAACGACGTTCTAAGTAGTGCAAGTAACGCGATGGACCCTCTAGAAGACAACAAACCTTAACTCGATTATGTGACCGTCTTGAACTGCCCTTTGAACCTTCGGGTTTGGGGCTGTACGGCGTGCCACATGTGAGGCGTTGGCTTGACCCTTCTACGGCTGGACCGTTGGTACTGAGGCACGAACTGAATGTTGTTAGACTTATTTCATGTGTTGACCTGTTTCGGGAAAACTTGGGTGTTCGAATATTCAATCGGAAAGTTTAACATTTTCTGCTTATCTGGAATGGGATACAATAATTGGTATTCACAATAGTTATGAGATAACTGAATGAATGTTGTAAATCTAGCAATTTAATCTCACTTGATCGGTTGCCACGGAGTTTTGATGTGATCAAAAGTCCGTCGCAATCACGTAGCGTACGCGGATACTCGCCGGGTAAACTTAATAGACAGCCTCACTCTATAGCCCCGACCAAGTGACTGTAGGAGAACCCCGTCGCCGAAAGCATCCGTTCGGGTGCTCGCGGCAGCGGTGTTCCGCCTTGGTGCACTTCGTCGACGGTATCAGGGGTGCAGCCGCCTACTAAAGTTTGCGACGAGCATTCGATCAGTATTTCGGGAATCTTGTTGAATTGCCCGACTTGGTATTGAAAAGTGTTTTCGATAATGAGACTAAAATGCGGGGTTTATAATTGTTAGGCATGCGATGTCTAAAGAATTCATTTGATTAGGCATGCGATGTCTAAAGAGGTTGCGGATTCCAACTGTTGTAGTTTTACACTTTCTTTTCTGTGACCGTAAGTGTAATATGTGATATCGCCGGTTTCGTTGCTATATGTCAACGACAATTGGGATGGACATATTTACTTACGTTGATGACATGTGATGTTATGTGTTGCTGGATATGTTATATTGGATCGTCGTCTTTGAATAGCCGGGGCTTTTTATGTGAGATGAGTATTTTTCATTTTCATTCATGTAAAAACTTGTATGTAATATTATTTTATTGGGGCACTTCCAGGTTGCGGATGTTGTCACCTTTTGTATATTATTTACTTTTCCGCACTAGGATAGACCCAAGGAGGAGGGCACAAGTAACCGGGTTCTGGAGTCCAGTGGGAGACCAACTCGAGGAGTCGAGTTCGGGTCTCATAACTCTAGAATTGGTAGGGTTGCTTGCCGCTCTCGTAGGGGTCTAGGGGTGTGGGTTTGGCTATTCATCACGACCGTGGAATCCGTGTTTTATACTGGCTCGTATTGAAAACACGGACGTCCTAGTATATCCAATATTTCATATGATTCTTCTGCTGCGATATCTGTGATGTGATCATGAGATGTTCTGTGATAGATACAGTATATAGTATATATGATATATTATATAGGCGTTACTTATGTTTTACACCCGTGCTAGCCCTGCCCCGCTCTGTCGTTAGTTACCTAACCTAACGGTGCACGAGGGGACATCGAGGCGAATGCGGATGGCATAAGTGTACGTCGTATTTATCTGTGATGTTTAGGTACTTATATGATGGGACTTCATTAATATGATTAATGAAATAAAAGAAACCTAAGATGTTGTAGAATCGAATTTCAAAATAAAACAGGTAGCTACAGTTCTTGCTTTGCACAGAGGTATATATGATATATCCTGTACCTTATTCGATAAGGAAAGGATCGAGATCCCTTCACCGGGAGTGACTCCTTTAGCAATAACTGGCAGATGCTACACACTCGGTTTGTCTTTTGATTGCTTTTAAGTGTTTTGCTTTGCACAGCGATATATATGATATATCCCGCACCTCATTCGACGAGGAAAGGACCGACGATCCCTTCACCGGGAGTGACTCCTTTAGCAAAACTAGAAAAGCCTCAAAAACACTCCATTTCAAAACTTCATTTGATTCTACAACGATATCAAGTTCATTACGCAATAGGTTTTCAGAAAAACCTGTCGTAGCCCTCCGTCATTTTAGATAAGTCCTATTTAGTATTCGTGCTACGTTTGTTGGCCTGCGTCAAGGCGTAGTGTGCGGTAGCTAACTAGTATTTATCTGCTTATGCATATGATGCAGATTGGATTAAGGTAGTCGTGCGACTTTGTTGGCCTGCGTCAAGGGTCGTGCGGGTGGGTTTAATTCAATCAGGAAATGACGGGTTGAACTTGACTAGCGGACTATGGTTTGTTGGCCTGCGTCAAGGTCATAGGACGCTAGGAGCAAAATTAACGGGAATTTCAAGTGTTGAAATTTGCAATGAGATTGCATACCTTCTATGAGATAGTTGGATCCCGATACCCGCTGCGAGTAATTGTTACTCCTGGGAGAGTTTTATACATTACAATTAGCCGATCAAGTAGGTGTCTAGAAAGGTGTCAACGGGGTTACGCCTCTGGGAAAACGAGGTTTACGTTAATTAGGTTCGTGCGAAAGCACGGGGGACCTCCCTCAAAGTACCGACACTGGCCTGGCTGAAAGATTGGCGAACTTGTAGTGTGTAATTAATCCCGGCTAGTCTTTCCTTTTAGGATTTGAAGGAAGATTTGATAAAAAGCAGTGGGAGCCATCCTGATTAGATAAAATAATAACCAATCTATTCTTGCAAGAGCGCACGCTGAGTGTTTTCTTCTCTCTCTCTCCAGGTAGCAATCATATCACGCCTTAATCAAGATAATAATACGGAATATTGACCGAACCCGCTTGTTATACTAAGCTGGGGAACGTTGGTCCCGCTCCAACTTATAATTGTTATAAGACAGAGCAAGAAATCGGGATTACCAGAATTCCCTTGCCGCCCAAACGAAGAGAGTGCATGCTGATGCATCATCTTCGGGTGTGTTCATTACAAAGAACTGTTTCTCTGTATCCTCTACATCCTGGGTATGTGATACCAGATCAGGATCCCAGATATGTAATCTGTTACATAGGGCTACAGAAAGGTAGAGAACTGAGAACGAGTGATAAGTTTCATGAGGCAGAAAACGGGGCAAGTGTTGCAGCCAAGTCTGTCGGTCACTGTCACCCTGTATTATCTATACATTGATTCTGAACGAATGTTATTAGATGCCGAACCTGATATACAAAATCATATCAGTCTCTTTATCAGTAAAGAAATGATAAAATTTTGTATATTTGGATAATGTTTTGAACATTTCCTATATCAAAAGTTGATCGGATCAGGCACGTTATCTAAAAGCATTGATGTTCTAAATCAAACTACAGTTCTTAGTATACGGAACACACAAAAGAGGAAGAGTTCAGAAATGAACGAATTCTTCTTGAGGCATTGTAGACTAGGTCAGATCAATGTGACCCGACTAGCTAGAGTTACATATAGATGCATATTTAAATCAGTTTGAATTTACATCTTGTGAAACTCGCCAGTCATGTCACAAAGATAAGATGACCATAGCTCCGTTTACTGGAAAAAGAGAAAAAGTTAGTGAACTCTTGGGATGATACATGTTGATGTATGTAGGTCCCCTGTCTACACATGCCAAGACCGGTTCTTTTACTTCATTACATTCTCTGATGATCTCTCAAGATTCAGACATACGTTCCTGTTGAAACATAAGTCCGAACCTTTTGAGATATTCACAGAATATAAGTTAGAAGTAGAAAACCAATACGGGTAAAAGTATTATGTCCTTTGATATGATCAAGGAGGAGAATACTTGAGCACGGAAATCCTGGACTATTCTAAAGGAGAATGAGATTCTCTCTCAGCATTACTCCTCCGTATACACCATTGCACGATGGTATGTCGGGGTGGAGAAGATACACCCTATATGATAAGGTGTGCTCTATGATGAGTACTACTGAGTTACCTATTTCCTTTTTGGGAGTTATGCACTTGAGAAGCTGCATACTTATTGAATAAGGTTCGAATCAAATCAGTTACCTACCACTTCATATGTGATATGGAAAGGGAAGAGCCCATGTCTTAAGCTAGTTAAGATTTGGGGTTGTCCGGCCTATGTCTAAAAGCAAAATCCGGACAAGCTCGAGGAAAGGTCTGTTATGTAGAACTGGAAAGGTTCCAGCTATACAAACTACAGCAGATGATTTGGTAAATCCAAATGATTCAATAGTTACCAACGAACCTCAGCCTCTCCGCCGATCTAGTAGGGTTCCTCACCCACCTGAGAGATACTTCGGTTTCTCTATGACAGTGGGAGCGAGGACTGCATCATGAGATGATGACCCAACTAGTTTCGAGCTGGCCATCAGGAGTGAGACTCTGTAAGAATGGCTGGATGCTTAGCGATCTGAGATGGAATCCTTATGCACCAACAAAGTATGGACTTTGGTTGCTATATCTGAAGGGTTAAATCCCCATCAGGAGCAAGTATATCTTGAGAAGATTACTTGGTGTAGATGGAAAAGTTGAGACTTTCAAAGCTAGACTTGTTAAAGCTTTTCGTCATCGACCAGGCGTGGATAATGATGAAACCTTTTCAAGTGGCTATGCTTAAGTCCATCCAGATCCTACTTGCCACGGCTACATACCATGACTACGAAATCTGGCGGTTGGGTGTCATGACTGCTTTTTAAATGATGTTTTAGAAGAGTGCGTCTATAAGTACACAGCCAGAGGGCTTCGTAGACAGTGGGAGCAGCGGAAACGTGTGCAAGATGCTTTATAGGATAAAGCAGGCATCGCGGAGTTGGAACATCTGTTTTGATGGATTAGTCAAAGAAGTTGACATCATCAAAATGGTAGATGAACCTTGTATAAACAAAAAGGTAGTAGGGAGTATAGTGACGATCGTCGTAGTGTACGTGGATGACATACTCTTGATAAGAAAGGAGTTTCTTATGCTACGCTCGATCAATCTCCGTTTATCATAAAGATTCTCCGTATAGGATCAAAGTGATACCTCCTAAATCCTGGATTTTGGATCTATGAGATAGATCTAAATGGATGTTAGGATACTCACTAGCTGTAGTGAGATGGTATCAATCGATCCTGGGGAGAATCACTGGAAGTGTTCCAGGATGATAATGACGACTGAGTGTCAGTCACAGGCATTGTCTTTACCCTCAGTAAAGGGACGGTATGTTGGAAGAGTTCCAGGCTAGATACCGTGACATACTAGACGATAAAGGCAGGATACATCGCTACTTAAGATGCTACCAAAGAGGCTATTTGGGTGTATATTGGTTCATGAGATGAACTACGTTCCTTCCATTGTGTGACAATGGAGTTGTGGCTTATGCCAAGGAACGCCGGTCCCATCAGTGATCCAGACATATTCTAAGGCACTATCACCTGATCATGGAGATGGTTGATCTCCAGGGGATCGAGGTCAGGAGAGTAGACTCATAAAAAAACACAGCGGATCCACTCACAAAGGCCTGTTCCCAGAGAGAGACTTTTATGGGATGGTTAAGTATGAGATACTGCAACCACTGCTATCAGATGGCCCTAGTGCAAGTGGGAGATTGTTAGTTATATGTATGCCCTAGAGGCCATTACTATACATAGGATGTATATTGTAGTGGATGCTGGGACATATATAGGGAGGACTTTCTTGCTCGACATGATAGTATGCTATCTGGTTACTCTTTACCTTAACGTGTACATTGATTGTCTCTCTGTTACATGTTGGTAAAGCCCTTAGGATGTGTACTTGACTACCTGGACTATGATGCGGATCATACTAGTGGGGACATGGTAGTCCATAAGTACATCCTTCAAAGTCCCTAGTCGTGGGTATATCGAGACGGGGCATCGATATACCAGAGTAGACTAGCGTATACCTTCTCGACCCATACAGATGGGCGATGGATGATCCCATATCCATTGGTGTTTGACATCAGAGATGATATACGGGTGCTCAGTGGAGACTGGGTACACTGGACGGACTCACCGAGAACTCCCAGATGGTATTATACCTTACGTCAGATGGCAGTTCTCTGGTGACACTGGTACAGAGTAGTCTGTTGACCCGAGATCATCATAGAGTCTTGTGTGGTTCCCACTGTGCTTTGATTTCCATCTTACCACGTCCAAGAGGGCGTGCAAAACGGTGGTTTTTGGGTACAGTCCCGAATCATATGGAGGCAATGAGCGATAGGAGGGGATTCGTCTCTCCCGGTATAGGGAGTTGATGTTGCGCTGTGTTCGATTGGCTATAACCGGAAATCCCTGGCCAGGGTTGCTGAGATTTACTGGTAAGTGTTACCAGTAGTTTCTCGAACTGTTATAGACCTCATATCGACACGACTTATCGAGCTATTAGGGTCTGACGTTTACCACCCCTAGGCGAGATATGCGACATATCAGACGATCAGACCGGACTGTACGGTAGTGTTACTGGTTGGATTCACCGGAGTGTGAGCGGGCTTGCTCGTCGATCTTCTGATCGCTCAATACCCGGGTGGCCGTTACATTTAGCAGACCGCTTGCGGCTTGTGGTTGTTTGATATGATCATCATCTGCTGCTGGCGTATTGACGAGTCTTTAGAGTCCTACACAGAGGTTTCCTGGCTCAAGCGAAACGAAATAGGAGCGCATATGAGATATGTGCGGGACCGAGAATGATACCAGTATGTGATACTGTATTCGATTCTCGCGATTTGTGACATTGATCGGTTATATGCGATATAGCCGGGTTATCGGATCAAGTGTTGATTCGATAAGTTGTTACTGTAGATATTAGTCGGTTATATGCGATATGACCGGATCATTAAATCAAGTGTTGATTTAATGATTTAATGCATAATTATATATTTGATATATTACATTGCACTAACTAGTATTGGTTTACTTTAAATGGATTTTCTCACTCGGGTGTGCGCATTGCATATGCGATATGATTTTGTGCACTTGATTGTATCATGTTTGATGATACATGAATGCTAGGGTTTGTGTAAAGAGTTAAACCTTAGTTAAGTAAATGGTTAGGGTTATTATATATTTATTCATTCATTTATTGAATGGTTTATTTCATTTTGGCAAAAGGAAAATGGTGGCTAATTTTGTTCTTTGTTAAAGCTTCATGAAGCTTTGAATAAAGTCCACCATTTTTGTTTTATGCCTAACCTAACCATTCACCTAACTATAGTTTGCTCTCTACACATAACCATGGTTGGATTATGATAAGTTTTGATTTTCTTTTCTATTTTAAATTAACTTATCATAACACTTATCTTCTTCTTGCTATCTTCTTCTTCTTCTTCACAAGAAGAAAAGCATGCTTCATCAATGGTGATTGATGAATTAGAGTGAGAAATCCAATTCTAAAGTTTACCCACTTCCTATTTCTTCATCCTCTACCTCTTGCCAAGTAGTAGAATGTGTTTCCTTCACAAGTTTTCATGGCTTGGTGAAGGTGGAGCTTGATCTAGTGATGCTTCGACGTAGATCATCTTCGGCACGTCGTCGATGACCTAGCCCGCTTCTTCTCCGATGAAGCCGACGCAAGAGCCCGGATTTCGATTTGGACAGCGAGGATACTTCGTTGCGGAGCTATGGAGGTGGAGAACCGGATCTACAAAGCTTGTATTTCCGTTCACTTAGTTAAAGTAGTTAACTAGTTGCTTTTTCGCCTAGACATCTAGCCAACGATCCGTACACTAGGGTTTCTCGGCACCATAATTTTTGAAATTGGCATGGTTGATGCCTTGTGAGACCTCCTTGGTGTGCCTAGGAACCCTACAGTAATCTGCTACATAGGGCTACAAAAAGGTAGAAAAAACTGAGAACGGGTGATAAGTTTCATGAGGCAGAAAACGGGGCAAGCGTTGCAGCCAAGTCTGTTGGTCACTGTCACCCTGTATTACCAATACATTGATTCTGAACAAATGCTATTAGATACCGAACCTGATATACAAAATCATATCAGTCTCTTTATTAGTAAAGAAAGGATATAATTTTGTATTGTTGGCTAATGTTTTGAACATTTCCTATATCAAAAGTTGATCGGTTCAGGCACGTTATCTAAAAGCATTGATGTTCTAAATCAAACTACAGTTCTTAGTATATGGAACACACATAAGAGGAAGAGTTCAGAAATGAACGAATTCTTCTTAAGGTATTATAGACTAGGTCATATCAATGCGACCCGACTAGCTAAGTTGCACATAGATGCATATTTAAATCAGTTTGAATCTACATCTTGTGAAACTTGCCAGTCATGTTACAAAGATATAATGACACCAGCTCTGTTTATTGGAAACAGAGAAAGAGTTAATGAACTCTTGGGATGATACATGTTGATGTATGAAAGGTCCCCTGTCTACACATACCAAGACCGGTTCTTTATACTTCATTACATTCCCTGATGATCTCTTTAGATTCAGACATATGTTCCTGTTGAAACACAAGTCCGAACCTTTTGAGATATTCACAGAATATAAGCTAGAAGTAGAGAACCAAAATACGGGTACAAGTATTATGTCCTTTGATGCGATCAGGGAGGAGAATACTTGAGCACGGAATTCCTGGACTATTCTAAAGGAGAATGAGATTCTCTCTCTGCATTACTCCTCCGTATACACCATAGCACGATGGTAAATCAGGGTGGAGCAATTGCACCCTATGTGATATGGTGTGCTCTATGATGAGTACTACTGTGTTTCCTATTTCCTTTTGGGAGTTATGCACTTGAGAAGCTGCATACCTATTGAATAGGGTTCAAATCAAATCAGTTGCCTACCACTTCATATGTGATATGGAAAGGGAAGAGCCCATATCTTAAGTTAGTTAAGATTTGGGGTTGACCGGCCTATGTCTAAAAGCAAAATCCGGACAAGCTCGAGGCAAGGTCAGTTATGTAGAACTGGAAAGGTTCCAGCTATGCAAACTACAGCAGATGATTTGGTACAACCAAAGGATTCAGTAGATACCAACGAACCTCAACCTCTCCGCCGATCTAGTAGGGTTCCTCACCCACCTGAGAGATACTTCGGTTTCTCTATGACAGTGGGAGCGAGGATTGCATCATGAGATGATGACCCAACTAGTTTCGAGCTGGCCATCAGGAGTGGGACTCTGTAAGAATGGCTGGATGCTTAGCGATCTGAGATGGAATCCTTATACACCAACAAAGTATGGACTTTGGTTGCAATATCTGAAGGCTTAAATCCCCATCAGGAGCAAGTATATCTTGAGAAGATTACTAGGTGTACGTGGAAAAGTTGAGACTTTCAAAGCTAGACTTGTTAAAGGTTTGCATCATTGACCAGGTGTGGATCATGATGAAACTTTTTCAAAGGATCTATGCTTAAGTCCATCCAGATCCTACTTACCACGGCTACATACCATGACTACGATATCTGGTGGTTGGGTGTCATGACTGCTTTTCTAAATGATGTTTTGGAAGAGAGCGTCTATAAGTACACAGCCAGAGGGCTTCGTAGACAGTGGGAGCAGCGGAAACGTGTGCAAGATGCTTTATAGGATAAAGCAGGCATCGCGGGATTGGAACATCTGTTTTGATCTGGTAGTCAAAGAGTTTGACATCATCAAAATGGTAGATGAACCTTGTATAAACAAAAAGGTGGTAGGGAGTATGGTGGCGATTCTCGTAGAGTACGTGGATGACATACTCTTGATAGGGAAAAAGTTTCCTATGCTACGCTCGATCAATCTCCGTTTATCACAATAATTCTCCAAATAGGATCAAATTGATACCTACTAAATCCTGGGTTTTGGATCTATGAGATAGATCTAAATGGATGCTAGGATACTCACTAGTTGTAGTGAGATGGTATCAGTTGATCCTGGGGAGAATCACTGGAAGGGTTCCAGGGTGATAAAGACGACTGAATGTCAGTCACAGGCATTGTCTTTACCCTCAGTAAAGGGACGGTATGTTGGAAGGGTTCCAAGCTAAATACCGTGGCATACTAGACGATAAAGGCAGGATACATCGCTACTTAAGATGCTACCAGAGAGGCTATTTGGGTGTATAATAGTTCATGAGATGAACTACGTTCCTACCATTGTGAGACAATGGAGTTGTGGCTTATGCCAAGGAACGCCGGTCCCATCAGTGATCCAGACATATTCTAAGGCAGTATCGCCTGATCATGGAGATAGTTGATCTCCAGGGGATCGAGGTAAGGAGAGTTGACTAAGAGGACAACACGGCGGATCCACTCACAAAGACCTTTTCCCAGAGAAAGAATTTTATGGGATGGTTGAGTATGAGATACTACAACCACTGCTATCAGATGGCCCTAGTGCAAGTGGGAGATTGTTAGTTATATGTATGCCCTAGAGGCCATTACTGTACATTGGATGTATATTGTAGTGGATGCTGGGACATATATAGGGAGGACTTTCTTGCTCGACATGATAGTATGCTATCTGGTTACTCTTTTCCTTAACGTGTACATTGATTGTCTCTCTGTTACATGTTGGTAAAGCCCTTAGGATGAGTACTTGACTACCTAGACTATGATGCGGATCATACTAGTGGGGACATGGTAGTCCATAAGTACATCCTTCAAGGTCCCTAGTCGTGGGTGTATCGAGACGGGGCATCGATATACCAGAGTAGACTAGCGTATACCTTCTCGACCCATACAGATGGGAGATGGATGATCCCATATCCATTGGTGTTTGACATCAGAGATGATATATGGGTGCTCAGTGGAGACTGGGTACACTGGACGGACTCCCCGAGAACTCCCAGATGGTATTATACCTCACGTCAGATGGCAGTTCTCTGGTGACACTGGTACAGAGTAGTCTGTTGACCCGAGATCGTCATAGAGTATTGTGTGGTTCCCACTGTGCTTTGATTTCCACCTTACCACGTCTAAGAGGGCGTGCAAAACGGTGGTTTTTGGGTACAGTCCCGAATCACATGGAGGCAATGAGCGATAGGAGGGGATTCGTCTCTCCCGGTATAGGGAGTTGATGTTGCGCTGTGTTCGATTGGCTATAACCGGAAATCCCTGGCCAGGGTTGCTGAGATTTACTGGTAAGTGTTACCAGTAGTTTCTCGAACTGTTATAGACCTCATATCGACACGACTTATCGAGCTATTGGGGTCTGACGTTTACCACCCCTAGGTGAGATATGCGACATATCAGACGTCGAGACCGGACTGTACGGTAAGTGTTACTGGTTGGATTCACAGGAGTGTGAGCGGGCTTGCTCGTCGATCTTCTGATCGCTCAATACCCGGGTGGCCGTTACGTTTAGCAGACCGCTTGCGGCATGTGGGTGATTGATATGATCATCATCTGCTGCCGGCGTATTGACGAGTCTTTAGAGTCCTACACAGAGGTTTCCTGGCTCAAGCGAAAAGAAATAGGAGCGCATATGAGATATGTGCGGGACCGAGAATAATGCGTGTATGTGATACCGTATTCTATTCTCGCGATGAATGTATCGATCTGGTTGTATGCGATATAACCTAGTTATCGAATCTAGGATTGATTCGATAAGTCGATACATTGGATATTAGTCGGTCATATGAGATATGACCGGATCGTTAAATCAAGTGTTGATTTGATGATTTAATGCATAATTATATATTTGATATATTACTTTGCATTAACTAGTATTGGTTCACTTTAAAAGGATTTTCTCACTTGAAGTACACAACTTGTATATGTGATATACTTTTGTGCACTTGTTTGTATCATGTTTGATGATACATGCTCACTTGGGTGTAGTTTTGGTTTAAACCTTGGTTATGTAAATGGTTAAGGTTTTTATTTATTTATTCATTTATTTATTTCATTTTGGCAAGAAATAAAATGGTTGCTAGTTTTGTTTTATATTGAAAGTTCATGAAGGTTTGAAAAGTTGACCATTTTGTTTCTTTCCTTTAACCTAACCATTCCACTTAACCCTAGTTTATTCTCTACACCTAATCATGGTTTGAATATGATAAGTATTGATTTTCTTTTCTATTTTTAATAACACTTATCATATTCTTGCTTCATCTTCTTCTTCTTCAAAGATGAAGAAAGCTTGCTCCATCAATGGCAACTTGAGCAAATGAGTGAGAAATCCAATTCTAAAGTGAACCCACCTCCTATTTCTTCATCCTCTACCTCTTGCCAAGTAGTATAGGGTGTTTTCTTCACAAGTTTCATGACTTGGTGAAGTGGGAGCTTGATCTTGTGATGCCTCGACGTAGATCATCTTCGGCATCGAAGTCGACAACCTAGCCCGCCCATTTCTCCGATGAAGCCGATGCTAGAGTCCGGGTTTCCATTTGGACAGCGAGGAGACTTCATTGCGGAGCTATGGAGGTGGAGGACCGGATCTACAAAGGTTGTATTTCCGTTCTTTTAGTTAAATTGTTAACTAGTTGCATGTGATCGCCTAAATTCTAGTTAACGATCCGTATTAGGGTTTCTCGGCACTTGTAAAATTTGAAATTGGCATGGTTGATGCCTTGTGAGACCTCATTAGTGTGCCTAGGAGCCTTACAGGTGTTTCGTTGGTACCGACCGACAAACCTTTCGACACCGAAGTCGAAATTCCCTCCATTTCCTTACCTCCATCTTCAACTTCTTCACTCGAAGGTATGTCGGTATTCAACCCCAACGATACCTTACCGACGGGAATGATTCCACCTCCGTTAGGTGCGAATAACCCGAATCTACCACCTGTTGTAGCGCCCGCACGAGTTGCGCTCCAGGATCTCTTCTACCCCGTCCGCACTTCTTTACCTACATGTCTTTCACCCCCACCGGCGAATGGGGATAATTTTGAAATAAAATCACATTTCATCAATATGCTGCCAAAATTTCATGGTTTGGAATCCGAAGATGCATATATTTTTATCAATAAATTCCAAAACGTTTGTGCCATGATGAAAACTACCCAATTGAGTGATGACGCTATAAGGCTAAGGGTCATTCCTTTTACCTTATGTGACCTAGCCGAGAAGTGGCTATACAGCACCGCATCACATTCCATTAGAAATTGGGACGAGTTTGTGAGAGCTTTTCTGAAAAAGTTCTATCCTCATCACAAAACTGCTAGAATCCGTAACGAGATTATACAATTTTCACAGCTTCCTTCCGAACCATTTTGGAAGTGTTTCGAGAGATTTAAAGACCTACTTGTTCAATGCCCTCATCATGGGATCGAAAGTTGGCAACTTTGCCAAACATTATACGAGGGATTGAACGCAGCAACGAAGTAGTTGCTAGAAACAATATGTCAAGGTCATTTTCTCTCCAAGTCTAGCGACGAAGCATGGCAGTTTCTTGAGGATCTTAGTGAGCAAACAATTCAGTGGGAGAGTACCAAGACCACATCATCTTCTTCTGTTGGTCAATCTAGGGCAGTCATACATCAAGTAGATATGTCGATTGCTATGAAGGCCGAGATGGCCGCACTTATGAAAAAACTAGAAGCCATTGAGACCAAAATCTCATCGTCTTCTCCTGCCCCTGCCTTACCCACACGAACTGTTTGCGCTTGTTGTTCGAATCCATCGCATCTAACCGAAGAGTGTCCTTATAATGCATCTACTCAAGGACAGGATCAAGTCAATGCTGCATTTCAGCAACGACTACGAAACGAACCGTACTCTTCGACATACAATCCGGGGTGGAGGAGTCACCCTAATTTCGCTTGGAACCAAAATCAACAAGTCCAAGGAAATAATAATTTTCAAAGACCTCCTCCTCCACAACAACAACAAGCACCTTTACAAACTCAAAACCAGCAACCTTTCCAACAACAACCTTACACAAATCAAATGAACAATTTAGTTCAACCAAATGATGATAAGGTTATCTCGCTCGAGAAAAGTCTAGAAGCATTTCTCAAGCAATCTACAGAATCCGCAGCAAGATTTGAAAGTTATGTTCAATCTTTAATGAATAACAATGCCTCACACGATCAAAGTATCAAATCTATTGAGGCACAAATTGCACAATTAACTGCTGCGTTGAGCGAGAGGGAAAAGGGAAAGCTTCCATCTCAACCATTGCCTAATCCCGGTCACCCACAAAACGCATATCACAATCACAACGTGAATGCGGTGACCACGTTGAGATTCGGAAGAGTGTTACAAAATAATGTGGGAGCTAATGATGACATCCCCGCCGGTGGTTCTTCCCCTTCTTCATTTTCTTCACTTTCTTCTTCACCTTT
The DNA here is from genome assembly GCA_030015575.1 of Agapanthus africanus. Taxonomy (NCBI): domain Eukaryota; kingdom Viridiplantae; phylum Streptophyta; class Magnoliopsida; order Asparagales; family Amaryllidaceae; genus Agapanthus; species Agapanthus africanus. Next base: position 216,757,282 of record CM057337.1, on the reverse strand, counting down.
TTCTTTAGAGCCTATTCTCCACCCTTCACATGGCTCTACTTCTTCTAGCTCTAACGGACCCATTTCTCACAACACGAACACATCTACACCGGGATCCGTTCCTAATCCACAGTCTGCTCCACAGACATTTGACTCAACTAATTTTCAAAATGCACCATTTCCAAACAGGTTGAGTCCTAATAATCCAACTGCACAAGTGGAAAAGATTGTGGAGTTATTTAAGCAGGTTAGCATAAATATACCTCTCTTGGATGCAATCCAACAAGTCCCTTCATACGCGAAAATTTTAAAGGGCTTATGCACCTCAAAGAGAAAAGCATCTCAAGTACCCAAGAAAGTGCTAGTGGCTAGTGCAGTGAGCAATGCTATTAACCACCATCAAACCTTACCCCAAAAACGAAAGGACCCCGGCTGTCCTACGATTTCCATCACAATTGGGGATAAGAAAATTAATCGAGCACTTCTAGATCTTGGGTCTAGCGTTAACCTGATTCCCTACTCCGTGTACGAACAATTAGGGGTTGGAGAGTTGAAACCCACTCGTTGTACTCTCTAAATGGCTGATCGATCGATCACCCATCCAAGGGGTCAACTAGAGGATGTGTTGATTAAAGTTAGGGAGTTCATATTCCCCGTTGATTTTATTGTTATGGATACACAACCTGTTGCTAACCCAAGAAACCAAATTCCGGTGATTCTCGGTCGACCATTTTTGGCCACTTCCAATGCTATAATAAACTGTCGCAATGGCTCCATGACTCTATCCTTTGGGAAGATGTCTAGTGAGTTCAATATTTATAAGATGGGAAGTCTGCCCCCCGTGCCTAAAACTAGTACACGAGAAGTGTGCTCTGTTCACGAAATCACGCAGGAGGACTGCGACCTTGAAAGATTTTTATTTGATGAAGACAGTTTTGACGCCACTAGTGCGTCCCTCCTTGAGCCTCCCACCGTTGACACAACCGATATGGATTATGAATGTTTCAATTTTTCGGATGATGATGACTCACAGCCAGAATATGAGTCTTTTGAATTTGTGGATGAGATAGTTGAACCATCCGAATCGGTTGTTTGCAGTGATTTCGAACCTATGTTAGAGTCCTTTGAGTTTGAGGTAGATTCCGCAATGATTCTTTCGCCTCCGAAACTCGAACTCATATCCTTACCGTCTCACCTTAAATATGCTTACATAGGTGAGACTGAGACTTTTCCCATTATAATATCAGCCTCTCTAGCTTTCGAGCAAGAGAACAGTATTTTGAAAGTCTTACAAGATAGGCGGCAAGTTTTCGGTTGGACTATGGCGGACATCGAGGAAATCAGTTCCCTTATAATTGAATATCATATGAGATTGATGGATGATGCCAAGTCAATAGAGGACCCACAGGAACATTTTGGGGGTATTGTGGTTAGTCAACCTCCTCCTTTAGAAGTTGATCCACCCCCATTTCTTTTAATACGCTACGAGAATGCCAACATTCCACTGATTGCTGATCATTCCCATTCTCGTTTTAATTCATCACCACCTCCTGTATATTCACCTCCACACCTTCCATACCACCACTTCTATCTTCCCCAATTCTTTTTGGACCGCCACAACTTATTCTTCCACCAACCAATACTCTTTACTGATAAATTTTTCAACTGGTTGGTGTTGACTTTTGGTCTATGCAAAGTTTGGCAGTAATGTCTAACATAGTTTAAATGAAGTTTGGGGGAGGGCCTTTCTTAAATATTTGTTTTTCTTAACAATAAAAAATTATAAATAAATAAAAAGGGAAGTGCCGGTATTTTGACCCTCTTGGTTTAGCATGACAGTGAGGACACTGTTAAGTTCAAGTTTGGGGGTATGCTCGGTACGTCTTCTTCCTTCGCATTCATTTGTACATATTTTTGCATTTGCATATTTATTTGAAAACCCATAAAAATTTGAAAAATTTGAAAAATTATAAAAATATTGTATTCAATTTTGGCCATATTTGATTTGAGTTTGACAGATAGATTAACTGGCTAGGAACAACTAGATTTTAGACTTAGTAAATTAAAAACCCTAAAAATAACCTTTCTTAAAGTTTAACGGTAGAAAGTATATGCCTTTTAGTTTATTTAGAAATAGGCAAATTTTGGGTTCACTTCTTGGGCTAAGTCGAAACGAAGGAAAGATATTGAAGCTTTTATTAGAGCATAAGTTTGAAAAATAGTTCCTAGCTTAAGTCTAGATTCTGAAAATGTATACCCTATAATTTGCACAATCACGCACCTTGAAACTTGGAATAGTAGAAGAGACCTTGAAATGCTCTTGTCTAAAGTCCTTAGTACGAAGAAAATAAAAGAAAAAAAAAGTGTGAATAAAGAATAAAAAAAATGGACACTGGTTTTTGTGATTACTTAAGGCTGCAAAAATAGAAAAATATTTAGCGAGGGTGCTTCATCACCTAGTGCCTTAGACCAACTGGTTTGGGAGTCACTGCTAAAGCCTTGGGTGTTGCAAGACTAGGAATTATGCTTTAAAGTGCAAACGCATCTTGTAATCGGTCGTTGGTACCTCAAGAAGTATTAATGGTCGCATGAAGGATGTGTAAGCAAAATTCAATTAAAAATTCACCAACAAATTAGTACTTTGGACAACGGACAAGGGTATGATTGCTTGATTTGAATTTCCAAGTGAAGGAGTGATCTATACACACACGTAGGGGTATGTGATTGGAATTTAGATAAGAGAGAGGAATGAAAGATAGAACTTGTATCTTTAATAGAGTTGATAGAAATTCCTAAGTGGAGATGAAATCCTAGAAGGAAGACTTAAGAGATGCCGAAAGCTAAGTAGGTCTACATAACATATATAATCTTAAGTTAAATAATGAGGAAGTGTGAAGAATATGGGTGGATGATTTGCGAGTCAAAAGGTAATAGAATTCCTTGTTAGAAAACCTAAATGAAGAACGAAAGTCAATGGGCCGAGTTGATAGGATTTTGTGGGTGTAATCCGCTGAAAACCCTCAGGAGACAACACTCCTCCTATTAGGGACACCTAGAGGTTTAACGGCTTGTTGCACGAGCTCAGTGCAATCGCGTTTCCCTGCGAAAGTGCGGTTAGGATTTTAGTGAATAAAATAATAAGTTTGCTCGAGGACGAGCAAAAGGTAAGTTTGGGGGTATTTGTTCAGACTATAATATTGCATTATTCATTCTCCTATTCTTATTCTTTTTATGAATAAACAGGTACTCTTGACGCACGTTTGTTGCATGTTACAGGATACAGGGCTTAGATGCGAATACAGTGAAAAAGACGAAAGTTGATACAGAAAAAGGAATTTTGACCAACAAGTAGACGGATCCTAGTCAAGTCTAGTTGAAGAACAGTGCAAGGTCCAAAATGTCAAGTGAACGGTTAAAAGATCGCTACAAGTATTCACTGAAACATCTGGAGGAGAATAAGAAGCCCAACAGAGAAAATACATATAAAAATACAGAGCCCAAGAACCCCTGAACCAAGCCCAAAAAGTGCAGGGCCCAACTCCCTTCTTTGGCTGCGGAACTGCGGCCAAACCCAGCCTGGCGCCGCGGTTCCGCGGCCATATAGAGCGCACGTCGGTGGATTTTTGGCGTGTCGGTGCGACGGTGCGGGTGTTGGGATTCTGTGGGGTTAAATCTGTAATTTCACATGTTCGAGAGTCTGTAACCCTAGTTTTCACGTTTTCCTATAAATTGTATTCCCAGATCTGTAAAAACCTATGCCTCTTTTTAATCAATAAAATTCAGAAGTTCTGGGAATTATATTCAGATCTGTTCTTCTTGCTTGGAGAGAGCCATCGAATTAGTAAGTAATTTTATTCCTTTAATTAAAATGTTTTATCATCCCCTAATGAGCGAGTAATCTCCTCGATTGTTAGGGTTAGCCTTAGGGAAAGGTTTGAGAGATGAGATCTCTCACCCCTTTCAATGCCACATTCACTTAAGAGTTAGAACTCCATGCATGCACGCACAACCGCTCCCTACGGCTTCCTACCCCTCGAGGTAACGATGAACCGTAGTATAAAGGGCCGGTTGCGCATATTTTCCATGGGGGTTAGGGTAACTATCAACAAAGGAAGGATGCGAATCTAGAGGAAGAAACATCTTCCCAAAAGATTCGGACCCACTTTATTGACAATTACCGTAACATCTAATAGATGTAAAAAAAAGAAGGCATTGAAAGCGGTGAAGAAAAATGTTAATCTCCAAAACTTCCCCTAAGCCTAACCCTAGCAAGGCTTTAAATTAGGTTAATTAAGATCCAGTTTTTATCGATTTTAGAAATCAACCAAAACAACACTTTGAATCAACTCGTTAAAGCACATAAAAGGAAATTACCCATCTCTGTGGATCGACCCGCACTCACCGGCTAGCTGCGAAGCGACGCCGTTTCTGATTGTGGTAAACACAATATTTTTGACATCAATCAGGTGTTTGATATGATCATCACCTACTGCCGGCGTATTAACGAGTCTTAGAGTCCCACAATGAAGTTTCCTGGCTCAGGCGAAAAGATGTGGTGTGCATATGAGATATACGCGGGGACCCGATTAAATACAGATATGTGATACCGTATATTAATCGGGCATTTTCTATTGGTCGGGTCATATGTGATATGACCGGTTTGCAAAATCAAGTGTTGATTTAATAAATGACTTTTAGATTAATTCTTTAATTAAACCCCTTTTCTATTATTGTATGCATGCATGTATGCACATGATGATGTGCATGGACACATACATACATACATTGTATCATGGTTGTTGATACATATTTGGTGGCAATGCAAGACTCATGTTGTAGCAATTATCTATTTATTTATCATTTTGAATAAAGGAAAGGATAATTCACACATGGTTAATGTTTATCATCTTTGACCATGCTTCAACCACTTTTTAACCTTGAGTTAATTATCCTTTTACCTTTTAACTCATTTGATAAAGATCTAGATAATTGCTAACCATGGTTGAAGTGAGAAGGATTAATATGGATTATTCTTTTCTCATTTCAATAATTCACTCATATCATTTTCTTTTGAGCTCAAGCTTAGCCACCATCTTCTTCTTCCTCTCTTGAAATTTTCTTTGAGTGAAGTTGATAAAAAGAAAGGGCTTTGATTATAGAATACAAACCACATCATCATACTACACATATCTAGCCCATTTGTATAGGGTGTTTGCTCTACTTCATTCACATATCAAGTAAAGCAAGGAGCTTTGGGCAAAGGGACTTCGGGTGGATCATCGTGGACTAGGAAGGCTTCCATCGATCCGTTCCAAACTCTCAAAATACCAAGAAGTCACCAAGGGAGGTCTACAAAGGTTGTAATCTCTAATCTTAGTGATACTTTTTCTTTTGCATGTGATGCTTAGTCAAAAGAAACCCTAAATTTCTAGTTATGATTCTTTGCAAGTTCACTTAGCACCTTAAAAATTTGATTTTGGCATATGTGATGCTTCTAAACCCTTGATGAGGTGCTAGGTAAACCCAACAATGGTATCAGAGCCAAGCTAGAGCTTTAGGAGAAGTTTAGGCGAAGTTAAAACTCCGATCGAACCACGAAATACGGAATTAGACCCTTCTCTGGACATTTTTTAAAACTGTGTTTTTTTCTGCATTAAAAATACTTAAAAAATTCAGCAGGGAAATATAAGCATAACTGTAAAAAAACGACACCATGATTCGTACATACCGCCGCGGAACCGCGGCCATACCTCGCTTGGGCCGTGGATCCGCGGCCGTACAGAATCATTATGGCATCGTTTTTGCACCGTAATGACCGTAGTTGCTTGTACATATTTTTGGGTATTTTTAATCTGACTCAAGTGTTGAGTGTTCTAAGGATTATTTTGAATTCGTTGATTCGATCGGAAAATTTAATTTCGTGCTGTTTTGGGGTAATTTTGAAAGTATTAAAAAGTTCGAACGGATATCATTAACTCACTTTTTCCCGGCACGAAAAACTTTCAAGTGTTGAATTTTTCTCGAGTTTAAATCTTTCGGAAATACGTGAAAGTAACGTGGTGGACCCTCTAGAAGAACACAAACCTTAACTCGATTATGTGACCGTCTGAACCGCCTCTAAACCTTAGGGTTTGGGGCTGTACGGCGTGCCACATGTGAGGCGTTGGCTTGACCCTTCTACGGCTGGACCACTGCTACTGTGACATATTCTGGGATTTTTGAATTCCGCTCAAGTGTTGAGCTATTTAGGAAATCTTGGGTATTTGATTATCGATCAGAAAGTTTAATACTGTCTATTTATCTGTAATGTGATACAATAAGTGGAATTCATATAGTTAGGCATGAAATACAAAGTATGTGATATTTCGGATTTACGATGTCTAAAGAGATTGCGGATTCCAAATGTTGTAGTTTTACACTTTTTTTTCTGTGACCGTAAGCGTAGTACGTGGGGTATCGCCGGCTTCGTTGCTATACATCAACGACAATCGGGATACGCATACTTGCTTACGTTGATGATATGAGATATTATGTGTTGCTGAGATATGATGTGCAGAATTGTCGCGATTGAATAGCCGGGGTTTTTTTTATGTGAGATGAGAGTTTTATTTTCATTCATGTATAAATCAATTGTATGTAATATTCTTTTATTTGGGGCAGTTCCGGGCTGAGGAAGATGTTTCCATCATTGTATATTATTTACTTTTCCGCATTAGGATAGACCCAAGGAGGGGAGCACAAGTGACCGGGTTCTAGGGTTCAGTGGGAGGCCATCTCGAGGAGTCGAGACCGGGTCTCCTAAACTCTAGAATTGGCAGGATCACTTGCCGCTCTCGTAGGGGTCTAGGGGTGTGGGCTAGGCTATTCATCGCGACCGTGGAATCCGTATTTTCTATTGTTGGCTAAATACAAAATACGGACGTCCTAGATATCCTTTTATTTTCATATGTGCTTCTGCTGTTGATATTTTGTAATGTGATTACTTATTATCTGAGATGAATGGATTATGTCACGACCCGAAGGTACGGAACGTGACTGGCACTTAGATTACGAGACGTCTAAAGGCGTACCATAACCTAAGTCAGCCAAAGCCCAGAAAATCTAAACCAAAATCAAAAGAGAGTGAAGGAAAACCTTACATGAAAACGATTTGTAAATCAATTAAGTTGCATTGAAACCCTTTTTAAAAACATCAAAAATTCCCGAAAATTTCGGCAGAGTCTCCCTTGTATTTTCTATCTCCCAAAATGGGTACAACAAGATATATATAACCTGTAATCATAAAATGGCATCCCCAAGCGGGAGCTAGCTCTTCGCCCAAGGCGGATCACAACCATACGCAATATATAAGTAATATCAAGAAAAGAGCATAAAAGAAATGCAAAATATCAGAAAACACAACGTCGGCTCAAGTGAGCTCGACCCAAAAGAAACCACATATATACAAATCTCTCAGTCTCATCACTAGGTCGCATATACAAATAGAAAGTGGTAGATGGAGAATACTAGATACAATGATAGAGCAAAAAGAAATAAAGTGTGCTCGCAACCCACCTACGGGCGATGTCGCGAGTCTGAGCAAAAAGAGCTGATGATAAGATAGCCGCCGCTACAAGACTGATGAGTCCGACCTGCAAGACACTGTGGCACAACGGGGGTGAGTTGCCAGCTCGTGAGTAGAATATAACATCTAGTAAGGCAATCGTAAGAATGCATGCAATGCGTCACAACATATATGTCCATATGTGTTATAATACCTCTAGTATGCATGCACATGTATGCAATATCATTACTAAATCTTTAAGTGTTTTAAATGTTAAGGGTACTGCATTCTTAACTTTAGAAAATGAATATCTGTATAATAGCTAAGTACCATCAAGAAATCATCTGAAAACCGGTGTCAAGCATCGACACCAAATATGAAATCATATCTGTCTCAATATCTCACTGTATCAATGTCTCAAATATCGGGCTCCGTCAGTCCGGATCGGCCCATATCATCAAATCTCACGACAACGGTCGGTATCCTCCGGATATCCGCCGCGCCAGACACCACCGGTAGGTAGTCTTCCCCTGCCAGGCTCATCATCTACAACTCGATCTTCTTGCCCCGGGGTACCATACCGGGCCCACCATGTACCCGAGACGGTTCATCCACTTCTCGAATCGGGTCTCGAAATCCAACAGAAAACATGAAAACTCATGGTGGACGACACATACATCACGAGAAAACCGCAACTTTGTTTTAAAAATGATAAATATAAGCTTTTGTTAAATTCTTGCGGTTTTCCCAAAAAATCCAAAAATCGCAGCAATACTGAAATCCTCAAGAAAATCATAATGTCCATATGTTATATATGATAAATTTCTATGATAACAAGGTATGCGATGTGAATTGTGGCTAGAAATCTATGTAAGTATGATGATGATGCGAAGTATATACATGCTATGCAATTTCATATCTCATGTATGATGCAAGTGGCGATACTAAACTAAACAGGTTCTATGGTGCACGTGGCATGGCAATTACCAAAGGCGTGTGTGTCACATGAATATTGTGCGTGCAACAGATGCCAATGGTAATGGTGTTCGTGTCCTACGAAGTGATATCGCATATGTGTATATGAATGCTATATGAATGTCCATGCAATCTAGTATACGGTTAGCTGTGAGGGTATGCAATGTAAATAAAGGGGTAAGCTAACTAGCAATACGAGTTTTGCAAGAAATAGGGTAATCCTAACTAGAGGCGCCTCGCGCCATCCAGACGATTCCCCCATAGATGAATACATCTACTCACCTGAATGCCTCGCTAATCCGATCCGACCATCGCCTTGCCTTTACGCGCCGTGTCCGATATTTCGCCGACCGATCCTATATTTGAACAACACCAAGCATAAGATTACATATCCTAAAACGATGCAAGTGACAATATACAAATATCGACGCTCTCGAATTAAACATAACGTGCACTCGGTGCGCGGGAAAACACACGAAAATCGCTAAATCTTAACTAGAATACTTATTTCGGGGAAATCGACAAAACTAAAACCCGACTAGACAAAACCCCGCGTTCGCGCACTCTAGTAGTCGTTTATGAAGCTAATTATATCACTAATATAACGCAATTGGATCACATTCTAATTTTTATAAAAAATCTAGTAAGCAAAAAGCATACCGATTCGATGCAAATATCGCAATTTTATCGATCTAGCGAGCGCAACATCGCACAATTCACCACTCTAACTAATTAGATAACCAAACCCTAACTTAACTCCATCAACCATGCTACAAACCCTAATTCAAAATCAAATCCCATTCTTGAATTTCCTAAACAAACAATTACTACTAAATTAACACTTCAAAATTCAATTTTAGCACATTTAAACTATAAGTTAACAACTAGTTTAGAATTTTCACCTCACAAGTGAACCCCAACTTGCAATTGCCCTTGAAAGAAGCCTCCTTTCACCTTGTTTTGAACAAATTAGGGTTTGGAAAGAGGTGGAATAAGGATTAGGTTTGAATTTGTGAAGAAATTTGTTAATTCGGTGGATTTTTGAAGATTTTTGAAGGAATTATGAAGCAAGAAGTGAGGGGAAAAATGAGAACTGAAGCAAGGGAGCTCGGCCTGAGGTGTAGGAGGTGAGTGGTGAGGGAATGGTGTAGAAATTTCTACACAAAAGCTATCTTCCAAAGTCAATTAATGAATGTTACATCATTTTTTTACAAAAAAAACCCTTTTTAATGCATTTTTAAACCATAGAACCAAAATTCTTGGAATGTTTTGGTAAAATTTTTGTTACTAATATATTTTAGTTTATAATGGTTCCTAAGTGTGTAATTTACCTAATTAAATTTGTATTTATCACTAATTTAATGTATTTTTAAAAGCTTAAAATAATATTAAAAATAATTAATTACGAATTTTTTTTTATTTAACTAGAAAATTATAAGTTGCATTTTGGTGACCAATTTATAGTAATATCTTATCTAAATTTTGTATAATTAGGTCTACAATGAAAAATACCTATTTTGACTTTTTACGGAAAAAGCTGAAAAATTAGCCGATTACCGAAAAACTGCCTAAACGGTTTTCGAAGGGTTACAATCTTCCCCCCTTAAGAAAATTCGGTTCCCGAATTTAGAATTTAACTACGCGTACCTTCAAAAAGATGGGGATATCTCTTCCTCATCTCGACCTCGGTCTTCCAGGTGACATCCTCGCTGTTCGGGCCACGCCAAAGAATCTTGACGGACGGTATAACCTTCGACCTCAATTTCTTCACGTGCCGATCCAGAATGACCACCGGCTGCTCGGTGAATGAAAGATCACGCTCTAGCTGGATCGTCTGGTGCTGAATCGCCCGGGAAGGATCATGAAGGTACTTGCGGAGCATCGAGACATGGAATACGGGGTGAACATCGGGGAAGCTGGGCGGAAGAGCTAACCGATAAGCGACTGGACCAACACGCTCTAGGATCTCGAAAGGACCAACATATCTAGGACTCAGCTTCCCTTTCCGCCCAAATCTCATCACACCTTTCATCGGAGAGACCTTCAAGAAAACATGATCGCCAACAGCGAACTCAAGTCGGCGACGGCGCCTGTCAGCATATGATTTCTGCCTACTCCGTGCCGTTCTCATCCTGTCCCGAATCAGTTGTATCTTCTCGGTCGTCTCCTGTACAATCTGCGGCCCCAAAACACTGCTCTCCCTGAGCTCTGTCCAACATACAGGCGATCGACATCTCCTCCCATATAAAGCCTCGAAAGGTGCCATCTGAATCGTCTCCTGGAAGCTATTATTGTAGGAAAACTCGATCAAAGGCAAATGACGATCCCAGCTACCACCGAAATCTAAAACACAAGCTTTGAGCATGTCCTTAAGAGTCTGAATAGTACGCTCCGACTGACCGTCAGTCTGCGGATGAAAGGCTGTGCTAAAACTCAATCTCACGCTCTGGTGGCAGACCAGACAGCTCGTCGGGAAATACATCAGGGAACTCTCTCACAACAGGAACCTGGTCCAACGGAACCTCTGTGGAACTAGTATCACAAACATAGGCTAAGAATCCCTGACACCCTTTTCTTAAGAACAGACCAGCGCGAAGAGAAGAAATCAAGCTGGGAAGGATAGCGCTACGATCTCCCTGAATAACAAGAACCGGCTCACCACGAAAACTGAATCTGACTGCTTTCTCACGGCAGTCCACGGATGCATAACAGGTGGCTAGCCAGTCCATACCAAGAAGAACGTCAAAGTCTAGCATATCGAGGAGAATCAAATCAACTGAAGAATCTCTCTCCCTGATACGAACGGAACACGATCGGTACACAAAACGGGTAACAAAAGACTCGCCTACTGGGGTAATAACGAAAAGCGGCTGATCTAACGGAGAAGACTCTCGGCCCAACCTCGGTGCAAAGTACGTGGATACATAGGAATGTGTGGAGCCTGGATCAAATAATACCCGTGCATCAAAAGAACATACTGGCAGAGTACCTGTCACGACGGCATTGGATGCCTGTGCATCCTGAGGAGTCAACGCGAACACTCGGGCATGTCCGCCACTAATAGCTGGCTGTCCTCTGCCTCTACCTCGGCCTCGGCCTCTGCCTCTGTCGCCTCGTCCTCTCGGAACCGGACCGCCACGCCCACGGCCTCTAGAAGCATCTGGCTGGCGTGGAGCATCATCAGGAGTAGGTAGTAGAGCTCTCTGAGGAGGTGGTGAGGGTGGTAAGGTCACATGCAGGACAGTCGCCGCGCCCTGACGTCCCATGGTACAGTCTCTGATACGGTGGTACTGACTCCCACACCGAAAACATCCTGGAGACGATTGCTGGGTCTGTGGATATGAACCAAATAACTGACCTCGTCTCAATCCTCTGCCTCCACCATCTCCTGGAAATAATCTATCTCGATGTCTGCCCATCTGCCGCTGAGCTGGCGTATCAGTACGGATCCTCTTCGGCCCAGAAACGACCGGAGTCTCAGAAATACGCTCCTCCAAAAGTAAGGCTGCATCCATCGCGGCTGCGTATGTATCAAAGTGCTGGGTGCCGATGGCAAGGAATAGCTGTGTATCAAGCCCTCGCACAAACCTCTTTATTCTCTTCTCTTCTGTGTCTACTAGGTACGGAGCATATCGAGACAACTGGGTAAACTTTATATCATACTCCAACACTGTCATCCCAGGAGTCTTGCGCAGAGACTCGAAACTACGGGCTCGAGCATCTCGGACACTCTCCAGAAGAAAACAGGCAAGAAACGCAGCTGTAAACTCATCCCAGGTCATAGAAGGCAGACCTGCAGCTCGGCCTCTCTCTACTGAATCGTACCATGTCTGGGCAAGACCCTCCAGACGAAAACTCGCAAACTCCATCAATCTATCATCAGAACACCTCAATGAACGGCAAATCTGAGCCATCCTATCGAGAAATGCCTGTGGGTCCTCTGTCGCATCTGTACCGGTAAAAGCTGGAGGTCTCAATCTCATGAACTCCTGTAGTGAAACAGGGATAGTCTCCGTAGTAGCAGCAGGAGTGACCATCTGTGTAGCAGGTACGATCGTGGTCTGTGCGATGGAAGGAACGTCCTCGGATCTCTGTGCCCGGCTGGACTCAACTAAAGATCCCATCATCTGTCGCAACTCTTGCATTCCGGCCTCTAGTCTGGCAATACGGTCAGGATAAGGCGGATCAGTATGAGCCTGAGGGGTAGGCGTATCCTCCTGCTCGATCCTCGCCTCAGACGAGCCCGCTCGAATCTCATCCCTAGCGGCAGCCCGCTGAGCTCTCGTAGTCTTTGGCGGCATCGAGCTGGAATAAGAAACAGGACTGATAAGAACATTGCAATTGAATCAAGGAATGCAAGGAATCAAGAAAGGAAATACGAGCAATTATGTCCTAAGGTCACTTAGGCGGAGTACCGTATCGTAAGTATGCCGCAGATCATACCCACGCTACGCCACTCTGCTTAAGTCACCTACTCCATCTACCAAGGTCGTCCTACACTCAGGAAGGTAAAACCTACGCTCTGATACCAACTTTGTCACGACCCGAAGGTACGGAACGTGACTGGCACTTAGATTACGAGACGTCTAAAGGCGTACCGTAACCTAAGTCAGCCAAAGCCCAGAAAATCTAAACCAAAATCAAAAGAGAGTGAAGGAAAACCTTACATGAAAACGATTTGTAAATCAATTTACTTGCATTGAAACCCTTTTTAAAAACATCAAAAATTCCCGAAAATTTCGGCAGAGTCTCCCTTTTATTTTCTATCCCCCAAAATGGGTACAACATGATATATATAACCTGTAATCATAAAATAGCATCCCCAAGCGGGAGCTAGCTCTTCGCCCAAGGCGGATCATAACCATACGCAATATATAAGTAATATCAAGAAAAGAGCATAAAAGAAATGCAAAATATCAGAAAACACAACGTCGGCTCAAGTGAGCTCGACCCAAAAGAAACCACATATATACAAATCTCTCAGTCTCATCACTAGGTCGCATATACAAATAGAAAGTGGTAGATGGAGAATACTAGATACAATGATAGAGCAAAAAGAAATAAAGTGTGCTCGCAACCCACCTACGGGTGATGTCGCGAGTCTGAGCAAAAGGAGCTGATGATAAGATAGCCGCCGCTACAAAACTGATGAGTCCGACCTGCAAGACACTGTGGCACAACGGGGGTGAGTTGCCAGCTCGTGAGTAGAATATAACATCTAGTAAGGCAATCGTAAGAATGCACGTAATGCGTCACAACATGTATGTCCATATGTGTTATAATACCTCTAGTATGCATGCACATGTATGCAATGTCATTACTAAATCTTTAAGTGTTTTAAATGGTAAGGGTACTGCATTCTTAACTTTAGAAAATGAATATCTGTATAATAGCTAAGTACCATCAAGAAATCATCTGAAAACCGATGTCAAGCATCGACACCAAATATGAAATCATATCTGTCTCAATATCTCACTGTATAAATGTCTCAAATATCGGGCTCCGTCAGTCCGGATCGACCCATATCATCAAATCTCACGACAACGGTCGGTATCCTCCGGATATCCGCCGCGCCAGACATCACCGGTAGGTAGTCTTCCCCTGCCAGGCTCATCGTCTACAACTCGATCTTCTTGCCCCGGGGTACCATACCGGGCCCACCATGTACCCGAGACGGTTCATCCACTCCTCGAATCGGGTCTCGAAATCCAACAGAAAACATGAAAACTCATGGTGGACGACACATACATCACGAGAAAACCGCAACTTTGTTTTAAAAATGATAAATATAAGCTTTTGTTAAATTCTTGCGGTTTTCCCAAAAAATCCAAAAATCGCAGCAATACTGAAATCCTCAAGAAAATCATAATGTCCATATGTTATATATGATAAATTTCTATGATAACAAGGTATGCGATGTGAATTGTGGCTAGAAATCTATGTAAGTATGATGATGATGCGAAGTATATACATGCTATGCAATTTCATATCTCATGTATGATACAAGTGGCGATACTAAACTAAACAGATTCTATGGTGCACGTGGCATGGTAATTACCAAAGGCGTGTGTGTCACATGAATAGTGCGCGTACAACAGATGCCAATGGTAATGGTGTTCGTGTCCTACGAAGTGATATCGCATATGTGTATATGAATATTATATGAATGTCCATGCAATCTAGTATACGGTTAGCTGTGAGGGTATGCAATGTAAATAAAGGGGTAAGCTAACTAGCAATACAAGTCTTGCAAGAAATAGGGTAATCCTAACTAGGGGCGCCTCGTGCCATCCAGACGATTCCCCCATAGATGAATACATCTACTCACCTGAATGCCTCGCTAATCCGATCCGACCACCGCCTTGACTTTACGCGCCGTGTCCGATGTTTCGCCGACCGATCCTATATTTGCACAACACCAACCATAAGATTACATATCCTAAAACGATGCAAGTGACAATATACAAATATCGACGCTCTCGAATTAAACATAACGTGCACTCGGTGCGCGGGAAAACACACGAAAATCGCTAAATCTTAACTAGAATCGTTATTTCGGGGAAATCGACAAAACTAAAACCCGACTAGACAAAACCCCACGTTCGCGCACTCTAGTAGTCGTTTATGAAGCTAATTATATCACTAATATAACGCAATTAGATCACATTCTCATTTTTATAAAAAATCTAGTAAGCAAAAAGCATACCGATTCGATGCAAATATCGCAATTTTATCGATCTAGCGAGCGCAACATCGCACAATTCACCACTCTAACTAATTAGATAACCAAACCCTAACTTAACTCCATCAACCATGCTACAAACCCTAATTCAAAATCAAATCCCATTCTTGAATTTCCTATACAAACAATTACTACTAAATTAACACTTCAAAATTCAATTTTAGCACATTTAAACTACAAGTTAACAACTAGTTTAGAATTTTCACCTCACAAGTGAACCCCAACTTGCAATTGCCCTTGAAAGAAGCCTCCTTTCACCTTGTTTTGAACAAATTAGGGTTTGGAAAGAGGTGGAATAAGGATTAGGTTTGAATTTGTGAAGAAATTTGTTGATTTCGGTGGATTTTTGAAGATTTTTGAAAGAATTATGAAGCAAGAAGTGAGGGGGAAAATGAGAACTGAAGCAAGGGAGCTCGGCCTGAGGTGTAGGAGGTGAGTGGTGAGGGAATGGTGTAGAAATTTCTACACAAAAGCTATCTTCCAAAGTCAATTAATGAATGTTACATCATTTTTTTACAAAAAAACCCTTTTTAATGCATTTTTAAACCATAGAACCAAAATTCTTGGAATGTTTTGGTAAAATTTTTGTTACTAATATATTTTAGTTTATAATGGTTCCTAAGTGTGTAATTTACCTAATTAAATTTGTATTTATCACTAATTTAATGTATTTTTAAAAGCTTAAAATAATATTAAAAATAATTAATTACGAATTTTTTTTTATTTAACTAGAAAATTATAAGTGCCATTTTAGTGACCAATTTATAGTAATATCTTATCTAAATTTTGTATAATTAGGTCTACAATGAAAAATACCTATTTTGACATTTTACGGAAAAACCTGAAAAATTAGCCGATTACCGAAAAACTGCCTAAACGGTTTTCGAAGGGTTACAGATTATTATTATATATATATGATATATAATAAATGTTGCTTATGTTTTACACCCGCACTAGTCCCGCCCCGTTATGTCGTTAGTTAAGTAACCTAACGGTGCATAACGGGACACTGTGGCGAATGCGGATGGCATAAGTATACGTTCTATTTTCGTTTCTTTTCTGTGATGGCTTAGAAACTTAAATGATGGGATTACATTAATGAGATTAATGTAAAGAAAAAGAAACCAAAAAATGTTGTAGAATCAGATTTGAAACCCACTCGCCCTTTATATGAAAAATGCAAGTTTCAAAAGATGCGGAGCTTAAGCCACTCCTTTTCTAAAACTGTTTTGATTCTACAACGAGATCAAGTTCAAAGCGTTAAAGGTTTTCATAAAAACCATCCGCAACCCTCCGTCATTTTAGGAAGCAGAGTACTTAGTATTCGTGCTGCGTATTTTTATCATAGTCAAGGCGTAGTGTACGGTAGCTAAGTGATGTCTTCCTACAAAGCATATGATGCGATCAGTTATGACATTCATGTGATTATGTTGATCATAGTCAAGGGTCATATGGGTGGGTCTAATTAATCTCGAAATGACGGGTAGAACTTGACTAGTACTTATGATATTTTGACCATAGCCAAGGTCATAAGTAACTAGGGGTAAAAACCATATCGGGAGTTTCAAGAGTTGAAATTTGCAAGGAGATTGCATACCATCTATATGATAGTTGGATCCCGATCCCACTGTGAGTAAGTGTTACTTCCAGGAGAATTTTGCACTTTACAATTATCTGATCTAGTAGGTGTCTAGAAAGGTGTTAACGGGGTTTGACCTCTGGGAAAACAAGGTTTGCTTTAATTTGGTCCGTACGAAAGCGTAGGGAACCTCCCTCAAAGTACCGACATTGGCCTGGCTGACCGGTTAGCGAAATTGTAGAATGTAATTAATCCTGGCTAGTTTTCTTTTCAGGTTTTGAAAGAAAATTTGATTAAAGCAGTGGGAGACATCGACTAGATAAGATAATAACCAATCTAATTCTTTGCAAAAGCATTTCGCTGAGTGTATTCTTTTCTCTCTCCTAATGGCAGATACCAATGACGGGACTTAAGCTTCTACTAGAGAAAAATAAACTGACGGGACCGAACTATAAAGAATGGTTGAGGAACTTGAACATTGCACTTGCATATGATAAAGTATCATATGTCCTCACAACCAAAGCCCCACCCGTCCCAGGACCCGAATCACCTGTCTCGGATAGGGAGATCCGAAAAACTTGGGATGCTGATTGTAACACGGCCAAATGCCTCGCGCTTGTAAGTCCACGTTGCCCACCCCGGTGGTTGCGGGGAGGCGGAAAACGGAATAAAAATCGGATTTTTATCACTTTAGGCAACATGGACTAGACAAAGAAGGATCTTTGCTAAACAAAAACAAGCTAAAGCTAACTAGAGACTAGCTAAAGGGTAGAATGGTTATACCTAGGGCTTTATGTCCTTCTCTCCTTGCTCCTTGGAGTAGTAGAAAGGGATCACCTTTGTCGTCTTCTCACGTCGAAGAAGGATCCACCCGAAAGCCTCAGCCTTTGGCTTCAACTCCAAGCTAGAAGTAACTAGGGTGCTAGAAGTGCTAATCCTAGAACTCTAGATGAGAGTAGAGATTATCAAGAAGAGGTTTTTCTCAAGCTCAAGTGTTTCTCAACACATGAGAGGGGAGAGCTTGAGGGAGAGGAAGAACAAGAGAGAGAAAGTGAATGATAGAATGAGAGAATAATATGAAGCATTCTCACATATATGTGTGAATTATTATAAATTGATAATTAGTAAGATAATTGTCATGGCTTAATCAAGACATGACCATTATCATTTCATTTTTAATGCAAATTGCAAGGATCAAAAAGCATCTTCCAAATGCAATGATGATGGTCAAAGTGTCAACCTAGGTCAACAAGTCAAGAAGGTCAAATGGTCAACAACCATAACCATGCACAATTATATTAAACTAATATCAGTTAACCATAATACACACATAAACATTAGGGTTAATAAAATGACAATGGTCATTAACCCTAATCAAAGTCCTCTCCCTCTGTCTCAAGCAATTGAGCATACGCACCCGTATTCGTGATCCGAGGAACACGAATACAATGAGATAAAACCAATCCCAAATTATATACTAGGATCCGGCTTAAACCAAAGCCCGCTAGTATAAGCTGTCCGGACAGCAAACGTGCACGAGTGCGCGGATGTGAACGGACCCTGTCGCAAAACCATGCGACCTCTACTCATTTTTCCTAAAGGCGAATAGCTCTCTGTGTGGGACTCTAAAGACTCGACACTACGCTGGCAGTGGGTTTAACCACAGACCGCAAGCGGCACTAGCTGTACGTAACGGTCCCCAGGTAGATGCCGATAAGAAGACTGACGAGGTAACCCCATCTGAACTCCTACTGAGCCTGTATGTGACAGTCTCCGTACAGTCCGGTCTGTTCGTCTGATACATCGCATGGCGGGCCTAGGGGGGCGGTGAACGTCAGTCCCCTAATAGCGGTACAAGTCGTGTCGGAGTGTAGCCCATAACACCCTGAGATAAAACTGGAAACCTACGAGTATATCTCGCTTGCCCTGGCCAGGGACTACTCGTGTAATGGCTCTCCTTGACACAGCGCGATGTCAACCCCCAATACCGGGAGAGACGAATCCTGTCTGACCGTCACTGCCTCCAACTGCTTCGGGACTGCACCCAAAAAATACCTGTTTGCATGACTCCTTTGAGCTGTGGTAGGGTAGTAATCAAAGTGCAGTGGGAACACACTTGAGGCGAAGTGACAGTGTCAAGTCAGCGGACTAAGCTGTACTCATGTCACCTGGGAACTGATAACTGACGATAGGTATAATACCAACCAACAGTTCCCGACGAGTCCTGTCCAGTGTACTCGTAACCTAACGAGCACCCGCATACTATCTCAAGTACGACGTACTAACGGCTGTGGGACAGACCGTCTCCCACGCTGGGATGAGAAGCGCATACACTAGTCTACTCCGGAGTATCGATGCCCTGTCTCGATAGTCCAACGACTAGGGACCTGTATAAGGATGTGCTTATGGATTACCCAGCCCCTACAAGTGTGAGCGCCATCACAACGCTGGTAATCAAGCAAAGATCCTAAGGGCTCTACTAATATGTATATCAGCGATATGCTAAAAGAAACACATGCACATATTAAAGCAGCGACAAACCAAGTAGCATACTACCATTTCGAGCAAGATTATATATACAACTGTGAATATCCCAAGCTTCCATCAAGTAATAAACAAACTAGTATGATACAGTAATGGCCTCTAGGGCATATACACTAACAATCTCTCACTTGCACTAAGGTCATGTACTGGCGTATCGAAGACCTATCATCTCGATCAGCCGCTCGAACTGAGTCTGGGGTAGGGCCTTCGTGAGTGGATCTGCAGTGTTGTTCTCCGTATTTACTCTCTTCACCTCGATCTCCCGGCGATCAATGATCTCCCTGATCAGGTGGTACCGCCTCAAAATGTGCCTGGACTTCTGATGGGACTCGGGTTCCTTCGCTAAAGCTATAGCGCCGTTGTAGTCGCAATACAGTGGTATTGGATCAACAATGGTAGGAACCACCGGAAGCTCCGTGAGGAACTTCTTCATCCAGACAGCTTCCTTTGCGGCATCGCAAGCAGCTATGTACTCCGCTTCCATAGTTGAGTCTGCAACGGTCTCCTGCTTGGAACTCTTCCAGCAAACCGCCCCTCCATTGAGGGTAAAGACATAACCCGACATGGACTTGGAGTCATCCTTGTCACTCTGGAAGCTGGAGTCAGCAAAGGCCTCAAGCTGGAGGTTTTTTCCGCCATACACCAAGAACATCTCCTTAGTCCTTCTCAGGTATTGAGAATGTTCTTTACCGCTATCCAGTGTTTCTCCCCTGGGTTCGACTGATACCGGCTTACAACGCTCAATGCGTATGCTACATCTGGTCTGGTACATAACATCGCATACATTATAGAGCCTACCGCAGAAGCGTAGGGTATAATAGACATGTGATCCCATTCCAAATCAGTCTTGGGAGACATCTCTTTGGAGAGGGTGATCCCATGACAAGCCGGTAAATTACCGCGCTTGGAATCTTCCATACTGAATCTTTTCAGTATGGTGTCGATGTATCTTGACTGTGAAAGTCCCAACATCCTCTTAGATCTATCACGATAGATCTGGATCCCCAGAATGTAGTTGGCATCGTCCAGGTCCTTCATGGAGAACCTCTGTGAGAAGAATCCTTTGACTGACTGTAGCATAGGAATATCATTTCCTATTAGGAGAATGTCATCCACGTACAAGACGAGGAATACCACAGTTCTCCCTAAAATCTTACTGTAAATGCATGGTTCATCTGGGTTTTTGATAAAGTCGAATTCCTTGACAGTATCATCAAAGCAGATGTTCCAACTCCGTGATGCCTGCTTAAGTCCATAAATGGACTTGAGCAACTTGCACACTCTACCGCTGCTCCCACTCTGAATGAATCCCTCCGGCTGATCCATATAGACGCACTCTTCTAAATTTCCATTTAGGAAAGCCGTCTTTACGTCCATCTGCCAGATTTCATAATCGTGGAAGGCAGCAATGGTAAGAAGGATCCGAATGGATTTCAGCATAGCCACTGGAGAAAAGGTCTCGTCATAGTCCAAACCAGGTCTTTGACGAAAACCCTTTGCAACAAGTCTAGCTTTATAGGTCTCAACCTGCCCATCTACACCAATCTTCTTTCTGAAGATCCATTTGCAGCCTACGGGTTTTACCCCTTCTGGAGCAAAGTCCAAAGTCTAAACTTTGTTGGTGTACATGGACTCCATCTCGACCTGCATTGCATCCAGCCATTTTACCGAGTCGCCGCTCTGAATGGCTTGCTGGAAGCTTGTAGGCTCACCATAATCCATGGTGCAATCCTCTCTATCCTTGTCTATGAGAAAACCGTAGTATCTCTCGGGCGGATGAGACTGCCTACTACTCCTGCGGAGTGGCTCTGGAATGTCCGGTTCTCTTGAAACTTCTGGTTCTTCCAAGCTTTCAGTAATAGCTTGTGGTTCTGGAATTTCTTCCAGTTCTATTGCGCTCCCACTTATCTGATTTTCTAAAAATTCAGTTTCCAAGAAGTGGGCATGCTGAGAAACAAAAACCTTTTGTTCCTCTGCGGAATAGAAAAGATACCCCTTGGAATTCTTTGGGTATCCCACAAACTTACACAGTACTGAGCGTGCCTCGAGCTTGTCCGCATGCTGCTTTTTTACAAAAGCTGGACATCCCCATGTCTTAAGGTACTTAAGACAGGGTTTCTTCCCACTCCACATCTGATATGGGGTGGTAGGCACAGTCTTGGTTGGAGCCTTGTTCAAGAGATATGCTGCTGTTTCTAGCGCATAACCCCAGAAGGATCGCGGTAACTCAGCCTTACTCATCATGGAACGAACCATATCCAATAGGGTTCGATTCCGCCTTTCCGATATACCGTTGTGTTGTGGTGTATATGGAGGAGTAAGCTGAGAGAGAATTCCATTCTCTTTTAAGTAGCCCAGAAATTCGGCACTCAAGTATTCACCACCTCGATCAGATCTTAGTGTCTTGATACTTTTGCCTGTTTATTTTTCAACTTCATTCTTGTATTCCTGAAATTTCTCAAAGGTCTCGGATTTGTGCTTCATCAAGAAAACATGCCCATACCTAGAGAAATCATCTGTGAAAGTAATGAAGTATGAATAACCACTTCGCGCATGTGTAGACATTGGACCATACACATCACTGTGTATGAGTCCCAAGAGCTCGCTTGCTCTTTCTCCGTGTCCAGTGAACGGAGTCTTTGTCATCTTTCCCATGAGACAAGATTCACAAGTGGCATAAGACTGATACTCAAACGGATTCAAGTATTCCTCTTTATGTAACTTTGTTAACCGTGTATCATTAATGTGACCCAGTCTACAATACCATAAGAAAGCCTGATTTGTTTCCAGAGACTTTCTTTTAAGTGTGTTCTGGACACTGAAGATCTGAGCTTGATTCAATACGTATATCCCGTTTTGTAATGTACCTGACCCAATCAGAACTTGATTTAGGTGGATGTTAACTACATCGCTTACAAAAGTAAAATCATATCCTTCCTTAGAAATTAAGGATACAGATATGATATTACAAGTCGCACCTGGTACATAAAAACAGTTACGCAGAATCAATATCTGCCCAGTTGTCAGTCCTAGATGATATTCCCCTACGGATTCAGCATACATGCTCATTCCGTTAGCAACCCTGAGAGTCATATCTCTTTTCCTGATAACCCTATGGTTTCTCAGAGCCTGTAACGAATTACAGATATGTGATCCTGATCCGGTATCCAATACCCAGGAAGTAGGGTTAACTGACATACAGTTCTCTATTACAAACACACCCGAAGCCGAAGCCACAACATGCTTCGAATTCTGGCTACTGGCTTTGCAAGCCCTGCAATCCTTCTGCCCATGTTTATTCCCGTAACAATAGGAACATCCCTCTTTTACTGCATCTATTCCCGAAACTTCTGCCTTTTCCTTTCTTTCTACTTCCCTGGTTTCCTTCAGGGTAGTAGGTAGAGACTGTTGAACTAAGTCAGCATCTGACCCGTTCTTCAACGTGGTCTTCAGGTCCGAGAGCTCAAAAGAGCTGGTCTCTGTAAGGACGTTGCCCTCTACAGATGACCCGATAGCCAACCTCGCTGGAAGCAATTCGTTCGAGGTCTCATATCTTGCGACACGAGATTGCTCTCCATATAAAACTTTGTTATGGAGGAAGATAGAAGCTGAGTCCATCTTCTCGTGCTGCCTCTGATTTGCACCATCAACTGAGGCTAACACGAGGCACTTGGCTTTCGCACAGTCTTCTTCCGATGTTCTACGGATATCAATATCCGTGACAGGGGAAACTGGACCTGAGATGGCAGGGGTTGGATCAGTCAAGAGGTGTCCCAGCTTGTCCTGGGAAATGGACATCTGGACAGACCTTTGCCAGTCATAACAGTCAGATTCAGTCATTTTATTATCTAGATGTAACCTAGGTGCGGTCATTGGGTCGCTTCAATTAAGAGAGAGAGAGAAGAAAACACTTAGCATGATGCTCTTGCAAGTTTAGATTGGTTTTTAATTTATCTAAACAGGATGGCTCCCACTGTCTCTCGAATCCCTCCCCTAACCATAAAGGAAGGATTAGTCAGGATCAATCTCACCGTACAATACTTGCTTAACCGTTCAGCCAGGCCAGTGTCGGTACTTCGAGGGAGGTTTTCCAACGCTTTCGTGAAGTTCCTTAATTAAGTAACCTCTTTTCCCTGTGGGCGTAGCCCCGCTAATACCTTTCTAGACACCTACTAGGTTTATAGCATTGATCGTTAAGTGAGAGTTTTCCCGAGGAGTAGCATATACTCACAGTAGGATCGGGATCCAAATATCATCGCGTGATAAAACCGAAGGAATCCTACCAGAATCATCACACTCCAAATGGTATGCAGCGCTAGCAAGTTTCAGTACTTATGAAACTCCCGATGTGGATTTATGCCCCATGCTCTTATGACCTTGACGAAGGTCAACAATCATAAGTCACATGTCAAGTTCTACCCGTCATTATCCAGGTTAATTTGAACCCACCCGTACATACCCTTGACGAAGGTCAACAAGGTAGTACGACTGTCCCAAACCAACGCATCTATCTATGCTACATATGAACACCCAACAGCTACCAATCATTATGCCTTGACGAAGGTCAACAAATATAGCTTGAATACTATTGAATATCCATACGAAATGACGGAGGGCTACGAATGGTTTTGGCGAAACCGTGAACGTAGTGAACTTGATATAATCGATGGAACGAGATAGCTTTTAAAAGGAGTGGTTCAAGCTCCGCATTTAAAAGTTTATTTTTGAAAAGAACCGAGTGGTTTTCAAAGCGTTCAAATCGACTTTTACTTGGTTTATTTTCTTGCATTAGTTCTTTTAATGCGTCCCATCATTTAATCCTACCATTGCAGAAAACAACCAAAATATGACGTACGCTTATGCCATTCGCATTCGCCACGGGGCCCCATCATCACCCGTTAGGTTACTTAACTAACAACAGAGCGGGGGCTGGGCTAGCGCGGCTGTAAAACATAAGCAACGCCTAAATAGTTATAGTATATAAATATACAGCAATGATAGACATTACAGATCACAGATGAATACATTGGATATACTAGGAATCCGCAATCCGTTCGAGCCTGCAACGAAAAGCGGATTACACGGTCGCGGTGATAGCCAATACCCCACCCAAGACCCCTACGGGTGCGGCAAACTACCCGCCAAGTACCCGAAGCGAAGCAACCTCCCTCACCACCGTGAGTAGGCCACTCGGCACTTCGAGATACCCGGTAGTTTGTGCACCCCCTCCATGGGTCTATCCTAGGAGCAAAAACAGTAAAAAGAATTATACAATGACGGCTACAACCCCGACCCGGTTGCGCGGCCATACAAATAATATTACATCAATTTACATGTTACAATGAATGAAAGAAAAAGAAACACTCATCTCACATCCACCCCGGCTATTCACCCGCGACAATCCAACGCATTCATATACACATACCATCATCAAACACAGATCACAAATATGTATAACCCCCACTAATCGACATATAGCGATTAGCCGACGTTCAATACATATAAACATCACAGATATAACCCTTTAGTCAAAGTGTATTGAAGTTCGATCAAAAATACGGATTTATAGGCCCCCAAAAACAAATTTCTTTTCTGGAAAACCTGGGCACATATAAACCATCTTAAAAATCCCAAAACCATGCCAGAAGAACACTGCACCAAACTCGACCCAGAGCCGAGCCAAAACGGCCACGGTTGCGCGGCAATAGCTTGCTATTGCCGCGGAACCGCGGCTCTTTGAGCGAGTCACTGGATCGTTTTTGGTGGCTTTCTTCACAAAACCCTGAGATGATTTTTGGAGTATGATTTATTTTATTTTGAACAGGAAAAATTTTAACAGAAACTTAGGGTTTGATGTTTTGGTTTTTCGATTTTTCCGATCAAACTTCCATCCACGTTGCCCACCCCGGTGCTTGCGAGGAGGCGGAAAACGGAATAAAAATCGGATTTTTATCACTTTAGGCAACACGTACTAGACAAAGAAGGATCTTTGCTAAACAAAAACAAGCTAAAGCTAACTAGAGACTAGCTAAAGGGTAGAATGGTTATACCTAGGGCTTTATGTCCTTCTCTCCTTGCTCCTTGGAGTAGTAGAAAGGGATCACCTTTGTCGTCTTCTCACGTCGAAGAAGGATCCACCCGAAAGCCTCAACCTTTGGCTTCAACTCCAAGCTAGAAGTAACTAGGGTGCTAGAAGTGCTAATCCTAGAACCCTAGATGAGAGTAGAGATTATCAAGAAGAGGTTTTTCTCAAGCTCAAGTGTTTCTCAACACATGAGAGGGGAGAGCTTGAGGGAGAGGAAGAACAAGAGAGAGAAAGTGAATGATAGAATGAGAGAATAATGTGAAGCATTCTCACATATATGTGTGAATTCTTATAAATTGATAATTAGTAAGATAATTGTCATGGCTTAATCAAGACATGACCATGATCATTTCATTTTTAATACAAATTGCAAGGATCAAAGAGCATCTTCCAAATGAAATGATGATGGTCAAAGTGTCAACCTAGGTCAACAAGTCAAAAAGGTCAAATGGTCAACAACCATAACCATGCACAATTATATTAAACTAATATCAATTAACCATAATACACACATAAACATTAGGGTTAATAAAATAACAATGGTCATTAACCCTAATCAAAGTCCTCTCCCTCTGTCTCAAGCAACTGTGCATACGCACCCGTATTCGTGATCCGAGGAACACGAATACAATGAGATAAAACCAATCCCAAATCATATACTAGGATCCGGCTTAAACCAAAGTCCGCTAGTATAAGCTGTCCGGATAGCAAACGTGCACGAGTGCGCGGATGTGAACGAACCCTGTCGCAAAACCATGCGACCTCTACTCATTTTGCCTGAGGGCGAATAGCTCTCTGTGTGGGACTCTAAAGACTCGACACTACGCTGGCAGTGGGTTTAACCACAGACCGCAAGCGGCACTAGCTGTACGTAACGGTCCCCAGGTAGATGCCGATAAGAAGACTGACGAGGTAACCCCATCTGAACTCCTACTGAGCCTGTATGTGACAGTCTCCGTACAGTCCGGTCTGTTCGTCTGATACATCGCATGGCGGGCCTAAGGGGGCGGTGAACGTCAGTCCCCTAATAGCGGTACAAGTCATGTCGGAGTGTAGCCTAGAACACCCTGAGATAACACTGGAAACCTACGAGTATATCTCGCTTGCCCTGGCCAGGGACTACTCGTGTAATGGCTCTCCTTGATACAGCGCGATGTCAACCCCCAATACCGGGAGAGACGAATCCTGTCTGACCGTCACTGCCTCCAAGTGCTTCGGGACTGCACCCAAAAACTACCTGTTTGCATGACTCCTTTGAGCCGTGGTAGGGTAGTAATCAAAGTGCAGTGGGAACACACTTGAGGCGAAGTGACAGTATCAAGTCAGCGGACTAAGCTGTACTCATGTCACCTGGGAACTGATAACTGACGATTGGTATAATACCAACCAACAGTTCCCGACGAGTCCTGTCCAGTGTACTCGTAACCTAACGAGCAGCCGCATACTATCTCAAGTACGACGTACTGACGGCTGTGGGACAGACCGTCTCCCACGCTGGGATGAGAAGCGCATACGCTAGTCTACTCCGGAGTATTTATGCCCTGTCTCGATAGTCCAACGACTAGGGACCTGTATAAGGATGTGCTTATGGATTACCCAGCCCCCACGAGTGTGAGCACCATCACAACGCTGGTAATCAAGCAAAGATCCTAAGGGCTCTACTAATATGTATATCAGCGATATGCTAAAAGAAACACATGCGCATATTAAAGCAGAGACAAACCAAGTAGCATACTACCATTTCGAGCAAGATTGTATATACAACTGTGAATATCCCAAGCTTCCATCAAGTAATATACAAACTAGTATGATACAGTAATGGCCTCTAGGGCATATACACTAACAGCGCTTGCTTCTATGGACAATATCCATCAGAAGAAACACGAGAATATGGATGTACAATCCATCTTTCTTCACACAAAGGACTTATATGAAGAGCAATCTCGTACTTTGAGATACGAGGCATCTCGAAAGCTGTTTCAGATGCGAATGGCCCCTGGTACATCAGTAGGAGACCATGTTTTGAAGATGATTGGTCTTATAGAAGAACTTGAGGAACTGGGATGGACCATAGACAATGAGCAGTATACAGATATTGTTCTACAGTCTCTCCCCCCTGCTTTTGCTCCATTCATAGTGAACTTCAATATGAATGATTTGGAGAAATCAATACCTGAACTTCTCAATATGTAGAGAAGTGCAGAGAGCACGTTGAAAACAACGAGGACTCCCGCTCTGCTTGCTAGGCCATCTTCCTCTTCAGTCCCAAAATCCAAGGCCAAGGGAAAGAAAAAGAAGAAGTCCATCAAACAGAAAGGTGGAGTTAAAAAGGCAAAGGGGAAAGACAAATCTGGGGGTGCAGGAAGCGGGAAAGGAGAATGTTTTTACTGCCACAAGTCAGGACATTGGAAACGCAACTGTGCTGTGTATCTTGCTGATCTCAAGAAGAAGAAGCAGGCTGATGCGTCCACTTCAGATGTGTTTGTAACTGAAACATGTTTTTCTTTAAACTCTGCATCTTGGGTATTAGATACCGGTTCTGGTTCTCACATCTGCAATTGTATGCAGGGATTGAGAAACCGTAGAGTTTTGAAGACAGGTGACCATACTCTGCGGGTTGGAAATGGTTCCAATATACATGCTGTATCCGTGGGAGAGTATCATCTTGGGTTGCCTTCGAGTGGTATTTTGGTTTTGAACCCGTGTTATTTTTTACCAAGTATGCTATGTAATATAATATCCGTTTCTTTGTTGGACAATGAAGGATATAATTTTGTATTGCAAAATACTGTTATGAACATTAACTTAAATCAAGAGTTGATTGGGTATGGTACATTAAATAACGGTATTTACATCTTGAACCAACACACAGTTTTCAATATACAACATACTAATAAAAGAAAGTTTTCAGATATAAATGAAACTTTTCTTTGGCATTGTAGACTTGGTCATATTAATGAAACAAGACTAAAAAAACTACATAAAGATGGATATTTAAATCCTTTTGAATATAAATCTTATGCGACCTGTCAGTCTTGTATCAAAGGTAAAATGACCAAAACTCCGTTTACTGGACACGGAGAAAGAGCTGTGGAACTCTTAAGCCTCATACATAGTGATGTATGAGGAACAATGTCTACACATGCTAGAGATGTTTTTCATACTTCATTACTTTTACTGATGATTTCTTAAGATTCGGACACGTGTTTTTGATAAAGCACAAATCTGAAGCTTTCGAGAAATTCAAGGAGTATAAACTTGAAGTAGAAAAACAAACAGGCTTGAGCATCAAGAAACTTTGATCAGATCGAGGTGGAGAATATTTAATTACAGAGTTTTTAGACTTCTTAAAAGAGAATGGGATTCTCACTCAGCTCACTCCTCCTTACACACCACAACACAATGGTGTGTCAGAACAGAGGAATCGTACCCCATTAGATATGGTACAATCCATGATATGTGATGCTGAGTTACCGCTTTCCTTTTGGGGGCATGCATTAGAGACAGCGATGTATCTGTTAAACAGGGTTCTAACCAAGACCGTGTCTACCACTCCATATGAGTATGGAGTGAAAGAGACCATCTCTTAAAAGAGTTAGGATTTGGGGTTGTCCGTTTTTTGTTAAAAAGCAGAATCCAGACAAACTCGAGACACGATCGGTCATGTGTAAATTTGTGGGGTATCTAAAACATTCATATGAATATCTATTCTATCACAAGGAGGAACAAAAGGTGTTTGTTGCTCAGCATGCCACATTTTTGGAAAATGAAATCTTTATAGACAGTACTGATGGCAATGCGGTAGAACTAGAAGAGGTTCTAGAGACACAAATTACTCAGGACGAATTGGTTGAAACTGATGTTTCAGTAGAACTTCAAGAACCTCAGCTGCTCTGGAGATCTGGTAGAACTTCTCGCCACCAGAGAGATACTATGGGTTTCTCTTTGATGGTAATAGAGAAGATTGCATCATGGATGATGATGACCCTACTAGTTTTCAGCAAGCTATCACGTGTGGTGACTCAGTGAAGTGGCTGGAAGCCATGAGATCCGAAATGGAGTCCATGTATACCAACAAAGTATGGACTTTGGACGTTGCGCCTCCTGGGATAAAACCCGTTAGGTGCAAATGGATCTTTAAGAGAAAGATTGGTATAGGTGGACAGCTAGAGACCTTTAAAGCAAGGCTAGTAGCGAAAGGTTTTCGTCAAAGACCGAAATTGGACTATGATGAAACTTTCTCTCCAGTAGCAATGCTTCAATCCATTAGGATCCTACTTGCTATTGCTGCTCACTATGATTATGAAATCTGGCAGAATGGACGTTAAAACTGCATTTCTAAATGGTGATTTAGAAGAATGTGTTTTTATGGATCAGCCAGAGGGCTTCATTGATAGTGGGAGTAGCGGGAAAGCATGTAGATTTCTTAAATCCATTTATGGACTAAAGCAGGCCTCACGGAGCTGGAACATCTGCTTTGATGATACAATCAAAGAGTTTGATTTTATCAAAAATATAGATGAACCATGCATTTATAAGAAGATTGTAGGGAGTACTGTCACATTTCTCGTATTGTACGTAGATGACATTCTCCTGATAGAAAATGATATTCCTATACTACAATCGGTCAAACTATTCTTATCACAAAGGTTCTCCATGAAGGACCTGGGTGATGCCTCATGCATTTTGGGCATAAGGATCTATAGAGATAGATCCAAGAGCTTATTGGGATTGTCCCAACCAAAGTACATAGACACCATCCTAAAAAAAGTTTAGTATGGAAGATCCCAAGCGTGGTGCCTTGCCTGATTGTCATGGAATCACTCTCTCCAAGGACTTCTGTCCGAAGACTGATGAAGAGAGAGCTCGCATGAGCGTTATACCCTATGCTTCAGCCGTAGGATCTATAATGTATGCGATGTTATGTACTCGTCCTGATGTAACTTATGCAATAGCTGTAGTAAGCAGGTATCAATCCAACCAGGGGAGAAACATTGGATAGCAGTGAAGAACATTCTTAAATACTTGCGAAGGACTAAAGAATTGTTCTTGGTGTATGGTAATGGGGATCTCCAGATGGAGGCCTTTACCGATTCCAGCTTCCAAAGTGATAAGGATGACAGCAAATCTATCTCAAGGTTTGTATTTACCCTCAACGGAGGGGCGGTTAGTTGGAAGAGTTCCAAACAGGATACCGTTGCAAACTCTACGATGGAAGCTGAGTATATTGCTTCCAATGATGCTACCAAGGAAGCCGTCTGGATGAGAAAGTTCATCGCGGAACTAGGAGTAGTTCCAACCATTGTTGATCCAATACCATTGTATTGTGATAATAATGGAGCTATGGCGTTAGCCAAAGAACCAAGGTCCCATCAGAAATCCAGACACATCCTGAGGCGATATCATTTGATCCGGGAGATAGTAGATCGCCAAGAGATCGAGATTCGGAGAGTAGATACAAAGGATAACACAGCGGATCCACTCACCAAGGCCCTTCCACAGCCGCAGCATGAGCGACTTTTTGAGATGTTGGGTATGAGATACGCCAATAACTGGCCTTAGTGCAAGTGGAAGATTGTTAGATATATGTATGCCCTAGAGGCTATTATATGTATAGTGGATGCTTGGACATGTATATATGATTTTAGATGACTTTCTCGCCCAACATGATAGTATGCTATCTGGTTTCCTTTATCATGACATGTTGATTTGATCATGCTTTTATTCATTTGCATATGTTGATAAAGCCCTCGGGATATTTGCTTGACTACTGTGACTATGATGCGGATCATACCAGTGGGGCATGTGTAGTTTATAAGCATATCCTTAAACTGTTCCTAGTCGTGGGTGTATCGAGACGGGGCATCGATATTCCAGAGCAGACTAGCGTATACTATTCTTGTCCCATATGATGGGCGATGGATGATCCCATATCCATCTGGTGAGGTGACACCAAAGATTGCATGCGGGTGCTCACTGGAGACTGGGTACACTGAACGGACTCACAGAGAACCCCTATGTGGTATTATATCTATCGTCGGATAGCAGTTCTCAGGTGACACTGGTACATGTTAGTCTGTAGACCCAAGATAGTCATAGAGTCTTGTGTGTCCTCCCACTGTACTTTGATATCCACCCTACCACGGCTCTACTGAGTCGTGCAAACAGGTGGACTTTGGGTACAGCCCCGAGGCACATGGAGGCGATGAGCGATAGGAGGGGTTTCGTCTCTCCCGGTATTGGGAGTTGATGTTGTGCTATGTTCGATTGGCTATAACAGCAAGTCCCTGGCCAGGGCTGCTGAGATTTACTGATAAGCGTTATTAGTAGTTTTTCGATCTGTTATGAGCCATACACCAGCATGACTTATTGAGTTATTGGGGTCGACGATTCCATCCCTAGACTCGATATGCAACATATCTGACGAAGAGACCGGACTGTACGGTAAGTGTTGCCAGTTGGCTCGACGGGAGTTTTGACAGCTTCGCTGGTTTTCTTCTGATTGCTCAATACCCGGGTGGCCGTTACGTTTAGCTGACCGCTTGCGCCTTGTGGGTGTTTGATATGATCATCACCTACTGCCGGCGTATTGACGAGTCTTAGAGTCCCACAATGAAGTTTCCTAGCTCAGGCGAAAAGATGTGGTATGCATATGCGCGGGGACCCGATTAAATACGGATATGTGATACCGTATATTAATCGGGCATTTTCTATTGGTCGGGTCGTATGTGATATGACCGGTTTGCAAAATCAAGTATTGATTTAACAAATGATTTTTAGATTAATTCTTTAATTAAACCCTTTTTCTATTATTGTATGCATGCATGTATGCACATGATGATGTGCATGGACACATACATACATACATTGTATCATAGTTGTTGATACATATTTTGTGGCAATGCAAGACTCATATTGTAGCAATTATCTATTTATTTATCATTTTGAATAAAGGAAAGGATAATTCACACATGGTTAATGTTTATCATCTTTGACCATGCTTCAACCACTTTTTAACCTTGAGTTAATTATCCTTTAGCCTTTTAACTCATTTGATAAAGATCTAGATAATTTCTAACCATGGTTGAAGTGAGAAGGATTAATATGGATTATTCTTTTCTCATTTCAATAATTCACTCATATCATTTTCTTTTGAGCTCAAGCTTAGCCACCATCTTCTTCTTCCTCTCTTGAAATTTTCTTTGAGTGAAGTTGATAAAAAGAAAGGGTTTTGATTATAGAATACAAACCACATCATCATACTACACATATCTAGCCCATTTGTGTAGGGTGTTTGCTTTAATTCATTCACATATCAAGTAAAGCAAGGAGCTTTGGGCGAAGGGACTTCGGGTGGATCATCGTGGACTAGGAAGGCTTCCATCGATCCATTCCAAACTCTCAAAGTGCCAAGGAGTCACCAAGGGAGGTCTACAAAGGTTGTAATCTCTACTCATAGTGATACTTTTTCTTTTGCATGTGATGCTTAGTCAAAAGAAACCCTAAATTTCTAGTTATGATTCTTTGCAAGTTCACTTAGCTCCTTAAAAATTTGATTTTGGCATATGTGATGCTGCTAAACCCTTGATGAGGTGCTAGGTAAACCCAACAGCTTGGACCTATATAGGGAGGATGTTCTTGCTCGACATGATAGTATGTTATCTGGTTGCTCTTTATCTTAACATATACACTTATTGTCTCTCTATTACATGTTCATAAAGCCCTTAGGATGAGTACTTGACTACCAGGATTATGATGCAGATCATACTAGTGGGGCATAGGCAGTCGGTAAGTACATCCTTCAAATTTTCCTAGTCGTGGGAGTATCGAGACGGGGCATCGATATTCCAGAGTAGACTAGCGTATGCGCTCCTTGACCCATATGATGGGAGATGGATGATCCCACATCTATTGGTGTTTGACATTAGAGAAGGTATACAGGTGCTCAGTGAAGACTGGGTACACTGGACGGACTCGCCGAGAACTCCTAGATGGTACTATACCTATCGTCAGATAGCAGTTCTCTGGTGATACTAGTACATGTTAGTCTGTCGACCCGAGATCGTCATAGAGTCTTGTGTGATTCCTACTGTGCTTTTATTTCCACCTTACCACGTTCAATAGATCGTGCAAAACGGTGGTTTTTAGCTACAGTCCCGAGTCACATAGAGGCAATGAGCGATAGGAGGGGATTTCTTCTCTCCCGGTATTGGGGGTTGATGTTGCGCTATGCTTGATTGGCCATAACAGGAAATCCCTGGCCAGGGTTGCTGAGATCTACTGGTAAGTGTTATCAGTAGTTTCTTGAACAGTTATGGACCTTGCATCGGCATAACTTATCGGGCTATTGGGGTCTGACGCTATACCACCCTCAGGCTACGATACGTGACATATCAGATGAAGAGACCGGGCTGTACGGTAGTGTTACTTGATTGGATTCGCAGGAGTATGAGAATGCTTGCATGTTGATCTTCTGATCGCTCAATACCCGGGTGGCCGTTACGTTTAGCAGACCGCTTGCGGCTTGTGGGTGTTTGATATGATCATCACCTACTGCCGGCGTATTGACGAGTCTTTAGAGTCCTACACAGAGGTTTTCTGGTTCATGCAAAACGAAGTAGGAGCACATATGTGATATGTGCGGGACCGAGATTAATGCGCTTATGTGATATCGCATTCTATTCTCGCAATATGTGATTTCGGTCGGTTATATGTGATATAGTCGGGTCATCAGATCAAGTGTTGATTCGATAAGATGTTACATTTGATATTAGTCGGTTGTATGTGATAAAGCCGGATTATTAAATCAAGTGTTGATTTAATAATTTGATGTATAATTATATATGTGATATATTAATTTACATTAACTAATATTTTCTAACATAATTTTTTTTCTCACTGTGTACACTTAGTATATATGTGATATATATTAATATACATTATTTTTGTGTTATGCTTGATGCCACATGCTTCATGGGTGTATGAGACTTACATCATGCTTATGATAATCTAGGGTTTTTATTTATTTAAGTAAATCACAAATTGGTGGTATTATGTCATGGCTAGAAGATTTGAGAAGCTTGTTGCTAACCATTGACTTAGTCCACTAACTTTGTTTTACATTAGATATTTATTAACCTAACCATTATTGTTATCCATGGTTTATTCTTTACATGAGTTAGTGTATGACACTAACTCACCCATGGTTACTATT
The DNA here is from genome assembly GCA_030015575.1 of Agapanthus africanus. Classification (NCBI taxonomy): domain Eukaryota; kingdom Viridiplantae; phylum Streptophyta; class Magnoliopsida; order Asparagales; family Amaryllidaceae; genus Agapanthus; species Agapanthus africanus. The sequence goes on along the minus strand of CM057337.1, from coordinate 216,722,621 downwards.
CTCACCTTATGAGTTTCATTCTCATCTCTACTTCATCTTCTTCTTCTTCATGAGAAAGCTTGCTAGCTTTTCTAAAAGTGAGGAAATATTGTGAGAAAAATAAATTTAAAGTTAGCCCAATTCCTACTTCACCATCCTCTACTATATTAGCCATTTAGTTTAGGGTGTTTGCTTCACTAATCTACCATTAGTTAAGAGCTAGCATGAGCTTCAGTCTCCTCGACGTAGATCATCTTCGGCCTCGAAGACTTCAAGCAAGCTTGTTCATTTCTTTATGTGAACCCTTACTAGAGTTCGGGTGTTCACTATTTGGAGCGAAGGGACTGCTACACGGAGTTTTAGAAGTGAAGGACCGGTCTACAAAGGTTGTATTCCTCTTTCACTTATATGTAAAGTTGTTTACATTGTTGTATCGTCTAAATCTCTAGTTAAGATTCTAGGGTTAGGGTTCTTTAGTACGGAAAATTTTTGAAATCGGCATGGTCGATGCTTCCCGAAGCCCAGCGGCCGCCTAGGGAACCCAGCACTGACCTCGATCTCCCGGCGATCAACTATCTCCCGGATCAGGTGATACCGCCTCATAATATGCTTGGAACGTTGATGGGACCTGGGTTCCTTGGCCAAAGACACAGCTCCATTGTTATCACAATACAAAGGTATTGGATGCTCGATGGACGGAACCACACCAAGTTCGGTTATAAACTTCTTCATCCAGACAGCCTCTTTGGCAGCATCGTTGGCAGTGATGTATTCAGCCTCCATCGTCGAGTCTGCCATGGTTTCTTGCTTAGAACTCTTCCAACAAACTATCCCTCCATTGAGGGTGAAGAAAAAACCCGAGACCGACTTAGAGTCGTCCTTATCACTCCGGAAGCTCGAGTCAGTAAAGAACTCCAGTTGGAGTTCACCGTTACCATACACCAAGAACATTTCTTTAGTCCATCTCAAGTACTTAAGAATGTTCTTCATAGCTGTCCAGTGATTCTCCCCAGGATCTCATTGATACCTGCTTACAACACCCAGTGCGTACGCTAAATCCGGTCGGGTACATAACATCGCATACATGATAGACCCGACTACCGAAGCATAGGGTATACTTTGCATGCGAGCCCTCTCCAAATTAGTCTTGGGGGACATCTCGTTGGAGAGAGTGATTCCTAAGATCGTGGGTAAATTCCCACGCTTGGAATCCTCCATACTAAACCTCTTTAGTATGGTGTCAATGTACCTGAATTGGGACAGTCCCAATATCTGTTTAGATCCATCTCTATAGATCTTAATCACCAGGATGTAGGAGGTATCACCCAGATCCTTCATGGAGAATCTTTGAGATAAGAAGATCTTGACCGAGTGCAGCATAGGAACATCATTTCCTATCAAGAGTATGCCATCCACGTATAATACGAAGAATACGACCTTACTCTCTGCCACCTTGTATATACAAGGTTCATCTACATTTTTGACGAAGTCAAACTCTTTGACTACCGCATCAAAATAGATGTTCCAACTCCTCGACGCCTTCTTTAACCCGTAAATTGATTTAAGCAGCTTGCACGCCTTTTCCGCTGCTCCCACTGTCCACGAAGCCCTCCGGCTGAGTCATGTACACTCTCTCTTCTAAATCACCATATAGAAAGGCGGTCTTAACGTCCATCTGCCAGATTTCGTAGTCATGGTATGCAGCGATGGCAAGTAGGATTCGGATGGACTTAAGCATAGCCACTGGAGAAAATCTTTCGTCATAATTCACACCTGGTCGTTGACGAAAACCTTTTGCTTCAAGTCTAGCTTTGAAAGTCTCAATTTTTTCATCTACACCAAGTTTTTTTTCTTGAAGATCCATTTCTTCCAATGGATTTTACCCCTTCAGGAGATCTTCCAAAGTCCATACTTTGTTGGTGTATATGGATTCCATCTCATATCGCATTGCATCCAGCCATTTAACAGAGTCCTCACTTGTGATGGCCTGCTCGAAGCTAGTTGGGTCATCATCTTCCATGATGCAATCCTCGCTCCCACCATCAATGAGAAAACCATAGTATCTCTCAGGTGGATAAGGAATCCTACTAGATCGGTGGAGAGGCTGAGCTTCGTTGGGAACTATCGAATCCTCTGGTTCTACCAAATCTTCTATCGTAGTTTGTATAGCTGGAACTTCTTCCAGTTCTACCTCTTTGCCACTAATTTCTTTTTCAACAAATTACTTTTCTAAAAAGGTGGCATGTCGAGAAACAAACACCTTTTGTTCTTCGGTGTGGTAGAAGATATACCCTCGCGAATATTTGGGATATCCAATAAACTTACACAAAAATGACCTTGCCTCGAGCTTGTCCGGATTTTGTGTTTTCACATATGCCAGACAACCCCATATCTTAACATAATTAAGACATGGTCTTTTCCCCTCCCATATCTCATATGGAGTGGTAGGCACTGATTTTGTCGGAACTCTATTCAATAGGTATGCAGCTGTCTCAAGCGCATAACCCAAAAACAAGATAGGTAACTCAGCGGTGCTCATCATAGAGCGCACCATATCTAATAGGGTGCGATTCCGCCGCTCCAATACATCGTTGTGCTGTGGTGTATACGGAGGAGTAAGCTGAAAGAGAATCTCATTCTCTTTTAGGTAATTCAGGAACTCAATGCACAAGTATTCTCCTCCTCGATCAAATCGATGGATTTTAATACTTTTACCCGTATGGTTCTCAACTTCATGGTTATATTCTTTGAATTTCCCAAAAGCTTCAGACTTGTGTTTCAACATGAACACATGTCCGAATCTTGAGAGATCGTCAGTGAATGTAATGAAGTAAGAGGAACCATTCCTGGCATGTGTAGACATGGGACCGCATACATCTGTAAGTGCACGGCGGCACCCCGGCCGTCAATCCGACGGCCAAATGCGGAAGCGGTGATAAACTTTAAATTTTCTTGAACTGGCAAACCGCCGGGCACTAATACCCGGATCGAACCATTAATTAGTCCTAGCTAACAACAAGAAAGAGAAGAGAGATATACCGACTGATCCAAGTCCTCCGGTCTTCTCGTCGTCGTCCCGATATCCTGCGGAAGCTCCGGTCTCCACCTCGTCGCCGGAAGTGCACCACATCGCCTACTTCTTTTACGGGCTCCCACCTCAATGCCGAGGCAACTCGGGTACGAAGCTGGCTAGTCGACGTGCCCAAGGTTTGCTGTAGAATGTAGTGTACAAGTCTCATTTGGGGTTGTGGAGATTGCCATTTTTGGTGGAGGAATGATACAAGAACTATATCGAGGGACTTGGGGATTTTTGGAGCATGAAATGAAGCAAAAACCCCACTCCCAAAATTTGGACAGCCCCCCTAATGCTTGGGCCGGCCATGAGAGGTGAGGGAGGGGAGAGAATGAGAGTGAGTGATAAAAGAATAAGAGAGCCATCCAATAATACAATGGAGAGAGAGAGAAGGCTATCATGCAAAAGGAAATGATCACAAGCTTAAACTAACACTCTAACAACCTCATCATCAACAACCATGATGACAAAACAATAACCAATACTCCACCACAACCATCACCTCACCAAGTCAAGCAATGATAGAAGAAGAAGTCAAGGTCAATGGATGGTGAAGTCATCATGAAGCAACAAGATGCAAAGAACCCCCTCCACAAACACTTATTTGCAACAATGCAAATAAGCCCTCCTCCACCAATCTTCGGCCAATGAACGATACAAAGGAAATCGGCCGAAACGGAAAGCAAACTGGCAACTCCAGAAAACTGGTCCCGTAATAAATTACAGGAAAACCCCGATACTGTGCATACACACCCGCATTTGTATTCCGACCGAAATACAAATGCAATGAGACAAAATCTCCACTGTACTAAACTAGGATCCGGCTTAAACCAAAGCCGGCTAGTATTATCCGTTCGATCCTGATCCGTGCAATACCGCACGTATCTGATCGAAGCCTGCCATATATCCATACGGCCTATAGTACAAACTGTCCGATCCTGATCCGTGCAATACCGCACGTATCTGATCGGACCTTGCCATATCTCCATACGGCCTCTACAATCTTTCGCCCGAAAGCTGAGTAACTGAATGTGGGGGACTCTAAAGACTCGTCAACACCTTGGTTGTGGATTTAACCACTAGCACGTCAGAGGTATAAGCCAATACGTAACGGGCTACCAGGTATTGACTAAAAGGGACGTCTGTGAGCGAACTCAGCTTGACAACCCTACTGAGCCTGTCAGTGACAATATTCGTACAGTCCGGTCCGTTCGTCTATGAGTATCGCATGGCGGGCCTAGGGGGTTGGTAAAAGTCAGACCCCCAAAAGCGGTACAAGTCGTGTCGGAGTGTAGCCCAGAACACCCTGAGATACTACTGGAATACCTACCAGTAAATCTCCTTGCCTCGGCCGAGGGCTTCGTGTAATGGCTCTCCTAGACACAGCACGACCTCACCCCCAATACCGGGAGAGACGAACCCCTGAAGATACGCTCACTGCCTCCATGTGGATCGGGACTGTACCCAACTAAAACCTGTTTGCACGACTCCTTTGAGCCGTGGTAGGGTAGTAATCAAAGTACAGTGGGAACTCACACAAGACAAATGACGATCCCCAGGTCGATGAACTAACCTGTACACATGTCACCAGGGAACTGCCATCTGACGTCTGGTATATGACCAACTGGCATGTTCCCGGCGAGTCCTGTCCGGTGTACTCATAACCCAATGAGCACCTGTATACATCTTAGGTGATCCAACTGACACCAGTGGCTTGTGAGACCGGCCACCGCCCTTCGTCGGGGTCTCGACTGTATACACTAGTCTACTCTGGAGTATCGATGCCCTGTCTCGAAACTCACACGACTAGGGACCATTTAAGGATATGCTTATAGACCCCAGCTCCCACTTATATGATCGCCCTCATACTGCTGGTGGTCAAGCAAGAATCCTAGGGGCTCTATCAACGTGTAATAGCGACTTGTCAGGTCACTTAAAGCAGTACACGATGATAAAGGTAAACCAGATAGCATACTATCATCTCGAGTAAGACTGTCCTACCGGGATAGGTCCTCCATCAATCATTGTAATCACGTACCTGTGACCTAATAATTGACTCTGAGGGCACTATCTCCAACAATCTCCCACTTGCACTCAAGGCTAAATATTGCGATGTCGCATACTCACAGCCCGTGTGATACCGAACACCCAACTCCTGTACTAGTCAGTCTCACAAAGCTCGTTTGCGAAACTATTGCGTTCGAGGAATAGCCTTAGTGAGTGGATCCGCTTTGTTGTATCTTTCTATGTCTCTCTATATCTCAAGTTCGCGGAGAAAGCCATCTCCCGAAAAGAGTAATACCTGTCTTAGAATATGTCTGGATGTCTGATGGGACTTAGCTCATAAATGAACTCCAAATCATAAATGAACTCCAAATCCAAACTTCTTAGACTGTATCGTCAACTGAACTTAATCAGTATCCTGCGCCATGCCTCCCTCAGTATTGCCTTGGACCACCTGTCCAAAATACTGCCCCTCATCAGAAGGAAAAACTATAACTCTGACAACCTCCCTGTCGTCCAGGTCACCTTGGAAGCCTGGAATGATAACCGTCTCCTCAACGAGGCTGTCGTTATCATATCCCTAGAACATCCACTTATGTTCTAAAACTGCTTCCGACTGTTTCTCCAGGATAGGATCAATATCAACTTATTGCATCTAGTGCAAGAACAACATCTGGTGTGGTATTTGACATCTCACGATTGACTCAATTACCTAAGCAAGTGATCTGCCAATCATGCACATCCCTCTCCCCTTTAGTCTGTAAGACACCTTTGGAGAGGGTGACTCCATCTTCTGCAGGTACACTACCGTGCCAGGAGTCGTCCATCCTAAATACTCTTAGAATGCTGTCAAGTACCCTTATTGGGAAACCACCCAAATCTAGATCTAAAACCATAGATCTAGTAACCAGTATGTCTGATATAAAATCCATTTCCTTTGTGGAGAAAACACTGTTTGATGACCAAAGTATAACCGACTGAAGTATAGGAGTTTCCTTTCCTACTATGTGTATGTCATCCAAATACCAGGATATCACACCCTACTACCTTCTCAACAGATCCATCCCCTATTCTGATGAAGTCAAACCTATGACTGTCACGTCAGAAATAGATGATCTATCTCCGCTACATCTGCTTTAGTCTATAAATAGACATAAGCTTCCTGTCCACCAATGCTTCCGCTGCTCCCACTGACTACGACAACCCTCTGGCAGAGTCATATAGACGTCCATTTCTAAAACTAGTTTAGAACGACGCTATACTCATCCTCCCGCCTGGTCTCGCAGCCTGGAACAACAGCAATGGTAATTGTGGGTAAACAAGAACTTCCCTGTCACCGTCCTTGAGGCTACCGTAGTACCTCTCGGGTGCCTGAAGTTACCCACCTTATCTGCGGAGTGGCCAATGGAATGTCAATCCAGATTGAATGTTTAGGTTCCTTATCAAATCTTCAGTAATCGTTCGTGGTTCTGGAATCACTTCCAGTTCTACCATACTCCCACTACTGTTTTCTGAAAAAATCCATTTTTAATAAAACTGTGGCGAGTCTAGAACAATATTGCTATTGTTCATCCAGATGGTAGAAAATCAACCCGCGTCATAGCCTGGGTCAACCCACAAACAGCCATTACAGAAACGTGCCTTGAGTTGTCCAGTGTCTGGTTTTAATCATAAACCGGACAACTCCCCGTACCTTAACAACGTTAAGATATGAACTGTTCTATATCCAATGTAGAAACAGAGGCACTGATTTAATTGAACCAGATTCAAATCATGCAGCTGTCTCCAGTGCATGTCAACTTAATGGAAGGAGGCCGATCAACGTTACTCAACTTAGGAATGCTTCCAATTACGAGTAACCTGAAAGAGAAGCAATTTCTCTTTATCATTACTATCGACTGAATACCATACACAAGTATCTACATCTTCGATCTCTTTGAAGAATCCCGATACTTGCTACACCTGGTTCTCTACTCTATTCAAATACCTATAACTTCTCAAAATTCAGACCCTGTGTTTCCGCGAAACACCTGTCTAAAAACTAGAGAAGTCATAAGTAAACCGAATATAGTACGAGGACCAACCCCTCTGTCCTGATGGACCCTGGACAACATACAATACTCTGTATAAGTCCCTTGAGTCTGATAACTCATTCACTGTGTGTCGTAGGTTGAAAACTGTACTTATGGTTAAGAAGAATTACACCGCTGTTTAATGCTCCTTACCTAACCATCCACTGATATAGGTAAATGTCGTAGACATAATTTCAAAAAGGTATATCTCACTCTATGAAAATAGACGTACAGATACATCAATTTGAAATTGGTGCATAACAGCGGATATTCAAAACCAAATATTTGCCGACCGGCAAACAACCCAGGTGACTTCCTCAAATATCACCGATTACTACGAATCCCGATATAATGAGGATGATCACCCAATTCCCAATAACTTACTCCCACTCATCATCTGTAAAACCATACAGATGTGAGAATCATACCTGGTAAATACATACCCTGGAGCAAGTGTCTAACTGGGAAATCAGTTTTCCTTTAATAGTACACAGTGAAACTGAAACATTGAAATGTTTCGATGGGGTATCCGGGTATTCCTAGTAATGCCTCTTCCAGATTCACGACTGTAACCGTATAATTCTTTGCCACTTCTCCAAATCCCTTTATACGTCTTTAGTCATTACCTTCTGCACACCCCTTATGCCAAATGGTTTTCTTCCTTCCCTACCGTTCGGCACCAGCCTATGGTTTGGAAGAAGACTATCCAATAAGCATAATGGGTGTACTGTCCCAATCCTAGGAACACTCGCAATGCAGGAGAAGGTGAAGATAAAAGACATCTGAATAAACCTTATTCCTATTTCTCCTGAACCAGAATCCATCCCCGAACTGGAACAAGTTCCTTTCGAGTTCGTATATAACCATACGATGGAATATCCAATAAACTGTGGATCTTCGTAGTGATACGGAGTGTCCTGGAGAAATACAAAGGTGATTTAGGATTGACGAAGGAATACTTGGTTTGGTCGTGAATATCTGTTGCAATTTACTTTGCCCTCTTACTAATCCCTTGCTTTGTCTTAACCTAATACCTTCTGCACACCATCGTTATGCTAATTAGTTTTCTTCATTCCCTACCGGTCGGCACCTGCCTATGGTTTGGAAGAAGACTATCCAATTTGCGTAATAGGTATACTATCTCCTAAACCAAGGAGTACTCGCAACTTGAGAGAAGGTAAAAAGGAAAAGACAACTGAATAATCCTATCCGTTTTCTCCAGAACCGGAAACCATCCTCGAATAAATCCCTTCGAGTTCGTATATAACCATACGATGGTTTTGTCCAATGGAAGTGGACGTTCGTAGTAATACGGGGTGTCCTGGAGAAAAGGGTAAAAGTAGGAGTGGCAATGAGGTTTGCAACTCTGACAATCCAAAAGCCAGTGTTAAGAAGGTTCGGTTAATTTGGTCTCTGAGTCATAGTCTTAGGGTCGGGTCAATGGTCGCTGCCAAAGAGAGAGAAAAAAGAAACACTCAGCATGCACTCTAACCTAGATCAGAATGGTTACCAATTTATCTAATCAGGAAACCTCCCACTGTACCTCAAATTCTCCTCCAAACCTGAAAGAAGAATTAGTCGGGGTCACCCGAGGAGTAAACTAACTCATCAGTGGGAATCGGGATCCAACTATCATCGCATGACAACGTGACGGAATCCGCTCACGGTATCACACTCCAGAAGGTATGCGCATATCTGGCAAGTTTCAGTTCTTTTGAAACTCCCGATGTGATTTCTGTCCCATGCTCTTATGACCTTGACTTTGGCCAACATATCATAAGTCACATGTCAAGTTCTACCCGTCATTCTCCAGGTTAATTTGAATCCACCCGTACCTACCCTTGACTTTGGCCAAAATGGCAGTACGACTGTCCCAAACCAACGCATCTATCTATGCTGCATATGAATACCCCAATAGCTATCAATCACTGTGCCTTGACTTTGGCCAACATACACAGCTTGAATACAATTGACCATCCATATGAAACGATGGAGGGCTACGAATGGTTTCTGGTGAAAACCTTTAACGTAATGAACTTGATATCGTTGAAGGAACGGATAGCTTTTAAAAATATAGTGACGAAAACCGTTGCTAAAGAGGTCACTCCCGGTGAAGGGATCTCGGCTCTTTCCCCGTAGAATGAGGTGCAGGATATTCCAACTGAATACCACGGTGCAAAGCAAAAGTAATCGGCTATAGTGAAGTTAATGCCCTGACGCAAACTTTTGTCCAAGGGGTCACTCCCGGTGAAGGGATCTCGGCCCTTGCCTCGTCGACTGAGGAGCAGGATATTCCAACTGAATACCAAGATGCAAAACAAAAGTGAACGTCCTTGCAATAACAGCTTTTTGAAAAATGTTCCAACAACATCAGATTAGGTTTGTTTTTAACTTGCATTGATCCGAATCAACGCAGTCCCATCAATTGATCACACCACAAAGAACGAAAATATACTGATGTGCGTATATGCCATCCGCATTCGCCACTGGGTCCCGTCATTACCCGTTAGGTTAGCTAACTAACGACAGAGCGGGGACTGGACTAGCGCGGATGCAAAACATATACAACATCTACTAATATATATACCAATATATTATATTCGCTCAAGGCGTGAATAAAATGCAACATCACAGAAATGTACAGCATCACAGAAACAATACAGATATCTGGGATCCCCGGGTTTCACAGAGCCGCTGAAACCCGACGTTCCCCTGGTCGTGTGGATAGCCTGTGCAATGAAAACCTAGATCCCTACGGGCGCGGCAAGTTACCCGCCAAAACCTGAAGCGAGGCAGCCCCCTTCAGCTCCGTGAATGGACCACCCAGCACTTCACGGAATCCGGTAACTCGGGCACCCCTCCTGGGTCAACCTGTACCCCCTACGAGTGCGGCGAATAGCCCGCCAATCCTAGAGTGAGGCCCCCTCCGTCTCAATGCCATGAGATGCGGGCTTGTTGCTCTCCAGAATCCGGCTATCCGTGCACCCCTCCGCGGGGCAAGCCTAGTACAGAAAGTAAAATATACATACAACGGGTACATCGACCGCAACCTGGCCGTGCCCCAAAATAATAATACAAACAGGCAGTGACGGCAGTCCACATGTCGGACGCTCGCCCCGCAATATCAAATGTACATAATACAACAGAAACTGTACTAGCATTGCATCCAGGCTACCCCCACGACCGATCCGCAACATCACAGCAAATACACAGAACATCAACGTGAAAGTCACGTTCGCAAATCCGTCTAACCGGGCTATAGCAGTTAGACAGGATTTACCGATCGAGTGACATTCACGGTCGCAGATATAATTTAAATACTGTGAAATAATGTGTTTAAAATATCCGATCGATCAAACTTTAACAAGTGGGCCCCCAAGTACTACTGTAGCACATCAAGAAATTCTGGGCCCAAAATTAATATTCCAAAACCCATATTTTAAGCCCAGAAAGCAACTGAAGAAAATTGATACAGTAAGGGCGCTATTCGGCGGCGGAACCGCGGCCTAAGGGATGGTTTTGCCGCGGTTCCGCGCTCTGGTGGTCGACTTACTGTGTCGAATTTCTACAGTGGGCTTATAATCTCCAGTACATCAATTTTATACAACCTGAAAAATTTTTGGACACCAGAAAATTTTAAGAGAAAACTGATGCAAGCAAAAATGTAGATTTTGGAATTTTGGTCAATCGGAAATGCAAAACACATTAAACCAAGCTAGACTAAGTTAATGGCGAGGCTCTGATACCACTGTAAGTGCACGGCGGCGCCCCGGCCGTCAATCCGACGGCCAAATGCGGAAGCGGTGATAAACTTTAAATTTTCTTGAACTGGCAAACCGCCGCGCACTAATACCCGGATCGAACCATTAATTAGTCCTAGCTAACAACAAGAAAGGGAAGAGAGATATACCGACTGATCCAAGTCCTCCGGTCTTCTCGTCGTCGTCCCGATCTCCTGCGGAAGCTCCGGTCTCCACCTCGTCGCCGGAAGTGCACCACATCGCCTACTTCTTTTACGGGCTTCCACCTCAATGCCGAGGCAACTCGGGCACGAAGCTGGCTAGTCGACGTGCCCAAGGTTTGCTGTAGAATGTAGTGTACAAGTCTCATTTGGGGTTGTCGAGATTGCCATTTTTGGTGGAGGAATGATACAAGAACTATATCGAGGGACTTGGGGATTTTTGGAGCATGAAATGAAGCAAAAACCCCACTCCCAAAATTTGGACAGCCCCCCTAATGCTTGGGCCGGCCATGAGAGGTGAGGGAGGGGAGAGAATGAGAGTGAGTGATAAAAGAATAAGAGAGCCATCCAATAATACAATGGAGAGAGAGAGATGGCTATCATGCAAAAGGAAATGATCACAAGCTTAAACTAACACTCCAACAACCTCATCATCAACAACCATGATGACAAAACAATAACCAATACTCCACCACAACCATCACCTCACCAAGTCAAGCAATGATAGAAGAAGAAGTCAAGGTCAATGGATGGTGAAGTCATCATGAAGCAACAAGATGCAAAGAACCCCCTCCACAAACACTTATTTGCAACAATGCAAATAAGCCCTCCTCCACCAATCTTCGGCTAATGAACGATACAAAGGAAATCGGCCGAAACGGAAAGCAAACTGGCAACTCCAGAAAACTGGTCCCGTAATAAATTACAGGAAAACCCCGATACTGTGCATACACACCCGCATTTGTATTCCGACCGAAATACAAATGCAATGAGACAAAATCTCCACTGTACTAAACTAGGATCCGGCTTAAACCAAAGCCGGCTAGTATTATCCGTTCGATCCTGATCCGTGCAATACCGCACGTATCTGATCGAAGCCTGCCATATATCCATACGGCCTATAGTACAAACTGTCCGATCCTGATCCGTGCAATACCGCACGTATCTGATCGGACCTTGCCATATCTCCATACGGCCTCTACAACCTTTCGCCCGAAAGCTGAGTAACTGAATGTGGGGGACTCTAAAGACTCGTCAACACCTTGGTTGTGGATTTAACCACTAGCACGTCAGAGGTATAAGCCAATACGTAACGGGCTACCAGGTATTGACTAAAAGGGACGTCTGTGAGCGAACTCGGCCTGACAACCCTACTGAGCCTGTCAGTGACAATATCCGTACAGTCCGGTCCGTTCGTCTGTGAGTATCGCATGGCGGGCCTAGGGGGTTGGTAAAAGTCAGACCCCCAAAAGCGGTACAAGTCGTGTCGGAGTGTAGCCCAGAACACCCTGAGATACTACTGGAATACCTACCAGTAAATCTCCTTGCCTCGGCCGAGGGCTTCGTGTAATGGCTCTCCTAGACACAGCACGACCTCACCCCCAATACCGGGAGAGACGAACCCCTGAAGATACGCTCACTGCCTCCATGTGGCTCGGGACTGTACCCAACTAAAACCTGTTTGCACGACTCCTTTGAGCCGTGGTAGGGTAGTAATCAAAGTACAGTGGGAACTCACACAAGGCAAATGACGATCCCCAGGTCGATGAACTAACCTGTACACATGTCACCAGGGAACTGCCATCTGACGTCTGGTATATGACCAACTGGCATGTTCCCGGCGAGTTCTGTCCGGTGTACTCATAACCCAATGAGCACCTGTATACATCTTAGGTGATCCAACTGACACCAGTGGCTTGTGAGACCGGCCACCGCCCCTCGTCGGGGTCTCGACTGTATACACTAGTCTACTCTGGAGTATCGATGCCCTGTCTCGAAACTCACAGGACTAGGGACCATTTAAGGATATGCTTATAGACCCCAGCTCCCACTTATATGATCGCCCTCATACTGCTGGTGGTCAAGCAAGAATCCTAGGGGCTCTATCAACGTGTAATAGCGACTTGTCAGGTCACTTAAAGCAGTACACGATGATAAAGGTAAACCAGATAGCATACTATCATCTCGAGTAAGACTGTCCTACCGGGATAGGTCCTCCATCAATCATTGCAATCACGTACCTGTGACCTAATAATTGACTCTGAGGGCACTATCTCCAACAATCTCCCACTTGCACTCAAGGCTAATTATTGCGATGTCGCAAACTCACAGCCCGTGTGATACCGAACACCCAACTCCTGTACTAGTCAGTCTCACAAAGCTCGTTTGCGAAACTATTGCGTTCGAGGAATAGCCTTAGTGAGTGGATCCGCTTTGTTGTATCTTTCTATGTCTCTCTATATCTCAAGTTCGCGGAGAAAGCCATCTCCTGAAAAGAGTAATACCTGTCTTAGAATATGTCTGGATGTCTGATGGGACTTAGCTCATAAATGAACTCCAAATCATAAATGAACTCCAAATCCAAACTTCTTAGACTGTATCGTCAACTGAACTTAATCAGTATCCTGCGCCATGCCTTCCTCAGTATTGCCTTGGACCACCTGTCCAAAATACTGCCCCTCATCAGAAGGAAAAACTATAACTCTGACAACCTCCCTGTCGTCCAGGTCACCTTGGAAGCCTGGAATGATAACTGTCTCCTCAACGAGGCTGTCGTTATCATATCCCTAGAACATCCACTTATGTTCTAAAACTGCTTCCGACTGTTTCTCCAGGATAGGATCAATATCAACTTATTGCATCTAGTGCAAGAACAACATCTGGTGTGGTATTTGACATCTCACGATTGACTCAATTGCCTAAGCAAGTGATCTGCCAATCATGCACATCCCTCTCCCCTTTAGTCTGTAAGACACCTTTGGAGAGGGTGACTCCATCTTCTGCAGGTACACTACCGTGCCAGGAGTCGTCCATCCTAAATACTCTTAGAATGCTGTCAAGTACCCTTATTGGGAAACCACCCAAATCTAGATCTAAAACCATAGATCTAGTAACCAGTATGTCTGATATAAAATCCATTTCCTTTGTGGAGAAAACACTGTGTGACGACCAAAGTATAACCGACTGTAGTATAGGAGTTTCCTTTCCTACTATGTGTATGTCATCCAAATACCAGGATATCACACCCTACTACCTTCTCAACAGATCCATCCCCTATTCTGATGAAGTCAAACCTATGACTGTCACGTCAGAAATAGATGATCTATCTCCGCTACATCTGCTTTAGTCTATAAATAGACATAAGCTTCCTGTCCACCAATGCTTCCGCTGCTCCCACTGACTACGACAACCCTCTGGCAGAGTCATATAGACGTCCATTTCTAAAACTAGTTTAGAACGACGCTATACTCATCCTCCCGCCTGGTCTCGCAGCCTGGAACAACAGCAATGGTAATTGTGGGTAAACAAGAACTTCCCTGTCACCGTCCTTGAGGCTACCGTAGTACCTCTCGGGTGCCTGAAGTTACCCACCTTATCTGCGGAGTGGCCAATGGAATGTCAATCCAGATTGAATCTTTAGGTTCTTTATCAAATCTTCAGTAATCGTTCGTGGTTCTGGAATCACTTCCAGTTCTACCATACTCCCACTACTGTTTTCTGAAAAAATCCATTTTTAATAAAACTGTGGCGAGTCTAGAACAATATTGCTATTGTTCATCCAGATGGTAGAAAATCAACCCGCGTCATAGCCTGGGTCAACCCACAAACAGCCATTACAGAAACGTGCCTTGAGTTGTCCAGTGTCTGGTTTTAATCATAAACCGGACAACTCCCCGTACCTTAACAACGTTAAGATATGAACTGTTCTATATCCAATATTGAAACAGAGGCATTGATTTAATTGAACCAGATTCAAATCATGCAGCTGTCTCCAGTGCATGTCAACTTAATGGAAGGAGGCCGATCAGCGTTACTCAACTTAGGAATGCTTCCAATTATGAGTAACCTGAAAGAGAAGCAATTTCTCTTTATCATTACTATCGACTGAATACCATACACAAGTATCTACATCTTCGATCTCTTTGAAGAATCCCGATACTTGCTACACCTGGTTCTCTACTCTATTCAAATACCTATAACTTCTCAAAATTCAGACCCTGTGTTTCCGCGAAACACCTGTCTAAAAACTAGAGAAGTCATAAGTAAACCGAATATAGTACGAGGACCAACCCCTCTGTCCTGATGGACCCTGGACAACATACAATACTCTGTATAAGTCCCTTGAGTCTGATAACTCATTCACTGTGTGTCGTAGGTTGAAAAATGTACTTATGGTTAAGAATAATTACACCGCTGTTTAATGCTCCTTACCTAACCATCCACTGATATAGGTAAATGTCGTAGACATAATTTCAAAAAGGTATATCTCACTCTATGAAAATAGACGTACAGATACATCAATTTGAAATTGGTGCATAACAGCGGATATTCAAAACCAAATATTTGCCGACCGGCAAACAACCCAGGTGACTTCCTCAAATATCACCGATTACTACGAATCCCGATATAATGAGGATGATCACCCAATTCCCAATAACTTACTCCCACTCATCATCTGTAAAACCATACAGATGTGAGAATCATACCTGGTAAATACATACCCTGGAGCAAGTGTCTAACTGGGAAATCAGTTTTCCTTTAACAGTACACAGTGAAACTGAAACATTGAAATGTTTCGATGGGGTATCCGGGTATTCCTAGTAATGCCTCTTCCAGATTCACGACTGTAACTGTATAATTCTTTGCCACTTCTCCAAATCCCTTTATACGTCTTTAGTCATTACCTTCTGCACACCCCTTATGCCAAATGGTTTTCTTCCTTCCCTACCGTTCGGCACCAGCCTATGGTTTGGAAGAAGACTATCCAATAAGCATAATGGGTGTACTGTCCCAATCCTAGGAACACTCGCAATGCAGGAGAAGGTGAAGATAAAAGACATCTGAATAAACCTTATTCCTATTTCTCCTGAACCAGAATCCATCCCCGAACTGGAACAAGTTCCTTTCGAGTTCGTATATAACCATACGATGGAATATCCAATAAACTGTGGATCTTCGTAGTGATACGGAGTGTCCTGGAGAAATACAAAGGTGATTTAGGATTGACGAAGGAATACTTGGTTTGGTCGTGAATATCTGTTGCAATTTACTTTGCCCTCTTACTAATCCCTTGCTTTGTCTTAACCTAATACCTTCTGCACACCATCGTTATGCTAATTGGTTTTCTTCATTCCCTACCGGTCGGCACCTGCCTATGGTTTGGAAGAAGACTATCCAATTTGCGTAATAGGTGTACTATCTCCTAAACCAAGGAGTACTCGCAACTTGAGAGAAGGTAAAAAGGAAAAGACAACTGAATAATCCTATCCGTTTTCTCCAGAACCGGAAACCATCCTCGAATAAATCCCTTCGAGTTCGTATATAACCATACGATGGTTTTGTCCAATGGAAGTGGACGTTCGTAGTAATACGGGGTGTCCTGGAGAAAAGGGTAAAAGTAGGAGTGGCAATGAGGTTTGCAACTCTGACAATCCAAAAGCCAGTGTTAAGAAGGTTCGGTTAATTTGGTCTCTGAGTCATAGTCTTAGGGTCGGGTCAATGGTCGCTGCCAAAGAGAGAGAAAAAAGAAACACTCAGCATGCACTCTAACCTAGATCAGAATGGTTACCAATTTATCTAATCAGGAAACCTCCCACTGTACCTCAAATTCTCCTCCAAACCTGAAAGAAGAATTAGTCGGGGTCACCCGAGGAGTAAACTAACTCATCAGTGGGAATCGGGATCCAACTATCATCGCATGACAACGTGACGGAATCCGCTCACGGTATCACACTCCAGAAGGTATGCGCATATCTGGCAAGTTTCAGTTCTTTTGAAACTCCCGATGTGATTTCTGCCCCATGCTCTTATGACCTTGACTTTGGCCAACATATCATAAGTCACATGTCAAGTTCTACCCGTCATTCTCCAGGTTAATTTGAATCCACCCGTACCTACCCTTGACTTTGGCCAAAATGGCAGTACGACTGTCCCAAACCAACGCATCTATCTATGCTGCATATGAATACCCCAATAGCTACCAATCACTGTGCCTTGACTTTGGCCAACATACACAGCTTGAATACAATTGACCATCCATATGAAACGATGGAGGGCTACGAATGGTTTCTGGTGAAAACCTTTAACGTAATGAACTTGATATCGTTGAAGGAACGGATAGCTTTTAAAAATATAGTGACGAAAACCGTTGCTAAAGAGGTCACTCCCGGTGAAGGGATCTCGGCTCTTTCCCCGTAGAATGAGGTGCAGGATATTCCAACTGAATACCACGGTGCAAAGCAAAAGTAATCGGCTATAGTGAAGTTAATGCCCTGACGCAAACTTTTGTCCAAGGGGTCACTCCCGGTGAAGGGATCTCGGCCCTTGCCTCGTCGACTGAGGAGCAGGATATTCCAACTGAATACCAAGATGCAAAACAAAAGTGAACGTCCTTGCAATAACAGCTTTTTGAAAAATGTTCCAACAACATCAGATTAGGTTTGTTTTTAACTTGCATTGATCCGAATCAACGCAGTCCCATCAATTGATCACACCACAAAGAACGAAAATATACTGATGTGCGTATATGCCATCCGCATTCGCCACTGGGTCCCGTCATTACCCGTTAGGTTAGCTAACTAACGACAGAGCGGGGACTGGACTAGCGCGGATGCAAAACATATACAACATCTACTAATATATATACCAATATATTATATTCGCTCAAGGCGTGAATAAAATGCAACATCACAGAAATGTACAGCATCACAGAAACAATACAGATATCTGGGATCCCCGGGTTTCACAGAGCCGCTGAAACCCGACGTTCCCCTGGTCGTGTGGATAGCCTTTGCAATGAAAACCTAGACCCCTACGGGCGCGGCAAGTTACCCGCCAAAACCTGAAGCGAGGCAGCCCCCTTCAGCTCCGTGAATGGACCACCCAGCACTTCACGGAATCCGGTAACTCGGGCACCCCTCCTGGGTCAACCTGTACCCCCTACGAGTGCGGCGAATAGCCCGCCAATCCTAGAGTGAGGCCCCCTCCGTCTCAATGCCATGAGATGCGGGCTTGTTGCTCTCCAGAATCCGGCTATCCGTGCACCCCTCCGCGGGGCAAGCCTAGTACAGAAAGTAAAATATACATACAACGGGTACATCGACCGCAACCTGGCCGTGCCCCAAAATAATAATACAAACAGGCAGTGACGGCAGTCCACATGTCGGACGCTCGCCCCGCAATATCAAATGTACATAATACAACAGAAACTGTATTGCATCCAGGCTACCCCCACGACCGATCCGCAACATCACAGCAAATACACAGAACATCAACGTGAAAGTCACGTTCGCAAATCCGTCTAACCGGGCTATAGCAGTTAGACAGGATTTACCGATCGATTGACATTCACGGTCGCAGATATTATGTAAATACTGTGAAATAATGTGTTTAAAATATCCGATCGATCAAACTTTAACAAGTGGGCCCCCAAGTACTACTGTAGCGCATCAAGAAATTCTGGGCCCAAAATTAATATTCCAAAACCCATATTTTAAGCCCAGAAAGCAACTGAAGAAAATTGATACAGTAAGGACACTATTCGGCGGCGGAACCGCAGCCTAAGGGGTGGTTTTGCCGCGGTTCCGCGCTCTGGTGGTCGACTTACTGTGTCGAATTTCTACAGTGGGCTTATAATCTCCAGTACATCAATTTTATACAACCTGAAAAAATTTTGGACACCCGAAAATTTTAACAGAAAACTGATGCAAGCAAAAATGTAGATTTTGGAATTTTGGTCAATCGGAAATGCAAAACACATTAAACCAAGCTAGACTAAATTAATGGCGAGGCTCTGATACCACTGTAAGTGCACGGCGGCGCCCCGGCCGTCAATCCGACGGCCAAATGCGGAAGCGGTGATAAACTTTAAATTTTCTTGAACTGGCAAACCGCCGCGCACTAATACCCGGATCGAACCATTAATTAGTCCTAGCTAACAACAAGAAAGGGAAGAGAGATATACCGACTGATCCAAGTCCTCCGGTCTTCTCGTCGTCGTCCCGATCTCCTGCGGAAGCTCCGGTCTCCACCTCGTCGCCGGAAGTGCACCACATCGCCTACTTCTTTTACGGGCTCCCACCTCAATGCCGAGGCAACTCGGGCACGAAGCTGGCTAGTCGACGTGCCCAAGATTTGCTGTAGAATGTAGTGTACAAGTCTCAATTGGGGTTGTGGAGATTGCCATTTTTGGTGGAGGAATGATACAAGAACTATATCGAGGGACTTGGGGATTTTTGGAGCATGAAATGAAGCAAAAACCCCACTCCCAAAATTTGGACAGCCCCCCTAATGCTTGGGCCGGCCATGAGAGGTGAGGGAGGGGAGAGAATGAGAGTGAGTGATAAAAGAATAAGAGAGCCATCCAATAATACAATGGAGAGAGAGAGATGGCTATCATGCAAAAGGAAATGATCACAAGCTTAAACTAACACTCCAACAACCTCATCATCAACAACCATGATGACAAAACAATAACCAATACTCCACCACAACCATCACCTCACCAAGTCAAGCAATGATAGAAGAAGAAGTCAAGGTCAATGGATGGTGAAGTCATCATGAAGCAACAAGATGCAAAGAACCCCCTCCACAAACACTTATTTGCAACAATGCAAATAAGCCCTCCTCCACCAATCTTCGGCTAATGAACGATACAAAGGAAATCGGCCGAAACGGAAAGCAAACTGGCAACTCCAGAAAACTGGTCCCGTAATAAATTACAGGAAAACCCCGATACTGTGCATACACACCCGCATTTGTATTCCGACCGAAATACAAATGCAATGAGACAAAATCTCCACTGTACTAAACTAGGATCCGGCTTAAACCAAAGCCGGCTAGTATTATCCGTTCGATCCTGATCCGTGCAATACCGCACGTATCTGATCGAAGCCTGCCATATATCCATACGGCCTATAGTACAAACTGTCCGATCCTGATCCGTGCAATACCGCACGTATCTGATCGGACCTTGCCATATCTCCATACGGCCTCTACAACCTTTCGCCCGAAAGCTGAGTAACTGAATGTGGGGGACTCTAAAGACTCGTCAACACCTTGGTTGTGGATTTAACCACTAGCACGTCAGAGGTATAAGCCAATACGTAACGGGCTACCAGGTATTGACTAAAAGGGACGTCTGTGAGCGAACTCGGCCTGACAACCCTACTGAGCCTGTCAGTGACAATATCCGTACAGTCCGGTCCGTTCGTCTGTGAGTATCGCATGGCGGGCCTAGGGGGTTGGTAAAAGTCAGACCCCCAAAAGCGGTACAAGTCGTGTCGGAGTGTAGCCCAGAACACCCTGAGATACTACTGGAATACCTACCAGAAAATCTCCTTGCCTCGGCCGAAGGCTTCCTGTAATACCTCTCCTAGACACAGCACGACCTCACCCCCAATACCGGGAGAGACGAACCCCTGAAGATACGCTCACTGCCTCCATGTGGCTCGGGACTGTACCCAACTAAAACCTGTTTGCACGACTCCTTTGAGCCGTGGTAGGGTAGTAATCAAAGTACAGTGGGAACTCACACAAGACAAATGACGATCCCCAGGTCGATGAACTAACCTGTACACATGTCACCAGGGAACTGCCATCTGACGTCTGGTATATGACCAACTGGCATGTTCCCGGCGAGTCCTGTCCGGTGTACTCATAACCCAATGAGCACCTGTATACATCTTAGGTGATCCAACTGACACCAGTGGCTTGTGAGACCGGCCACCGCCCCTCGTCGGGGTCTCGACTGTATACACTAGTCTACTCTGGAGTATCGATGCCCTGTCTCGAAACTCACACGACTAGGGACCATTTAAGGATATGCTTATAGACCCCAGCTCCCACTTATATGATCGCCCTCATACTGCTGGTGGTCAAGCAAGAATCCTAGGGGCTCTATCAACGTGTAATAGCGACTTGTCAGGTCACTTAAAGCAGTACACGATGATAAAGGTAAACCAGATAGCATACTATCATCTCGAGTAAGACTGTCCTACCGGGATAGGTCCTCCATCAATCATTGCAATCATGTACCTGTGACCTAATAATTGACTCTGAGGGCACTATCTCCAACAATCTCCCACTTGCACTCAAGGCTAATTATTGCGATGTCGCATACTCACAGCCCGTGTGATACCGAACACCCAACTCCTGTACTAGTCAGTCTCACAAAGCTCGTTTGTGAAACTATTGCGTTCGAGGAATAGCCTTAGTGAGTGGATCCGCTTTGTTGTATCTTTCTATGTCTCTCTATATCTCAAGTTCGCGGAGAAAGCCATCTCCCGAAAAGAGTAATACCTGTCTTAGAATATGTCTGGATGTCTGATGGGACTTAGCTCATAAATGAACTCCAAATCATAAATGAACTCCAAATCCAAACTTCTTAGACTGTATCGTCAACTGAACTTAATCAGTATCCTGCGCCATGCCTCCCTCAGTATTGCCTTGGACCACCTGTCCAAAATACTGCCCCTCATCAGATGGAAAAACTATAACTCTGACAACCTCCCTGTCGTCCAGGTCACCTTGGAAGCCTGGAATGATAACTGTCTCCTCAACGAGGCTGTCGTTATCATATCCCTAGAACATCCACTTATGTTCTAAAACTGCTTCCGACTGGTTCTCCAGGATAGGATCAATATCAACTTATTGCATCTAGTGCAAGAACAACATCTGGTGTGGTATTTGACATCTCACGATTGACTCAAATGCCTAAGCAAGTGATCTGCCAATCATGCACATCCCTCTCCCCTTTAGTCTGTAAGACACCTTTGGAGAGGGTGACTCCATCTTCTGCAGGTACACTACCGTGCCAGGAGTCGTCCATCCTAAATACTCTTAGAATGCTGTCAAGTACCCTTATTGGGAAACCACCCAAATCTAGATCTAAAACCATAGATCTAGTAACCAGTATGTCTGATATAAAATCCATTTCCTTTGTGGAGAAAACACTGTGTGACGACCAAAGTATAATCGACTGTAGTATAGGAGTTTCCTTTCCTACTATATGTATGTCATCCAAATACCAGGATATCACACCCTACTACCTTCTCAACAGATCCATCCCCTATTCTGATGAAGTCAAACCTATGACTGTCACGTCAGAAATAGATGATCTATCTCCGCTACATCTGCTTTAGTCTATAAATAGACATAAGCTTCCTGTCCACCAATGCTTCCGCTGCTCCCACTGACTACGACAACCCTCTGGCAGAGTCATATAGACGTCCATTTCTAAAACTAGTTTAGAACGACGCTATACTCATCCTCCCGCCTGGTCTCGCAGCCTGGAACAACAGCAATGGTAATTGTGGGTAAACAAGAACTTCCCTGTCACCGTCCTTGAGGCTACCGTAGTACCTCTCGGGTGCCTGAAGTTACCCACCTTATCTGCGGAGTGGCCAATGGAATGTCAATCCAGATTGAATCTTTAGGTTCCTTATCAAATCTTCAGTAATCGTTCGTGGTTCTGGAATCACTTCCAGTTCTACCATACTCCCACTACTGTTTTCTGAAAAAATCCATTTTTAATAAAACTGTGGCGAGTCTAGAACAATATTGCTATTGTTCATCCAGATGGTAGAAAATCAACCCGCGTCATAGCCTGGGTCAACCCACAAACAGCCATTACAGAAACGTGCCTTGAGTTGTCCAGTGTCTGGTTTTAATCATAAACCGGACAACTCCCCGTACCTTAACAACGTTAAGATATGAACTGTTCTATATCCAATATAGAAACAGAGGCACTGATTTAATTGAACCAGGTTCAAATCATGCAGCTGTCTCCAGTGCATGTCAACTTAATGGAAGGAGGCCGATCAGCGTTACTCAACTTAGGAATGCTTCCAATTATGAGTAATCTGAAAGAGAAGAAATTTCTCTTTATCATTACTATCGACTGAATACCATACACAAGTATCTACATCTTCGATCTCTTTGAAGAATCCCGATACTTGCTACACCTGGTTCTCTACTCTATTCAAATACCTATAACTTCTCAAAATTCAGACCCTGTGTTTCCGCGAAACACCTGTCTAAAAACTAGAGAAGTCATAAGTAAACCGAATATAGTACGAGGACCAACCCCTCTGTCCTGATGGACCCTGGACAACATACAATACTCTGTATAAGTCCCTTGAGTCTGATAACTCATTCACTGTGTGTCGTAGGTTGAAAACTGTACTTATGGTTAAGAAGAATTACACCGCTGTTTAATGCTCCTTACCTAACCATCCATTGATATAGGTAAATGTCGTAGACATAATTTCAAAAAGGTATATCTCACTCTATGAAAATAGACGTACAGATACATTAATTTGAAATTGGTGCATAACAGCGGATATTCAAAACCAAATATTTGCCGACCGGCAAACAACCCAGGTGACTTCCTCAAATATCACCGATTACTACGAATCCGGATATAATGAGGATGATCACCCAATTCCCAATAACTTACTCCCACTCATCATCTGTAAAACCATACAGATGTGAGAATCATACCTGGTAAATACATACCCTGGAGCAAGTGTCTAACTGGGAAATCAGTTTTCCTTTAACAGTACACAGTGAAACTGAAACATTGAAATGTTTCGATGGGGTATCCGGGTATTCCTAGTAATGCCTCTTCCAGATTCACGACTGTAACCGTATAATTCTTTGCCACTTCTCCAAATCCCTTTATACGTCTTTAGTCATTACCTTCTGCACACCCCTTATGCCAAATGGTTTTCTTCCTTCCCTACCGTTCGGCACCAGCCTATGGTTTGGAAGAAGACTATCCAATAAGCATAATGGGTGTACTGTCCCAATCCTAGGAACACTCGCAATGCGAGAGAAGGTGAAGATAAAAGACATCTGAATAAACCTTATTCCTATTTCTCCTGAACCAGAATCCATCCCCGAACTGGAACAAGTTCCTTTCGAGTTCGTATATAACAATACGATGGAATATCCAATAAACTGTGGATCTTCGTAGTGATACGGAGTGTCCTGGAGAAATACAAAGGTGATTTAGGATTAACGAAGGAATACTTGGTTTGGTCGTGAATATCTGTTGCAATTTACTTTGCCCTCTTACTAATCCCTTGCTTTGTCTTAACCTAACACCTTCTGCACACCATCGTTATGCTAATTGGTTTTCTTCATTCCCTACCGGTCGGCACCTGCCTATGGTTTGGAAGAAGACTATCCAATTTGCGTAATAGGTGTACTATCTCCTAAACCAAGGAGTACTCGCAACTTGAGAGAAGGTAAAAAGGAAAAGACAACTGAATAATCCTATCCGTTTTCTCCAGAACCGGAAACCATCCTCGAATAAATCCCTTCGAGTTCGTATATAACCATACGATGGTTTTGTCCAATGGAAGTGGACGTTCGTAGTAATACGGGGTGTCCTGGAGAAAAGGGTAAAAGTAGGAGTGGCAATGAGGTTTGCAACTCTGACAATCCAAAAGCCAGTGTTAAAAAGGTTCGGTTAATTTGGTCTCTGAGTCATAGTCTTAGGGTCGGGTTAATGGTCGCTGCCAAAGAGAGAGAGAAAAGAAACACTCAGCGTGCACTCTAACCTAGATCAGAATGGTTACCAATTTATCTAATCAGGAAACCTCCCACTGTACCTCAAATTCTCCTCCAAACCTGAAAGAAGAATTAGTCGGGGTCACCCGAGGAGTAAACTAACTCATCAGTGGGAATCGGGATCCAACTATCATCGCATGACAACGTGACGGAATCCGCTCACGGTATCACACTCCAGAAGGTATGCGCATATCTGGCAAGTTTCAGTTTCTTTGAAACTCCCGATGTGATTTCTGCCCCATGCTCTTATGACCTTGACTTTGGCCAACATATCATAAGTCACATGTCAAGTTCTACCCGTCATTCTCCAGGTTAATTTGAATCCACCCGTACCTACCCTTGACTTTGGACAAAATGGCAGTAGGACTGTCCCAAACCAACGCATCTATCTATGCTGCATATGAATACCCCAATAGCTACCAATCACTGTGCCTTGACTTTGGCCAACATACACAGCTTGAATACAATTGACCATCCATATGAAACGACGGAGGGCTACGAATGGTTTCTGGCGAAAACCTTTAACGTAATGAACTTGATATCGTTGAAAGAACGGATAGCTTTTAAAAATATAGTGACGAAAACCGTTGCTAAAGAGGTCACTCCCGGTGAAGGGATCTCGGCTCTTTCCCCATAGAATGAGGTGCAGGATATTCCAACTGAATACCACGGTGCAAAGCAAAAGTAATCGGCTATAGTGAAGTTAATGCCCTGACGCAAACTTTTGTCCAAGGGGTCACTCCCGGTGAAGGGATCTCGGCCCTTGCCTCGTCGACTGAGGAGCAGGATATTCCAACTGAATACCACGATGCAAAACAAAAGTGAACGTCCTTGCAATAACATCTTTTTGAAAAATGTTCCAACAACATCAGATTAGGTTTGTTTTTAACTTGCATTGATCCGAATCAACGCAGTCCCATCAATTGATCACACCACAAAGAACGAAAATATACTGATGTGCGTATATGCCATCCGCATTCGCCACTGGGTCCCGTCATTACCCGTTAGGTTAGCTAACTAACGACAGAGCGGGGACTGGACTAGCGCGGATGCAAAACATATACAACATCTACTAATATATATACCAATATATTATATTCGCTCAAGGCGTGAATAAAATGCAACATCACAGAAATGTACAGCATCACAGAAACAATACAGATATCTGGGATCCCCGGGTTTCACAGAGCCGCTGAAACCCGACGTTCCCCTGGTCGTGTGGATAGCCTGTGCAATGAAAACCTAGACCCCTACGGGCGCGGCAAGTTACCCGCCAAAACCTGAAGCGAGGCAGCCCCCTTCAGCTCCGTGAATGGACCACCCAGCACTTCACGGAATCCGGTAACTCGGGCACCCCTCCTGGGTCAACCTGTACCCCCTACGAGTGCGGCGAATAGCCCGCCAATCCTAGAGTGAGGCCCCCTCCGTCTCAATGCCATGAGATGCGGGCTTGTTGCTCTCCAGAATCCGGCTATCCGTGCACCCCTCCGCGGGGCAAGCCTAGTACAGAAAGTAAAATATACATACAACGGGTACATCGACCGCAACCTGGCCGTGCCCCAAAATAATAATACAAACAGGCAGTGACGGCAGTCCACATGTCGGACGCTCGCCCCGCAATATCAAATGTACATAATACAACAGAAACTGTATTGCATCCAGGCTACCCCCACGACCGATCCGCAACATCACAGCAAATACACAGAACATCAACGTGAAAGTCACGTTCGCAAATCCGTCTAACCGGGCTATAGCAGTTAGACAGGATTTACCGATCGAGTGACATTCACGGTCGCAGATATTATGTAAATACTGTGAAATAATGTGTTTAAAATATCCGATCGATCAAACTTTAACAAGTGGGCCCCCAAGTACTACTGTAGCGCATCAAGAAATTCTGGGCCCAAAATTAATATTCCAAAACCCATATTTTAAGCCCAGAAAGCAACTGAAGAAAATTGATACAGTAAGGACACTATTCGGCGGCGGAACCGCAGCCTAAGGGGTGGTTTTGCCGCGGTTCCGCGCTCTGGTGGTCGACTTACTGTGTCGAATTTCTACAGTGGGCTTATAATCTCCAGTACATCAATTTTATACAACCTGAAAAAATTTTGGACACCCGAAAATTTTAACAGAAAACTGATGCAAGCAAAAATGTAGATTTTGGAATTTTGGTCAATCGGAAATGCAAAACACATTAAACCAAGCTAGACTAAATTAATGGCGAGGCTCTGATACCACTGTAAGTGCACGGCGGCGCCCCGGCCGTCAATCCGACGGCCAAATGCGGAAGCGGTGATAAACTTTAAATTTTCTTGAACTGGCAAACCGCCGCGCACTAATACCCGGATCGAACCATTAATTAGTCCTAGCTAACAACAAGAAAGGGAAGAGAGATATACCGACTGATCCAAGTCCTCCGGTCTTCTCGTCGTCGTCCCGATCTCCTGCGGAAGCTCGGTCTCCACCTCGTCGCCGGAAGTGCACCACATCGCCTACTTCTTTTACGGGCTCCCACCTCAATGCCGAGGCAACTCGGGCACGAAGCTGGCTAGTCGACGTGCCCAAGGTTTGCTGTAGAATGTAGTGTACAAGTCTCAATTGGGGTTGTGGAGATTGC
The DNA here is from genome assembly GCA_030015575.1 of Agapanthus africanus. NCBI lineage: Eukaryota > Viridiplantae > Streptophyta > Magnoliopsida > Asparagales > Amaryllidaceae > Agapanthus > Agapanthus africanus. Next base: position 216,695,337 of record CM057337.1, on the reverse strand, counting down.
CATTTTTGGTGGAGGAATGATACAAGAACTATATCGAGGGACTTGGGGATTTTTGGAGCATGAAATGAAGCAAAAACCCCACTCCCAAAATTTGGACAGCCCCCCTAATGCTTGGGCCGGCCATGAGAGGTGAGGGAGGGGAGAGAATGAGAGTGAGTGATAAAAGAATAAGAGAGCCATCCAATAATACAATGGAGAGAGAGAGAAGGCTATCATGCAAAAGGAAATGATCACAAGCTTAAACTAACACTCCAACAACCTCATCATCAACAACCATGATGACAAAACAATAACCAATACTCCACCACAACCATCACCTCACCAAGTCAAGCAATGATAGAAGAAGAAGTCAAGGTCAATGGATGGTGAAGTCATCATGAAGCAATAAGATGCAAAGAACCCCCTCCACAAACACTTATTTGCAACAATGCAAATAAGCCCTCCTCCACCAATCTTCGGCCAATGAACGATACAAAGGAAATCGGCCGAAACGGAAAGCAAACTGGCAACTCCAGAAAACTGGTCCCGTAATAAATTACAGGAAAACCCCGATACTGTGCATACACACCCGCATTTGTATTCCGACCGAAATACAAATGCAATGAGACAAAATCTCCACTGTACTAAACTAGGATCCGGCTTAAACCAAAGCCGGCTAGTATTATCCGTTCGATCCTGATCCGTGCAATACCGCACGTATGTGATCGAAGCCTGCCATATATCCATACGGCCTATAGTACAAACTGTCCGATCCTGATCCGTGCAATACCGCACGTATCTGATCGGACCTTGCCGTATCTCCATACGGCCTCTACAACCTTTCGCCCGAAAGCTGAGTAACTGAATGTGGGGGACTCTAAAGACTCGTCAACACCTTGGTTGTGGATTTAACCACTAGCACGTCAGAGGTATAAGCCAATACGTAACGGGCTACCAGGTATTGACTAAAAGGGACGTCTGTGAGCGAACTCAGCCTGACAACCCTACTGAGCCTGTCAGTGACAATATCCGTACAGTCCGGTCTGTTCGTCTATGAGTATCGCATGGCGGGCCTAGGGGGTTGGTAAAAGTCAGACCCCCAAAAGCGGTACAAGTCGTGTCGGAGTGTAGCCCAGAACACCCTGAGATACTACTGGAATACCTACCAGTAAATCTCCTTGCCTCGGCCGAGGGCTTCGTGTAATGGCTCTCCTAGACACAGCACGACCTCACCCCCAATACCGGGAGAGACGAACCCCTGAAGATACGCTCACTGCCTCCATGTGGCTCGGGACTGTACCCAACTAAAACCTGTTTGCACGACTCCTTTGAGCCGTGGTAGGGTAGTAATCAAAGTACAGTGGGAACTCACACAAGACAAATGACGATCCCCAGGTCGATGAACTAACCTGTACACATGTCACCAGGGAACTGCCATCTGACGTCTGGTATATGACCAACTGGCATGTTCCCAGCGAGTCCTGTCCGGTGTACTCATAACCCAATGAGCACCTGTATACATCTTAGGTGATCCAACTGACACCAGTGGCTTGTGAGACCGGCCACCGCCCCTCGTCGGGGTCTCGACTGTATACACTAGTCTACTCTGGAGTATCGATGCCCTGTCTCGAAACTCACACGACTAGGGACCATTTAAGGATATGCTTATAGACCCCAGCTCCCACTTATATGATCGCCCTCATACTGCTGGTGGTCAAGCAAGAATCCTAGGGGCTCTATCAACGTGTAATAGCGACTTGTCAGGTCACTTAAAGCAGTACACGATGATAAAGGTAAACCAGATAGCATACTATCATCTCGAGTAAGACTGTCCTACCGGGATAGGTCCTCCATCAATCATTGCAATCACGTACCTGTGACCTAATAATTGACTCTGAGGGCACTATCTCCAACAACATCACTATGTATTAGTCCCAAGAGTTCAGCAGCTCTATCTCCGTGTCCAGTAAACGGAGTTTTGGTCATCTTGCCTTTGAGACATGACTGGAAAGTTTCATAAGATGATAATTCGAACGAATTCAAATATCCATCCTTATGTAACTTAGCTAGTCGTGTCGCATTAATATGACCTAGTCTACAATGCCATAAGAAGGATTCGTTCATTTCTGAACTCTTCCTCTTGTGTGTGTTTTGTTTGTTAAGAACTGTGGTTTGATTTAGAACGTATATGCCATTACTTAACGAGCCTGATCCAATCAACTTTTGATTCAGAAAAATGTTCATAACATTATCCTGCAATACAAAATTATATCCTTCTTTACTTAATATAGAAACTGATATAATAATACATATCAGGTTCGGTATGTAATAACATTCGTTCAAAATCAATGTATTACCGTTTGGTAATGCAAGGTGATATTCGCCAACTGCTTTGGCTGCAACATTTGCACCATTTCCTACTCTTAAAGAATGATCACCTATTCCCAGTTCTCTACCTTTTATTAGCCCATGTAACATATTACATATGTGGGATCCGGATCTGGTATCTAATACCCAGGACGTAAAGTGTACTGAGAAACAGTTCTCGGTAACTAACACACCCGAAGAAGATGCATTAACATGCTTATTCTTCGTTCGGGTCGCGTGGGAATCCGGATATTCTCCTATTTCCTGCTCAGACTTATAACAATTATAAGTTAAAGTGGATCCAACGTTTCCCAACTCAGTATAACAAGCGGGTTCGGTCAATACATCCATATTATTATCTTGATTAAGGCGTGACATGGTCGCTACCTTGAGAGAGAGAAGAAAACACTTAGCGTATGCTCTTGCAAGATTAGATTGGTTATTATCTTATCTAATCAGGTTGGCTCCCACTTTTTTTATCAAATCTTCCTTCAAATCCTAAAAGGTAAGACTAGCCGAGATTAATTACACCCTACAAGTTCGCCAATCTTTCGGCTAGGCCATTGTCTGTACTTTGAAGGAGGTTCCCCGTGCTTTCGCACAGACCAAATTAAAATAAACCTCGTTTTCCCAGGGACTTAACCTTGTTAACACCTTTCTTGACACCTACTTGATCGGCTAATTGTGATGTGTAAAACTCTCCCAGGAGTAACTCTTACTCACAGTGGGTATCGGGATCCAACTATCTCATAGAAGGTATGCAATCTCATTGCAAATTTCAACACTTGAAATTCTTGATAATATTTTTCCCCTGGCGTCCTATGACGTTGACGGAGGCCAACAAACCATAGGCTGCTAGTCAAGTTCATCTTGTATATTTCATGATTGAATTAAACCCTCCCGCACGACCCTTGACGGAGGCCAACAAAGTTGCACGACTACCCTAATCCAATCGCATCATATGCTGCAGATAAGCACTAGTTAGCTACCGCACACTACGTCTTGACGGAGGCCAACAAACGTAGCACGAATACTAAGTAGTACTTATCTGAAATAACAGAGGGCTACGACAGGTTTTTAAGAAAACGTTTTGCGTAATAAACTTGGTATCGTTGTAGAAACAAGTGATTTTGAAAAGGAGTGTTTTTGAGGCTTTTGCTAGTTTTGCTAAAGAGGTCACTCCTGGTAAAGGGATCTCGGCTCTTTCCTCATTGAATGAGGTGCTGGATATTCGTGAATACCATTATGCAAAGCAAGAACTAGAGAAGCAATCAAAAGACAAAACCGAGTGGGTTGTAGCATCTGCTAGCTTTTGCTAAAGAGGTCACTCCCGGTGAAGGGATCTCGGCTCTTTCCTCATCAAATGAGGTGCTGGATATTCTACAAGGAATACCGCTATGCAAAGCAAAAAATAGAGCTACCCTTTTTGAAAATTTGATTCTACAACATCTTTAGGTTTCTTTCTTTTTCATTAATCTCATTAATAAAGACCCATCATTTATGCTTCCTAAGTATCACAGATAAAGAAATGAAAATAGAACGTACGCTTATGCCATCCGCATTCGCCTTGGTGTCCCGTTATGCATCGTTAGGTTACTTAACTAACGGCATAGCGGGACGGGACTAGCGCAGGTGCAAAACATAAGCAACGCTTATTATATATCATATATATAATAACAACATTCGTCTCACATATAAAGTGATCATATCACAGAATATCAGCAGCAGAAGCCAACATATGAAATATTGGATACACTAGGAGTTCTGCATTTTAAATTAAGCCAGTAAAAAACACGGATTCTACGGTCGTGATGAATAGCCAAACCCACATCCCTAGACCCCTACGAGAGCGGAAAGTATGTTAGTTATATGTATGCCCTAGAGGCCATTACTGTACATGAGATGTATATTGTAGTGGATGCTAGGGCATATATAGGTAGGACTTTCTTGCTCGACATGATAGTACGCTATCTGGTTGCTCTTTATCTTAACATGTATACTTTCTGTCTCTCTGTTACATGTTGATAAAGCCCTTAGGATATGTACTCGACTTCCAGGACTATGATGTAGATCATACTAGTGGGGCCTAGGTAGTCCATGAGTACATCCTTCAATATTCCTAGTCGTGGGAATATCGAGACGGGGCATCGATATTCCAGATTAGACTAGCGTATATCTTCTCGACCCATGTGATGGGCGATGGATGATCCCATATCCATTGGTGTTTGACATCAGAGATGGTATGTGGGTGCTCAGTAGGGACTGGGTACACTGAACGGACTCGCCGAGAACTCCCAGATGGTATTATACTTCACGTCAGATGGCAGTTCTCTGGTGACACTGGTACCGCTTAGTCTGTTGACCCGAGATCGTCATAGAGTCTTGTGTTTCTCCCACTGTGCTTTGATTTCCACCCTACCACGGCTTTACTGAGGCGTGCAAACAGGTGGTTTTTGGGTACAGTCCCGATTCACATGGAGGCAATGAGCGATAGGAGGGGGTTCGTCTCTCCCGGTATTGGGGGTTGATGTTGCGCTATGCTCGACTGGCCATAACTGGAAATCCCTGGCCAGGGTTGCACTGATTTATTGGTAAGTGTTATCAGTGGTTTCATGCTTGTTATAGACCTTACATCGGCATGACTTATCAAGCTACTGGGGTCTGACGTTTACCACCCTTAGGCGAGATATGCGACATATCAGACGTACAGACCGGACCGTGCGTTAAGTGTTACTGGTTGGATTCACAGGAGAATGAGCGGGCTTGCTCGTTGATCTTCTGATCGCTCAATACCCGGGTGGTCGTTACGTTTAGCAGACCGCTTGCGGCTTGTGGGTGTTTGATATGATCACCACCTACTGCCGGCGTATTGATGAGTCTTTAGAGTCCTACATATGGGTTTCCTGGCTCAAGCGAAACGAAATCGGAGCGCATATGAGATATGTGCGGGACCGAGAATAATACCAGTATGTGATACTGAATTCTATTCTCGCGATTTGTATCATCGGTCGGTTATATGTGATATAACCGGGTTACCGAATCAAGTGTTGATTCGATACATTGATACACTAGATATTAGTCGGTTATATGCATTATGACCCGATCGTTAAATCAAGTGTTGATTTAATGATTTAATGTGTAATTATATATTTGATATATTACTTTATATTAACTAGTATTTGTTCACTTAAGATTGATTTTCTCACTTCATGTGCACAAGTTGTATATATGATATATGTTTGTGCACTAGTTTGTATCATGTTTGATGATACATGCAAACTTGGGCGTGTGTATGCCTTACACCAAGTTTAGGTTAATGGTTAGGGTTTTATTTTCTTTATTTATTTTGGAAAAACTAAATGGTGACTTTTCTTGTTTTGGCTTGAAGCTTCATGAAGCTTCATAGCATCTTTGAAAAAGTCTAACCATTTTGTTTTGTTCATTAACCTAACCATTAGCCTAAACTCTAGTTTAGTCTCTACAAGAGTTTACTCACCCATGGTTGCAATATGATAGACTTTACTTGATTTATTATTTTGAATAATTCTTTTTCATTATCTTCTTCTTCTTCTTCTTCATGAAGAAGAAAACCTTTTCTAGAAAATTTCAAGTGAAGAAACCAAGTGAGAAATCCAAATCCAAAGTGAACCCACTTCCTATTTCTTCATCATCTACCACTTGCCATGTAGTAAAGTGTGTTATCTTCACAAAGTTTATGACCTAGTGAAGATGGAGCTTGAGTTTGAGTTGCCTCGACGTAGATCATCTTCGGTATCGAAGTCAACGACCTAGCCCGCTTATTTCTCCGACCAAACCATCGCTAGAGTACAGGATCCCGATGATCGCAGCAAAGGGACGTCGTCATGGAGCTTTGGAAGTGGATGATCGGATCTACAAAGGTTGTAGTCCCTTTCACTTATTAGTAAAGTTGTTTGCTAGCTTATAGTTTCGCCTATCCTCTAGTTAACGATCTTCCATAGGGTTGTTCGGCACATAAATTTTTGAATTTGGCATGGTAGATTCCTTGTGGAACCTCTTGAGTGTGCCGAGGAGCCCTACAGTGGTATCAGAGCCTAGCTAGAGCTTTAGGCGAAGTGTAGACGATGTTAAAAATCCGATCGAACCCCGAAACCCTAAACTTGACCCCTCTCTGTACATTTTCTGAAATTGTGGATTTTTGTGAATTAAAAATTGTCAAAAAATTCGGCAGGGTTTTCTAGGAGTTACTGTGCAACACGTGCCCCCAACTCGACCAATGCACCGCGGAACCGCGGCCCCACCCTGGCTTGAGCGGCGGTTCCGCGGTCATAATGGTGAATCTTGCCACGTGGTTTGCACAGTAATTTCTTTCTGTAAGTGCTGTGTTTTCTGGGAATTTTTAACTTCTACTCAACAGTTGAGTTTTCTGGGTTGTATTGGGAGTTCGTTGATTCGATCGAAAGTTTAACTTCGTCTATGTGTTTTTCCGGATATTTTAGAACATGTTAAAAAGTTTGACCGGATATAAATACCCACTTTTTGCCCTGCCGGGAAATTTCCAAGTGTTGGATTTTTCCGTAGTTTTAGAATGTTCTATGTAGTGCAAGTAACTCGATGGACCCTCTAGAAGACAACAAACCTTAACTCGATTATATGACCGTCTTGAACCGCCCTTTGAACCTTAGGGTTTGGGGCAGTACGGCATGCCGCATGTGAGGCGTTGGCTTGACCCTTCTACGGCTGGACCGTTGGTACTGTGGCATGAAGTGGATGTTTTTTAAACTTATTTCATGTGCTGAGCTTTTCGGGAAAACTTGGGTGTTTGATTGTTCGATTGGAAAGTTTAACATTGTCTATTTATCTGGAATGTGATACAATATTTGGAATCCACAAATTGTTATGAGATAACTGATTTTAATGTTAAAAATCTAGCAGTTTAGTCTCACTTGATCGGTTGCCACGGGATTTTGATTTGATAAAAATTCCGTTGCAATCACGTTGCGTACGCGGATACTCGCCGGTAAACCTAATAGATAGCCACGCCCCATAGCCCTGACCAAGTGACTGTATGAGAACCTGTAAGTGCACGGCGGTGCCCCAGCCGTCGATCCGATGCCAGAAATAAGGAAACGGAAAACTTTGCGAAACTTGCAACCCGGCACCACCGCGCACTATCAACCCGGATCAGGCCATTAACCTAACTACTAGCAAACTAGAATGGGGTAGAGAAGCTATACCGAGCGATCCGTGTCCTTCGGTCTTCGTCTCCACTCCGATCTCCTCGCGGAATCTCCGGTCGTCGCCTCCTCGTCGAAACGGGCACCACATCGCCGGATTCTTTTACGGGCTCCCACCTCTGGACCGAGGCAACGCGGGCGCGAAGTTGGCTAGCCGACGCGTCCAAGGAATGCTGTAGGAAAGTGTAGAAACCATGTCTCTTTGGGGTTTATGTAGTTGCCATGGTGGAGGAAGTGAAGAATGAACTTTTGGAGAGGTGAGGGATTTTTGTGGAAGATATAGAATGAAATGAGGTGAATGATTTTTTTCCCCACACCAAAATCAAATGAACCTCCCCTCCCCTCCTAATATGGCCGGCCCCTTATGATAAAATGGTGAAGGGAAAAACAAAACAGGAAGGAAGGTAAGTGTAGTAAAAGCAAAGGGGTGACCACATCCAATGCAAAGAGACAAAATCTACACTGTTTTATACTAGGATCCGGCTTAAACCAAAGCCGGCTAGTAAAATCTGTCCGATCACGATCCGTGCAATACCGCACGTATCTGATCGAACCCTGCCATATCTCCATACGGCCTCTACAGCGTTTCGCCCGAAACTTGAGAAACTGGTCTGTGGGGGCTCTAAAGACTCGTTAATACTATGGCTGTGGATTTAACCACTAGCACGTCAGAGGTATTAGCCATACGTGACGGGCTACCAGCTATTGACCAAGAGGGACGTCGATGAGCGAACTCATCCTGACACCCTACTGAGCCTGTCAGTGACAATATCCGTACAGTCCGGTCCATTCGTCTAAGAGCATCGCATGGCGGGCCTAGGGGGTTGGTAAAAGTCAGACTCCCAAAAGCGGTACAAGTCGTGTCAGAGTGCAGCCCAGAACACCCTAAGATACTACTGGAATACCTACCAGTAAATCTCCTGCCTTGGCCAATGACTTTTCATGTACTGGCTCTCCTAGACACAGCGCGACCTCACCCCCAATACCGGGAGAGATGAACCCCTGCAGATCCGCTCACAGCCTCCATGTGGCTCGGGACTGTACCCAACTAAAACCTGTTTGCACGTCTCCTTTGAGCGTGGTAGGGTAGTAATAAAAGCACAGTGGGAACTCACACGAGACAAATGACGATCTCAGGTCGATGAACTAACCTGTACACATGTCACCAGGGAACTGCTATTTGACGTCAGGTATAATACCAACTAGCAGGTTCCCGGCGAGTCCTGTCCGGTGTACTCATAACCCAATGAGTATCTGTATACATCTTAGGTGAACCAACTCACACCAGTGGCTTGTGAGACCGGCCACCGCCCCTCGTCGGGGTCTCGGCTGTATACACTAGTCTACTCTGGAGTATCGATGCCCTATCTCGAAACTCCCACGACTAGGGACCTTTTAAGGATGTGCTTATAGACCCCAGCTCCCACGTATATGATCGCCTTCATACTGCTGACAATCAAGCAAGAATCATAGGGGCTCTATCAACGTGCAATAGCGACTCGTAAGGTCACCTAAAGCAGTACACGATGATAAAGATAAACCAGATAGCATACTATCATCTTGAGTAAGACTGTCCTACCGGTATAGGTCCTCCCTCAATCATTGCAATCACGTGCCTGTGATCCAATAATTGACTCTGAGGGCACTATCTCCAACAATCTCCCACTTGCACTCAAGGCTAATTATTGCGATGTCGCATACTCACAGCCCGTGTGATACCGAACACCCAACTCCTCTACTAGTCAGTCTCACAAAGCTCATTTACGAAACTATTGCGTTCGAGGAATAGCCTCAGTGAGTGGATCCGCTGTGGTGTTTCTTTCTATGTCTCTCTTTATCTCATGTTCGCGGAGAAAGCCATCTCCCGAAATGAGCAATACCTATCTTAGAATGTGTCTGGATATTTGATGGGAACTAGCTCATAAATGAACTCCAAATCCAAACTTCTTAGACTGTATCGTCAACTGAACTTAATCAGTATCCTGCGCCATCCTTCCCTCAGTATCCACCTGGACCATCTGTCCAAAATACCGTCCCTCATCAGAGGGAAAACTATAACTCTGATAGCTACTCTGCCATCCAGGTCACCTTGGAAGCCTGGAATGATAACTGTCTCCCGAAGGAGAATGTCGTTATCATATCCCTAGAACATCCACTTATGTTCTAAAACTGCTTCCGACTGTTTCTCCAGGATTGGATCAATATCAACTTATTGCATCTACTGCAAAAACAATATCTGGTGTGGTACTTGACATCTCATGATCAACTCAATTGCCTAAGCAAGTGATCTGCCAATCATACGTATCCCTCTCCCCTTTAGTCTGTAAGACACCTTTACAGAGGGTGACTCCATCACCTGCAGGTACACCACCATACCAGGAGTCGTCCATTCTAAATACTCTTAGAATGCTGTCTAAGTACCCTGATTGGGAAACCACCCAAATCTAGATCTAAAACCATAGATCTAGTAACCAGAATGTCAGATATAATATCCATGTCCTGTGTGTAGAAACCACTGTGTGACGACCAAAGTTTAACCGACCGTAGTATAGGAATTTCACTTCCTACTCTGTGTATGTCATCAAATACCAGGACATCACACCCTACTACCTTCTTAACAGATCCATCCCCTATTCTGATAAAGTCAAACCTATGACTGTCATATCAGAAATAGATGATCTATCTCCGCTATATCTACTTTAGTCTATAAATAGACATAAGCCGCTTGTCCACCATGCTTCCGCTGCTCCCACTGACTACGACAACCCTCTGGCAGAGTCATATAGACGTACACTTCTAAAGCCAGTTTAGAACGACGCTATACTCATCCTCTTGCTGGGTCTCACAGTCTGGAACAACAGCAATGGCAAGTCTGGGTAAACAAGAACCTTCCTGCCACCGTCCTTGAGCATACCGAAATACCTCTTGAGCGCCTGAGGTTACCCACCATACCTGGGAGTGGCCAATGGAATGTCAAACCAGATTGAATCTTTAGGTTCTTATCAAATCTTCAGTAATCGTTTGTGGTTCTGGAATCACTTCCAGTTCTACCATACTCCCACTACTGTTTTCTGAAAAAAATCCATTTTTATTAAAACTGTGGCGAGTCTAGAACAATATCACTATTGATCTTCCAGATGGTAGAAAGTCAACCCTCGTCATAGCCCGGGTCAACCCAAAAACAGCCATTACAGAAACGTGCCTTGAGTTACCCGGAGTCTGGTTTTAAGCATAATTCGGACAACTCCCCGTATCTTAACAATGTCAAGATATGAACTGTTCAATATCCAATATAGAAACTGATACAGTAATGGCCTCTAGGGCATATACATGTGCGGCGGAAGCGCGGCGGTTTGTCGTCTTCTGTCCATCGATTTTCGTGCAGTGTGTTTGTGTGTTGGTTTTGGGATTTTTAAAATATATTATATGTGCCCAGATTTTCCAGAACTGAAATTTCCTTTTGGGGTCCTATAATTCCGTATTTTTTCCGAACTTCACTGCACTTTGACTATGATGGTTATATCTGTAATGTTTGCATGTATTGAACGTCGGCTAATCGCTATAAGTCGATTAGTTGGGGTTATACATGATCTGTAATGTGTATATGAATGTGTTGGACTGTCGCGGGTGAATAGCCGGGGTGGATGTGAGATGAGCTTTTGTTTTTCTTTCATTCATTGTAAATGTAAATTGATGTAATAATATTATTTGTTTGGACGCACAACCGGGTCGGGGTTGTAGCCGTCATTGTATAATTCTTTTTACTGTTTTTGCTCCTAGGATAGACCCATGGAGGGGTGCACAAACTACCGAGTACTTGGCGGGTAGTTTGCCGCACCCGTAGGGGTCTTGGGTGGGGTATTTGGCTATTCACCGCGACCGTGTTATCCGCTTTTCGTTTCAGGCTCGAAAGGATTGCGGATTGCTAGTATATCCAATGTATTCATCTGTGATCTGTAATGTCTATCATTGCTTACTATTTAGGCGTTGCTTATGTTTTACAGACGCGCTAGCCCAGCCCCCGCTCTGTCGTTAGTTAAGTAACCTAACGGGTAATGACGGGGCCCCGTGGCGAATGCGAATGGCATAAGCGTACGTCATATTTTGGTTGTTTTCTGCAATGGTAGGATTAAATGATGAGACGCATTAAAAGTACTAATGCAAGAATATCACGCATTAAAAGAACTAATGCAAGATAATAAACCAAGTTGAAGTCGTTGGAACACTTTCGAAAAACCACTCGGTTCTTTTCAAAACTAACTTTTAAATGCGGAGATTGAGCCACTCCTTCTAAAAGCTATCTCGTTCCATCGACTAAATCAAGTTCACTACGTTCACGGTTTTTCCAAAACCATCCGTAGCCCTCCATCATTTCAGTTAAATATTCGGTAGTATTCAAGCTATGTATTTTGACCTCACGCCAAGGCATAGTGATTGGTAGCTGCCGGATATTTATCTGTTGCATAGATAGAATGCGTTGGTTTGAGACAGTCGTACTGCCATTTTGGCCTACGTCAAGGGTATGTACGGGTGGGTTCAAATTAACCTGGATAATGATGGGACGAACTTGACATGTGACTTATGACATTTTGACCTCACGCCAAGGTCATAAGAGCATGGGGCAAAAATCCACATCGGGAGTTTCATAAGTACTGAAACTTGCTGGATTTGCATACCATTTGGAGTGTGATGATTCTGGTAGGATTCCTTCAGTTTCGTCACGCGATGATATTTGGATCCCGATCCTACTGTGAGTATATGCTACTCCTCGGGAAATTTCTCACTAAACGATCAATGCTATAAACCTAGTAGGTGTCTAGAAAGGTGTTAGCGGGGTTACGCCCCCAGGGAAAAGAGGTTATTTAATTAAGGAACTTCGCGAAAGCGTTGGAAAACCTCCCTCGAAGTACCGACACTGGCCTGGCTGAACGGTTAAGCAAGTATTGTACGGTGGGATTGATCCTGACTAATTCTTCCTTTATGGTTTGAGGAGGGATTCGAGAAACAGTGGGAGCCATCCTGTTTAGACAAACTAAAAACCACTCTAAACTTGCAAGAGCATCATGCTGAGTGTTTCTTCTTCTCTCTCCTAATTGCAGCGACCAATCAACATGACTGGACTTAAGTTACTCCTAGATAAAAACAAACTGACAGGGCCAAACTACAAAGATTGGCTCAGGAATGTCAAGATAGCAATCACTTATGACAAGCTGGGGTATCTTCTTACCACCAAAGCTCCCCCTGTCCCTGGTCCAACTTCCAGTGTCGCGGATAAGGAAATCCGCAAGACTTGGGAGATTGATAGCGCGAAGGCCAAGTGCCTCCTGCTTGCCTCGATGGACAACGAACATCAGAGGAGGCATGAGAATATGGACATGGAATCCATATTGCTCCATACAAAAGAACTGTATGGAGAGCAATCTCGTATCGCAAGATACGAAGCGTCGAAAAAGTTATTTTCGACAAGAATGGCCGTCGGATCATCAGTAGCCGAGCATGTGCTAAAGATGATCGGCTACATTGAGGAGCTCGCTGACCTAGGGATCACATTGGAGAGTGAGCTATATACGGATATAGTTCTCCAGTCCCTTCCTTCCACTTACGCCCAGTTCATACTGAACTTCAACCTACAAGAAAAAGAGGTTGAACTTTCAGAGCTCCTCAACATGCTGAGGAGCGCAGAGGGCATCCTACAGAAAGGTAGGGATACACCCACTTTGTTTGTAGGAGGATCATCTTCTTCTAGGTCCAAGGCGAAAGCCAAGGGAAAGAAGAAGAAGGCCCCCGCCAAACCAAGGGGCGGTGTTAGTAAAGTGGATACGAAGGGAAAAGCAAAAGCAACAAAGATAGCGGGGAAGCTTGTGGATAAGGAAGAATGCTTCTTTTGTCATAAGAAAGGACACTGGAAGAATGATTGCAGGGCCTGGAAGGCCAGAACACAGGAATTGAAGCAGGTTGCAGCTTCAGCTTCAGGTGTGTATGTTATTGAAAACTGTCTTTCAATAAACTCTACTTCCTGGGTATTGGATACCGGATCAGGATCTCATATCTGTAATTCTTTGCAGGCGTTGAGAAACCGTAGGGTTTTGAAGGCAAGTGACATGACCCTCAGAGTTGCGAACGGAGCTAGCATGGATGCTAAAGCCGTGGGGGACTATCACCTGGGAATGTCAGATGGACATGTTTTGGTTTTGCGTAATTGCTTTTTTGTACCCAACGCAACTTGTAATATCATTTCTGTATCTTTAGTTTCTAAAGAAGGTTATGAATTTGCGTTTGTAAGTAATGTTGTAAACATTCACCTTAATCAAGTTTTGATTGGGTCAGGTACATTGAGTAATGGTATATACGTGTTAAACCAACCACAGATTTTCAACGTCCAGAATACACACAAAAGAAAGTCTCCAGAAATAAATCAGACTTTCTTATGGCATTGTAGATTGGGTCACATCAATGAGAGAAGGTTGACGAAGTTACATACAGAAGGGTATTTGAATGCGTTCGAATATCAATCGTATGCCACTTGTCAATCCTGTCTCAAGGGAAAGATGACAAAAACTCCGTTTACTGGACATGGAGTAAGAGCGAGCGAGCTCTTGGGACTCGTACACAGTGACATGTGCGGTCCAATGTCTACACATGCCCGAAGCGGACATTCTTACTTCATTACTTTTACGGATGACTTCTCAAGGTACGGTTATGTCTTCTTAATGAAACATAAGTCCGAGGCCTTTGGAAAATTCCAGGAGTATAAGAATGAAGTAGAGAAACAGACCGGCAAAAGTATTAAGATTCTAAGATCGGATCGAGGTGGAGAATACTTAAGTGCCGAATTCCTGGACTATTTAAAAGAGAACGGAATTCTCTCTCAGCTTACTCCTCCTTACACCCCGCAACATAACGGTGTATCGGAGAGACGGAACCGCACCCTATTGGATATGGTGCGGTCCATGATGAGTAACGCTGAGTTACCGCGATCATTCTGGGGGTATGCGCTAGAATCAGCTGCGTACCTTTTGAACCGAGTTCCGACTAAGACTGTGCCTTCCACACCATATGAAATGTGGAGTGGGAAGAAACCCTATCTTCAATATCTGAAGATCTGGGGATGTCCGGCTTTTGTCAAAAAGCAGCATGCGGACAAGCTCGAGGCACGCTCAGTATTGTGCAAGTCTGTGGGATACCCAAAGAACACCAGGGGGTATCTTTTCTACTACGCAGAGGAACAAAAAGTCCTTGTTTCTCGTAATGCCCACTTTCTAGAACACCAGTTCTTGGAAAAGGAGATTAGTGGGAGCGCAGTAGAACTGGAAGAAATTCCAGAACCACAGACTATTACTGAAAGGTTAGTGGAACCAGAGGGTTCAACAGAATAGGACATTCCTACGCCGCTCCGCAGGAGTAGTAGGCAGTCTCATCCGCCCGAGAGATACTGCGGTTTTCTCATAGACGGGGATAGAGAGGATTGCATCATAGATTATGATGAGCCTACTAGCTTCCAGCAGGCCGTTCAGAGCGTTGACTCAGTGAAATGGCTGGATGCAATGCGGACCGAAATGGAGTCCATGTACACCAACAAGGTATGGACGTTGGACATTGCTCCAGACGGGGTAAAACCCGTAGGATGCAAGTGGATCTTCAAAAGGAAGATTGGTGTAGATGGACAGGTTGAGACCTATAAAGCTAGGCTGGTAGCAAAGGGTTTTCGTCAAAGACCTGGCTTGGACTACGACGAAACCTTTTCTCCAGTAGCCATGCTGAAATCCATTCGGATCCTTCTTGCCATTGCTGCCTTCCACGATTATGAGATCTGGCAAATGGACGTAAAGACAGCTTTTCTAAATGGAAATTTAGAGGAGTGTGTCTATATGGATCAGCCAGAGGGTTTCATTCAGAGTGGGAGCAGCGGAAAGGTGTGCAAGTTGCTTAAGTCCATCTATGGACTAAAGCAGGCATCGCGGAGTTGGAACATCTGTTTTGATGAGACGGTCAAGGAATTTGGCTTTATCAAAAATCCAGATGAACCATGCATCTATAGTAGATTTGTAGCGAGAACTGTAGTATTCCTCGTTTTATACGTGGATGACATTCTCTTAATAGGAAATGATATTCATATGCTGCAATCTGTCAAGGGGTTCTTGTCACAAAGGTTCTCCATGAAAGACCTGGGTGATGCCTCATACATCCTGGGGATCCGGATCCATCGTGATAGATCCAAGAGGATATTGGGACTTTCTCAGTCCAGGTATATCGACACCATAGTGAAGAGATTCAGTATGGAAGATTCCAAGCGCGGTAACCTACCGGCTTGTCACGGGATCACCCTCTCTAAAGAGATGTCTCCCAAGACTGATTTGGAGAGGGATCGCATGTCTATTATACCCTACGCTTCTGCGGTAGGCTCTATAATGTATGCGATGTTGTGTACCAGACAGGATGTAGCTTATGCACTAAGTGTGGTAAGCCGGTATCAGTCTAACCCTGGGGAGAAACACTGGATAGCAGTAAAGAACATTCTCAAGTACCTGAGAAGGACTAAGGAGATGTTCTTGGTGTATGGCGGAAAGGACCTCCAGATCGAGGCCTTTGCTGACTCCAGCTTCCAGAGTGACAAGGATGATTCCAAGTCCATGTCGGGTTTTGTCTTCACCCTCAATGGAGGGGCGGTGTGTTGGAAGAGTTCCAAACAGGAAACCGTTGCAGACTCGACGATGGAAGCGGAATACATCGCTGCATCTGATGCCGCAAAAGAAGCTGTCTGGATGAGGAAGTTCTTGAAAGAACTTCAGGTGGTTCCGTCCATTGTTGACCCAATACCTCTGTATTGCGACAACAACGGGGCTATAACTTTAGCGAAGGAACCCAGGTCCCATCAGAGATCCAGGCACATCTTGAGGCGGTATCACCTGATCAGGGAGATCGTGGATCGCAAGGAGATCGAGGTTCGGAGGGTTGCTTCAGAAGAGAACACTGCAGATCCATTCACCAAGGCCCTACCCCAGACTCAGTTCGAGCGGCTGATCGAGATGATAGGTCTTCGATACGCCAGTACATGGCCTTAGTGCAAGTGGGAGATTGTTAGTGTATATGCCCTAGAGGCCATTACTGTATCATACTAGTTTGTATATTACTTAATGGAAGCTTGGGATATTCACCTTGTATATACAATCTTGCTCAAAATAGTAGTATGCTACTTGGTTTGTTTCTACTTCAATGTGTACTTGTGTTTATTTCAGTATATCACTTATACGCATTAGTGGAGCCCTTAGGATATTTGCTTGATTACCAGCGTTGTGATGGCAGTCACACTAGTGGGGGCTGGGTAATCTATAAGCACATCCTTATACAGGTCCCTAGTCGCAGGACTATCGAGACAGGGCATCGATACTCCGGAGTAGACTAGCGTATGCGCTTCTCATCCCAGTGTGGGAGATGGTCTGTCCCACAGCCATCAGTACGTCGTACTGGAGATAGTATACGGGTGCTCGTTGGGTTACGAGTATACTGGACAGGACTCGTCGGGAACTGACAGGTTGGTATTATACCTATCGTCAGTTATCAGTTCCCAGGTGACATGAGTACAGCTTAGTCCGCTGACTTGACACTGGCACTTCGCCTCAAGTGTGTTCCCACTGCATTTTGATCACTACCCTACCACGGCTCAAAGGAGTCGTGCAAACAGGTGGTGGTTGGGTGCAGTCCCGAAGCACTTGGAGGCAGTGACGGTTAGACAGGATTCGTCTCTCCCGGTATTGGGGGTTGACATCGCGCTGTGTCTAGGAGAGCCATTACACGAGTAGTCCCTGGCCAGGGCAAACGAGATATACTGGTAGGTTTCCAGTGTTATCTCAGGGTGTTTTGGGCTTCGCTCCGGCACGACTTGTACCGCTATTGGGGGACTGACGTTTACCACCCCCTAGGCCCACCATGCGATGTATCAGACGAACAGACCGGACTGTACGGAGACTGTCACATTCAGGCTCAGTAGGAGTTCAGATGGGGTTTCACCTCGTCAGCCTTCTTGTCGGCATCTACCTGGGGACCGTTACGCACAGCTAGTGCCGCTTGCGGTCTGTGGTTAAACCCACTGCCAGCGTAGTGTCGAGTCTTTAGAGTCCCACACAGAGGGTATTCGCCTCTGGGCAAAACAGAGTAGAGGTCGCATGGTTTTGCGACAGGGTTCGTTCTCATCCGCGCACTTGTGCACGTTTGGAGTCCGGACGGATTATACTGGCAGGCTCTGGTTTGAGCCAGATACTGGTATATGTT
Organism: Agapanthus africanus; assembly: GCA_030015575.1. Classification (NCBI taxonomy): domain Eukaryota; kingdom Viridiplantae; phylum Streptophyta; class Magnoliopsida; order Asparagales; family Amaryllidaceae; genus Agapanthus; species Agapanthus africanus. Next base: position 216,677,506 of record CM057337.1, on the reverse strand, counting down.
TTGGGGTTGCTTTTATATCTCGGTATTCTTGTTCCTCGGAATGAGAATGCAGGTGTGTATGCACAGTTGCTTGAGGCGGAGGATGAGTTTTTTCATTAGGGTTTCGGAACGGGTGCGTATGCACAGTTGACAGTTATCATTTTCCAAACCCTAATGGATTTATGGATTATCTATTTATAATAGTAATTAAATGAGAATTTTGTTATGGTTGATTTTGTTGACTTGTTGACCATGGTTGACTTGTTGACCATGGTTGAATGTTGACCACCATCATGCTTTAAAAAGTCTTCCTTGATTTATGCTTACATTTCATTAAATGAAGCATGGTAGTGGTCATTCCAAATTACCATCAACTATTCTCATTTTCAATTATTATTATTAGATAATTCTTTTTCTTTTGCATTATGGTTGCAAGAAAGAATATGATAGCTCATTCTATGATATTCATTCTCTCTCCTCACTTCTTCTTCTTCTTCCTCTAGCAAAGAGAAACCTTCTCATGTGTTGAGAATCCTTCTCTTTAAAAACAAAAGCAACCCTTAGACACTCTCTACTCACTCTAGGATCAAGGGTTTAGCAAGCCGGCGATTCTAGTTCACTCCAAGTTCGAGAAAGAGCCCAAAGGTCGAGCCTTCGAGGTGGATCCATCTTCGACGGAAGAAGGCGACAAGAAGAGAACCATCAACCTCCACAAAGTTTGAAGAAGAAGGAGTTCAAGTTTAGGTATAACCATCTCCATCCGAGTAGCTAATCCTCTTTAGCAAAGTTTGCTAGTTTTAGTTTAGGCAACGATCCCGACCTAGTTAAGTCCATGTTGCCTCTTGCGTTTAAAAATTTGTTTTTTATACCGTTTCCGCCTCCCCGTAAGCACCGGGGGTCGCAATATGGACTTACAGAAACAGAGGCACTGATTTAATTGAACCAGATTCAAATCATGCAGTTGTCTCCAGTGCATGTCAAGTAAATGGAAAGAGGCCGATCAGCGTTACTCAACTTAGGAATGCTTCCAATTATTAGTAACCTGAAAGAGAAGCTAGTTCTCTTAATCATTACTATCAACTGAATACCATCCATAAGTATCTACATTTTCGATCACCTTGAAGAATCCCGATACTTGCAATACCTGGTTCTCTACTTTACTCTTATACCTATAACTTCTCAAAACATCGACCTTGTGTTTCTACGAAACACCTGTCTAAGAACTAGAGAAGTTATAAGTAACCAGAATATAGTACGAGGACCAACCCCTCTGTCCTTATGGACACTGGACAATACACAATACTCTGTATAAGTCCCCTGAGTCTAGTAACTCATTCACTGTGTGTCGTAGGTTGAAAACTGTACTTATGGCTGAGAAGAATTACACCATTGTTCAATGCTCCTTACCTAACCATCCACTGATACAGGTAAATGTCATAGACATAATTTCAAAAAGGTATATCTCACTCTATAAAAATAGACGTACAGATATATCAATTTGAAATTGGTGCATAACAACGGATATTCAAAACCAAATATTTGCCGTCCGGCAAACAACCCAGGTGACTTCCTCAAATATCACCAATTACAACGAATTCCGATATAATGAGGATGATCACCTAATTCCCAATAACTTACTCCCACTCATCATCTGCAAAACCATACAGATGTGAGAATCTTACCTGGTAAATACATACCCTGGAGTAAATGTCTAATTGGGAAATCAGTTTTATTTTAACAGTACACAGTGAAACTGAAACATTGAAATGTTTCGACGGGGTATCCCGGTATTCCTAGTAATGCCACTTCCATTATCTAGATTCACAACTGCAACCGTATATTTCTTTGCCATCTCTCCAAATCCATTTATATGTCTTTAGTCATTACCTTCTGTACACCCCTTTAGGCCAAATGGTTTTCTTCCTTCCGTACCGTTCGGCACCAGCCTATGGTTTGGAAGAAGACTATCCAAAAAGCATAATGGGTGTACTGTCCTAATCCTAGGAGCACTCGCAATGCGAGAGAAGGTGAAGATAAAAGACAACCGAATAAACCTTATTCCTATTTCTCCTGAACCAAAATCCATCCCCGAACTGGAACAAGTTCCTTTCGAGTTCGTATATAACCATACGATGGAATATCCAATAAACTGTGGATCTTCGTAGTGATACGGAGTGTCCTGGAGAAATACAAAGGTGATTTAGGATTGGCGAAGAAATATTTGGTTTGGTCGTGAATAGTAGTCGCAATTTACTTTGTCCTCTTACTAATCCCTTTCTTTGTCTTTACATAATACCTTCTGTACACCACCGTTAGGCTAATTGGTTTTCTTCATTCCCCACCGTTCGGCACCAGCCTAAGGTTTGGAAGAAGACTATCCAATTTACGTAATAGGTGTACTTTCTCCTAAACCAAGGAATACTCGCAACCTGAGAGAAGGTAAAAGGAAAAAACAACTGAATAGTCCTATTCGTTTTCTCCAGAACCGGAAACCATCCTCGAATAAATTCCTTCGAGTTCGTATATAACCATACGATGGTTTTGTCCAATGGAAGTGGACGTTCGTAGTAATATGGGGTGTCCTGGAGAAAAGGGTAAAAGTAGGAGTGGCAATGAGGTTTGCAACTCTGACAATCCAAAAGCCAATGTTTAAGAAGGTTCGGTTAATTTTGGTCACTGAGTCATAGTCTAGGGTTGGGTCATGGTCGCTGCCAAAGAGAGAGAGAAAAGAAACACTCAGCGTGCACTCTAACCTAGATCAGCATGGTTATCACTTCATCTAATCAGGAAACCTCCCACTATAATGTCAAATTCTTCTCCAAACCTAAAAGAAGAATTAGCCGGGATCACCCGAGGAGTAAACCAACTCATCAGTGGGAATTGGGATCCAACTATCATTGCATGATAACGTGACGGAATCTGCTCACGCTATCACACTCCAGAAGGTATGCGCATATCAGGCAAGTTTCAGTTTCTTTAGAAACTCCCGATGTGATTTTTGCCCCATGCTCTTATGACCTTGACGAAGGCCAACAAATCATAAGTCATATGTCAAGTTCTACCCGTCATTTTCCAAGTTAATTTGAACCCACCCATACAAGCCCTTGACGAAGGCCAACTAGGCTATACGACTGTCCCAAACCAACGCATCTATCTATGCAGCAGAAAGGTAACAAGCAGCTACCATACACTATGCCTTGACGAAGGCCAACAAACATAGCATGAATACTACGTGCTACCCGTCTGAAATGACGGAGGGCTATGAATAGTTTCTGGCGAAAACGTTTAACGCAATGAACTTGATATCGTTGAAGGAACCGGATAGCTTTTTTTAAAAATATAGTGACGAAAACCTTTGCTAAAGAGGTCACTCCCGGTGAAGGGATCTCGGCTTTTTCCCCGTAGAATGAGGTGCAGGATATTCCAACTGAATACCACGATGCAAAGCAAAAGTAATCGGCTATAGTGAAGTTATTGCCCTGACGCAAACTTCTGTCCAAGGGGTCACTCCCGGTGAAGGGATCTCGGCCCTTGCCTCGTCGACTGAGGAGCAGGATATTCCAACTGAATACCACGATGCAAAACAAAAGAGAACGTCCTTGCAATAACAGCTTTTTGAAAAGTATTCCAACAACATCAGAATAGGTTTGTTTAACTTGCATTGATCCGAATCAACGCAGTCCCATCAATTGATCACACCAATAAAGAACGAAAATAATGATGTATGTATATGCCATCCGCATTCGCCACTGGGTCCCGTCATCACCCGTTAGGTTACTTAACTAACGACAGAGCGGGGACTGGACTAGCGCGGATGCAAAACATATACAACATCTACTAGTATATATATCAATATATAATATTTCGCTCAAGGTGTGATAAAATGCAACATCACAGAAATGTAACCAGCATCACAGAACAATACAGATATCTGGGATCCCCGGGTTTCATAGAGCCGCTACTGAAACCCGACGTTCCCTTGGTCGTGTGGATAGCCTGTGCAATGAAATCCTAGACCCCTACAGGCGCGGCAAGTTACCCGCCAAAACCTGAAGTGAGGCAGCCCCCTTCAGCAACGTGAATTGACCACCCAGCACTTCACGGAATCTGGTAACTTGGGCACCCCTCCTGGGTCAACCTGTACCACCTACGAGTGCGGCGAATAGCCTGCAAATTCTAGAGTAAAGCCCCCTCCGTCTCAACGCCATGAGATGCGGGCCCGTTGCTCTCTAGAACCCGGCTATCCGTGCACCCCTCCGTGGGGTAATCCTTGTACAGAAAGTAAAATATACATACAATGGGTACATCGACCTCGACCCGGTCGTGCCCTAAAAGAATAATATACAAACAGGCAGTGACGGCAGTCCACATATCGGACGCTCACCCCGCAATATCAAATGTACATATAAAACAAAACTCTACTAACATTGCATCCAGGCTATCCCTACGACCAATCCGCAACATCACAGTACAACACAGAACATCAACGTGAATGTCACGTTCGCAAATCCGTCTAAAAGGGCTATAGCAGTTAGACTGGATTTACCGATCAAATGACATTCACGGTCGCAGATATAATGTAAATACTGTGAACTAACATGTTTAAAATTCTCTATCGATTAAATTTATCGAAGTGGGCCCCAAGCATCACTGTAGCACTCATAGAAAATCTGGGCCCAAAAAGAATATCCCAAAACCCCTATTTCTAACCCATAAGCCTACTGGAAAATTTTGGTACAATGAGGACACTTTCCCACCGCGGAACCGCGGCCAAACCAGGGGTTTGGCCGCGTTTCCGCGGTCGTACTAAAGAATCATTGCATCGAATTTTCCCAGAATTCTTAGAATTTCCTGCATGTGTCTCTTCAATGACCTGAAAAACTTTTGGAGCTAAAAAAATTCGACAGAGAACAGATGCACTAAAAATACGGTTTTTGGGATTTTTGTTCGATCGAGTTCTAAACATACTATAGCAAGCTAGACTAGGTTAACGGCGTGGCTCTGATACCAGTGTAAGTGCACGGCGGCGCCCCGGCCGTCGATCCGACGCCGGAATTGCAGAAACGAAAAACTTTATGAAACTTGCAAATCAGCACCACCGCGCACTATCAACCCGGATCGGGCCATTAACCTAACTACTAGAAAACTAGAATGGGGTAGAGAAGCTATACCGAGCGATCCGTGTCCTTCGGTCTTCGTCTCCACTCCGGTCTCCTCGCGGAATCTCCGGTCGTCGCCTCCTCGTCGAAACGGGCACCACATCGCCGGATTCTATTACCGGCTCCTACCTCTGGACCGAGGCAACTCGGGCACGAAGTTGGCTAGCCGACGGGTCTAAGGAATGCTATAGGCAAGTGTAGAAACCATGTCTCTTTGGGGTTTATGTAGTTGCCATGGTGGAGGAAGTGAAGAATGAACTTTTGGAGAGGTGAAGGATTTTTGAGGAAGACATAAAATGAAATGAGGTGAATGATTTTTTTTTCCCACACCAAAATCAAATGAACCTCCCCTCCCCTCCTAATGTGGCCGGCCCCTTATGATAAAATGGTAGAGGGAAAAACAAAACAAGAAGGAAGGTAAGTATAGTAAAAGCAAAGGGGTGACCACATCCAAAAGAAATGATAACCATATCATATCAATTTCTAATCCATCCTAATCACCATTTAATGCAAAGGAAGAGATGGAAAAAGAATCTCATCATGAAGCCACATAATGCAAGAAAACCCATCCACAAAATGCTATTTGCACACTTGCAAATAACCCCCCTCCATCGGAAAAGTCCGGCCGGGAAGGAACAAAGGAAAACTGGCCGGAACGGAATGCAAACTGGCAACTTCAGAAAACTGATCCCGTAATAAATTACAAGAAAAACCCCGCGACTGCATATACATGCCCGCATTTGTATTCCCACTGAATATAAAGGCAAAGAGACAAAATCTACACTGTCTTATACTAGGATCCGGCTTAAACCAAAGCCGGCTAGTAAAATCCGTCCGATCACGATCCGTGCAATACCGCACATATCTGGTCGAACCCTGCCATATCTCCATACGGCCTCTACAGCGTTTCGCCCGAAACTTGAGAAACTGGTCTGTGGGGGACTCTAAAAACTCGTCAATACTATGGCTGTGGATTTAACCACTAACACGTCAGAGGTATTAGCCATACGTGACGGGCTACCAGCTATTGACCAAGAGGGACGTCGATGAGCGAACTCATCCTGACACCCTACTGAGCCTGTCATTGACAATATCGGTACAGTCTGGTCCGTTCGTCTATGAGCATCGCATGGCGGGCCTAGGGGGTTGGTAAAAATCAGACCCGCAAAAGCGGTACAAGTCGTGTCGGAGTGCAGCCCAGAACACCCTGAGATACTACTGGAATACCTACCAGCAAATCTCCTGCCTTGGCCAAAAACTTTTCATGTACTGGCTCTCCTAGACACAGCGCGACCTCGCCCCCAATACCGGGAGAGACGAACGCCTGCAGATCCGCTCACTGCCTCCATATGGCTCGGGACTGTACCCAACTAAAACCTATTTGCACGTCTCTCTTGAGTGTGGTAGGGTAGTAATCAAACCACAGTGGGAACTCACACGAGACAAATGACGATCTCAGGTCGATGAACTAACCTGTACACATATCACCAGGGTACTGCTATCTGACGTCAGGTATAATACCAACTAGCAGGTTCCCGGCGAGTCCTGTCCGGTGTACTCATAACCCAATGAGCACCTGTATACATCTTAGGTGAACCAACTTATACTAGTGGCTTGTGAGACCGGCCACCGCCCCTCGTCGAGGTCTCGACTGTATACACTAGTCTACTCTGGAGTATCGATACCCAGTCTCGAAACTCCCATGACTAGAGACCTTTTAAGGATGTGCTTATAGACCCCAGATCCCACGTATATGATCGCCCCCATACTGCTGGCAGTCAAGCAAGAATCCTAGGGGCTCTATCAACGTGCAATAGCGACTCGTAAGGTCACCTAAAGCAGTACACGATGATAAAGATAAATCAGATAGCATACTATCATCTTGAGTAAGACTGTCCTATCGGTATAGGTCCTCTCTCAATCATTGCAATCACGTGCCTGTGATCCAATAATTGACTCTGAGGGCACTATCTCCAACAGAACCCCGTCGCCGAAAGCATCCATTCGGGTGCTCGTGGCAGCGGTGTTCCGCCTTGGTGCACTTCGTCGACGGCATCCGGGGGTGCGGCCGTCTATTAAAGTTTGCGACGAGCATTCGTTCTGGATATCGGGAAACTTGTTGAATTGCCCGACTTCATATTGAAAAGTATTTTCGATAATGAGACTAAAATGCGGGGTTTATAATTGTTAGGCATGCGATGTCTAAGGAATTCATTTGATTAGGCATGCGATATCTAAGGAGGTTGCGGATTCCAACTGTTGTAGTTTTACACTTTCTTTTCTGCGACCGTAAGTGTAATATGTGATATCGCCGGTTTCGTTGCTATATGTCAACGACAATTGGGATGGGCATATTTACTTACGTTGATGATATGTGATGTTATGTGTTGCTGGATATGTTATATTGGATCGTCGTGTTTGAATAGCCGGGGGTTTCTATGTGAGATGAGTGTTTTTTCATTTTCATTCATGTAAAAACTTGTATGTAATATTCTTTTATCTGGGGCACTTCCGGGTTGAGGTTGATGTCACCAGTGTTGTATATTATTTACTTTTCCGCATTAGGATAGACCCAAGGAGGGGAGCACAAGTAACCAGGTTTTAGGGTCCAGTGGGAGACCATCTCGAGGAGTCGAGTTCGGGTCTCCTAACTCTAGAATTGGTAGGGTTGCTTGCTGCTCTTGTAGGGGTCTAGGGGTATGGGATTGGCTATTCATCACGACCGTGGAATCCGTGTTTTATACATGCTCAAAATAAAACACGGACGTCCTAGTATATCCAATATTTCATATGATATTTTCTGCTGCGTTATCTGTGATGTGATCATGTGATTTGTTCAGATTGATACTGTATATAGTATATATGATATATTATATAAACGTTGCTTATGTTTTACACCCGTGCTAGCCCTGCCCCGCTCTGCCATTAGTTACCTAACCTAACGGTGCAGATGGGACATCGAGGCGAATGCGGATGGCATAAGCGTACGTTGTATTTATCTGTGATGTTTAGGTGGACTTAAATGATGGAACATTCATTAATGTGATTAATGAAAGAAAATAAACCTAAAAGATGTTGTGGAATCGAATTTCAAAAACAGGTAGCTACAGTTCTTGCTTTGCATCGCGGTGTTCCTTGTAGAACATCCCGCACCTTATTCGATAAGGAAAGGGCCGAGATCCCTTCACCGGGAGTGACCCCTTTAGCAATAACTGGCAGATGCTACAACCCTCGGTTTGTCTTTTGATTGCTTCTATAGTTTTTACTTTGCACAGCGGTATATGTGATATATCCTGCACCTTATTCGATGAGGAAAGGATCGACGATCCCTTCACCGGGAGTGACCCCTTTAGCAAAACTAGAAAAGCCTCAAAAACACTCCATTTAAAAAACCATTTGATTCTGCAACGAGATCAAGTTCAAAGCGTTAAGGATTTTCTTAAAAACCATTCGCAACCCTCCGTCATTTTAGAAAGTAGAGTACTTAGTATTCGTGTTGTGTTTGTTGACCATAGTCAAGGCACAGTGTACGGTAGCTAAGTGATGTCTTCCTACACCGCATATGATGCGATTAGTTATGACAGTCGCGTGACTTTGTTGACCTTAGTTAAGGGTCATGTGGGTGGGTCTAATTAATCATGAAATGACGGGTAGAACTTGACTAGTGCTTATGATTTGTTGACCATAGTTAAGGTCATAAGTGCTAGAGGTAAAAACCTTTATCGGGAGTTTCAAGTGTTGAAATTTGCAATGAGATTGCATACCTTCTATATGATAGTTGGATCCCGATACCCACTGCGAGTAATTGTTACTCCTAGGAGAGTTTTGCACTTTACAATTAGTCGATCAAGTAGGTGTCTAGAAAGGTGTCAACGAGGTTACGTCCCTGGGAAAACGAGGTTTACTTTAATTAGGTCCGTTCGAAAGCACGGGGAACCTCCCTCAAAGTACTGGCACTGGCCTGGCTGAAAGATTGGTGAACTTGTAGAGTGTGATTAATCCCGGCTAGTCTTTTCTTTTAGGGTTTGAAGGAAGATTTGATAAAAACAGTGGGAGCCATCCTGATAAGATAAAATAAATAACCAATCAATCTTGCAAGAGCACACGCAGAGTGTTTTCTTCTCTCTCTCTCCAGGTAGAGACCATGTCACGCCTTAATCAAGATAATAATATGGATGTATTGACCGAATCCGCTTGTTATACTGAGCTGGGGAACGTTGGTCCCGCTCCAACTTATAATTGTTATAAGACCGAGCAGGAATTAGAGGAATACCAGGATTCCCATACCGCGTAAACGAAGAAAGTGCATTATGATGCATCTTCTTCGGGTGTGCGTTCATTACAAAGAACCGTTTCTGTCACGTCCCGAAAGATGGAACATGACCGGCACTTAAACTACGAAACGTCTCGAGGCGTACGTAATCTAAGTAAGCCGAAAACCCAGAAATCCAAACCAAGAAAAGTAGTAGAGTGAAGGAAAACCAATTTAAAACAAGTAGTTTTAATAGCATAAGCCGAATTATGCGGTTTTTAAGAACATCAAAATTTACTGAAAATTTCGGCAGAGTCTCCTTTGTAAATACTGGCCCCCAAACGGGATACAACATGAATAGTATACGAAATCAATAAAAAGGCATCCCCAAGCGGGAGCTAGCTCTTCGTCAATCGACGGTCACAACCACACAAGCAATATAATATACAACGCCAACGGCGAGGATCAAAATTCAAAAGGAAACTCAAAACCACAAGAAAACCGCAGAAATATAACGCGCGACTCTAAGGTCGGAGGAATAACATCACTGGTCTCTATCTCAAAATAAATACATGTTTGGTTGATGGAATTTACTAGATACAACGGAATAATATTATACAAGGTAATATGATGGGTACGATACAAGAAAAACCCACCTACTAGCAAGTCACCCGAATGAAACTGAGCCCGCAAAGCCGTAAAGAAACCTGTACGACAAACCTGCAAGAAACTGGGGCACAACGGGGGTGAGTTGCCAACTCGTGAATAGAAAAATATCTACGCACAGAAACCGCATGAACAACGCAAACCTAGGTCAACGATCATAATATACCCTCAAATATATAACATGCAGCCTATAACAGGGCTAGAGTAAATATCTAACCCGAGTGTAAACTCATGTGCCCGTGTCAGTACCTCAGGTAGCAATATATCATATGAATGAGGTATGAATGCATCGAACAGAATGCTTGTACTGACGAAAACTGCTTTCATAAATCAGTGAGATTTCTGTATTTTAAAAGTGTGGTACCATAAATGAAATCAGCATAAAAACAGTGCCCAGCATCGACACAAAACAAGTGTCCAAATATCTCGATATCTCTGTATCACAATCGCTGTATCTCAATATCTCAAATCATAATATCTAGGGCGCCGTCAGTCCAGACCGGCCCCTACCATCCATCTCAAGACCACGACGGTATCCTCCGGATATCCGACGCGTCGGGTAAAATCACCGGTAGGTAGTGCTCCCCTGCCAGGCTCACATCGTCATCATCACGCGCTTCTTGCCCCGGGGTACCTTACCGGGTCCACCATGTACCCGAAACGGTTCATCCGTCTCCTCGAATCGGGTCTCGAAATCCATCAGCAAACTCATGGTGGACGACTCATACATCATGGGAAAACCGCACTTTTTATTTTAAAAGAGAGAAAAGGTTTATTTATGTTTTGCGGTTTTCCTCCAAATCCAGAAAATCTCATGGAAATCCGAATCCGAACCTCAATAACACGTAAAATAGTGAATATATGCATGAGAATCCATGAATGCGGCATAACAATGAATAACAGTATGCATGAAGTAGCAGGTAATAACTACAATGTCTAAACTATTAGTTAACATGTATGTCAAGCAATAATATTTCTTAAGGTGTACGTGACATAGCAATTACCGATGAAGATGTGTGTGAGACGGCAAGTAAGTGTACGTGGTACATACGCATCATCGGTAATGGTGCCGGTCTCCTAACAGCATGATATAAATAATGGAGTATGAAACATAATATAAGCATGTGATGCGAAGCGAACCACAATAAGGAGCGGGAGCTGAATACTAGACGCAACTATAACCAATCTGCATTAATCTAATATAAGTCCTACAAATGGTGCCTTTTGAAATAACACGAATCATGTGGTTTTGAAAATAGGGGCCACGGTGTTTTTATGAAAAGATACGTCTTTTGAAATATCCGTAGGATCCCTTGGGCTGTCTTTTAAAATACCCACGATTCGTTAGTTTTGAAATAGGTAGGAGTCTAATCTAATCTAACAACTACACTAAACTATACGGCTGAACTAACAAACTGAACTACAAGTAAGGAAACCGCCTATCATCTGAGTCGATACATATACCTACTGTTCCCACCAAAAATTTCTGCGCAAAAGAGTCCAAGGTATCAAATGGCAGCGATACGCTTAAGGAAATACGAACCAGTATCTTCCGGCTGTTTTTTTGACAAACTCCCGAATGAGAAATGGATAAATTCTATTTGTATCGAAAGCGTCTCGATAAAACCTTCGATTTGATATATTATGGGCCTCATAATTCATCCGGGATCAAAAGTTATGAGCAAATGTCTATGCACATGTGATTTAAGGAAGAAGATGCGAACCAGTATTTTCCGAGCTGTATTTTGACAAACTCCGGAAAGAAAAACAGCTAAATTCTGATGATATTGAAAGCATCTCGAAAAGACCTTCGATTTGATATATTATGGGCCTCATAATTCATCCGAGATCAAAAGTTATGAGCAAATGTGTTATACACGTGTAATCTAAAGTAATGCTCTACTACATGGGGAATGCATTTTTTAGTCCCACATCGGGAAAAGGAGAGCTGGCTTCTCTACCACTCCCATATAAATAAGAGGGGATACCTCTTAGAAAGGGTAGAGTAAAAATCCTCAAAGGATTCAATACTCAAAGGAGCTTAGTTCTCCAAGATAGGAGCATGCTCCTCCATAATGCGCATATGCACAAGCGCCATGTGCGCTACGTGCAACGCACGTGTGCCTGCCATGCGGCACTACGTGCAACGCACGTGCGCACCACATGAGAATATTTAATAATATTAAAAGGAGCTTGTTCTCCATATATAGAAGCTTTGCTTCTCCTCATAATGCGCATGTGCGCCACGTGCAACGCACGTATGCCCGCCATGCGGCACCACGTGCAACGCACGTGCGCACAACAGATAGTGCCTTGCACTTGCTATGAACCTCTGGTTCTCAGATAAATAAATAAATAAAAATAGTGCCTTGCACTTGCTATGAACCTCTGGTTCTCAGATAAATAAATAAATAAAAATAGTGCCTTGCACTTGCTATGAACCTCTGGTTCTCTGAGACAGAAAGAAAGAAAAGATTTTCTTTTCTCTTCTTTGATCTAAATTTAGATCATTAAAAAGTGCTCTGCACTCATTTTCTTGAATCCAAAAGATTCTTGGTGCTTTGCACTATTTGAAGGGCCAGGCCCAAATCAAAATGACCTGACAGGCCAAAATAAATTGCAAGGCAATAAATGGGCAGAGCCCAAATAAATTGATGCTTTGCATCCTTTATATAAGGGCAGAGCCCAAATAAAATTGATACCTTGCATCATTCCTAAAAGGGTAGAGCCCAAAACAAATTGATACTCTGCATCCTTTCTGGGCAAGGCCCAAATAAAAATTAAAAAAAAAAAGAAATGCAATGCAAAAGCAAATAAAATGTTGAACATTTCAACTGGACTTAGCCCAATTTTGGCCATAAGTCCTTAAATTAAATTGACTGAGCAAAATGGCTCTCCTAAATCAATCTACATCCGGTTCGAGGGTACATCTCCGAACTCCTTTGACATCCGTCGTTGTAATTCCTCAACGACGTCAAAGAGGTGACGGGTCCCAACGACCACACATCGATATGGACTGCGGGGTCCTTAAACTCGTGGACCGAGATGTCCCTAAACTAATATTGGACCGAGACGTCCTTAAACTAATATCGGACCGAAACGTCCTTAAACTAATATCGGACCGAAACGTCCTTAAACTAATGTTGGACCGAGACGTCCTTAAACTAATGTTGGACCGAGACGTCCTTAAACTAGTATCGGACCGAGATGTCCTTAAACTAATATTGGACCGAGACGTCCTTAAACTAATGATGGACAACTACGTCCCTAAACTGGCATCGGACCGAAATGTCCCTAAACTAATGACGGACCACCACGTCCCTAAACTGGCGATGGACCGAAATGTCTTTAAACTAATAATGGACCACTACGTCCCTAAACTGGCATCGGACCGAAACGTCCCTAAACTAATAATGGACCACTACGTCCTTAAACTGGTATCGGACCGAGACGTCCCTAAACTAATAAGGGACCACTACGTCCCTAAACTGGAACAATAGAGCCAATTGCTCTTTTGCCGGATCTAAACGATCCCGTTTAAGTTGATCTTAGCCCCAAATACGGCTAACGTATCCTTAAGCACTTAAATGGACTATAAAACCCTCAATCAGCTTTGGTTCAAGGGTACATCTCTGAGCTCCTCTGACACCTATCGTTGTAATCCTTCAACGATGTTAGAGAGGTGATGAGTCCCGATGGCCATAAATTAAATGAATCACCACGTCAGGTTGATCTTTGTCCAAAGCAAGACTAACGTATCCTTGACGAATGTTTAAGTTGATCTTAGTCGCAACGCGACTAATGCATCCTTAAACTAAAAACACCAAACCCAAATCTAAGTAAATACGGATTTGGACTAATCCACGCCCTACGGGCGACGGCATTACTCAGTCTCCGTATACAATCCACGGGCAGCCACAAACAAAACAAACACACACGACACGAAGTGAAATTCTGGAGAAGGAGAAAGTTGTTACCGCAAAGCGGTAGCGTAATTAACTGCAGGGGCTTGCGCCTGCAGGGAAGAGCGTCCCCACAATCAAAACCCCCTCAGGCGAGGGGGAATCTGACAAAATCTGCTACATCGGCCGCATCCGTCTAAACCTTCGATACACGGTGCCATAAATCAACTTGGCATCTTCGAAGAGGTGGACGGATAAAAACCAAATAGCATCTGCCCCGAACCTCAGGCACGTGACGTCCTAACGTCGCAGGCCGCCGTTCGGAGGGGAACACCTACCTGTATATATATAGTCGGTGATCCCGCCTCAATAATATCATATCCATAACCAGACATCCCAAGTCAAGAGTGCGGATCAATCATCAAAATATAGCTCGTACGTAAATCCGTCGTACGGCATCCCCAAATCTGGGTACGGGTTAATATCGTATTCATCACACTATTCATCTGGTATCCTCTTTATCCAAGATCATAGTCTAGGGTACTGACCTAGGTCTAGTACAATACTAAAATCATCAATATAGTCATGATCTGACTACTGATCAACAGTCTCGTACAAACCGATATCATCAGCACATATCATCATCAAGGGGTATACATCGCCCGATACGGCCTAATATCAATATCCTAGCATATCATGCCTCATATCACGATCACATGTCGACCATTTTATTTACAACACTATTCACCCGTATCGCCGCCCCAAGATCCGCTATAACACCAGGACGCACCTCAAGTGCGAATCTGCCATATCACCGATATCACAAACACAAAACAAATCTCATCGACTCAGCTCAATCTCAAGTATCATCATCAAATCCCTATGTGAACACATAGTCCCATACCCATGTGAACACATAACTATAAAGAATCCCATGAGCACATATAAATAGGAATGTATGTGTGTATGTGTAGTGCAACACTACCCTAGGGTTCGCAACACTAAAGTAATCCAATACACCAATATCCATCCTAACATCGTTATTAATCCGAAATAACATAAAATAATTGTTGGTGTGTATACGCATCCGTATACACCACCACGGACTGCGGGGGTGCTATACGCCATCCACCCGACTTCTTCCCGTAGATATAAATCTACTCACATAGTCCTCGCTCGCCGGTGCCGACGTCGCCATGCGCTTGCTTGCCGTCTCGAAGTCCACATGGGGGTACCTACATATCATAACGCACCGCATCGCATTAAAATCCGACTTATGACCAAAACGACACACGAATCCCACATAGGTCAAAACCTATGGTTGCTTCCACAAATCAACCCAAAAACTCTCGACGTCGGTGTACAAACACCAGACCATCGAGAAAAACCCAAATACACTCATTTGCACATTCACGAACACTAATTTTAATATAAAATAGGTTAAAACTCACAAAAATCTCAAACTCACTTTAAAAGCTATTTTTCCGAAAACCTAGCTGGCAAAATTAACCGTTTTAGTACAAAACTCGATGTTTAAACAAAACTAGCGGCCACAATATCCACTAAATATCATAACTAATTCACATAAACCATTTCTATAATTTATTCTTATCAATTTGCATAAATTCCAAAATCCTAGTTTGCAAAAATATCAATTTTTAAAACCTTTTAAAGCAAAATTCACAATTCAACTGTTAAGCTTAGTTTTGCATAACCTAAGATATTAAACCACTCATTATAATGTTAATAATGTCATGAAAAACTAATTGCAATTTTATCTCACCAAAATATATATATATATTAAAAACCTAGTTTGCAATATATATAATTATTACAAATTTAAATTAACAAATTGCAAACTAGCAACTAAATTAGTTTTAACATAACATTAATATGTCTAATGCATCACACAATCATAATCTCCTTACCCAAAACCTTAACTAGCAATTAAACCCTTATCTTGAAAGTTAATGTTTAATTAATTCCATAATTAAGCATCTAATTAAAACTAGATTCAAACATACAATTAGCAAGTAACAAATTTGGATGAAATTTTATACCTCAATAACAAGAGATCAAACATGCAAATCGTAGCCTCCAAAGTGCCAACTTCTCATCAAGATCCAAACTAGATAGGCCAAAGAATAATGGGTAGAGAATGGAGTTGGAATTTGTTAGGTTTTTGTTGGATTTTTGATGCAAAATTGATGGATTTTAGTGGCAAATGAGGGGGAATTTTGGGGAGGGCTGATGCAGGAATGGGGAGGTGAGGGGCTCGGCTGGAATTGGAGGTGAGGGGAGAGAGAAAAATAGGGGTGGGTGTGAAAGTCAACAAAGCCCATTCCATATTTATCTAATTCCATAACACTTCATTACCCATTCATTAATTAATATGTTCACTCTTTCCTTTTTTTTTATTTTTTTAATGAGAGGGCTGCTGGAAAGTGGTGGTGGGGCCGGCCATGTGAGTGGGTGAGGATGAGGGTGTGTGTGTGTGGAGCAATGAACACCAAAAACCAATACAATATGCACCAAAACCCTTTTATTTTCACAAAATAAGCTTTTTTCTTCAATAATTTCTAAACCGTTTTGGCAAATAATTTCGTTCAAAAAACCACATGATAAAATTTTATTTAATGTTTTATGATGCACAAAATTTGTTTCAACTCATTCAAATTTATAATTTTCCCTAATTAAATGTATTAGTGACGGCTTAAAATAATAATAAAATAATTTTTTTTCAGAAAATTTGAAATTTCACCAGTGGCTCAATAAACTCCAAATACTAGCAATTAAATAACTAGAATATGTATATTTAATTTTATAATAAGGATATTTGCATTTTGACTTTTTACAGAAAACCCCCTTATTTTACCGTTTTTTCGAAATTTCACCGAAACGATTTTCAAAACGTTACAATCTTCCCCCCTTAAAGAAATTCGGTCCCCGAATTTAAATTCAAACTCCCCCCAAATATAAAAAAAAATCTAAGCAAAACCATCAAGTCGTCGAGGCTCCGAAATCATAAGTACATAAAACGCATCATAGCGCAATACATGCGCATGAGTAATGAGCAGATAACTCAAAAATCAAAACTCCGTCAAGCATCCCGCCATCATTGGTGTCATGGTAAAGACACAAATGTCAAATCCAATACAAAACCAATATGATATAACTCTAAACTATACATGTAAAATATATTCAGGTACTGTCCTCTGACTAGCCCTGCTCAATACGAAAACACATAGCAATATCATAAAAACGTACTGCTCTATAAGAAAAATCAATCCCAAAATACGCGTATGAATACTACGCGCGTCTGGTGCGCACGGAAATCAACATCCAAATATGTGCCATACATATGCACAGAAACAACATCTAAGTGCATCGGGTGTGCACGAAATATTTGTCGTAGGCAACATGTGTGCCTGACAGCAAAATCAGGTGCATCTAACATGCACGAAAAATCTCGATTTAGTGCATCTGGTGTACACCAAAATCACACTTCAAAACATGCGCCCAACATGCGCGAAAATCCAAATCAGGTGCATCCATCGTGCACGAAATCATGAAATCCAATATCAAGTGCCGAACATGCGCAAAATCAAATCAGGTGCACAAAACAATATCGAACACCACCATCGAAATCAAAGTCCAATGCATCTAAGTGCACAAAAGGCGTATCACTGCACTGCAAGCATGTATAAACTATACTGAGTGCAGGAACCAAATCGTGTGCGTGCATACGCACAAAATCAACTCAAATGTCTAAAACCGTAAAATCACAAACATGTGAAACCCAAGCACGAAAGCGATATCAAGTGCAACACTGTGCAAAGATCGTAAATCCTCAATCATCAAAATCAAATCATTCGAATAAATCACCCAAAATATCGAAATCAATAATGGCGGCATAGTACCGCTCAAGCGTATCCTCTAAGAATCTCGGGCCAACTGTCGCGGTCACTAGTGGGACGTCTTGTCGATGATCATGAACTCTGGCCTGCTGGTGTGCGTAACAATGACCACTCCTGGGTCAAGGTCTTCACTGGGAATTACCAATCTCTCGGTCCATCGGCTTATCGGCCTTGTCAGGTGTGCTAACGGGGATGATCCCGTTCTGGCACATCTCTTGTCATCTCCCGGTCAATCATCGCAACCACTCGTAAGACAGCATATCACTGGCGTCGGCCTCTGGCTTTCTGAATGTACGTGACACATCTGATCCTGGGTGCAAGTATCATTGCAGTAGTGTCCTGGAAGGAATCCTGCTCATGGTCTCCTCCATGCCTCGTCTCTGCCAATTGTCCGGAAGTCATCGTCCTTTCTTATATCTGCATCTTGCTCCGGAACGGCTGCATACCCATCGCGACTCCTTCTGGAAGGTATATCCAGTACTCTGCCTCGGCATGCGCATCGCATCTCTGATGTCGGCGGAGGGGAACGTCATCATATCCAGATCTTATACGAACCTCTTACTCCATTTTTCTCTAATATCGACCGCTTCGGACTCGTCTCGTCGTGGCTGCATGGACTGAGCTCCAACGGCTATCCTCGTATCGGGAGTCTCCTAAGAAATGCATCTCACCGCCTAGCATCCGAATTAAGTCGAGCCATCCGATCGAGTCGTCAAAACCTCATAATCCCCCAAGAGCTCAACATCTTGGGCACAGTTTAATAGTATCGAATACATACCACAGCATCGGTGGTCCAGCCGTAGAAGGGCAAACCCAAGCCTCACTAATGGCGCCGCAGAACTGCCGCAAACCCTAAGGTTCAAAGGCTTTCATACGGTCATTAAGTCGAGTTAGGGTTTCATTCTTCTAGATGGACCATAGAATTGCCTGCATGTCTTTCCGAATACTTTAAACTTGGAATAGTAGGTTTCTGACATTCGATCGTCTCTGTCGACTCCTAACGTCTCCGCGTGAAGTCGTCTCTAGCTGGAATCAATCTATCTGATGACCTCGCATCGGGGTAGCGAACGAACCACCTGTCCTAGTCATTCATCATCGGGTGACTAGCGACCTTCTATCATCTCTTAGTACAACTCGTACTGTAATAGCTCCAACATCTGGGGCGATATCTCGTCGTTCGCAGCAATAACTAGCTCACTCGTCTGCACGCTGAACAGTGCCTCAAACATCATGAGTAAGCAATACACCAACGGTCATCAAAATCTGGCTGGCCTCTAACATTGGCTCAATTCCCTAGTGTCGATCAGCACATCCGAGTAACCTCATAAAGGCGATCCGCCAAACGCTCGTGGCACGGAAACACAGTAAAAAGACACAACTCCGCAATCGTGTGTCGTCGGAATTTCGCCCTGGTCAGTCCTCGTTCGTGACGAGCTCGTGCTGACCATAACTCTAGCTGTAGCTCTCCCTGCCCGTAATCGTGGCAGCAAAACCAAACTGGTACCGATGAGGCTAGATCGGAATGAATATAATACTGAGCAAAGAAATGTACATCCTAAGGCTTCTTAAGTGGAGTAGCGTATCGTAAATATGCTGCGGAACATACCTACGGTACGTCACTCTACTTTAGTCACCTATTCCATCAACCAAGGGTCATCCTACGCTCCGAAGGTAAAACCTAACGCTCTGATACCAACTTTGTCATGTCCCGAAAGATGGAACATGACCGGCACTTAAACTACGAAATGTCTCGAGGCGTACGTAATCTAAGTAAGCCGAAAACCCAGAAATCCAAACCAAGAAAAGTAGTAGAGTGAAGGAAAACCAATTTAAAACAAGTAGTTTTAATAGCATAAGCCGAATTATGCGGTTTTTAAGAACATCAAAATTTACTGAAAATTTCGGCAGAGTCTCCTTTGTAAATACTGGCCCCCAAACGGGATACAACATGAATAGTATACGAAATCAATAAAAAGGCATCCCCAAGCGGGAGCTAGCTCTTCGTCAATCGACGGTCACAACCACACAAGCAATATAATATACAACGCCAACGGCGAGGATCAAAATTCAAAAGGAAACTCAAAACCACAAGAAAACCGCAGAAATATAACGCGCGACTCTAAGGTCGGAGGATTAACATCACTGGTCTCTATTTCAAAATAAATACATGTTTGGTTGATGGAATTTACTAGATACAACGGAATAATATTATACAAGGTAATATGATGGGTACGATACAAGAAAAACCCACCTACTAGCAAGTCACCCGAATGAAACTGAGCCCGCAAAGCCGTAAAGAAACCTGTACGGCAAACCTGCAAGAAACTGGGGCACAACGGGGGTGAGTTGCCAACTCGTGAATAGAAAAACATCAACGCACAGAAACCGCATGAACAACGCAAACCTAGGTCAACGATCATAATATACCCTCAAATATATAACATGCAGCCTATAACAGGGCTAGGGTAAATATCTAACCCGAGTGTAAACTCATGTGCCCGTGTCAGT
Source organism: Agapanthus africanus (assembly GCA_030015575.1). Taxonomy (NCBI): domain Eukaryota; kingdom Viridiplantae; phylum Streptophyta; class Magnoliopsida; order Asparagales; family Amaryllidaceae; genus Agapanthus; species Agapanthus africanus. Next base: position 216,657,123 of record CM057337.1, on the reverse strand, counting down.
GCCTCAGGTAGCAATATATCATATGAATGAGGTATGAATGCATGGAACAGAATGCTTGTACTGACGAAAACTGCTTTCATAAATCAGTGAGATTTCTGTATTTTAAAAGTGTGGTACCATAAATGAAATCAGCATAAAAACAGTGCCCAGCATCGACACAAAACAAGTGTCCAAATATCTCGATATCTCTGTATCACAATCGCTGTATCTCAATATCTCAAATCACAATATCTAGGGCGCCGTCAGTCCAGACCGGCCCCTACCATCCATCTCAAGACCATGACGGTATCCTCCGGATATCCGACGTGTCGGGTAAAATCACCGGTAGGTAGTGCTCCCCTGCCAGGCTCACATCGTCATCATCACGCGCTTCTTGCCCCGGGGTACCTTACCGGGTCCACCATGTACCCGAAACGGTTCATCCATCTCCTCGAATCGGGTCTCGAAATCCATCAGCAAACTCATGGTGGACGACTCATACATCATGGGAAAACCGCACTTTTTAATTTAAAAGAGAGAAAAAGTTTATTTATGTTTTGCGGTTTTCCTCCAAATCCAGAAAATCTCATGGAAATCCGAATCCGAACCTCAATAACACGTAAAATAGTGAATATATGCATGAGAATCCATGAATGCGGCATAACAATGAATAACAGTATGCATGAAGTAGCAGGTAATAACTACAATGTCTAAACTATTAGTTAACATGTATGTCAAGCAATAATATTTCCTAAGGTGTACGTGACATGGCAATTACTGATGAAGATGTGTGTGAGCCGGCAAGTAAGTGTACGTGGTACATACACATCATCGGTAATGGTGCTGGTCTCCTAACATCATGATATAAATAATGGAGTATGAAACATAATATAAGGATGCGATGCGAAGCGAACCACAATAAGGAGCGGGAGCTGAATACTAGACGCAACTATAACTAATCTGCATTAATCTAATATAAGTCCTACAAATGGTGCCTTTTGAAATAACACGAATCATGGGGTTTTGAAAATAAGGGCCACGGTGTTTTTATGAAAAGATACGTCTTTTGAAATATCCGTAGGATCCCTTGGGCTGTCTTTTAAAATACCCATGATTCGTTAGTTTTGAAATAGGTAGGAGTCTAATCTAATCTAACAACTACACTAAACTATACGGCTGAACTAACAAACTGAACTACAGGTAAGGAAACCGCCTATCATCTGAGTCGATACATATACCTACCTGTATATGTATAGTCGGTGATCCCGCCTCAATAATATCATATCCATAACCAGATATCCCAAGTCAAGAGTGCGGATCAATCATCAAAATATAGCTCGTACGTAAATCCGTCGTACGGCATCCCCAAATCTGGGTACGGGTTAATATCATATTCATCACACTATTCATCTGGTATCCACTTTATCCAAGATCATAGTCTAGAGTACTGACCTAGGTCTAGTACAATACTAAAATCATCAATATAGTCATGATCTGACTACTGATCAACAGTCTCGTACAAACCGATATCATCAGCGCATATCATCATCAAGGGGTATACATCGCCCGATACGGCCTAATATCAATATCCTAGTATATCATGCCTCATATCACGATCACATGTCGACCATTTTATTTACAACACTATTCACCCGTATCGCCGCCCCAAGATCCGCTATAACTCCAGGACGCACCTCAAGTGCGAATCCTGCCATATCACCGATATCACAACCACAAAACAAATCTCATCGACTCAGCTCAATCCCAAGTATCATCATCAAATCCTTATGTGAACACATAGTCCCATACCCATGTGAACACATAACTATAAAGAATCCCATGAGCACATATAAATAGGAATGTATATGTGTATGTGTAGTGCAACACTACCCTAGGGTTCGCAACACTAAAGTAATCCAATACACCAATATCCATCCTAACATCGTTATTAATCCGAAATAACATAAAATAATTGTTGGTGTGTATACGCATCCGTATACACCACCACGGACTGCGGGGGTGCTATACGCCATCCACCCGACTTCTCCCCATAGATATAAATCTACTCACATAGTCCTCGCTCGCCGGTGCCGACGTCGCCATGCGCTTGCTTGCCGTCTCGAAGTCCACATGGGGGTACCTACATATCATAACGCACGGCATCGCATTAAAATCCGACTCATGACCAAAACGACACACGAATCCCACATAGGTCAAAACCTATGGTTGCTTTCACAAATCAACCCAAAAACTCTCGACGTCGGTGTACAAACGCCAGACCATCGAGAAAAACCCAAATACACTCATTTTCACATTCACGACCACTAATTTTAATATAAAATAGGTTAAAACTCACAAAAATCTCAAACTCACTTTAAAAGCTATTTTTCCGAAAACCTAGCAGGCAAAATTAACCGTTTTAGTACAAAACTCGATGTTTAAACAAAACTAGCGGCCACAATATCCACTAAATATCATAACTAATTCACATAAACCATTTCTATAATTTATTCTTATCAATTTGCATAAATTCCAAAATCCTAGTTTGCAAAAATATTAATTTTTAACACCTTTTAAAGCAAAATTCACAATTCAACCGTTAAGCTTAGTTTTGCATAACCTAAGATATTAAACCACTCATTATAATGTTAATGATGTCATGAAAAACTAATTGCAATTTTATCTCACCAAAATATATATATATTAAAAACCTAGTTTGCAATATATATAATTATTACAAATTTAAATTAACAAATTGCAAACTAGCAACTAAATTAGTTTTAACATAACATTAATATGTCTAATGCATCACACAATCATAATCTCCTTACCCAAAACCTTAACTAGCAATTAAACCCTTCTCTTGAAAGTTAATGTTTAATTAATTCCATAATTAAACATCTAATTAAAACTAGATTCAAACATACAATTAGCAAGTAACAAATTTGGATGAAATTTTATACCTCAATAACAAGAGATCAAACATGCAAATCGTAGCCTCCAAAGTGCCAACTTTTCATCAAGATCCAAACTAGATAGGCCAAAGAATAATGGGTAGAGAATGGAGTTGGAATTTGTTAGGTTTTTGTTGGATTTTTGATGCAAAATTGATGGATTTTAGTGGCAAATGAGGGGGAATTTTGGGGAGGGCTGATGCAGGAATGGGGAGGTGAGGGGCTCGGATGGAATTGGAGGTGAGGGGAGAGAGAAAAATGGAGGTGGGTGTGAAAGTCAACAAAGCCCATTCCATATATATCTAATTCCATAACACTTCATTACCCATTCATTAATTAATATGTTCACTCTTTCCTTTTTTTTTTTTTTTTAAAGAGAGGGCTGCTGGAAAGTGGTGGTGGGGCCGGCCATGTGAGTGGGTGAGGATGAGAGGCTGTGTGTGTGGAGTAATGAACACCAAACACCAATACAATATGCACCAAAACCCTTTTATTTTCACAAAATAAGCCTTTTTCTTCAATAATTTCTAAACCGTTTTGGCAAATAATTTCGTTCCAAAAACTATATGATAAAATTTTATTTAATGTTTTATGATGCACAAAATTTGTTTCAACTCATTCAAATTTGTAATTTTCCCTAATTAAATGTATTGGTGACGGCTTAAAATAATAATAAAATAATTTTTTTTCAGAAAATTTGAAATTTCACCAGTGGCTTAATAAACTCCAAATACTAGCAATTAAATAACTAGAATATGTATATTTAATTTTATAATAAAGATATTTGCATTTTGACTTTTTACAGAAAACCCCCTTATTTTACCGTTTTTTCGAAATTTCACCGAAACGATTTTCAAAACGTTACAGTTTCTCAGTATCCTCTACGTCCTGGGTATTTGATACCGGATCAGGATCCCAGATATGTAATCTGTTACATAGGGCTACAGAAATGTAGAGAACTGAGAACGGGTGATAAGTTTCATAAGACAAAAAATGGTACAAGTGTTGCAGCCAAGTCTGTTGGTTACTATCACCCTGTATTACTAGAATACACTGATTCTGAACGAATGTTATTAGATACCGAACCTGATATACAACATCATATCGGTCTCTTTATTAAAGAAGGATATAATTTTGTATTGTTGGATAATGTTTTGAACATTTCCTATATCAAGAGTTGATCGATTCAGGCACGTTATCTAAAAGCATATACATTCTAAATCAGACTACAGTTCTTAACCTATAGAACACACACAAGAGGAAGAGTTCAGAAATGAACGAATCTTTCTTGAGGTATTGTAGACTAGGTCATATCAATGTGACCCGACTAGCTAAAGTTACATTTGGATGCATATTTAAATCAGTTTGAATTTACATCTTGTGAAACTTGCCAGTCATGTCACAAAGATAAGATGACCATAGCTCCGTTTACTGGAAACAGAGAAAGAGTTAATGAACTCTTGGGACTGATACATAGTGATATATAAAGGTCCCCAGTCTACATATGCTAAAGACTGGTTCTTTGTACTTCATTACATTCACTGATGATCTCTTAAGATTCGGACACATGTTCCTGTTGAAACACATGTCTGAAGCTTTTGAGAAATTCAAAGAATATAAGTTAGAAGTAGAGAACCAACATAGGTATAAGTATTATGTCCTATGATGAGATCAGGGAGGAGAATACTTGTGCATGGAATTCTTGGACTATTCTAAGGGAGAATGAGATTCTTTCTCAGTGTTACTCCTCTGTATACACCGCAGCACAACGGTGTATCGGGGCGAAGCAATCACACCCTATATGATATGGTGCGCTCTATGATGAGTACAACTGAGTTACCTATTTCCCTTTGGGGGTTGTGCACTTGAGAAGTTGCATACCTATTGAATTAGATTCCAATCAAATCAATGCCTACCACTCCATATAAGATATGGTGTGGGAAGAGCCCATCTCTTAAGTAAATTAAGATTTGGGATTATCCGGCCTATGTCAAAAGCAAAATCCGGACAAGATCGAGGCAAGGTCAGTTCTGTAGAACTGGAAGGAGTTCCAGCTATACAAACTACAGCTGATGATTTGATAGAACCACAGGATTCGATAGTTTCCGACGAACCTCAGCCTCTCCGCCGATCTAGCAGGGTTCCTCATCCGCCTGAGAGATACTTTGGTTTTTTGATGACAGTGGGAGCGAGGATTGCATCATAAGATGATGACCCAACTAGTTTCGAGCAGGCCATCAAGAGTAGGGACTCTGTAAGAATGGCTGGATGCTTAGCGATCTGAGATGGAATCCATGTACATCAACGAAGTATGGACTTTAGATGCTATATCTGAAGGGTTAAATCCCCATCAAGAGCAAGTATATCTTGAGAAGATTACTTGGTGTAGATGGAAAAGTTGAGACTTTCAAAGCTAGACTTGTTAAAGGTTTTCGTCATCGACCAGGCATGGAAAATGATGAAACCTTTTCCAGTGGCTATGCTTAAGTCCATCCGGATCCTACTTGCCACGGCTACATACCATGACTACGATATCTGGTGGTTGGGTGTCGTGACTATTTTTCTAAATACTGATTTAGAAGAGAACGTCTATAAGTACACAGCCAGAGGGCTTCGTAAACAGTGGGAGCAGCGGAAATGTTTGCAAGTTGCTTTACAGATTAAAGCAGGCATCGCGGAGTTGAAACGTCTGTTTTGATGTGGTAGTCAAAGAGTTTGACTTCATCAAAATGGTAGATGAATCTTGTATACACAAAAAGGTAGTAGAGAGTAAGGTGGTGATCCTCATAGAGTACGCGGATCACATACACTTGATAGGAAAAGAGTTTCCTATGCTACGCTCAGTCAATCTCCTCTTATCACATAGATTCTCCATATAGGATCAAAATGATACCTCCTAAATCCTGAGTTTTGGATCTATAAGATAGATCTAAATGGATGTTAGGATTCTCACTAGTTGTAGTGAGATGGTATCAGTTGATCCTGGGGAGAATCACTGGAAAGGTTCCAGGATGATAAGGACGACTAAATATCAGTTGCAGGCATTGTTTTTACCCTCAGTGGAGGGACGGTATATTGGAAGAGTTCCAAGCGAGATACCGTGGCAGACTAGACGATAAAGGCTAGTGACATCGCTATCAAAGAGGCAGTTTGGGTGTATATTGGTTCATAAGATGAACTAGGTTCCTACCATTGTGTGACAATGGAAGTGTGGTTTTGGCCTAGGAACCCCGGTCCCATCAGTGACCCAGACATATTCTGAGGCAGCATCACCTGATCATGGAAATAGTTGATCTCCATGGTGATCGTGGTTTGGAGAGTAGACTCAGAGGACAACACGGCGGATCCACTCAAAAAGGCCTTTTCCCAGAGAGAGACTTATATGGGATGGTTGGGTATGTGATACTGCAACCACTGCTACAGATGGCCCCAGTGCAAGTGGGAGATTGTTAGTTATATGTATGCCCTAGAGGCCATTACTGTACATGAGATGTATATTGTAGTGGATGCTAGGACATATATATGTAGGACTTTCTTGCTCGACATGATAGTACGCTATCTGGTTGCTCTTTATCTTAACATGTATATTTTATGTCTCTCTGTTACATGTTGATAAAGCCCTTAGGATGTGTACTCGACTTCCAGGACTATGATGTAGATCATACTAGTGGGGCCTAGGTAGTCTATGAGTACATCCTTCAATGTTCCTAGTCGTGGGAATATCGAGATGGGGCATCGATATTCCAGAGTAGACTAGCGTATATCTTCTCGACCCATGTGATGGGCGATGGATAATCCCATATCCATTGGTGTTTGACATCAGAGATGGTATGCGGGTGCTCAGTGGTGACTGGGTACACTGAACAGACTCGCCGAGAACTCCTAGATGGTATTATACCTCACGTCAGATGGCAGTTCTCTGGTGACACTGGTACAGCTTAGTCTGTTGACCCGAGATCGTCATAGAGTCTTGTGTGTCTCCCACTGTGCTTTGATTTCCACCCTACCACGGCTCTACTGAGTCGTGTAAACAGGTGGTTTTTGGGTACAATCCCGATTCACATGGAGGCAATGAGCGATAGGAGGGGATTCGTCTCTCCCGGTATTGGGGGTTGATGTTGCGCTATGCTCGACTGGCCATAACTGGAAATCCCTGGCCAGGGTTGCACTGATTTACTGGTAAGTGTTATCAGTAGTTTCATGCTTGTTATGGACCTTACATCGGCATGACTTATCAAGCTACTGGGGTCTGACGCTTACCACCCCTAGGTGAGATATGTGACATATCAGACGAACAGACCGAACTGTGCGTTAAGTGTTACGGGTTGGATTCACAGAAGTGTGAGTGGGCTTGCTCGTTGATCTTCTGATCGCTCAATACCCGGGTGGCCGTTACGTTTAGCAGACCGCTTGCGGCTTGTGGGTTCATCATATGATCATCACCTACTGCCGGCGTATTGACGAGTCTTTAGAGTCCTACACAGGGGTTTCCTGGCTCAAGCGAAACGAAATAGGAGCGCATATGAGATATGTGCGGGACCGAGAATAATACCAGTATGTGATACTAAATTCTATTCTCGCGATTTGTATCATCGGTCGGTTATATGTGATATAGCCGGGTTACCGAATCAAGTGTTGATTCGATACATTGATATACTAGATATTAGTCAGTTATATGCATTATGACCGGATCGTTAAATCAAGTGTTGATTTAATGATTTAATGTATAATTATATATTTGATATATTACTTTACATTAACTAGTATTTGTTCACTTAAGATTGATTTTCTCACTTCATGTGCACAAGTTGTATATATGATATATGTTTGTGCACTAGTTTATATCATGTTTGATGATACATGCAAACTTGGGTGTGTGTATGAATTACACCAAGTTTAGGTTAATGGTTAGGGTTTTATTTTCATTATTTATTTTGGAAAAACTAAATGGTGGCTTTTCTTGTTTTGGCTTGAAGCTTCATGAAGCTTCATAGCATCTTTGAAAAAGTCTAACCATTTTATTTTGTTCATTAACCTAACCATTAGCCTAAACTCTAGTTTAGTCTCTACAAGAGTTTACTCACCCATGGTTGCAATATGATAGAATTCACTTGATTTATTATTTTAAATAATTCTTTTTCATTATCTTCTTCTTCTTCTTCTTCATGAAGAAGAAAACCTTTTCTAGAAAATTTCAAGTGAAGAAATCAAGTGAGAAATCCAAATCCAAAGTGAACCCAATTTCTATTTCTTCATCCTCTACCACTTGCCATGTAGTAGAGTGTGTTATCTTCACAAAGTTCATGACCTAGTGAAGATGGAGCTTGAGTTTGAGTTGCCTCGACGTAGATCATCTTCGGCATCGAAGTCAACGACCTAGCCCGCTTATTTCTCCGACGTAACCATCGCTAGAGTCCGGGATCCCGATGATCGCAGCGAAGGGACGTCGTCATGGAGCTTTGGAAGTGGATGACCGGATCTACAAAGGTTGTAGTCCCTTTCACTTATTAGTAAAGTTGTTTGCTAGCTTATAGTTTCGCCTATCCTCTAGTTAACGATCTTCCATAGGGTTGTTCGGCACATAAATTTTTGAATTTGGCATGGTAGATGCCTTGTGGAACCTCTTGAGTGTGCCTAGGAACCCTACAAAGCAACCCTCCCAATTCTAGAGTTAGGAGACCCGGTCTTGGCTCTTCGAGATGGTCTCCTACTGGACTCTAGAACCCGGTTACTTGTCCTCCCCGCCTTGGGTCTATACTAATGCGGAAAAGTAAATAATATACAACAATGGTGATATCATCCTCAACCCTGAAGTGCCCCAATAAAAGAATATTACATACAATTTTTTACATGAATGAAAATGAAAAACTCTTATCTCACGCAAAAACCCCTGGCTATTCAAACAAGACGATCCAATATAACATATCACAGCAACACATAACATCACATATCATCAACGTAAATAAATATGCGTATCCCAATTGTCGTTGACATATAGCAATGAAACCGGCGATACACCACATATTACACTTGCAGTCGTAGAAAAGAAAGTGAAAACTACAACAATTGGAATCCGCAAGCATCTTAGATATCATAAACCCGAAATATCACATACTTTGGATTTCATGCCTAACCAAATGAATTCCTTAGACATCGTATGCCTAACAATTATAAACCCCGCATTTTAGTCTTAATATTGAAAACACTTTTCAATAACCAGTCGGGTACTTCAACAAAATTCTCGACAACCTGATCGAATGCTCGTCGGAAACTTTATTAGACGGCCGCACCCCTGATGCCGTCGACAAAGTGCACTTAGGAGGAACACCTCGGCCGCAAGCACCCGAACAGATGCTTTAGGCAACGGGGTTCTCCTACAGTCACTTGGTCGGGGCTATGGGACGTGGCTATCTAGTAACGTTACCCGTCGAGTATCCGCGTACTCTACGCAATTGCGAAGGACTTTTGATCCACATCAAAATCCCGTGGCAACCGATCAAATGAGACTAAATTACTAGATTTATAAAATTCAAATTAGTTTTCACAAAACTAATTATTATGGATAGCTAGACGATGTTAAACTTTTTGATCCAATCAACAAACACCCAAAATTTACCAGAGAGCTCAACACTTTAGCACAGTTTACAAAATACCCAAAACATGACACAATGCTTATGGACCAACCGTAGAAGGGCCAGCCCATGCCTCACTCATAGCGCTGTGAAATTGCCCCAAACCCTAGGGTTTGGCCGCGGTTCCACGGTCAAAGAGTCGAGTTTGGGTATCGTTCTTCTAGAGGGTCCATAGAATTACCTGCATGATATTTGAATAATTTTATAACTTTGAAAAATCCAACTTTTGGAAAATTTTCCAGAGAGGGGTAAAAAAATGGGTTTTTGATATTCGTTCGAACTTTTTAGCGTCGTCAAAGTTACCCAAGATGATGTTAAAATTACGACTACGAAATACTAAACTCCAGAGCCCCAAGACAAAAAAAAAATCGAAGCCAAATCATCATGAACAGTTTCGGCCAGAACAATAAAGGGTTTTATGTCGGGGTTTCGAAGTTGTTTCGGTTTTGCAATTCATCTAACATTGTCAAAACAACTCCTAATGCTGTAGCTTGGCTCTGATACCACTGCTGGGTTCCATAGCATCCTAACTAGGATTTATGGGGTATCAAGTATGCAATTTTAAAAAACCTAGTGAGCTATGCAACCAATGCCAAGGATCTAACTTGAAAATTAGGAGTAAACTAGTATGTAATCAAATATTACACTAAGTGAATGAGGAATATAACCTTTGTAGACCGGTCCTTCACTTCTAAAGCTCCATGTAGTAGTCCCTTCGCTCCAAGCAGTGATCTCCCGGACTCTAGTATGGGTTCACAAGGCGAAAGGAACAAGCTTGCTTGAAGTCTTCGAGGCCGAAGATGATCTACGTCGAGGAATCTCCAACTCAAGCTACCTCTTCACTAATTAGGAATTAGTGAAGCAAACAACCTAAACTAAATGGCTAATTTAGTGTAGGTTGATGAAATAGGATTTTTTCTGACTTTAGAATAATTTTTCTCACTATATTTCTTCATTTTCCAAAAAGCAAGAGAGCAAAATTGGAATGAAGAAGAAGATGAAGATGAGAATGGAATGAGAATCAATGAGTGAGAATAGCAACCATGGGTAAGATAATATCTCATATTAACTCATGTAGAGACTTATCCATGGCTTAAGATAATGGTTAGGGTTGATAAATATCTAGGATGAGACAAAATTAGTTGACTAAGTTAAGGTTACCACAAGCTTCTCCAAGCTTCTTAACCTTGACAATTTTCCACTTAACTTTGTTTTATCCTTAATAATTAAAACCCCACATTATCATTAGCATGGTGTGATTCTCATACACCCATGTAGCATGTAGCAACAAGCATGACACAATAATATATATCACATATATATTGAATGTGCACAAGTGAGAAAAAGAAATGCTTAAGTGAGCAAATATTAGTTAATGAAAAATTAATATATCAAATATATAATCATACATTAAATTATTAAATCAACACTTGATTTAATAATCCGGCTATATCACATATAACCGACTAATATTATTTGTATCAACTTATCGAAGCAACACTTGATTCGATAACCCGACTATATCACATATAACCGACCGATATCTCATATTGCGAGAATAGAATACGGTATCACATATGCGTATTAATCTCGGCCCCGCACATATCATGTTGGATATGTATGCTCTAGAGGCCATTATTATATATGCATACATATGGATGCTAGGGATATGTATGTACAGGACATTCTTGCTCAGTTATATAGTATATTATTTGAGAGGTCTTTGTCAGGATATGTGTATTTATTTCTATTGATGTTTTATCCAGCTTGCACATATTGATAAAGACTCAATACAGTAGTATACTATTATAGTTTGTCTTTATCTTAACATGGCATATGTTATACATGTTATTATATATTGCGGTTACATGTTGATAAAGCCCGTAGGATCTTACTTGACTACCTGCATTATGATGGCGATAATACTTGTGGGAGCAGGGTAGTCCATAAGCACATCCTTAAATGGTCCCTAGTCGCGTGAGTATCGAGACCGGGCATTGATACTCCAGAGTAGACTAGTGTATACGCTTCTAACCTCGATAAGGGGCAATGGTTGGTCCCGCAGCCATTGGTCGGATGCACCTAAGATCGTATGTAGGTGCTCACTGGGTGTGAGTACACTGGACGGACTCGCGGAGAACTTCCAGATGGTACTATACCTATCGTCAGATGGAAGTTCTTAGGTGACATGTGTACGGGTTAGTCTTCGGACCTGAGATCGTCATTTGTCTCGTATGAGTTCCCACTGTGCTTTGATCACTGCCTTACCACGGCTCTACCGAGTCATGCAAACAGGTTTTGATTGGGTACAGTCCTGAGCCACATGGAGGCAGTGGGCGATTGTTAGGGATTCGTCTCTCCCGGTATTGGGAGTCGATGTCGCACTATGTTTTCGATTAGTCAGGACCATAAGACCTTGGCCAAGGCAGTTGGGATTTACTGGTAGGTTGATTAGTAGTTTCCCGGATTGGTCTTGAGCCACATCAGCACGACTTATCAGGCTATTAGGGTCTGATGTCCACCACCCCCTAGACCCGGTATGCGATACTCTTTGACGAAGAGACCGTACTATACGGATATTGTCACGGATAGGCTCAGTAGGGATCCAGATGAGTTTGCTCGTCGGCTTTCCTTTTCGGCAGGTACCTGGGTAGCTGTTACGTATAGCTAGTGCCGCTGACGTACTTGTGGTTAAACCCACTGCCAGCGTACTGTTGAGTCTTTAGAGTCCCACACAAATGGTTTCCCTGCTTCGGGCGAAATGATGTACAGGCCGTATGGTTTTACGGCAAGGGTTCGATCATGTGCGTGCACGTATGATGTTCGGGCGGATAATACCAGCGGGCTTTGATTTAAGCCGGATCCTAATATTATATTGATGGATTATTTTTTGTCTCTTGGTATTCGTATTTTTCGGAATACGGATACAGGTATGTATATACGGTGAGGGGTATTCTTGTAATTTGTCACAAGAGTGCTATTAGAAGAAGAAACCCTATTATTTTTTAACCATTTAGTTAAATGGTTAATGAGGTGGAGGTATGAGGTGTTAACTATTCTTCAAGTGAACCATGGCTAGTTTGTTAACTCACTTAGTGATTTAGAGTTTACTATTGATGCAAGGTGGTATCTAGATATTTTGTAGAAAATATCTAGATATTTTGTGATGGAAATATTAGTTTATCATTTTTCTATGCCATGCTTGAATTATTAGTAGATAATATAATCATCCATTATTCACTTGAGCTCACGAGAGTTTTTCTTTTCCATGGTTGCTCTCTTCAACTCTCTCATCACCTCCAAGTCTTTCTTCTTCTACCTCAAGCCCTTATAGTCTCATGTGTTGAGAAACCAAGGGCTCTTGAGACAAAACACTTTATCATCATATCACATAGGTGCTCCTACTTCATTTCGTCTGAGCCAAGAAACCTCTGTGTAGGACTCCAAAGACTCGTCAATACGCCGGCAATAGGTGATGATCATATCAGTCACCCACAAGCCGTCAGTGGTACTAGCTGGATGTAACGGGTATTGAGCGATCAGAAGATCAACAAGAAAGCCTGCTCATACTCCTGCGAATCTAATAGGTAACACTACCATACAGTCCGGTCTCTTCGTCTGATATGTCGCATATCTAGTCTAGGGGTGGTTAACGTCAAATCCCAGTAACTTGATAAGTCATGCCGATGTTAGGATCATAACGGGTCAAGAAACTACTGATAACACTTACTAGTAAATCTCCGTATCAGCCCTGGACAGGGACTTCCTGTTATAGCCAATAGAGCACAGCGCAACATCAACCCCCAATACCGGGAGAGACGAAACCCCTCCTATCGCTCATTGCCTCCATGCGACTCGGGACTGTATCCAAAAACCACCGTTTTACACGTTCTCTTGAACGTGGTAAGGTGGAAATCAAAGCACAGTGGGAATCACACAAGACTCTCTGACGATCTCGGGTCTACAGACTAACCTGTACAAGTGTCACCAGAGAACTGCTATCTGACGATAGGTATAATACTATCTAGGAGTTCTCGGCGAGTCCTGTTCAGTGTACCTAGTCTCCACTGAGCACCCATATACCATCTCTGATGTCAAACACTAATGGATATGGTATCATCCATCGCCCATCATATGGGTCAAGAAGGGTATATGCTAGCCTACTCTGGAATATTGATGCCTTGTCTCGATACACCCTCGACTAGGAACTATTAAAGGATGAACTTGTGGATTACCCTGGCCCCACTAGTATGATCTCATCATAATCCTGGTAGTCAAGTACATCCTAAGGGCTTTACCAACATGTGAGAGCAAGACAGTATCACAATACAAGTCTACATGTTAAGATAAGAGAAACCAGATAGCATACTATCATGTCGAGCAAGAAAGCCCTCTCTATATATGTCCAAGCATCCACTATAATATACAATCATGTACAATAATGCCTCTAGGGCATACATACAACAAACAACAATAAAAGGCATCCCCAAGCGGGAGCTAGCACTTCGCCAACTGACGGAAACATAACCACGCAAAAACATATATAAGACGCCCAACGGCGAAGATCAACCCAGAAAGAACAATAAATAAAGCAAGACATCAAAAACCTCAAAAGAAGTGAACATACACCCATCGCTCTAAGTCCCTCCCAAACAAGTCTCTCCAAGTTTACCAATACACCATTTCCTTTAAAATATAACCACGGTTCTTAAATCCAGAGATCTCATAAAAATAGCATTTCGATGCATATAACCATAAAGTACGATTTATGCAACATAGGATAGGACTGTAATGTGAGTATATCAAGTATATCATGCAAACATGTCATATGATAGTACTGACAAAGAATGTATTTTACAATTGAGAATAATATCAGGATATAACAGTTCTACTGTGTAAGTGGCATAGCAAGTACCGATGATGAATGTGTGTGAGTCGGAAAATCAGTGTAAGTGTAACATACACATCATCGGTAATTGTGCAGGTGTACTAGCAGATGAAGTCAAGTAAACAAAGGGTATGAAACATCGTATATATATCGTAGTAAAGAAAACGCAAGCGTATGCAGAAATAAGAGATCATAAGCATGAACAGTATATAAAATATGCAACTACATAGGAGTCATACAGTTATGGTTTAAAATAGTGCGAATCGTTATTTGAAAATAGGGGACTATGATATTGTTTGGAAAAGATACCATTTGAAAAGTTTGTAGCGTCTCCTTGAATTCATCATTTAAAAAGGGCGTAACGATTCGTTAGTTTTGAAATGGGTATGACTCCAAATATATCACAATATCCACTTTGTGATATACAATAAAAGGTTATCAAGTCAGAAAAATATCGGTGATTCATCCTTATAATATCACATATGGAATATCCATCGTACGATATCATCACAACAATAGTACGAATCTATAGTCACATACATCATCTCATAACACATTTATCTCAATCTTATCGTATTATCGTTCACATGTCTCATCGATATCGATCTGATATCATGCCACTATAAATATCATATTTGTCCTCTTTAAATAACTTATATATATATATATATATATATATCACGATTCCCATTCTCATTTCATATTCTCATATATCAATCCGAGTCTTCCTTATTTATTATATCATTTCACACTAAATCCCCTGAGCATATCCGTGGTTTATACATAGGTTTTCTCCAAACTACAATTAATATATCACTTATCCATATCAATGGTTGCAGGGGTGCTATACGCCATCCACCCGACTTCCCCCGTAGATATAAATCTACTCACCTGCTAAACTCCTTGTTTAGCCGAAGTCGAAGTATTTCGTCGCCTCGGAAATCCATGCGAAGGTACCTACAATAAATACACAATCGCAACACCATTAAAATCAAGTCCGAAAACCGATACGGCACACGAATTGCTTATAGGTTAGAACCTATAGCTTACACATGCAAAAACAACTCAATAACCTTTGTCGTTGACGTACAAACTTCCAACGACCAAATACAATATCAAATACCAAAATCCAAGTTCAGAAATCGGAAAACGAAATTCAGCAACAGAGGAAATCACTCCCAGATTCTACCCTCAGTCAAACTAGGGAATTTTGCATATAGGGTTGCTATATATATTAAATAACAAGTCTATAGTCCAAAAATCAACACTTTTCACCTCGACTTGGACGCAATTTGCGGCCCCAGGCAATAAATCTGCGGCTTGGACTTGGGCAATTGGGCTCGGGTTTCAGGTGGTGCTTCTAGGTTGCCTGCTCGTTTCACAGTGAAGGGAACTTATTTTATGGGTCCTTCGGGTCATCCCAGATTCCATTAAATCACCACAATCTATCAAAAATCTGATGTCGGGAAATTCTAACTTTGTGTTTTTGGTTCTAGTTTCATGTCTTGGCCAGTAAAAACACCGCTAAAGTCTTACAAACACTCACTACAGCTCAATTTACCACTTACAAGTCAAGTCTCCCACTAAACATCAACTTGGAAATTTCTAAGATCACAAATCTATATTTGTTTAACTCTAAACTACAACTAGGATACATTAAACACAATAACTTAACCAAGGGAAAGGAAATATACCTCATTTGGCAACTCAAGAAATTCCTTGGGTTGCCCAAAGTCTCCAAAATCCAAACTTGATTGGTCCAAAGGGTTTAGGAAAAGCTTGTGCATCTTTTTAATGAAGGTGGCATGGGGTTTTGGTGATGAATTGGAGATGATTCATGGAGGTAGAGAAGGTGGAGGAAGCATGAAGAAGGAGATGAAGAAAAACAATTGAGAAGGAAAGTGGAAGTCAAGGGTCTCTTCCTCTTACCCTCACTCTCTCTTATCTTCACACTCTCTCAAAATATCTCTTTTGTCTCCATGCCATGTCACAAAGACTTAATCTTTTCTTTTCTTCTCCCCTCTCACAAATAAAACCAAACACAATGAAAACAATATGCAACCAAAATGTAACATGACATGGTGCACTAACCATGGAAAATGTAAAAATACGGATTTGGCCTAATCGCGATTAGTAGTGCACTAATCAAGTTTAATTTAAACTTGCATATTATAAATTATAAAAATGCCAAAATCCGATAAATATCTTTTTAATAAATAAATCATTTTAATCTCCACTTATATTCCAAATATTGGTATATACTTTACCATTTTACGGAAACTCCTATTCGCAAATCGAATAGTTTTCGCGAAATATATTATTTTAATATTTATATTCCAAAAAATAATATTTTATATTTCTGAAATGTTACAATTTATCAATTTAAGGTTTGACAATATCGCTACCCTTTAAAAGATATACATTTGATTTTGAAATACTAATATGTTGACACAAAAAGAAAGAAAAAAAGAAAGAGGAGAGGTCGAGCGCCCTCTATCGGGT
Source organism: Agapanthus africanus (assembly GCA_030015575.1). NCBI lineage: Eukaryota > Viridiplantae > Streptophyta > Magnoliopsida > Asparagales > Amaryllidaceae > Agapanthus > Agapanthus africanus. The sequence continues at coordinate 216,640,168 of CM057337.1, read as the reverse complement.
GGCTGAGCTGCTCGACTGAGCCCAAGCGGGCTCGGGTGCCCCCATGAGTGGCATCTAGCCATGGTAGTGGGGGAGTTATCTTTTCCCACTCTTCTCAAAATAAGGGGGGAGTATTATAACTACTCCACTCATATATATATATATATATATATATATATATATATATATATATATATATATATCAAAAAAGAGAGCGAGAGGGGAGGCAATTTACAGTCTACAAAATTTTGTAAAGAAGAAGAGGAAGAAGAAGAGGAAGAAGAAAGAATGTAGGAAATTGATGAAAGCCCCCATTTTCTTCAAGTCTTCTCTTTTCTCCTAATAAAAAAAGTTAAAGAATATGAACATATCAAGTGTTCTTCAAAGTTTGGAACATTGAACACCTTTTGTTCTCTACAAATTTGAAAAGTAGGAAAAACCCTATTCTTCCACTTGAAAAGTTACAAAAATCCTATTCTTCCACACATATAAGAATGTAGACACCAAAAGTCTATATTTCTTCGTAATGAAAACCTAAAAATATAAGGAGAAACTCTGCCCAAATTTTCAATACAGATTTTCGGGTCGAGTCTGCCTCCTTCGACACATCTAAACAAAACAACTATAAATCTCACCGAGAGCCCCAAGTCCCAATCCATTCGAAGCATAGGCAAGCTAATTCATTATGTTTTGAAATAAGAACATACATGAATATGAATGGTTCTAAAATAATAGACTTTTGGATATCTCAAGGAAAAGGTATCTGTATCAAACAGATTTTCGAGTTGAATCTGCCCGCTCCGGTACATCTAAGCAAAATGTCATAACTCTCTTCCCAAAACACCAAATCACAATCCATTCGAATCATATGAAAGATGACTCGTTAAGTTTCGAAACAAGACCATGCATGGACATAAAATAATAAAAATTTTGTTCTTGAAACGAATTTTGAACATAAAGTAAAATTATATGTTCTTTTTAAAATAAAGTTAGACATTTTAAAATGAGGTATTTCTCACTTATCAAACAAGGGGTGAGACCCTCACCCGAATGTCGGGACCCCACCCGAATAGGGGAGAGACCCGATATTAGGGTCCCCATCCGATGGTGGGGGGCACTCGATAAGTCCCCCACGGTGGGGCATCCAAATACAATACCCACGCGAGGTTCGGGCTCCCACCCGATGATGGGGACCTCACTCAAATCATGAAAGCCATTTTGACACTCTTTTTTTGTTGCACGTATCAAACGATCTCTTGTAATTCTTTGAGGTTGTAAAAATGTACTTATATTCAAAATTGTAAAATACGTGATATGAATGAAATCTCATGGTTATGTTTCCATTATATTTCTCCTTGCAAGTATGTATGATTGTGATCTTTTCTTAAATGAAATGATTTAGAATGATCTAATAAAGTAACCAGTCTAGCTATATCCTAAGACAACAGTGTAAAATTAACGGTAAGTGTTTTCGCTTATCAGAAGTCTCAAACCCCATGACCTTCTGGTCAAATTTTAAACTTCTAAACTTGTTTTGTTTAAACTTTAGCTTTTTCTTAACGTTCGATCGTTACGGGTCCTAAAGAGGGTAAGCACAATATTTCCAACTATTTGGCCCCTATTTCAAAACTCAAATGATAAGATAACAATGAATAATCAAGATGTCAAACGATGAATTGTAATACCGGAGTTAAACATATTTTAGTCATGGTGTCTTTCGGACTATGAACCAGAACCCAAAGAATATAAGTATGAACCGTAGAAAGCTGTTGAAGTATATAACTTCTATGAACCAAACCCTCTTATTACGGTACATTGACTTACAACTCATGACATGTTTAAAAATTTCAGAAGCTGTTCAACCGGTTAGGTGCTATAAGCCCTACACTCTGCCTGGGTTTTCATGAGTGCTCTAGAGAACATGCCTAGGTTCCTATAGAAGCGGCCACACTTCGACACTCATATAGGTGAATCCATCAAGTGTGAACTGCAATTATACACACCATCCAAATTTTGTTGGGATCCAGTGCCCGCGCTGCGGAGGCCGCAGGCGAGGCGGAAGCGAAAATAAAAACTTTTTGCAGGCACCGACCGCGCAAACCCAGGATTCGATCCAAACACCCTAAACTTGAAATCTAAAACATGCAGGGTTTGAGAAATACAACCTTTGTCGCATGTTCACCCAATTGTGGAAGACCCCTCCAAGCTCGTAGCCGCTTAGATCGCTCTTGAGAATCGACCACCCTTCGCCGAAGACGATCCATCCGAGGGAACATGGAGGAGGCTTTAATCGATGACCCAAATTCGCTAGGTTCGGATGGTCGGTGATGTAGGAATACTCCACTAAAAATTTCTCTCTTGAACCATGCTAAAAAATGATAGCAAGAAGAAGGAGGTGAAGGAGGTTGAAGCATGCTTGGAGGAGATAAAGAAAATCATCAGGTCTAAAGTAAAAAGGAATGGCTACAAAAAATATCAACCATGGTGCAGTAGTGCACACAAATGAAAATAATCATTTTAAAATCAAAGCCATGCATTTCTACAATGTTTGCACTATACTTCATAACTCCACTTTACACCTCATTTTCCATTTTATTTTTCTAAATAGAAAAATAAATATGAGGTCTTCTTCTTCTATAAGCATTCCCGTATAAATACGGAATACTTCACCTGATATATGTATCGCTACACATACGCGTATCCGTATAAAAATACGGATAACACAAAAGAGAGAAAATAAATAGTGAACAATAATACTAAAATATATGTATAAAAATACATATATAAATTGTTAAATCAAAACCTGATTTAATAATCTGGCTTAATTCTAAGCCGGCCAGTATTATCAACCGTCTGATTAAAGTTCGTGTATTGCGTACACGTATTTAATCGGACCCTACACGTACCACCGTACAGTTCCCACATCTGTCGCCTGAACCGGGAAAACCCTCTGTGTGGGACTCTAAAAACTCGACAGTACGCTGGCAGTGGGTTTAACCAAAAGCACGTCAGCGGCACTAGCTGTACGTAACGGCTACACAGGTACTTGTCGAAAAGGGGGGTTGACAATCAAGTGCGTCCTTACCCTACTAAGCCTGAATGTGACAATCTCCGTATAGTCCGGTCTCTTCATCAAAGAGTACCGCATATCGGGTCTAGCGGTGGATAACGTCAGACCCCTACTAACCCGATATGTCGTGTCTGAGTCAAGATCATCACCAACTGAGATATTACTGATCAACTATCAGTAAATATCCCCTACTGTAGTCATGTATTTCTCGTGATATCCAACCGAACACAGCGCGGCATCGACTCCTAATACCAGGAGAGACGAATCCCTGACAGTCGAACACTACCTCCATGTGGCTCGGGACTGTACCCAACTAAAACCTGTTTGCACGACTCCTTTGAGCCGTGGTAGGGTAGTAGTCAAAGTACAATGGGAACTCACACGAGACAAATGACGACTTCAGGTCAAAGAACTAATCTGTACTCATGCCACCTAAGAACTTCCATCTGACGATAGATATAATACCATCTAGAAGTTCTCGGTGAGTCCGTCCAGTGTACTCACCGCTAGTGAGCACCTGTATACTATCTTAGGTGACATAACACCAATGGCTTGTGAGACCGGCCTCCGCCCCTCGTCGAGGTCTCGAAACGTATACACTAGTCTACTCCGGGATATCGATGCCCAGTCTCGATACTCCCACGACTAGGGACATTTATGGATGTGCTTATAGACCACTTAGCTCTCACGTATATGATCACCATCATAATGCTGGTAGTCAAGCAAGAATCCTACGGGCTTCATCATTATGTATTAGCGACTTAATCCTAAGCCCGCTAGTATTATAATCCGTCCGATTAAATTCTGCGCAACTAGTACACGTAATAACCGTAACCTTGCAGTATAAATATACGGCCTCTACATCGTTTTGCCTGAACCAGAGAAACCCTCTGTGTGGGACTCTAAAGACTCGACAGTACGCTAGCAGTGGGTTTAACCATAAGCGTGTCAGCGGCACTAGCTGTATGTAACGGCTACCCAGGTATCTGTTGAAAAGAAGGCCGATGAGCAAACTCATCCAAACCCTTACTGAGCCTAACCGTGACAATATCCGTACAGTCCGGTCTGTTCGTCTGAGAGTATCATATACCGGGTCTAGGGGGTGGTTAACATCAGACCCCTACTAATCCGATAAGTCGTTCTGGTGTGGTTTAAGACCATCCGAGAAACTAATGATCTAACTATCAGTAATTCTCAATTGCCCCGGTCAGGAGCTTATGGTGTTGACCAACCAAAGACAGTGCGATATCGACTCCTTATACCGGGAGAGACGAATCCCTAACAATCTCTAACTGTCTCCATGTTGCTCGGGACTATACCCAACTAAAACCTGTTTGCACGACTCCTTTGAGCCGTGGTAGGGTAGTAATCAAAGTACAGTGGGAACTCATACGAGACAAATGATAATCTCAGGTCTACAGACTACCGTTATACATGCCACATGAGAAATGAAAGTATGTCTTAGCACCTCTACTAGGCTTATATGAGCATCAAGTATGCAATTTTAAAAAATCTAGAGTGCTAAGTATACTAACCAAGAATCGAACTAGAGTATTAAGGTTTCAAAGTATGCAAACAAGTTCTAAACTAAGTGATGTGGGTTTACAACCTTTGTAGACCGGTCATTCACTTCTAAAGCTCCAAGTAGTAGTCCCTAGAACTCTTCTTAAGGCTCCACTTGAAGAAAGGATCAAGCTTGCTTGTTGTCTTTGATGCCGAAGATGATCCACCTTGAAGTCTCTCTCACTTAAACTCACTCTTCACTAATCAAGGTATTAGTGAAGTAAACAACCTAAACTAATGGGCTAGATTAGTGTAGGTTGATGAAGTAGGAGATGTGCTCACTCAAAATATTTTTCTCTTTCCTTTTTTTTTCAACTCAAGAAAATTCTAGAGAGGAAGAAGGTGATGAACTTGGATGAGAGAGAGTGAACCATGAGGTGAGTGATAAGATGAGATGTTGATAGTGATAAATATCAATGAATAATCCAAAAAGAGAAGAGGTGAGTCATGGCTTCTCAAGGCTTCTACAAGCTACTAAAGAATATGACTCATTTCCTTTTCTTTTAATTCATTAATTTAAATCATTATCTACTCATCTCACTTCATGTGTGATCCTCATATATCCTAGTTCTATGTATCATCAACCATGATACAATATTATATATATATATATATATCACATATATAAATATATATAAAGAGAAAAAAATCTTAGGTGAGCTTAATATTAGTTTATATATATATATATATATATCAAATATATAAATATATATCAAATTATTAAATCAACACATGATTCCATAATCCGGTTATATTATATATAACCGGCCAATATCAAATATATATGTATATCAAATTATTAAATCAACACTTGATTCAATAATCCGGTCATATCACATACAACCTGCTAATATTCAATATTAGTTAATATATATATATATATATAACACACACACACACATATATATATATATCAAATTATTAAATCAACACTTGATTCAATAATCCAGCTATATCAAATATAATCCGGCTAATATCAAATATATATACATAAATCAAATTATTGAATCAACACTTGATTCAATAATCCGGTTATATCACATATAACCTGACTGATATCAATTATCGCTAGATTAGAATACGGTATCACATACTCGTATTTAATCAAGCCCCCGCATATATCTCTATATGTGCCTTACATCGTTTCGCTTGAGCTAGGAAACCTCTGTGTGGGACTCTAAAGACTCGTCAATATGCCAGCAGTAGATAATGATCACATCAGATACCTACAAGCCGTCAGCGGTACTAGCTGGACGTAACGGCTACCCAAGTATTGAACGAATAGAAGATCAACAAGACAACTTGTCCAAACTCCCGTAAAGCCTATTAGCAACACTTACTGTATAGTCCGGTCTCTTCGTCTGATATGTCGCATATCGAGTCTGAGGGCGGAATCATCAGACCCCAATAACTTGATAAGTCATGCCGATGTTGTAAGTCGATGTCGCACACTCCACGCACTTTTAGGGAGGCGGAATTTACAAAAAAACAATTTTTCATACTATGACACCGACTTTAACTCCAGGATCTTTACGGAAACCTTAACTAGTTATACAACTTGGAGGTTTAGCTACTCGGTAAGAGTTTTTATACTTCCTTGTTTACAAGTCCTTTGGGTCTTCTTCTCCTCCTCTTCTTGAGCTCCTCGAAGATCCGGATCGCGCTTGATCGTCGGCCTCCTCGTGTCAAAGATGATCTACCCAAGAGTCTATAATTCAAGCTCCAACCTCTAAACCGAGGTAACTAAGGTACCTAGTTCGCTAAACTAGATAGCTTAGAAGATGTAGAGTATCTAATGGAGTATTTAATCTCACATAACCATATGGCTCACAACACATGTGAAGGTTAGGGTTTTTGAGGAAGAACGAGGAGAAAAATTGGAGAGAGAAAACAAATGAGCAAATGAACTAGGTCAAAGGCAAGTGAAGAATGGCTCACTCATTATCTCACATGAAGCATGGATTATTTTCCAATAGAAAATAGCAACTATGCTTCAATAGGAACCACAAACCAATAAACAAATGCAATGAGTCATGCTTCACCCTATGCCATGAATATCTCCAATTTCCACCTCATTAATCTATTTCCAAAATTAGATAATCCAAATAATGAAGTGTCCCCTTCTAGAAGCATATCTTGTGAAATTATAAGAATGCCCTCACCGTATATACATACTCATATTCGTATTCCGAAAAATACGAATACAATGAGATAATAATAATCTAATAATATCATATTAGGATCCGGCATAAACCAAAGCCCACTAGTATTATCCGCCCGAACAACATCCGTGTAGCCAGTACACGTATGTGATCGGAACCCTGCCATAAAACCATACGACCTCTATATCGTTTCGCCCGAAGCAGGAAAACCCTCTGTGTAGGACTCTAAAGACTCAATAGTATGCTGGCATTGGGTTTAACCATAAGTCCGTCAACGGTACTAGCTGCACGTAACGGCTACTCAGGTATCTGTCGATAAGAAGGCCGATGAGCAAACTCATACTGAGCCTATCTATGACAATCTCCATACAGTCCGGTCTGTTCGTCTAAGATACTCGCATATGGGGCCCAGGGGGATGGTAAACGTCAGACCATTAACAGCGCAATAATTCGTGCTGGGGTAGAGCCCAATACACCCTAAGAAACTACTGGAGTACCTACAAGTAAATCTCGCTTGCCCTGACCAGGGAATTTGTTTAATGGCTTTCCGAAGACAGCGTGATATCAACCCCTAATACCGGGAGAGACGAATCCTATCTAACCACTACTTCCTCCAAGTGCTTCGGAACTACACCCAACTACTACCTGTTTGCATGACTCCTTTGAGCCGTGGTAGGGTAGTAATCTAAAAACAGTGGGAACACACTCGAGATGAATAGTGATGTCAATTCAACGGACTAACATGTACTCATGTCATCCGAGAACTGCTATCTGACGATAGGTATAATACTAACCAGCAGTTCCCAACGAGTCCGTCCTGTGTAACTCATAACCCAATGAGCACCTGTATACTATCTCCGGTATGACGTACCAATGGCTGCGTGTAACCCTTCGAAAATCATTTAGGCAGTTTTTTTCGGTAATCGGCAAATTTTTCGGCTTTTTCCGTAAAAAGTCAAAATAGATAATTTTCATTTTAGACCTAATTATACAAAATTTAGATAAGATATTACTATAATTTTGTCACTAAAATATCACTTATAATTATCTAGTTAAATAAAAAAAAATCGTAATTAATTATTATTATTATTATTTTAGGCTTTTTAAAATACATTAAATTAGTGATAAATACAAATTTAATTAGGTAAATTTCATAATTAGGAATCTTTATAAGCTAAAATATGGTGTTAATAAAATTGTATCATGACTTGCAAATTTTTGGTTTTAGGGTTGGAAATTTAATGAAAAAATGATGCAAAATGAGGTTTTTTTTTGTAAAATGTTGATGTGAAAGCATTAAATGAGAACATGAGGTGTTTTTAGACCTAGAAACTTCTCCAAAAATCCCACACCCCCTCCTCAAGCTGCTGGCCGACCCCCTTTGCTGCATAATTCCCTCTCTTCTCACTTCTTTTTGCTTCAATTTTCATGCTAAAATTCATTAAAAATCCACAAATTCATTAACCCATTCAAAGCCAAACCCTAATCCACTCTCTCCTCAACCAAATTTAGCTCAAAACTAGAAGGAAGGAGGCTTCTTTGGTGGCTTGATCATGCTAGGGTTCCATTTGTGAGGTGAAATTCTAAACTAGTTTGTTAACTTGTAGTTTAAGTGTGATAAAATTGAAATTTGAAGTAATAATTTAGTTGTAATTATTTGTTCATGAAAATCAAGAATGGGATTTGATTTTGAACTAGGGTTTGAAGCATGGTTGATGGATTAAGTTAGGGCTTTGGTTACCTAATTGGTTAGAGTGGTTAATTGTGAAAGCTTACGCTCGCTAAATCGATAAATTGCGACGTTTGAGTCGAATCGGTATGCATTTGCTTGCTAGATTTTTATGCAAAATAGAATGCGATCAAATTGCGTTATATTAGCGATATAATTAGCTTCGTATATGACTATTAAAGTGCGTGAATGCAGGGTTTTGTCTAGTCGGGTTTTAGTTTTGTCGATTTCCCCGAAATGACGATTCTAGTTAACGATTAGCGATTTTCGTGCGTTTTCCCGCGCACCGAGTGTATGTTATGTTTAATTTGAGAGCGTCGATAATTGTATATTGTGACTTGCATCGTTTTAGGTTTTGTAATCTTATGCTTGGTGTTGTGCAAATATAGGATCGGTCGGGGAAACATCGGACACGGCGCGTAAAGGCAAGGCGGTGGTCGGATCGGATTAGCGGGGATTTCAGGTGAGTAGATGTATTCATCTATGGGGGAATCGTCTGGATGGCGCGATGCGCCCCCTAGTTAGGGTTACCCTAATTTTTGCAAGATTTATATGGTTAGCTAGCTTATCCGTTTATGTACATTGCATATCCTTATAGCTAACCGTATATTAGGGTTCATGGACATTCATCTACACTTATGCGATATCACTTCGTAGGACACGAACACCATTACCATTGGCATCTGTTGCACGCGCACTATTCATGTGACACACACGCCTTTGGTAATTGCCATGCCACGTGCACTATAGAACCTGTTTAACTTAGTATCGTCACTTGTATTCATACATGATATCTGAAATTGCAAAGCTTGCATATACCTCGCATTATCATCATATTTACATAGCTTTCGAGCCAAAATTCACATCATATACATTGATATCATAGACATTTAGCATATATAGCATGTGAACATTTTGATTTTCTTGAGGATTTCGGTATTGCTGCAATTTCTGGATTTTTGGGGAAAACCGCAAGAATTTGAAAAAATCTTATATTTATCATTTTTAAAACAAAGTTGCGGTTTTCTCGTGATGTATGTGTCGTCCACCATGAGTTTTCATGTTTTCTATTGGATTTCGAGACCCGATTCGAGGAGTGGATGAACCGTCTCGGGTACATGGTGGGCCCGGTATGGTACCCCGGGGCAAGAAGATCGAGTTGTAGACGATGAGCCTGGCAGGGGAAGACTATCTACCGGTGATGTCTGGCGCGGCGGATATCCGGAGGGTACCGACCGTTGTCGTGAGATTTATGATATGGGTCGATCCGGACTGACGGAGCCCGATATTGAGACAGATATGATTCATATTTGGTGTCGATGCTTGACACAGGTTTTCAGATGATTTCTTGATGGTACTTAGCTATTATACAGATATTCATTTTCTAAAGTTAAGAATGCAGTACCCTTAGCATTTAAAACACTTAAAGATTTAGTAATGACATTGCATACATGTGCATGCATACTAGAGATATTATATCATATATGGACATACATGTTGTGACGCATTGCGTGCATTCTTACGATTGCCTTATTAGATGTTATTTTCTACTCACGAGCTGGCAACTCACCCCCGTTGTGCCACAGTGTCTTGCAGGTCGGACCCGTCACCCTTGTAGCGGCGGGCTATCTTATCATCAGCTCCTTTTGCTCAGACTCGCGACATCGCCCGTAGGTGGGTTGCGAGCACACTTTATTTCTTTTTGCTCCATTATTGTATCTAGTATTCTCCATCTACCACTTTATATTGTATATGCGACCTAGTGATGAGACTGAGAGATTTGTATATTTGTGGTTTCTTTTGGGTCGAGCTCACTTGAGCCGGCGTTGTGTTTTCTGATATTTTGCGTTTCTTTTTGCTCTTTTCTTGATATTACTTATATATTGCATGTGGTTGTGATCCGCCTTGGGCGAAGAGCTAGCTCCCGCTTAGGGATGCCATTTATGTCACAGGTTATATATATCTTGTTGTACCCATTTTGGGGGATAGAAAATACAGGGGAGACTCTGCCGAAATTTTCGAGAATTTTGATGTTTTTTTAAAAAGGGATTCTATGCAACTTATTTGATTTAAAAACCGTTTTCATTTAAGGTTTTTCCTTCATTCTCTTTTAAGTTTGGTTTAGATTCTTCTGGGCTTTGGCTGACTTAGGTTACTGTACGCCTTTAGACGTCTCGTAATCTAAGTGCCAGTCACGTTCCGTACCTTCGGGTCGTGACAAAGTTGGTATCAGAGCGTAGGTTTTACCTTTCTGAGTGTAGGACGACCTTGGTAGATGGAGTAGGTGACTTAAGCAGAGTGGCGTAGCGTGGGTATGATCCGCGGCATACTTACGATACGGTACTCCGCCTAAGTGACCTTAGGACATAATTGCTTGTATTTCCTTTCTTGATTCCTTGCATTCCTTGATTCAATTGCAATGTCCTTATCAGTCCTGTTTCTTATTCCAGCTTCGATGCCGCCAAAGACTACGAGAGCTCAGCGGGCTGCCGCTAGGGATGAGATTCGGGCGGGCCCGTCTGAGGCGAGGATCGAGCGGGATGATACGCATGTCCCTCAGGGTCATACTGATCCGCCTCATCCAGACCGTATTTCCAGACTAGAGGCCGGCATGCAAGAGTTGCGGCAGATGATGGGATCTTTAGTTGAGTCCAGCCGGGCACAGAGATCCGAGGACGTTCCTTCCACCGCACAGACCACGATCGTACCTGCTGCATAGATGGTCACTCCTGCTGCTACTACGGAGACTATCCCTGTTTCACTACAGGAGTTCATAAGATTGAGACCTCCAGCTTTTACCGATACAGATGCGACAGAAGACCCACAGGCATTTCTTGATAGGATGGCTCGGATTTGCCGTTCGTTGAGGTGTTCTGAGGATAGATTGGTGGAGTTTGTGAGTTTTCGTCTGGAGGGTCTTGCCCAGACATGGTACGATTCAGTAGAGAGAGGCCGAGCTGCAGGTCTACCTTCTATGACCTGGGATGAGTTTACAGCTGCATTTCTTGCCCGTTTTCTTCCGGAGAGTGTCCAAGATGATCGAGCCCGTAGTTTTGAGTCTTTGCGCAAGACTCCTGGGATGACGGTGTCGGAGTATGATATACAGTTTACCCAGTTGTCCCGATATGCTCCGTACCTAGTCGACACAGAAGAGAAGAGAATAAAGAGGTTTGTACGAGGGCTTGATACACAGCTATTCCTTGCCATCGGCACCCAGCACTTTGATACATACGCAGCCGCGATGGATGCAGCCTTACTTTTGGAGGAGCGTATTTCTGAGACTCCGGTCGTTTCTGGGCCGAAGAGGATCCGTACTGATACACCAGCTCAGCGGCAGATGGGCAGACATCGTGATAGATTATTTCCGGGAGATGGTGGAGGTAGAGGATTGAGACGAGGTCAGTTATTTGGTTCATATCCACAGACCCAGCAGTCGTCTCTAGGATGTTTTCGGTGTGGGAGTCAGTACCACCGTATCAGAGACTATACCATGGGACGTCAGGGAGCGGCGACAGTCCCGCATGTGACCTTACCACCCTAACCACCTCCTCAGAGAGCTCTACTACCTACTCCTGACGATGCTCTACGCCAGCCAGATGCTTCTAGAGGCCGTGGGCGTGGCGGTCCGGTTCAGAGAGGACAAGGCGACAGAGGCAGAGGCAGAGGCCGAGGTAGAGGACAGCCAGCTATTAGTGGTGGACAGGCCCAAGTGTTCGCGTTGACTCCTCAGGATGCACAGGCATCCAATGCCGTCGTGACAGGTAATCTGCCAGTATGTTCTTTTGATGCACGGGTATTATTTGATCCAGGCTCCACACATTCCTATGTATCCACGTACTTTGCACCGAGGTTGGGCCGAGAGTCTTCTCCGTTAGATCAGCCGCTTGTCGTTATTACACCGGTAGGCGAGTCTTTTATTGCCCGTTTCGTGTACCGATCGTGTTCCGTTCGTATTGGGGAGAGAGATTCTTCTGTTGATTTGATTCTCCTCGATATGCTAGACTTTGACGTTCTTCTTGGTATGGACTGGCTAGCCACCTGTTATGCATCCGTGGACTGCCGTGAAAAAGCAGTCAGATTCAGTTTTCTTGGTGAGCCGGTTCTTGTTATTCAGGGAGATCGTAGCGTTACCCTTCCCAGCTTGATTTCATCTCTTCGCGCTAGTCAGCTCTTAAGGAAAGGGTGTCAGGGATTCTTAGCCTATATTTGTGATACTAGCTCCACAGAGGTTCCGTTGGACCAGGTACCTGTTGTGAGAGAGTTTCCTGATGTATTCCCTGACGAGCTGCCTGGTCTGCCACCAGAGCGCGAGATTGAGTTCTGCATCGATCTGATCCCCGGCACGGGGCCTATCTCTATACCGCCTTATCGGATGGCCCCGGCAGAGCTGAGAGAGCTAAAGGATCAGTTACAGGACTTGCTGGACAAAGGGCTTATTCGGCCGAGTGTGTCACCTTGGGGTGCTCCCGTCTTGTTTGTTAAGAAGAAGGACGGAAGTATGCGCTTATGCATTGATTATCGTCAGCTGAACCGGGTTACTGTGCGGAACAGGTATCCCCTACCCCGCATTGATGACTTATTCGATCAGCTCCAGTGTGCAGGGTTCTTCTCGAAGGTTGATTTACGGTCAGGTTATCACCAGTTGCGAGTTCGGAAGGAGGATATTCCGAAGACCGCCTTCCGTACTCGATATGGTCATTATGAGTTCTTGGTGATGTCGTTCGGGCTCACCAATGCCCCGGCAGCATTTATGGATTTGATGAACCGTGTATTCAGGCCGTATCTCGATCAGTTCATTATTGTGTTCATTGACGACATCTTGGTTTATTCTCGGAGCCGGGAGGAGCATGAGCAGCATTTACGTATCACATTGCAGACTTTGAGGGAGCATCAGCTGTTCGCCAAATTCTCCAAGTGCGCATTCTGGCTAGACAGTGTCGACTTCTTGGGTCATGTGGTGACGAGAGACGGTATTTGTGTGGACCCGAAGAAGATCGAGGCAGTTCAGCGTTGGCCTAGACCAGTATCAGTTACAGAGGTTCGCAGTTTTCTAGGTCTGGCCGGCTATTATCGACGTTTTGTCCAGGATTTCTCCCGCATTGCTGCACCTTTGACCGGGTTGACCCGGAAGGGGGTTTCTTTTGATTGGACCCATTCATGTGAGGATAGCTTCAAGCAGATGAAGACTCGTCTGACTACTGCACCAGTGTTAGCATTGCCTTCAGGATCAGGTGGGTTCGTGGTATATTGTGATGCTTCTCGAGTGGGGCTGGGCTGTGTATTGATGCAGCACGACAGAGTTATCGCGTATGCTTCTCGGCAGCTGAGGAAACACGAGCAGAACTACCCCACCCATGAATTAGAGATGGCTGCTGTGGTATTTGCACTTAAGATCTGGAGACATTACCTATACGGTGAGTCGTGCCAGATATTCACTGACCACAAGAGTTTGAAGTATATCTTCCAGCAGCGAGATCTGAACCTGAGACAGCACCGTTGGATGGAGTTGGTGAAGGATTATGACTGCGAGATTCTATACCATCCGGGCAAGACGAATGTGGTGGCAGATGCTTTGAGTAGGAGGTCCGGAGGTAGCTTATCTTGTTTGAGCGCAGTGCAGATGCAGCCGACGGCGGATTGGCAGGTGTTATGTGACAGCAGAGTGCAGTTCGAGTTTACTCCTATGGGGGGACAGCTGGCCCATTTCAGAGCACGCCCACAGTTATTTGACCGTATCCGCGAGGCACAGTCCGGCAATGCCCGTATATTAGAGATTATTGAGCAGATTCGGCAGGGTAGAGTTTCCGAGTTCGTGATTGATGATCAGGGGATACTTCGATTTGGGACTCGACTGTGCGTGCCAGATTCAGAGGGACTGAGGCGTGATATTCTCGAGGAGGCACATAGATCAGTATACAGTGTGCATCCAGGTTCCACCAAAATGTACCGTGATTTGAGAGAGGTTTACTGGTGGGACGGAATGAAGAAGGATATTACAGACTTTGTGTCGAGATGCCTGACTTGTCAGCAAGTCAAGGCCGAGCACCAGAGGCTAGCCGGCGAGTTACAGCCTTTGCCCATCCCTGAGTGGAAGTGGGAGCAGGTCTCCATGGACTTCATTGTGGGTCTACCCAGGACCAGTCGAGGGTATGACTCTATTTGGGTGATTGTGGATCGACTGACGAAAGCGGCTCACTTTCTGCCAGTGAAGACCACTTTTGGATTTTCTCAGTACGCCCAGGTTTATATTGAGGAGATAGTGCGACTACATGGTGTTCCGACTTGCATCGTGTCCGACAGGGGCACCCAGTTTACCAGCCGATTGTGGCAGAAACTCCAGGAAGCTTTGGGCACCCGATTGAGTTTTAGCACAGCCTTTCATCCGCAGACTAACGGTCAGTCGGAGCGTACTATTCATACTCTTGAGGACATGCTCAGAGCTTGTGTTTTAGATTTCGGTGGTAGCTGGGATCGTCATTTGCCTTTGATCGAGTTTTCCTACAATAATAGCTTCCAGGAGACGATTCAGATGGCACCTTTCGAGGCTTTATATGGGAGGAGATGTCGATCGCCTGTATGTTGGACAGAGCTTAGGGAGAGCAGTATTTTAGGGCCGCAGATTGTACATGAGACAACCAAGAAGATACAGCTGATTCGGGACAGGATGAGAGCGGCACAGAGCAGGCAGAAATCATATGCTGACAAGCGTCGTCGCCGACTCGAGTTCGCTGTTGGCGATCATGTTTTCCTGAAGGTCTCTCCGAAGAAAGGTGTGATGAGATTTGGGCGGAAAGGGAAGCTGAGTCCTAGATATGTTGGTCCTTTCGAGATCCTAGAGCGTGTTGGTCCAGTCGCTTATCGGTTAGCTCTTCCGCCCAGCTTCCCCGATGTTCACCCCGTGTTCCATATCTCGATGCTCCGTAAGTACCTTCATAATCCTTCCCAGGAGATTCGGCACCAGACGATCCAGCTAGAGCATGATCTTTCTTTCACCGAGCAGCCGGTTGTCATTTTGGATCGGCAGGTGAAGAAATTGAGGTCGAAGGTTATACCGTCCGTCAAGATCCTTTGGCGTGGCCCGAACAGCGAGGAGGTCACCTGGGAGACCGAGGTCGAGATGAGGAAGAGATATCCCCATCTTTTTGAAGGTACGCGTAGTTAAATTCTAAATTCTGGGACCGAATTTCTTTAAGGGGGGAAGATTGTAACCCTTCGAAAATCGTTTAGGCAGTTTTTTTCGGTAATCGGCAAATTTTTCGGCTTTTTCCGTAAAAAGTCAAAATAGATAATTTTCATTTTAGACCTAATTATACAAAATTTAGATAAGATATTACTATAATTTTGTCACTAAAATGTCACTTATAATTATCTAGTTAAATAAAAAAAAATTCGTAATTAATTATTTTTATTATTATTTTAGGCTTTTTAAAATACTTTAAATTAGTGATAAATACAAATTTAATTAGGTAAATTTCATAATTAGGAATCTTTATAAGCTAAAATATGGTGTTAATAAAATTGTATCATGACTTGCAAATTTTTGGTTTTAGGGTTGGAAATTTAATGAAAAAATGATGCAAAATGAGGTTTTTTTTGTAAAATGTTGATGTGAAAGCATTAAATGAGAACATGAGGTGTTTTTAGACCTAGAAACTTCTCCAAAAATCCCACATCCCCTCCTCAAGCTGCTGGCCGACCCCCTTTGCTGCAGAATTCCCTCTCTTCTCACTTCTTTTTGCTTCAATTTTCATGCTAAAATTCATTAAAAATCCACAAATTCATTAACCCATTCAAAGCCAAACCCAAATCCACTCTCTCCTCAACCAAATTTAGCTCAAAACTAGAAGGAAGGAGGCTTCTTTGGTGGCTTGATCATGCTAGGGTTCCATTTGTGAGGTGAAATTCTAAACTAGTTTGTTAACTTGTAGTTTAAGTGTGATAAAATTGAAATTTGAAGTAATAATTTAGTTGTAATTATTTGTTCATGAAAATCAAGAATGGGATTTGATTTTGAACTAGGGTTTGAAGCATGGTTGATGGATTAAGTTAGGGCTTTGGTTACCTAATTGGTTAGAGTGGTTAATTGTGAAAGGTTACGCTCGCTAAATCGATAAATTGCGACGTTTGCGTCGAATCGGTATGCATTTGCTTGCTAGATTTTTATGCAAAATAGAATGCGATCAAATTGCGTTATATTAGCGATATAATTAGCTTCGTATACGACTATTAGAGTGCGTGAATGCAGGGTTTTGTCTAGTCGGGTTTTAGTTTTGTCGATTTCCCCGAAAGGACGATTCTAGTTAACGATTAGCGATTTTCGTGCGTTTTCCCGCGCACCTAGTGTATGTTATGTTTAATTCGAGAGCGTCGATAATTGTATATTGTGACTTGCATCGTTTTAGGTTTTGTAATCTTATGCTTGGTGTTGTGCAAATATAGGATCGGTCGGGGAAACATCGGACACGGCGCGTAAAGGCAAGGCGGTGGTCGGATCGGATTAGCGGGGATTTCAGGTGAGTAGATGTATTCATCTATGGGGGAATCGTCTGGATGGCGCGATGCGCCCCCTAGTTAGGGTTACCCTACTTTTTGCAAGATTTATATGGTTAGCTAGCTTATCCGTTTATGTACATTGCATACCCTTATAGCTAACCGTATATTAGGTTGCATGGACATTCATCTACACTTATGCGATATCACTTCGTAGGACACGGACACCATTACCATTGGCATCTGTTGCACGCGCACTATTCATGTGACACACACGCCTTTGGTAATTGCCATGCCACGTGCACTATAGAACCTGTTTAACTTAGTATCGTCACTTGTATTCATACGTGATATCTGAAATTGCATAGCTTGCATATACCTCGCATTATCATCATATTTACATAGCTTTCGAGCCAAAATTCACATCATATACATTGATATCATAGACATTTAGCATATATAGCATGTGAACATTTTGATTTTCTTGAGGATTTCAGTATTGCTGCGATTTCTGGATTTTTGGGGAAAACCGCAAGAATTTGACAAAAGCTTATATTTATCATTTTTAAAACAAAGTTGCGGTTTTCTCGTGATGTATGTGTCGTCCACCATGAGTTTTCATGTTTTCTGTTGGATTTCGAGACCCGATTCGAGGAGTGGATGAACCGTCTCGGGTACATGGTGGGCCCGGTATGGTACCCCGGGGCAAGAAGATCGAGTTGTAGACGATGAGCCTGGCAGGGGAAGACTACCTACCGGTGATGTCTGGCGCGGCGGATATCCAGAGGGTACCGACCGTTGTCATGAGATTTATGATATGGGCCGATCCGGACTGACGGAGCCCGATATTGAGACAGATATGATTCATATTTGGTGTCGATGCTTGACACAGGTTTTCAGATGATTTCTTGATGGTACTTAGCTATTATACAGATATTCATTTTCTAAAGTTAAGAATGCAGTACCCTTAGTATTTAAAACACTTAAAGATTTAGTAATGACATTGCATACATGTGCATGCATACTAGAGATATTATATCATATATGGACATACATGTTGTGACGCATTGCATGCATTCTTACGATTGCCTTATTAGATGTTATATTCTACTCATGAGCTGGCAACTCACCCCTGTTGTGCCACAGTGTCTTGCTGGTCGGACCCGTCACCCTTGTAGCGGCGGGCTATCTTATCATCAGCTCCTTTTGCTCAGACTCGCGACATCGCCCGTAGGTGGGTTGCGAGCACACTTTATTTCTTTTTGCTCCATTATTGTATCTAGTATTCTCCATCTACCACTTTATATTGTATATGAGACCTAGTGATGAGACTGAGAGATTTGTATATTTGTGGTTTCTTTTGGGTCGAGCTCACTTGAGCCGGCGTTGTGTTTTCTGATATTTTGCGTTTCTTTTTGCTCTTTTCTTGATATTACTTATATATTGCATGTGGTTGTGATCCGCCTTGGGCGAAGAGCTAGCTCCCGCTTGGGGATGCTATTTATGTCACAGGTTATATATATCTTGTTGTACCCATTTTGGGGGATAGAAAATACAGGGGAGACTCTGCCGAAATTTTCGAGAATTTTGATGTTTTTTTTTAAAAGGGATTCTATGCAACTTATTTGATTTAAAAACCGTTTTCATTTAAGGTTTTTCCTTCATTCTCTTTTAAGTTTGGTTTAGATTCTTCTGGGCTTTGGCTGACTTAGGTTACAGTACGCCTTTAGACGTCTCGTAATCTAAGTGCCAATCACGTTCCGTACCTTCGGGTCGTGACACTGTGGGACAGACCATCTCCCCTGCTGGGATGAGAAGCATATACACTAGTCTACTTTGGAGTATCGATGCCCCGTCTCGATAATCTTACGACTAGGGACCTGTATAAGGATGTGCTTATAGACTACCCAGCCCCTACTAGTGTGACTGCCATCACAACGCTGGTAGTTAAGCAAAGATCCTAAGGGTTCTGCCAATATGTATAAGCGATATGCTAAAAGAAACATATGCACATATTGAGGTAGAATCAAACCAGGTAGTATACTACCATATTGAGCAAGACTGTTATTATATCTGTGAATATCCCAAGCTTTCAAAATGTAATATACAATCCAGTATGATACAATAATGTCCTCTGGGGCATATATCACTAACGATCTCCCACTTTCACTAGGGCCATGTATTGGCATACCGCAGACCTATCATCTTGATTAGCCTCTCGACTTGTGTCTGAGGGATGGCCTTTGTGAGTGGATCTGCAATGTTATTCTCTGTCTCTACTCTCCGTACCTCGATCTCCCAGCGATCAATGATCTCCCTGATTAGGTGGTACCGCCTCAAGATGTGTATAGACTTCGGATGGGACCTTGGTTCCTTCGCTAAAGCTATAGTGCCGTTGTTGTCACAATACAACGGAATTGGATCAACAATGGATGGAACCACCCAACGCTCTGTCATGAACTTCCTGATCCAAATTGCTTCTTTCGCAGCGTCACTTGTAGCAATATACTCCGCTTCCATTATCAAGTCAGCAACGGTATCATGCTTGGAGCTCTTCCAACAGACCGTCCCTCTATTGAGGGTAAAGACATAACCCGACATGGACTTAGAGTCATTCTTGTCACTCTGGAAGCTGGAGTCGGCGAAGGCCTCGATCTGGAGGTCTTCACTGCCGTACACCAAGAACATCTCCTTAGTCCATCTCAGGTACTTGAGAATGTTCGTCACTGCTGTCCAGTGCTTCTTCCCTGAGTTTGACTGATACCTGTTAACAACACTCAGTGCATAAGCTACATCTGGTCTGGTACATAACATCGCATACATTATAGATCTTACTGCAGAAGCGTAGGGTATAATATGCATGTGATCCATTTCCAAATCAGTCTTGGGAGACGTCTCTTTGGAGAGGGTGATCCCGTGACAAGCCGGTATATTATCGCGCTTTCAATCATCCATACTAAATCTCTTTAGTATGGTGTCAATGTACCTTGACTGTGAAAGTCCCAACATCCTCTTAGATCAATCACGATAGATCTGGTGTCATGATCCAATTTAGGAACGCAACCGACACTTAAATCACGCAACGTCTAAAGGCGTAACGTAATTCATGTAAGCCGAAACCCAGAAATCTAAACCATGAAAAGAAGTAGAGTGGTAAAACATTTGTTTCAAAATATCACATCTCTTTTAAAATCTCAAGTCATTACAAAAATTTCGGCAGCATCTTCTTTGTAAAAACTGGTCCAAAACGGATACAAAACATAGTATACAAAAAGGCATCCCCAATTGGGAGCAACTCACGCCTAAAGGCAGAACACAACTACAACAGATATATATACGACGCCATAGGCGAAGAAATAAGCAAATAAAAAGTGAAAACAACATCACAACATAAAACAAAAGCTGGCTCAAACGAGCACGACACCCATAATCACATATAATACAAAAATCAAATCTCTCAGTTTCGTCTCTAAGTCAAATACATACAGGTGGTAGATGGAGAGTACTAGATACAAAATAAGATATACAAGTGGAAGCATATGGATACTCGCACAGAAACCCACCTACAATAGATCTCACGCCCAAAAGTAGCGGTATCCACAGAAATAGATACAATAGAGTGCCCAGCCATGATTACACTGAAGATCAGTCCTGCAAGATACTGTGGCACAACGGGGGTGAGAGCTTATGAGTAGTAAATAACATTATACGGGAAATCGTAAGCATGCACGAAAAACGACCAATCCTAAGTATGCAGTCATGATGGCATATGTATAACAATATGAAATGCAGCATAATCATAATCAAGGTACTACATCGGCGGTGCAGCAACAATATCACAGAGCATGTCATATAAATCCAACATGTGGGATAGAACAGAGTCATCATCAATAAATCATCATAAAACCGGTGTCCAACAACGACACCTAAATGCCAATGTCTCAGGCGCCGTCACTTTGATCGGCCCTCATATCCATCTCAACATATAACTCCAAACGGTATCCTCCAGATATCCGCCGAGTTTCCATACAATTACTGGTAGGCAGTGCTCCCCTGCCAGGCTCATCGTCTACTCCACGATCTTCTTGCCCTGGGGTACCTTATCGGGCCCACCATGTACCCGCAAACGGTACCTCCTCACTCGTCGAGTCAGGTATGCTTATAGCTTAGAACCGAGAAAACTCATGGTGGACATGAAATATCATATCAAGGAAAATCCGTCTTTTTAAATATTTTAAGTTTCAAAATGTACTTTGCGGTTTCCCAAATCCACGAAACAGAAATCTTATGAAACATCATATGAGAATATATCACTATTGCAATGTATATATGATGATAACATGATGCATATTAGTACAAGGAACAATTTCTAACTGTCAATAATGAATGTAGTATAATATATTTATCCGTGGCAATTTCTATAGTGTGCGTGATATGGAAATTACCAACGGTGTGTGTGGGCATATCAATCAGTGCCCGTGCAACATGAACCGTTAGTAATGGTGCAGTGCCCTATTAGCATTATGTCAATGTACAGTAGGTAATAGCATGCACAGTATGATACGCATGTACGGATCACAACATATACGCATATAGCATAAGGTATTATCGCTCGAATCTAGCCATCGGCGCTTAACGCCATATAGGCGATTCCCCCGTAGATGTTAAATCTACTCACCGGACGATCTCGAGCTAAGTGAATCCGATCACCTTTTTCCTCTTCCTAACTATGTCTGAGGTCCCCGCAAGTGATCCTAGCATCACACAAAACCATAACGCGTGAAATTAATAAACTTCCCGATAACACACGAACATAAATACCAAATCAACGAATCGACTCACACAAGCTACCATGTGTTAGCTTAGCGGGCTAAACGTGTGTAGCGACATCCTAGACCACTGCTATAGCTGTTAACTATACGAAACACCTAAACGAAAGTCGGATAAGTTCGCATCGCATATTATCGAAACGATCAAATTATAGAAAAACTATCCCAGATTTTCCTACACAAGAAATTAAAGAAAGTTGCATATGCCATAAGCCTACACATAGCCCTAAAGAACCCACGACCAAGAATCAAACCCTAGCTCCCTGCTCTGGCCGCAAATTGCGGCCATAAAGAATAAATTTGCGTCCTCGAAAAGAAGGGGAGGGCTTAGGTTTTGGGGGTAGGTTCTAGGACTCTAGACTATCGCTCTGTGATGACAACTTCTCAAAAGAACATCTGGGTCGATATCAAATTAAAAACAGAACCCTAAGTCTTAACAAAATATGATATTAACACTAAACTAAAACATTAAGGTATATTAGTGAAACTAGTTAACACAGGAAATTTCCCTAGAGCCTAATTAAGGGTTTAAGATCATTACCTCACTAAAACATGGATAAAACCCTAGCCATGCAAGATCCAAGACTTCCCAAGAGTGTTTAAACATGATTAGTTGAGGGTTTAGTGAGGTTTGATGTTGGTTTAGGCTCAAGTGTGAGGTGGGGAAATTTCAAGAGAAGAAAGATTTTGTGGAAGAAGAAGAAGTAGAGAATGAGAGGAAGAGAGTATGAGAGAATGAGATGAGAGATGGCTCTCTCTCTCTCTCTCTCTCTGTCTGTCTTCATTAAATGCTCCCCATTCTCTCCCATGTCTCCCCCATACCTTCATATTTATTCTTTTCCTTTTCCTTTAAAAATAAAATCTTTGTTACTTAAAATAAATATATATAACATGACATAATATGCTTAAAGTGCCATGGCAAGCAAAGCATGATTAACACCTTCATAATGCTAGATTAGCATACACATGTGTGTGCATAACCACAACAAGTACATAAATAATTAAATAAAATATTAATTAAATATAATAAAATATGTGAAGATAATTATTAGTTAAATTAATTAAAAACCCGCATTATATCGCTTACTTAACTCTAATCGCGTTTTTATGGTGTTACAATCTTCCCCCCTTAAAGAAATTCGATCCCCGAATTTAAAATCTTAGTATGCGTACCTTCGAAGAGATGGGAAATTTCTTCTGCGTCTCGCTCTCGACTTCCCATATGACCTATTCGCTATTTAGGCCACGCCACAGAACCTTCACTGACGGTAAGACCTTGGACCGAAGTTTCTTAACCTGCCGATTCAGAATAACTACCGGCTGCTCGGTGAAGGAAAGATCGTGCTCCTGCTGGATGGTCTGGTGCTGAATCACGTGAGAAAGGTTATGAAGGTACTTGCGAAGCATCGATACAAGAAATATGGGGTGTACATCTGGAAAACTGGGCGGAAGTGCCAAACGATAGGCAATGGTACCGACTCGCTCAAGGATCTCGAAAGGACCCATATATCCGGGAATAAGATTCCCTTTCTTTCAGAATCTCATCATACCTCTCATCGGAGAAATCCGTAAGAAAACATGATCACCCACTGCGAACTCAAATCTGCGACGACGACGGTCGGCATAAGACTTCTGCCTGCACTGGGCTGCTTTCATCCTGTCCTGGATCAACTGGATATTCTCCGTAGTCTCATGAACTAGCTGGGGTCCCAAAATCCTGCTCTCGCTAAGTTCGGTCCAACAGATTAATGATCGACACTTTCTCCCATACAAGGCCTCGAAAGGTGCCATCTGAATCGTCTCCTAAAAACTGTTATTGTAGAAGAACTCTATCAAAAGCAAGTAACGATCCCAACCGCCACCAAAATCAAGCACGCACGCTCGAAGAATATCCTTGAGAGTCTGTATAGTCCGCTCTGACTGACCATCGGTCTGCGGATGGAAAGCGGTGCTGAAACTCAAGCGAGTACCCAAAGCTTCCTGAAGTTTATACCAAAGACGGCTGGTAAGCTGGGTGCCTTTGTCGGATACAATGCATGTCGGAACGCCGTGCAAACGCACAATCTCATCAATGTACAGCTGAGCATACTGAGCAAATCCTAAAGTGGTCTTCACTGGGAGGAAGTGAGCCGCTTTCGTCAACCGGTCAACAATCACCCAAATGGAGTCATAACCTCGACTGGACCTAGGTAGACCCATAACGAAATCCATGGATATTTTCTCCTATTTCCACTCCGGAATGGGTAAGGGCTGCAACTCTCCTATCGATCTCTGATGCTCGGCCTTGACTTGCTGGCAAGTCAGGCATCTCGAAATGAGGTCTGAAACATCTCTCTTCTTCGTTTCCCACCAGTAGATATCTCTCAAATCACGATACATCTTGGTGGAACCTGGATGAACACTGTATGCTGACTGATGCGCCTGCTCTAGGATCTTGCATCTCAACCTCTCAGAATCTGGTACACAGAGACGAGTCCTAAAACGTAGCATACCCTGGCCATAAATCACAAACTCAGAATCTCTACCCTGCCGAACATGTTCCAAAATCTCAGACAAACGAGCATCGTCGGACTGCGCCTCACTGATACGATCAAGTAGAAGTGGACGGGCGCGGACATAAGCAAGCTACCCTCCGGTAGAGATGAACTAGAACTATACCCTGCTGTCGCACAAAGTCTGCCAATCTCCAAAAGACTGTCTCTGAACTGTGCTCAAATGGGACAAGCTACCTCCGGGCCTATGACTCAAAGCATCAGCTACCACATTCGCCTTACCTGGGTGATAATGGATTTCACAATCATAATCCTTCACAAGCTCCATCCAACGGTGCTGCCTCAAATGCAGATCCCGCTGCTGGAAGATGTACATTAAGCTCTTGTGGTCCGTAAAGATCTGACACGACTCTCCGTACATGTAATGTCTCTAAATCTTGAGCGCAAAGACCACTGCGGCCATCTCTAGATCGTGATTGGAATAGTTCTGCTGGTACTTCTTCAACTGCCGAGAAGCATAAGCGATAACTCTGTCATGCTGTATTAACACACAACCTAGCCCCACTCGAGAAGCATCACAATAAACAACATAGCCGCCTGGTCCTGAAGGCAAGGATAGAACTGGTGCAGTTGTCAAACGAGTCTCCAACTGCTGAAAACTCTGCTCACATGCCTCAGTCCAAAGAAAAGGAAGTCCCTTCCGGGTCAGTCCGGTCAGCGATGCAGCGATACTCGAGAAATACTGCACGAAACGGCGGAAATAACCGGCTAAGCCCAAGAAGCTGCGGATCTCAGTCACGGAAACAGGTTTGGGCCAAAGCTGTACGGCCTCGATCTTTTTTGGGTCTACTCATATACCGTCTCCCATAATCACATGACCCAAGAAGTCAACATTATCAAGCCAGAGAGCACACTTCGAGAATTTAGCAAGCAGCTGGTGCTCTCTCAATGTCTGCAAAGTAATCCTCAAGTGCTGCTCATGCTCCTCACGACTTCTGGAGTAGACCAGAATGTCATCAATAAATACAATAATAAACTGGTCGAGGAACGGCCTGAAAATCCGGTTCATTAAATCCATTAACGCTGTTGGGGCATTGGTGAGCCCGAACGACATCACCAAGAACTCATAATGCCTGTAGCGTGTACGAAAAGCAGTCTTCGGAATGTCATCATTCCGGACCTGCAACTGATGATAACTCGACCTCAAATCAATCTTGGAAAAATGTCCCACACCTTGGAGCTGATCAAATAAATCGTCAATGCGATGTAGAGGATACCTATTCCGCACCGTAACTCGGTTCAATTAACGATAATCAATCCACAATCTCATACTGCCATCCTTCTTCTTGACGAACAGGACAGGAGCTCCCCAAGGCGAAACACTCGGATGTATAATCCCCCGGTCAAGCAAATCTTGCAACTAATCCTTAAGCTCTTTAAGCTCCGCCGGGGCCATCCGATAAGGCGGTATAGAAATAGGCCCCGTGTCGGGATCAAATCGATGCAAAACTCGATATCGTGCTCTAGCGGCAATCCAGGTAACTCATTAGGAAATACACCGGGAAACTCTCTCACAACAGGAATCTGGTCCAACGAGACCTCTGTGGGTCCAGTATCACGAATATATGTTAAGATCCCCCGATATCCTTTCCTCAAGAGCCGACTAGCGCAAAGGGCAGAAATCAAACTGTGAGGGGCGGCACTACGGTCCCCCTGCACAACAAGAACCGACTCTCCCGGAAAACAGAATCTGGGTGCCTTCTCACGGCAGTCCACGGACGCATAGCAAGTAGCTAACCAGTCCATGCCGAGGAGAACATCAATGTCCAACATATCAAGAAGGATCAAATCAACGGATGAATCTCTATCTCCCATACGAACGGTACACGACCGAAACAATGCCGCGCAACAAAAGACTCTCCAACGGGAGTAATTACGACAAGCAGCTAATCTAACAAGGACGAATCTTGGCCCAAGCTCGATACGAAGTGTGTGGAAACATAAGAGTGCGTAGATCTTGGGTCGAACAATATGTGCGCATGGAAAGAACACACCGAAAGAGTACCCGTCACAACGACATTCGATGCCTGCGCATCCTGAGGAGTCAACGCAAAAACTCGGGCATGTCCTCTACTGGCATCCGGCTGTCCTCCACCTCTGCCACCTCGTCCCCTCAAAACAAGACCTACAGGACCACGGCCTCTCCGAGCATCGGTCTGGCATGGAGAAACAACAGGCGTAAGAGGCAAGGCTCTCTGAGGAGGAGAAGTTGGTAAGGTAACATGTGGAACTGCCGCCTCGTCCTGGCGTACCTCAGTACAATCCCTGATGCGGTCATACAAACTCCCACACCGAAAACATCCCAACTGTTGGAGTCCGGCACCCGAACCGCGGAGGCCGCGAGCAAGGAGGAAGCGAAAACAAAAACATATTACGGGCACCAGATGCGCAAACCCGAGGATTCGATCCAAACACCCTAAACCAGAAAAACTAAAACATGCAAGGTTTGAGAAATACAACCTTTGTTGCGTGTCCACCCAATTGTGAAAGACCCCTTCAAGCTCATAGCCGTCGGGATCACGCTTGAGAATCGACCACCCTTGCTGAAAATGATCCACCCGAGGGAACGCGGAGGAGGCTCTAACCTACGATCCAAGCTCGCTAGGTTTGGATGGTCGGTGATGTGGGAATACTCTACTAAATTTTTCTCTCTAGAATCTATGCTCAAATGGAGAGCAAGAAGAAGAAGAAGGTGAAGGAGGTTGTAGCATGAAGGAACCATGGAGCATGAGTGTAATATTTCAGAAAATATAAAATATTATTTTTGGAATTTAATATTAAAATAATATATTTCACGATAACTACCTGATTTGCGAAATTAGGGTTTTCGTAAAATGGTATAAATATATACCAATAATTGTGAAATAATTGGAGATTAAAATGATTTATTCGTTTAAAAATATATTTATTGGAATTGGCATTTTTATAATTAATTATATGCAGTTTGAATAAAAAATTGATTAGTGCACTACTAATCGCGATTAAACCAAATCCGTATTTCTACAGTTTTCCATGGCTCACTATGACATGTTGCTTGTTGTTTCATTTTATTTGTGTTATGTGTTTGGTTTTAATGAGTGGGGGAAAAAGAAAAGAAAAAGAAAAGGGTTAGAAAGACAATTATTAGAGAGAGAAAGTGAGACTTGAGTTTGGAAAGGGTGAGAAACAGAGAGAGAGAGAGAGGGCATCCACCATTTTATTCACCCCATTATTTTCCTTCATCTCCTTCCTCCTCATCTCCCTCCACCTCCACCTCCAATTATCATCTCAAAATCTTCATCAAAACCCTACAACCTCTTCATTAAAGTTGATCCCCACCTCATCCTCAACACTTTGGACCAATCAAAGTTGGATTTTGGAGACTTTGGGAAGCTAGGGTTTTCATGAGTTTCCCAAATGAGGTATAATTCCTTTTATTTAGTTTAGATTTTAGTTTCTTAGCATCCTATAGTAGTTTAGAGTTAAATCAATTTAAATTGTGATGTTTGGAAATTTAAAGAGAAGGATTAAGGTTTGAGTTATGTTGTGGTGATGTGTAGTGGATGTTACAAGACCTTAGTGTTAGAATTCTGGACAAAACCAGAGACTAGACACCAAGATACGAACTTTAGATTTGCCGATATCGAGTTTTTGTGGATTTAGTGATGGAATTTAGAGATCTGCTGCTACCCTGAGACCCTAAAAATTATATAGCGATTACAATGAGTGTGCAGGCAAACATCAAGCTACCCTAGTGCCCCGAGCCCCAAATTCATTGTCATGGCCGCAAATAATTCCCTTCTGGCTGCAAATGTTGGCCTTGGTGCGATGGAATGGCCTCGTTCTTGGTCTGTAGCTACTATATCTTATAATTAGACCACCTATATATGCAAAATTTGCTAATTGTACCTGAGATGAAATCTGGGAGTGGTTTTCCTAGGGTGTTGTTTTCGTGTTTTGCGATTCTGAAACTTGGGTTTTGGTATTTGATATTGTATTGGGTCGTTGGATGTTTGTACGTCAACGACGATGGTTGCTTGGTGGTTTTTGCATGCGTAGGTTATATGTTCTGACCTATGAGCGCACCGTGTGCCGTATTGGTTTTCCGGAGTTGTTTTTAATAGCATTGTGACCGTATGTTTATTGCAGGTACCCTCGCATGGATTTCGAGACGATGAAGCACATCGACTACGGCTGAACAAGAAGTTCCGCAGGTGAGTAGATTTATATCTACGAGGGAAGTCGGGTGGATGGAGTATAGCACCCCTGCAAATTTTGATGGAAACCAATATATAGGATATGGTTAGAGAAACCTATTCTAGGAATCTATGGATGTGATTAAAGGTTTAGTGTGACATGATATGAAAGAAATGATGTCTCGGATTGATACATATATAAGGATATGATAAGTGAACGTGAATCATGATATATAGATAAGTAGTGCACGAGAATAAGTATGAGATTTAGAGTAGCATGACATGAGATTTATAAGATAGGATATATATATGTAAATGACTTGATGTGGGGTATAAATGTGATGAAAAGAATATATAATGTGATAAGATGACTTGATTGATATGTCGGTATACGGATGCGAGTCGAAATGAGAGGATTGATACCTTTGTCGGTCCCCTGATATGAGATTGTTATGGATGCGACCTGGGATATAGATATATAGATATATAATGTTGTGAATCATGAGTGATATGCCGTACGAGATGTTAGGTCCGTACCCTCAGCGTCATATAGGTTGATAGGATCCCTAATGGATTAATGCCGACGTACGATGATTTACCGTACGTGATGAGTTTTATGATGATTGATCTATACCCTTGACTAGAGGATTCTGTATGATGGATTATACCGTACATGATGTTATGAGGCTGGATGCCGATTGATATATTCACCAACTCGGTCATGTTAGATACGTATACCTTATAGCATTTAGCTGACAATGTACTTTATGCTATATTCATATCATTCTCATTGCATTACATATACCTGTGCTAGTACACCTACACCATTATCAATGATGCGTATGTTGCACTTACACAGATTGGCCGGCTCACACACTTTCATCATCGATAATTGCTATGTCACTATATAGTAGAATTGCTGCATCATGATATGACTCCTTGCATAATTTACTTGCTATGTTCACATCACTGTTTCATGTTGCATGATATACGGATATGCTTACATTTCTATTATATGTCGCATACATCATGCTTTACGATTATACGCATTGAGATGCTGTTTTCATGAGATTCTGGATTTGAGAACCGTGGTTATGTTTCAAAAGAAAGTATGTATTGTTTTAAAAACCCGATTTCTCTTGATATGATATTTCAGTGCGTCTACCATGCGTTTTCTCGGTTCTGAGACGTGTGATATATGAAACCCGATTCGAGGAGTTGGATGATCTGTTTGCGGGTTAATGGTGGACCCGGTATGGTGCCCAGGGGCAAGAAAGGGATGTCGCGCCGTAGACGTTGAGCTTGGCAGAGGGACTACTACCTACCGGTGATTGGTTGGACCTGGCGATTATCTAGAGGATACCGATCGGAGTCGAGAGATGGATATGGGCCGCTCCGTTCTGCCGGAGCCCGAGGGCCGATCCGGACAGATGGAGCCCGTGGGCCAATCCAAACTGACGGAGCCCGATATATGAGGATTTATGTGTCGATGCTGGACATGGATTTCATGATGTTTCGAGTGTCGATGTTGGACACTCAGGTTCCATGATTTGATGTGTCATTGATGAACACACGTTGATTTATATCCTCATATTTTCATGCATATGCTTTCATGATTTTACATGAATGATGTTGTTATGTCATTGACGAACACGTAGATGTTATCCACAAGTTGATATGCATTGATTATGTTGTTAGCACATATGCAGATACGGTCACCCTAGATATCATAGTATTAACTTTATGATATAGTTGATCTAGGAATCGTTGTTTATTCGATTTCTACCTGATGATGTTTTCTACTCACGAGTTGGCAACTCACCCCCATTATGCCACAGTTCTTGCAGGTTGACCGCATGGATCGATAGCGGTATCGTTGGCACACAACTTGCATTCGGGTGACTTGCTTTGGTAGGTGGTACATGTTGGATCGTACCACTATTGTATTTATTATTCCTGTTGTATCTAGTTAACTCCATCAATCAGAAACTAGTATTTGTGTATGTAGTAAGACTTAGCGAGACTTGTAGTTGCGAGACTTAGAGCGATGGGTTATATGTTCGCTTGGTGGGTTGATGTCTTGCTTATTTCATTATCTTTTGTATTGATCTTCGCCGTTGGGCGTCGTATACATGTTTTATGGCTTGCGTGGTTGTGATTCCGCCGTTTGGTGAAGAGCTAGCTCCAGCTTGGGGATGCCTTTTATATTATCATGTGTTTGTGATTTTGGATCAAAATATACAAAGGAGGTGCTGCCCAAATTTTTAAAAGACGAAACATGTTTTTCAACTAGTAAATCCACTTGTATTTTTCATGTTCCTTTATCTATGCATTTAAGAAACATTTGATTTCATCATACCTTAATTTCAAAACTTCACCTCTTTTATTTTCTTAAAAAGGTTTAGATTTCTGGGATTTGACTGACTTGAATTACGTTACGCCTTTAGACGTGGCATGGTTTAAGTGCCGGTCACGAACAATATTTTCGGGTCATTACAAAGTTGGTATCAGAGCGCTTGGTTTAATCTTGGTTCGAGTCTATGTTTGACTATGTGGAGTCTGGGGCGTAATCTATTTTGGAACCTAAGCTTGACCTTACGGAAGTTAGACTTGAACAGAGGGTAGACTTGAACTTTCGTTACATAGGCTGACCCTGATTGATGGAGTAGGTAGCTTGAGGTAGAATGACGTACCGTACGTACGTTCCGCGGCATATTTACGATATGATACCCAACTTAAGAAACCTTAGGATGTATATATCTTGAGACTTATGATTCTCTTCATTCCCTTGATCATACATCCATTTGAGATCCTTGAATCTATTCGTTTCCATGATCATACTTTCACTGATTCCGTTTCTCCTTATGATCATTTATCCATTTTAGGATCTGTTGATTCCTCTCATTCCTTTGATCTGTTTTCATCGACACATAATTGATGTTCCTGTCACCATGGTTTGAGCGTAGATTGATCTGCTGCTAGTAATGCGGTCAGGACGAGCTCATCATGGACGAAGACTGACCATCGTGTTTTCTGGTGACATGGGAACATATCGATTTGGAATTTGTGTTGTGACCTCTTGTTGAGGCGAGTGTTCGGTTTTGCACCGGATGATCGGGCCGTTGTTAGAGGCTGCCAGTTGTAAGATGACTGTTGATGCACAGCCTACCTTAGAGATTGTGATGTCGTCTACCTTGCAGACAGATGACCCAGCTGTTGCTGAGATTGATGGGATGTCGCTTCCAGAGCTTACGAGCCGAGATCGCTGGTGCTTCCAGGCAGAGATGCGACAGGTGATAGCTAGTCTATCTTGAGTTAAGAGACGAAGGTGATTCATCATATTTGATGCGCCGACGCAGGCCCAGTTGAGTTGAAGATTTTCAGTGTGGAGAATCTTACTCAGATCTAGAGTAGATCGATCCAGAGATGACGTTGTTCGTTGGATGATCTGATAGGAGATCAGTAAGTTGACCAGCTCGGATAGAGGACCTCACCCAAATGCGTTGTGAGTTGATCGGGAACGGATGAATAAGGTATATTCCTCCGATGATTGGGACGAGTTCCCGAAGACGTGTTCGGCTAGATATCTTCTATAGAGTGACGAAGATACCGAGTTTGTGATTTCTATAGAGTGATGAAGATACCGAGTTCGTGATTTCGAGTCCGTGTGAGAGACTCCAGATTGACTGTAGCCGAGAATAATTGCAGTACGCAGATAGCATGACGTGACGTCGAAGTGGACGATAAAAAGGATGAGTGGAACAAGAGGTTCGTGCGAGATGTTAACGAGCAGTTGCTACTCCCCGTTGAGATTAGAGATCTGATATGTATATAGAAGCGTTGGGATACAGCCAGTTCCCGCGGAAATGCCATGCAGAGAACGCAGATGTCCAGAAAACGAGAAAAGATTATGTAAGAGTACCATCCTCCGTACAGTTCGGCATAGGCGAGATCGAAAGAGACCTTGAGCAGGTTCCTTCCAGGACACTGCTGCGATAAGATTTTCACCGAGGATCAGTTGTGTCACGTGTATTCAGAGGGCCAGTAGCCGATGCTAGTGACGTGCTGCTTTACGAGTGGTCATGCAAATTGGCCGAGAGATGGCTAGAGGAGTGCCAGAGCGGAATCATTTCCGTTAGTACACCTGATCGGGCCGATGAGCCGATGGATTGCGAGTTTAGTAATCCGTAGAGTAATGAGGACTCAGAGACAGAGGACGCCAGACCGTGAGCAGGAGGCAAGCGGATGTTCTTGCTCTGCCAGTTTTGGGCGGACCGATATTTTTCGACATTGTAGGAGGTGTACCTCAATATCATTTGTTGAGATTTGTGTTTGTGATCCGAGTATCACACTTATATCGCTTGGATTTGAGTTTTGATGATTGAGTTTCACGATATTGTTTTCGTGCACCAAGGATGCACCTACTGGATATTTACATTTTGTGAATAGTTGTTACACTTGATATATATTTTATACACCGTTGTGTTGATTTGCGATTTGTGCATATCTATTGCGCTTGATATTGATTTTGTGCCTTGGCTGCACGTGTTTATGATTTCGTGGATTTCATCCGTTGATTTGATTTTGTGCATGTGGTACACACTCGATTTGATTTATGCACTAGGTATAACTTACATGTGCTTGCAGTGCATTGATACGTGTTTTGTGCACCCAGTTGCACACGCTTATGATTTTATACACCTTGGAATACTCGGTGTTGCTTTTTGTACGCATTTGAGTTATTGATGCGTTTCCGTGCACTTGTTGCACCCGATTTGTATTTTGTGCATTTGTTGCACTAGAATTTTACGCCGTGCATTTGTTGCACCGGATTTGTATTTTGTGTACTGGATGCACCAGATTTGTATTTCGTGTACTAGATGTACCGGGTTTGTATTTCGTGCACTAGATACACCGGATTTGTATTTCGTGCACTAGATGTACCGGATTTGTGTCTCGTGCATTTGTTGCACTAGATTTTCATTTCCGTGGATTTGTTGCACCGGATTGATATTTTGTGCATTGGTTGCACTAGATTTATACTCCGTACCTTGGTTGCACCCGATTTATGTCTTTGAGCATTTGTTCACCAGATTTATGTTTTTGTGCGCGTTTGCACTTGATGTTCGTTTTCGTGCATACTACTGCACTAGATGTTGCGCGTTTGCACTTGATGTTCGTTTTCGTGCATGCTACTGCACTAGATGTTTTATACGGACTTGACGAGCTTGCGTTGGATTTTTGCGCATATTAGACACTTGGTATTGGATTTTGTGCGCATCGGATGCACTTCAGTTAGATTTTATTCGTGCATGTTAGATGCACTTGACTTTGATTTTATTCGTGCATGTCAGATGCGCTTGATTTAGATTTTATTTATGCATGACGGATGCACTTGATTGGATTTTTGCGCATGTTGGGTGCATGATATGAGATGTGATTTTGTGCACACCGGATGCACTCGATTGGGATTTTCATTCGTATATGTTAGTTGCACTGGATTGAGATTTCCGTGCACTATAGATGCACTAGATGTTGTTGTCGTGCATACCCGTTGCACTGGACAGATGCTTTCGTGCACACCCGTTGCACTTAGTTTTTCTTTTGTGCATATCGTAGCACTGGTATTTGGAATTGATTTCCGTGCGCAGCAGACACACGTGATTATTGGATACGCCTTTCGAGGCTGATTTTTCTCTTGAGCACTTTGTTTTCATGAAAGGCACCATATTATATAATGGCCGGACATGACTGATCTGAGAATAGTACCTGAGTACTTGTCATGCATAAAAAGTTTACCAAGAGGTTTTAAAAAAGGAGTTATAGCCTTGCTATTTCCTACACGTCCATGAGCGACACGAACGTTTACAAAGGAAAACCTTTTGGGATATTTTAAAACGGCGGAACGTATGATTTGAGAAAAAACATATATAGATATAATTATTACTTTACAAATGAGCGTCTGTCCCTTGTGCCATGAGTTACGCATCACACGACGGTTCAGAAAAGATTTTTCATGTGTCTTATTCAGTTTTAAGATTTATCCAAGGATGCGTACTATATACGTATTATAGTATTTGACTAGTGCATATTGGATTTCTAGATCTGTATCTCCATTGTAACTCCGATAATTTGCATGACGCTTGACGAAGTTCGATTTTGAGTTTCGAACTCGTTTTCAGGCGCACACGATGCGCTGTGGTATTTCTATATCTTCCATAATTTCGGAGCCTCGTTGATTTGAGCGGATTATTGAAATGTTTTAATATTTGGGGGTTTAAATTTAAATTAGAGGGCCGAATTTATTTAAGGGGGGAAGATTGTAACATTTCAGAAAATATAAAATATTATTTTTGGAATTTAATATTAAAATAATATATTTCGCGAAAACTACCCGATTTGCGAAATTGGGGTTTTCGTATTTATAAATATATACCAATAATTATGAAATAATTGGAGATTAAAATGATTTATTCATTTAAAAATATATTTAATGGATTTGGCATTTTTATAATTAATTATATGCAGTTTGAATAAAAAAATTGATTAGTGCACTACTAATCGCGATTAAGCCAAATCCGTGTTTCTATAGTTTTCCATTGCTAGTGCACCATGACATGTTGCTTGTTGTTTCATATTATTTGTGTTATGAGTTTGGTTTTAATGAGTGGGGGAAAGAGAAAAGGGTTAGAAAGACAATTATTGGAGAGAGAAAGTGAGACTTGAGTTTGGAGAGGGTGAGAATAAGAGAGAGAGAGAGAGAGAGATGGCAGCCACCATTTTATTCACCCTATTATTTTTCCTTCATCTCCTTCCACATCCACCTCCAATTATCATCTCAAAATCTTCATCAAAACCCTACACCCTCTTCATTAAAGTTGATCCCCAGCACATCCTCAACACTTTGGACCAATCAAAGTTGGATTTTGGAAACTTTAGAAAGGTAGGGTTTTTCTTGAGTTGCCCAAATGAGGTATAATTCCATTAATTTTGTTTAGTTTTTAGTTGCTTATCATCCTATAGTAGTTTAGAGTTAAATCGATTAAGATTGTGATGTTTGGAAATTTCAAGAGAAGGATTAGGGTTTGAGTTGTGTTGTGGTGATGTGTAGTGGCTGTTACAAGACCTTAGTGTTAGAATTCTGGACAAAACCAGAGACTAGACACCAAGATACGAACTTTAGATTTGCCGATATCGGGTTTTTGTGGATTTAGTGATGGTATTAGAGATCTGCTGCTACCCTGAGACCCTAAAAATTATATAGCGATTACAGTAAGTCGTGCAGGAAACCTTGAAGCTACCGTGGAGCCCCGAGCCCCAAATTCATTGTCATGGCCGCAAATAATTCCCTTCTGGCCGTAAATGTTGGCCTTGGTGCGATGGAATGGCCTCATTTTTGGTCTGTAGCTACTATATCTTATAATTAGACCACTTATATATGCAAAATTTGCTAATTGTACCTGAGATGAAATCTGGGAGTGGTTTTCCTAGGGTGTTGTTTTCGTGTTTTGCGATTCTGAAACTTGGGTTTTGGTATTTGATATTGTATTGGGTCGTTGGATGTTTGTACGTCAACGACGATGGTTGCTTGGTGGTTTTTGCATGCGTAGGTTATAGGTTCTGACCTATGAGCGCACAGTGTGCCGTATTGGTTTTCCGGAGTTGTTTTTAATAGCATTGTGACCGTGTGTTTATTGCAGGTACCCTCGCATGGATTTCGAGACGATGAAGCACATCGACTACGGCTGAACAAGAAGTTCCGCAGGTGAGTAGATTTATATCTACGGGGGAAGTCGGGTGGATGGCGTATAGCACCCCTGCAAATTTTGATGGAAACCGATATATAGGATATGGTTAGAGAAACCTATTCTAAGAACCTATGGATGTGATTAAAGGTTTAGTGTGACATGATATGAAAGAAATGATGTCTCGGATTGATACATATATAAGGATATGATAAGTGAACGTGAATCATGATATATAGATAAGTAGTGCAGAATAAGTATGAGATTTAGAGTAGCATGACATGGGATTTATAAGATAGGATATATATATATGTAAATGACTTGATGTGGGGTATAAATGTGATGAAAAGAATATACAATGTGATATGATGACTTGATTGATATGTCGGTATACGGATGCGAGTCGAAATGAGAGGATTGATACCTTTGCTGGTCCCCTGATATGAGATTGTTATGGATGCGATCTGGGATATAGGTATATAGATATATAATGTTGTGAATCATGAGTGATATGCCGTACGAGACGTTAGGTCCGTACCCTCAGCGTCATATAGGTAGATAGGATCCCTAATGGTTTAATGCCGCTGTACGATGATTTACCGTACGTGATGAGTTTTATGATGATTGATCCATACTCTTGAATAGAGGATGTTGTACGATGGATTATACCGTACGTGATGTTATGAGGCTGGATGCCGATTGATAGATTCACCGACTCGGTCATGTTAGATACGTATACCTTATAGCATTTAGCTGACAATGTACTTTATGCTACATTCATGTCATTCTCATTGCATACATATACCTGTGCTAGTACACCTACACCATTATCAATGATGCGTATGTTGCACTTACACAGATTGGTCGGCTCACACACTTTCATCATCGATAATTGCTATGTCACTATATAGTAGAATTGCTGCATCATGATATGACTCCTTGCATGATTTACTTGCTATGTTCACATCACCGTTTCATGTTGCATGATATATGGATATGCTTACATTTCTGTTATATGTCGCATACATCATGCTATACGATTTTACGCATTGAGATGCTGTTTTCATGAGATTCTGGATTTAAGAACCGTAGTTATGTTTCAAAAGAAAGTATGTATTTTTTTAAAAACCCGATTTCTCTTGATATGATATTTCAGTGTGTCCACCATGCATTTTCTCGGTTCTGAGATGTGTGATATGTGGAACCCGATTCGAGGAGTTGGATGATCCGTTTGCGGGTTCATGGTGGACCCGGTATGGTACCCCAGGGTAAGAAGGGATGTCGTACAGTAGACGATGAGCTTGGCAGAGGGACTACTACCTACCGGTGATTGGTTGGACCTGACGGTTATCCGAAGGTTACCAACCGGAGTCGAGAGATGGATATGAGCCGATCCGTTCTGCCGGAGCCCGAGGGCCAATCCGGAAAGACGGAGCCCGTGTGCCGATCCGGACTGACGGAGCCCGATATAAGAGCATTTACGTGTCGATGCTGGAAACGGGTTTCATGATATTTCGAGTGTCGATGTTGGATACTCAGGTTCCATGATTTGATGTGTCATTGATGGACACATGTTGATTTATATTCTCATATTTTCATGCATATGCTTTCATGATTTTACATGCATGATGTTGTTGTGTCATTGACGGACACGTAGATGTTAGCCATAAGTTGATATGCATTAATTATTTTATTTGCACATATGCAGATACGGTGATCCTAGATATCATAGTATTACCTTTATGATATAGTTGATCTAGGAATCGTTGTTTATTCGATTTCTACCTGATGATTTTTTCTACTCACGAGTTGGCAACTCACCCCCGTTGCGCCACAGTTCTTGCAGGTTGACCGCATGGATCGATAGCGGCATCGTTGGCACACAGCTTGCATTCGGGTGACTTGCTTTGATAGGTGGTGCATCTTGGATCGTACCACTATTGTATTTATTATTCCTGTTGTATCTAGTTAACTCCATCAATCAGAAACTAGTATTTGTGTATGTAGTAAGACTTAGCGAGAGTTGTAGTTGCGAGACTTAGAGCGATGGGTTATATGTTCGCTTGGTGGATTGATGTCTTGCTTATTTCATTATCTTTTGTGTTGATCTTCGCCGTTGGGCATCGTATACGTGTTTTATGACTTGCGTGGTTGTGATTCCGCCGTTTGGCGAAGAGCTAGCTCCCGCTTGAGGATGCCTTTTATATTATCCTGTATTTGTGGTTTTGGATCAAAATATACAAAGGAGGTGCTGCCGAAATTTTTAAAAGACGAAACATGTTTTTCAACTAGTAAATCCACTTGCATTTTTCATGTTCCTTTATCTATGAATTTAAGAAACATTTGATTTCATCATACTTTTATTTCAAAACTTCACCTCTTTTATTTTCTTAAAAAGGTTTAGATTTCTGGGCTTCGGCTTACTTGAATTACGTTATGCCTTTAGACGTGGCGTGGTTTTAGTGCCGGTCACGAACAATATTTTCGGGTCGTGACAATGAGGCAAGTGAAGAAAAAAAATCAAGTCTAAAGTAAAAAAGAATGGCTAAAAATATATCAACCATGGTGCAATAGTGGACACAAATGAAAATAATCATTTTAAAAACAAAGACATGCCTTTCTACAATGATTGCACCATGCTTCATAACTCCACTTTCCATCTCATTTCCCTTTTTATTTTTCTAAATAGAAATATAAATATGAGGTCTTCTTCTTCTAGAAGCATTCCCGTAAAAATACGGAATGCTTCAGCTGGTATATGTATAGCTACATATACGTGTATCTGTATAAAAATACGGACAGCACCAAAGAGAGAAAATGAATAGTGAACAATAATACTAAAATATATGTATTAAAATACATATATAAATTATTAAATCAAAACCTGATTTAATAATCCGGCTTAATCCTAAGCCGGCTAGTATTATCAACCGTCCGATTAAAGTCCGTGTTGCCCATACACGTATTTAATCGGACCCCCTGCACGTACCAACGTACGGCTCCTACATCTGTCGCCTGAACCGGGAAAACCCTAAGTGTGGGACTCTAAAGATTCGACAATAATCTGGCAGTCGGTTTAACCACAAGCACGTCAGCGGCACTAGCTGCACGTAATGGCCACCCAGGTACTTGTCGAAAGGGGGGTCGACAATCAAGTACATCCTTACCCTACTGAGCCTGAATGTGATAATCTCCGTACAGTCCGGTCTCTTTGTCAAATAGTATCGCATATCGAGTCTAGGGGCTGGATAACGTCAGACCCCTACTAACACGATAAGTCGTGTCTGAGTCTAGCTCATCACCAACTGAGATACTACTCATCAACTATCAGTAAATCTCACCCACCGTGGCCATGGATTTCTGGTGATAGCCAACTGAACACAGCGCGACATCGACTCCTAATACCAGGTGAGACGAATCCCTGATAGTTGACCACTGCCTCCATGTGGCTCGGGACTGTACCCAACTAAAACCTGTTTGCACGACTTCTTTGAGCCATGGTAGGGTAGAAATAAAAGTACAGTGGGAACTCACACGAGACAAATGACGACTTCAGGTCAAAGGACTAAACTGTACTTATGCCACCTGAGAACTTCTATCATACGATAGGTATAATACCATCTAGAAGTTCTCGGCGAGTCCGTCTTATGTACTCACCTCCAGTGAGCACCTGTATAATTGTAAGTCCGCGGCGGCGCCCCGGCCGTCGATCCGACGCCGGAAACGCGGAAACAAAAACTTTGCAAACTAGCAAACCGGCACCACCACGCACTTTTATCCCGGATTGGGCCATTAACCTAGCTACAAGAAAAAACAAGATGGGTAGAGAAGTATACCAAGCGATCCGTGTCCTTTGGTCTTCGTCTCCACTCCGATCTCCCGCGGAATCTCCGTCCGTCACGACCTCGTCGGAAAAGGCACCACATCGCCAAAGTCATTTACGGGCTCTCACCTCTGGACCGAGGCAACTCGGGCGCGAAGTTGGCTAGCCGACGCGTCCAAGAGTTGCTGTAGGAAAGTATAGAAAACATGTCTCTTTGGGGTTTAAGTGAAGTTGCCATGGTATGTGGAGGGAAGAATAACTTTGGAGAGATGAGCAATGTAATTTTTAGCAAGCAAAAAGAGAACAACACCAAATGAAATTTCCTCTCATCTCTCCCCTTAGCCCAAGTGGCCGGCCTCAAGGAATGGAATGGTGGAGGAGTTCAAAAGGAATCTTAATCAAGAGAAAGAAAAAAGAATAAACAATATAAAAATGGTCACACCAAAATCCTTTTTCAATCCACTCACAAACCATCACATGAAAAGCAAAGGAATGGACTCAAAAAGCATCTCATGATGAAAGAATAATCATGAAGCCACACTTATGCAAGATACCCCTCCACAAATAAGTTATTTGCAAATGTGCAAATAAACCCCCTCCATTGGAAAGTCCGGCCGTGAAGGAACAAAAGAAAACCGGCCGGAACGGAATGCAAACTGGCAACTTCAGAAAACTGATCCTGTAATAAATTACAGGAAAACCCCGCTACTGCAAATACATGCCCGCATTTGTATTCCCACTGAACACAATGCAAAGAGACAAAATCTACACTATCAAATACTAGGATCCGGCTTAAGCCAAAGCCGGCTAGTAAAAACCGTTCGATCACGATCCGTACAATACCGCACGTATTTGATCGAACCCTGCCATATCTCCATACGGCCTCTACAGCGTTTCGCCCGAAACCTGAGTAACTGTGTGTGGTGGACTCTAAAGACTTGTCAATACTATGGTTGTGGATTTAACAACTAGCACGTCAGAGATATCAGCCATACGTGACGGGCCACCAGCTATTGACCAAAAGGGACGTCGATGAGCGAACTCATCCTGACACCCTACTGAGCCTGTCAGTGACAATATCCGTACAGTCCGGTCCGTTCGTCTATGAGCATCGCATGGAGGGCCTAGGGGGTTGGTAAAAGTCAGACCCCCAAAAGCGGTACAAGTCGTGTCGGAGTGTAGCCCAGAACACCCTGAGATACTACTGGAATACCTACCAGCAAATTTCCTGCCTTGGCCAAGGACTTTTCATGTTCTGGCTCTCCGGAACACAGCGCGACCTCACCCCCAATACCGGGAGAGACGAACCCCTACAGATCCGCTCACTGCCTCCATGTGGCTCGGGACTGTACCCAACTAAAACCTGTTTGCACGACTCCTTTGAGCCATGGTAGGGTAGTAATCAAAGCACAGTGGGAACTCACACGAGACAAATGACGATCTCAGGTCGATGAACTAACCTGTACACATGTCACCAGGGAACTGCTATCTGACGTCAGGTATAATACCAACTAGCAGGTTCCCGGCGAGTCCTGTCCGGTGTACTCATAACCCAATGAGCACCTGTATACATCTTAGGTGAACCAACTGACACCAGTGGCTTGTGAGACCGGCCACCGCCCCTCGTCGGGGTCTCGACTGTATACACTAGTCTACTCTGGAGTATCGATGCCCTGTCTCGAAACTCCCACGACTAGGGACCTTTTAAGGATTTGCTTATAGACCCCAGCTCTCACGTATATGATAGCCCTCATACTGCTGGTAGTCAAGCAAGAATCCTAGGGGCTCTATCAACGTGTAATAGCGACTCGTAAGGTCACCTAAAGCAGTACACGATGATAAAGATAAACCAGATAGCATACTATCATCTTGAGTAAGACTGTCCTACTGGGACAGGTCCTCCCTCAATCATTGCAATCACGTGCCTTTTATCCAATAATTGACTATGAGAGCACTATCTCCAACAATCTCCCACTTGCACTCAAGGCTAATTATTGCGATGTCGCATACTCACAGCCCGTGTGATACCGAACACCCAACTCCTCTACTAGTCAGTCTCACAAAGCTCGTTTGCGAAACTATTGCGTTCGAGGAATAGCCTCAGTGAGTGGATCCGCTCTGGTGTTTTTTTCTATGTCTCTCTATATCTTAAGTTCGCGGAGAAAGCCATCTCCCGAAATGAGCAATACCTGTCTTAGAATGTGTCTGGATGTCTGATGAGAACTAGCTCATAAGTGAACTCCAAATCCAAACTTCTTAGACTGTATCGTCAACTGAACTTAATCAGTATCCTGCGCCATGCCTTCCCTCAGTATCCACCTGGACCATCTGTCCAAAATACTGCCCCTCGTCAGAGGGAAAACTATGACTCTGACAGCCACTCTGCCATCCAGGTCACCTTGGAAGCCTGGAATGATAACTGTCTACCGAAGGAGAATGCTGTTATCATATCCCTAGAACATCCACTTATGTTCTAAAACTGCTTTCGAATGTTTCCCCAGGATTAGATCAACATCAACTTATTGCATCTATTGCAAGAACAACATCTGGTGTAGTACTTGACATCTCATGATTGACTCAATTGCCTAAGCAAGTGATCTGCCAATCATGCACATCCCTCTCCCCTTTAGTCTGTAAGACACCTTTAGAGAGGGTGACTCCATTACCTGCAGGTACACCACCATGCCAGGAGTCGTCCATTCTAAATACTCTTAGAATGCGGTCCAAGTACCCAGATTGGGAAACCACCCAAATCTAGATCTATAGATCTAGTAACCAGAATGTCTGATATAATATCCAAGTCCTATGTGGAGAAACCACAGTGTGACGACCAAAGTATAACCGATCGTAGTATAGGAATATCACTTCCTACTCTGTGTATGTCATCAAATACCAGGACATCACACCCTACTACCTTCTCAACAGATCCATCCCCTATTCAGATGAAGTCAAACCTATGACTGTCACATCAGAAATAGATGATCTATCTCCGCTATATCTGCTTTAGACTATAAATAGACATAAGCCAACTGTCCACCAATGCTTCTGCTGCTCCCACTGACTACGACAACCCTCTGGCAGAGTCATATAGACGTACACTTCTAAAACCAGTTTAGAATGACGCTATACTCATCCTCCTGTCGGGTCTCACAGTCTGGAACAACAGCAATGGCAAGTCTGGGTAAACATGAAACTCCCTGCCACCGTCCTTGAGTATACCGAAGTACCTCTCGAGTGCATGAGGTTACCCACCATATCTGCGGAGTGGCTAATGGAATGTCAAACCAGATTGAATCTTTAGGTTCTTATCAAATCTTCGGTAATCGTATGTGGTTCTGGAATCACTTCCAGTTCTACCATACTCCCACTACTGTTTTCTGAAAAAATCCATTTTTATTAAAACTGTGGCGAGTCTAGAACAATATCACTATTGATCTTCCAGATGGTAGAAAGTCAACCCTCGTCATAGCCCGGGTCAACCCACAAACAGCCATTACAGAAGCGTGCCTTGAGTTATCCAGAGTCTAGTTTTAAGCATAAGCTGGACAACTCCCCGTACCTTAACAATGTCAAGATATGAACTGTTCTACATCCAATATAGAAACAGAGGCACTGATTTAATTGAACCAGATTCAAATCATGCAGCTATCTCCAGTGCATGTCTACTAAATGGAAGGAGGCCGATCAGCATTACTCAACTTAGGAGTGCTTCCAATTATGAGTAACCTGAAAGAGAAGCAAGTTCTCTTAATCATTACTATCAACTGAATACCACACACAAGTATCTACATCTTCAATCACTTTGAAGAATCCCGATACTTGCAATACCTGGTTCCCTACTCTATTCTTATACCTATAACTTCTCAAAACTTCGAACTTGTATTTCTACGAAACACCTGTCTAAGAACTAGAGAAGTTATAAGTAAATCGAATATAGTACGAGGACCAACCCCTCTATCCTAATGGACACTGGACAATATACAATACTCTGTACAAGTCCCTTGAGTCAAATGACTCATTCACTGTGTGTCGTAGGTTGAAAACTGTACTTATGGTTAAGAAGAATTACACCGCTGTTCAATGCTCCTTACCTAACCATCCACTGGTATAGGTAAATGTCATAGACATAATTTCAAAAAGGTATGTCTCACTCTATAAAAATAGATGTACAGATATATCAATTTGAAATTGGTGCACAACAACGGATATTCAAAACCAAATATTTGCCGACCGGCAAACAGCCCAGGTGACTTCCTCAAATATCACCAATTACAACGAATCCCGATATAATGAGGATGGTCACCTAATTCCCAATAACTTACTCCCACTCATCATCTGTAAACCCATACAGATGTGAGAATCAAACCTGGTAAATACATACCCTGGAGTAAGTGTCTAATTGGGAAATCAGTTTTCTTTTAACAGTACACAGTGAAACTGAAAT
Organism: Agapanthus africanus; assembly: GCA_030015575.1. Classification (NCBI taxonomy): domain Eukaryota; kingdom Viridiplantae; phylum Streptophyta; class Magnoliopsida; order Asparagales; family Amaryllidaceae; genus Agapanthus; species Agapanthus africanus. The sequence continues at coordinate 216,595,607 of CM057337.1, read as the reverse complement.
ATTGAAATGTTTCGATGGGGTATCCGGGTATTCCTAGTAATGCCTCTTCCATTATCCAGATTCACAACTATAACCGTATAATTCTTTGCCACTTCTCCAAATCCCTTTATATGTCTTTAGTCATTACCTTCTGTACACCCCTTTAGGCCAAATGGTTTTCTTCCTTCCCTACCGTTCGGCACCAGCCTATGGTTTGGAAGAAGACTATCCAATAAGCATAATGGATGTACTGTCCTAATCCTAGGAGAACTCGCAATGCGAGAGAAGGTGAAGATAAAAGACAACCGAATAAACCTTATTCCTATTTCTCCTGATCAGGATCCATCCCCGAACTGGAACAAGTTCCTTTCGAGTTCGTATATAACCATACGATGGATTATCCAATAAACTTGGGATCTTCGTAGTGATTCGGAGTGTCCTGGAGAAATACAAAGGTGATTTAGGATTGGCGAAGAAATACTTGGTTTGGTCGTGAATATCAGTCGCAATTTACTTTGCCCTCTTACTAATCCCTTGCTTTGTCTTAACTTAATACCTTCTGTACACCGTTTAGGCTAATTAGTTTTCTTCATTCCCTACCGTTCGGCACCAGCCTAAGGTTTGGAAGAAGACTATCCAATTTACGTAATAGGTGTACTATCTCCTAAGCCAAAGAGTACTCGCAACCTGAGAGAGAAGGTAAAAAGGAAAAGACAACTGAATAATCCTATTCGTTTTCTCCAGAACCAGAAACCATCCTCGAATTCCTTCGAGTTCGTATATAACCATACGATGGTTTTGTCCAATAGAAGTGGACGGTCGTAGTAATACGGGGTGTCCTGGATAAAAGGGTAAAAGTAGGAGTGGCAATGAGGTCTGCAACTCTGACAATCCAAAATCCAGTGTTAAGAAGGTTCGGTTAATTTGGTCACTGAGTCATAGCCTAGGGTCGGGTCAATGGTCGCTGCCAAAGAGAGAGAGAAAAGAAACACTCAGCGTGCACTCTAACCTAGATCAGAATGGTTATCACTTTATCTAATCTGAAAACCTCCCACTGTAACGTCAAATTCTTCCCCAAACCCGAAAGAAGAATTAGCCGCGATCACCCGAGGAGTAAACCAACTCATCAGTGGGAATCGGGATCCAACTATCATCGCATAATAACGTGACGGAATCCGCTCACGTTATCACACTCCAGAAGGTATGCGCATATCTAGCAAGTTTCAGTTCTTTTGAAACTCCCGATGTAGATTTTTGCCCCATGCTCTTATGACCTTGACTTTGGCCAACATATCATAAGTCACATGTCAAGTTCTACCCGTCATTCTCCAGGTTAATTTGAACCCACCCGTACCTACCCTTGACTTTGGCCAAAATGGCAGTACGACTGTCCCAAACCAACGCATTTATCTATGCTGCATATGAATACCCAACAGCTACCAAACACTGTGCCTTGACTTTGGCCAACATACACAGCTTGAATACTATTGACTATCCATATGAAATGACGGAGGGTTACGAATGGTTTCTCGTGAAAACCTTTAACGTAATGAACTTGATATCGTTGAAGGAACTGATAGCTTTATAAAAATATAGTGACGAAAACCTTTGCTAAAGAGGTCACTCCCGGTGAAGGGATCTCGGCTCTTTCCCCGTAGAATGAGGTGCAGGATATTCCAACTGAATACCACTGTGCAAAACAAAAGTAATCGGCTATAGTGAAGTTATTGCCCTGACGCAAACTTTTTTCCAAGGGGTCACTCCCGGTGAAGGGATCTCGGCCCTTGCCTCGTCGACTGAGGAGCAGGATATTCCAACTGAATACCACTGTGCAAAACAAAAGAGAACGCCCTTGCAATAACAGCTTTTTGAAAAAGTATTCCAACAACATCAGAATAGGTTTGTTTATCTTGCATTGATCTGAATCAACGCGGTCCCATCAATTGATCACACCACAAAAGAACGAAAATAATGATGTACGTATATGCCATCCGCATTCGCCACTGGGTCCCGTCATCACCCGTTAGGTTACTTAACTAACGACAGAGCGGGGACTGGACTAGCGCGGATGCAAAACATATACAACATCTACTAGTATATATATAATATATAATTTTCTTTCAAGGCACGATAAAATGCAACATCACAGAAATATACAGCATCACAGAACAATACAGATATCTGGGATCCCCGGGTTTCACAGAGCCGCTACTGAAACCCGACGTTCCCCTGGTCGTATGGATAGCCTGTGCAATGAAATCCTAGACCCCTACGGGCGCGGAAAGTTACCCGCCAAAACCTGAAGCGAGGCAGCCCCCTTCAGCAACGTGAATGGACCACCCAGCACTTCACGGAATCCGGTAACTTGGGCACCCCTCCTTGGGTCAACCTATACCCCCTACGAGTGCGGCGAATATCCCGCCAATTCAAGAGTAAAGCCCTCTCCATCTCAACGCCATGAGATGCGGGCTCGTTGCCCTCTAGAATCCGGCTATCCGTGCACCCCTCCGCGGGGTAATCCTAGTACAGAAAGTAAAATATACATACAACGGGTACATTGACCTCGACCTGGTCGTGCCCCAAAAGAATAATACAAACAGGCAGTGACGGCAGTCCACATGTCGGACGCTCGCCCCGCAATATCAAATGTACATATAAAATAAAACTATACTACCATTGCATCCAGGCTATCCCCCAAGACCGATTCGCAACATCACAGCACAACACAGAACATCAACGTGAATGTCACGTTCGCAAATCCGTCTAAAAGGGCTATAGCAGATAGACTGGATTTACCGATCGAGTGACATTCACAGTCGCAGATATAATGTAAATACTGTGAACTAACATGTTGAAACTTTTCGATCGATAAAAAATTATCCAAGTGGGCCCCAAGAAATACTGTAGCACTCACAGAAAATCTGGGCCCAAAAAGAATATCCCAAAACCCCTATTCCCTAATCAGAAGCCTACTGTGAAAATACGGTGCAACGATTCCACTTACCCACCGCGGAACCGCGGCCAAACCAGGGGTTTGGCCTCGTTTCCGCGGTCATAGTAAGGAATCATTGAACCGTGTTTTCCCATAATTCTTAGAATTTCTTGCATGTCTTTCTGCAACGACCTGAAAAAAAATTTTTTGGAGCTGAAAAAAATTCAACAGAGAACACATGCACTTAAAAATACGGTTTTTGGGATTTTGTTCGATCGAGTCTTTAAACATACTAGATCAAGCTAGGTAGGTTAATGGCGTGGCTCTGATACCAATGTAAGTCCGCGGCGGCGCCCCGGCCGTCGATCCGACGCCGGAAACGCGGAAACAAAAACTTTGCAAACTAGCAAACCGGCACCACCGCGCACTTTTATCCCGGATCGGGCCATTAACCTAGCTACAAGCAAAAACAAGATGGGTAGAGAAGTATACCAAGCGATCCGTGTCCTTCGGTCTTCGTCTCCACTCCGATCTCCCGCGGAATCTCCGTCCGTCATGACCTCGTCGGAAAGGGCACCACATCGCCAAAGTCTTTTACGGGCTCCCACCTCTGGACTGAGGCAACTCGGGCGCGAAGTTGGCTAGCCGACGCGTCCAAGATTTGCTGTAGGCAAGTATAGAAAACATGTCTCTTTAGGGTTTAAGTGAAGTTGCCATGGTATGTGGAGGGAAGAATAACTTTGGAGAGATGAGCAATGTAATTTTTAGCAAGCAAAAAGAGAACCACACCAAATGAAATTTCCTCTCATTCTCTCCCCTTAGCCCAAGTGGCCGGCCTCAAGGAATGGAATGGTGGAGGAGTTCAAAAGGAATCTTAATCAAAAGAAGGAAAAAAGAATAAACAATATAGAAATGGTCACACCAAAATCCTTTTTCAATCCACTCACAAACCATCACATGAAAAGCAAAGGAATGGACTCAAAAAGCATCTCATGATGAAAGAATAATCATGAAGCCACACTTATGCAAGATACCCCTCCACAAATAAGTTATTTGCAAATGTGCAAATAAACCCCCTCCATCGGAAAGTCCGGCCGTGAAGGAACAAAAGAAAACCGGCCGGAACGGAATGCAAACTGGCAACTTCAGAAGACTGATCCTGTAATAAATTACAGGAAAACCCCGCTACTGCAAATACATGCCCGCATTTGTATTCCCACTGAACACAAATGCAAAGAGACAAAATCTACACTATCTAATACTAGGATCCGGCTTAAGCCAAAGCCGGCTAGTAAAAACCGTCCGATCACGATCCGTGCAATACCGCACGTATCTGATCGAACCCTGCCATATCTCCATACGGCCTCTACAGCGTTTCGCCCGAAACCTGAATAACTGTGTGTGGTGGACTCTAAAGACTCGTCAATACTATGGTTGTGGATTTAACCGCTAGCACGTCAGAGGTATCAGCTATACGTGACGAGCCACCAGCTATTGACCAAAAGGGACGTCGATGAGCGAACTCATCCTGACACCCTACTGAGCCTGTCAGTGACAATATCTGTACAGTCCGGTCCGTTCTTCTATGAGCATCGCATGGCGGGCCTAGGGGGTTGGTAAAAGTCAGACCCCCAAAAGCGGTACAAGTCGTGTCGGAGTGTAGCCCAGAACACCCTGAGATACTACTGGAATACCTACCAGCAAATCTCCTGCCTTGGCCAAGGACTTTTCATGTTCTGGCTCTCCTAGACACAGCGCGACCTCACCCCCAATACCGGGAGAGACGAACCCCTACAGATCCTCTCACTGCCTCCATGTGGCTCGGGACTGTACCCAACTAAAACCTGTTTGCACGTCTCCTTTGAGCCGTGGTAGGGTAGTAATCAAAGCACAGTGGGAACTCACACGAGACAAATGACGATCTCAGGTCGATGAACTAACCTGTACACATGTCACCAGGGAACTGCTATCTGACGTCAGGTATAATACCAACTAGCAGGTTCCCGGCGAGTCCTGTCCGGTGTACTCATAACCCAATGAGCACCTGTATACATCTTAGGTGAACCAACTGACACCAGTGGCTTGTGAGACCGGCCACCGCCCCTCGTCGGGGTCTCGACTGTATACACTAGTCTACTCCGGAGTATCGTTGCCCTGTCTCGAAACTCCCACGACTAGGGACCTTTTAAGGATTTGCTTATAGACCCCAGCTCTCACGTATATGATCGCCCTCATACTGCTGGTAGTCAAGCAAGAATCCTAGGGGCTCTATCAACGTGTAATAGCGACTCGTAAGGTCACCTAAAGCAGTACACAATGATAAAGATAAACCAGATAGCATACTATCATATTGAGTAAGACTGTCCTACTGGGACAGGTCCTCCCTCAATCATTGCAATCACATGCCTGTGATCCAATAATTGACTATGAGGGCACTATCTCCAACAATAATATCTTAGGTGTCACAGCACCAGTGGCTTGTGAGACCGGCCTTCGCCCCTCGTCAGGGTCTAGAACCGTATACACTAGTCTACTCTGAAATATCGATACCCAGTCCCGATACTCCCACGACTAGGGACATTTAAGGATGTGCTTATGGACAACGCAGCTCCCACATATATGATCACCATCATAATGCAGGTCGTCAAGCAACAGTCTTACGGGCTTCATCAATGATGAAGATAAACCAGATAGCATAATATCCTTCATCAACGATGAAGATAAACTAGATAGCATACTATCATCTCGAGTGAGATTGTTATACCTGTATAGGTCCTCCCTCAATTATCACAATCGCTTACTCGCAATCATAATAGTTGCCTTGAGGGCACTATATCCATTACCGACGACGGATGCTGATCCTGTGGGTAAGAATTATATAACCGGCCTCGTCTCAGGCCTCTGCTACCACCATGGCCTAGAAAGAATCTGCCGTGGCTTCTACCTGACTGCCTCTGAGCTGATGCACCAGTACGAATCCGCTTCAATCCCGGAACGACCGAAGTCCCTGTAATACGCTCCTCTACTAGTAGGGTTGCGTCCATCACTGCTGCATACGTATCAAAGTGCTGGGCGCCAATAGAGAGGAACAACTGGGTGTCAAGGCCTCGCACGAACCTCTTGACGCGCTTCTCTTCAGTATCCACAAAATAAGGAGCATATATGGATAGCTAGGTGAACTGGATATCATACTCTGTTAGTTATATATATGCCCTATAGGCCATTACTGTATATGCGATGTATATTGTAGTAGATTCTTGGTCATATATAGGGAGGACTTTCTTGCTCGACATGATAGTATGCTATCTGGTTGCACTTTATCTTAACATGTACACTTATTGTCTCTCTATTACATATTGATAAATCCCTTAGGATGAGTACTTGAATACCAGGATTATGATGCAGATCATACTAGTGGGGAAGAGGTAGTCGGTAAGTACATCCTTAGATTGTTCCTAGTCGTGGAAGTATCGAGACAGGGCATCGATATTCAAGAGTAGACTAGTGTATACGCTTCTCGACCCATATGATGGGCGATGGATGATCCCATATCCATTGGTGTTTGACATCAAAGATGGTATACGAGTGCTCAGTGGAGACTGGGTACACTGGACGGACTCCCCGAAAACTCCTAGATGGTATTATACCTATCATCAGATAGCAGTTCTCTGGTGACACTGGTACAGGTTAGTCTGTTGACCCGAGATCTTCATAGAGTCTTGTGTGATTTCCAATGTGCTTTGATTTCCACCTTACTATATTCAAGAGATCGTGCAAAATGGTGGTTTTTGGGTACAGTCCCGACTCACATAGAGGCAATAAGCTATCGGAGGAGATTTCGTCTCTCCCGGTATTGGGGGTTGATGTTGCGCTATGCTTGATTGGCCATAAAAGGAAATCCTTAGCCAGGGTTGCTGAGATTTACTGGTAAGTGTTATCAGTATTTTCTCGAACCATTATGGACCTCAAATCGGCATCACTTATCAGGCTATTGGGGTCTGACGTTATACCACCCCCAGGCTGTGATATGCGACATATCTGACGAAGAGATCGGATTGTACGGTAGTGTTACTTGATTGGATTCGCAGGAGTATGAGCAGGCTTGCTTGTTGATCTTCTGATTGCTCAATACCCAGGTGGCCGTTACGTTTAGCAGATCGCTTGCGGCTTGTGGGTGACTGATATGATCACCACCTACTGCCGGCGTATTGACGAGTCTTTAGAGTCCTACACAGAGGTTTTCTGGCTCAAGCGAAACGAAGTAGGAGCACATATGTGATATGTGCGGGACCGAGATTAATACGCGTATGTGATACCGTATTTTATTCTCGCGATATGTGATATCGGTCGGTTATATGAGATATAGCCGGGTTATCGGATCAAGCGTTGATTCGTTAAGTTGATACATTTCCTATTAGTCGGTTGTATATGATATAGCCGGATTATTAAATCAAGTGTTGATTTAATAATTTAATGTATAATTATATATGTGATATATTAATTTACATTATCTAATATTTGGTCACTTAAATATTTCTTTTTCTCACTTGTGTACACTTAATATATATGTGATATATATTAATGTACATTATTTTGTGTCATGCTTGATGCCACATGCTACATGGATGTATGAGACTCACACCATGCTTATGTTAATGTTAGGTTTTATTTATTTAAAATTAATCAAAATTTGTTGGAAATTAGTCACATGGTTCAAGCTTGTAGAAGTTTGTGGAACCATTGATCAAGTCCACTAATTTTGTTTTACCTTTAGATATTTATTAACCTAAACATTATTATTAGCCATGGTTTATTCTCTACATGAGTTAATGTATGACACTAACTCACCTATGGTTGCAATTCTCACCTCATGAGTTTTCATTCTTTTCTCTCTTCATCTTCTTCTGCATCAAGAGCTTAGCTCTCTAGGTTTATGGAAGATGAAGAAAAATAGTGAGAAAATTAAATCTAAAGTGAGCAAAATTCCTACTTCATCATCCTATACTATACTAGACATTTAGTTTAGGGTGTTTGCTTCACTAAACCCTATTTAGTGAAGAGGTAGCTTAGGTTGGTGTCTTCTCGACGTAGATCATCTTCGGCCTCAAAGACTTCAAGAAAGCTTATTCCGTTCATCTTGTGGAGCCTTTTTAGAGTCCGGGGTTTCACTACTTGGAGCGAAGGTACTACTACACGGAGCTATTGAATTGAAGGACCGGTCTACAAAGTTGTTTGCTTGTTGTATTGTTTAATTCTCTAGTTAAGATTCTAGGTTAGGGTTCTTTGGTATGGAAATTTTTTGAAATTGGCATGGACGATGCCTCCCGAAACCCAGCGGCTGCCTACGGAACTCTACAGTGGTATCAGAGATATGCTAGAGAATTAGACGATATTTGTTAGATTACGAAACCGAAACTGCTCCGAAACTTGAAACAAGAAAAACTAGTTTCTGTCGATTTTTAAATGGCCTCTAAATTTTTTTAAGCAATTGCAAAATGTTATATGAGATGTAACATGAACACCACAGAAAATTTAGGCCCCCTTGCCGGAATTTGGCCGTCCACATCAAGGATAAAACCGGCCTACTCGGTTTTCGTGCATCATTTCGGGTTGAATTTTTTAGGGTGTTCCTGTCTCTGGGTTTTGGTGTTACGGGTGTTGCTTGTTTTTTCTGAAATTGCATGAAATGTTAACTTTCTGTAAAGGCAATTCGGAGTATTTCGTAATCGTAGTTCTAATATCTTTTCGAGTTATTTAGACGGCGTTAAAAAGTTTGAATGGATATCAATAACCCATATTTTCCCTCGCTGGAAATTTTCCAAGAGTTGGATTTTCCCAAGTTTAAAATCTTAAGAAAATTATGCAGGTGATTCTGTGGACCCTCCAGAAGAACAAAACCCTAACTCGATTCTGTGACCGTCGGAACCGCCACTAAACCCTAGGGTTTGTGGTAGTTCCGCGGCGTCATAGATGAGGCAAGGGTTGACCCTTCTACGGTTGGTCCATAGGTGCTGTGGCATGTTCTGGGTACTTTTTAAACTCCACTCAAGTGTTGAGCTCTTTGGGAAATTTTGGGTGTTTGTTTATTCGATCGAAAAGTTTAGCATTGTCTAGCTATCTGTGATTGTGATACAATATTTGTAATCCACAATAATTAGTTATGTGATAACTGGTTTGAATTTTATAAATCTAGCAATTTAGTCTCAATTGATCGGTTGCGACGGAATTTTTATGTGGATCAAAAGTCCGTCTTTATCACGTAGCGTACGCAGATACTCGCCGGGTAACCTTACTAGATAGCCATGCCCCATAGCCCCGACCAAGTGACTGTAGGAGAACCCCGTCGCCAAAAGCATCCGTTCGGATGCTCACGGCTGCGGTGTTCCGCCTTAGTGCACTTCGTTGATGGCATCGGGGGTGCGGCCATCTACTAAAGTTTCCGACAAGCATTCAATCAAGTTATTGGGAATCTTGTTGAATTACCGGACCGGTTATTGGAAAGTGTTTTTAATATCGAGACTAAAATGCGGGGTTTATAATTGTTAGACATGTGATATATAAGGAATTCATTTGGTAAGGCCTGAAATCCAAAGTATGTGATACATTGGGCTTATGATGTCTGAGGTGGTTGCGAATTCCAATTGTTGTAGTTTTTTCACTTTATTTTCTGCGACCGTAAGTGTAATATGTGATGTATCGCCGGTTTCGTTGCTATATGTCAACGACAATTAGGATACGCATATTTACTTACGTTGATGATGTTAGTTATATGTATGCCCTAGAGGCCATTACTGTACATATGATGTATATTGTAGTGGATGCTGGGACGTATATAGGGAGGACTTTCTTGCTCGACATGATAGTATGCTATCTGGTTGAACTTTACCTTAACGTGTATACTGATTGTCTCTCTGTTACATGTTGGTAAAGCCCTTAGGATGTGTGCTTGACTACCTGGACTATGATGCGGATCATACTAGTGGGGACATGGTAGTCCATAAGTACGTCCTTCAAAGTCCCTAGTCGTGGGTGTATCGAGACGGGGCATCGATATACCAGAGTAGACTAGCGTATACCTTCTCGACCCATACAGATGGGCGATGGATGATCCCATATCCATTGGTGTTTGACATCGGAGATCATATACGAGTGCTCAGTAGAGACTGGGTACACTGGACGGACTCGCCGAGAACTCCCAGATGGTATTATACCTCACGTCAGATGGCAGTTCTCTGGTGACACTGGTACAGAGTAGTCTGTTGACCCGAAATCGTCATAGAGTCTTGTGTGGTTCCCACTGTGCTTTGATTTCCATCTTACCACGTCCAAGAGGGCATGCAAAATGGTGGTTTTTGGGTACAGTCCCGAGTCACATGGAGGCAATGAGCGATAGGAGGGGATTTGTCTCTCCCGGTATAGGGGGTTGATGTTGCGCTGTGTTCGATTGGCTATAACAGGAAATCCCTGGCCAGGGTTGCTGAGATTTACTGGTAAGTGTTACCAGTAGTTTCTCAAACAGTTATAGACCTCATATCGACACGACTTATTGAGCTATTGGGGTCTGACGTTTTCCACCCCTAGGCGAGATATGCGACAGATCAGACGATCAGACCGGACTGTAGGTAGTGTTACTGGTCGGATTCACTGGAGTGTGAGCGGGCTTGCTCGTCGATCTTCAGATCGCTCAATACCCGGGTGGCCGTTACGTTTAGCAGACCGCTTGCGGCTTGTGGATGCTTGATATGATCATCATCTGCTGCCGGCGTATTGACGAGTCTTTAGAGTCCTACACAGAGGTTTCCTGGCTCAAGCGAAACGAAATAGGAGCGCATATGAGATATGTGCGGGACCGAGAATAATACGAGTATGTGATACTGTATTCGATTCTCGCGATGTGACATTGATCGGTTATATGCGATATAGCCGGGTTATCGGATCAAGTGTTGATTCGATAAGATGTTACTAATGATACCAGTCGGTTATGTGCGTCATGACCGGATCGTTAAATCAAGCGTTGATTTAATGATTTAATGCATAATTATATATTTGATATATTACTTTGCATTAACTAGTATCGGTTCACTTTAAATGGATTTTCTCACTCGGGTGTGCGCATTGCATATGCGATATGATTTTTGTGCACTTGATTGTATCATGTTTGATGATACATATCTTTTTTGTTAAGTGTAATGAATTAAACCTAGGTTAAGTAAGTGATTAGGGTTTTCTTTTATTCATTCATTTATCTTTTCATTTGCATTTAAAAGATAAATGAGAAAAGGAAAAGAAGTCAAAAATGGTGGCTAGTTTTGTTTTCAACATGAAGCTTTCATTATGTCACCATTTTTGTCTCATCTCCTTAACCCTAACCATTCTTTAACCTTGGTCAATTCTCTACACTTAACTTGGGTTATATTATGATAAGAAATGATTATTCATTTTCTATTCTATTAATCTTATCATAATAATTATCATCTTCTTGCTTTCTTCTTCTTCTTCCTTCAAGTGAAGAAAAGCTTGACCATCAATGGCAACTTGATGAAATGAGTGAGAAATCCAAAACTAAAGTCTACCCACTTCCTATTTCTTCATCCTCTACCTCTTGCCAAGTAGTAGAGTGTGTTTCCTTCACAAGTTTTCAAGACTTGGTAAAGGTGGAGCTCGATCTAGTGATGCTTCGACGTAGATCATCTTCAGCATGGACATCAACGACCGAGCTTGTCCATTCTCCGATGAAGTCGACGCTAGAGCCCGGATTCTTTTTGGACAGCGGAGAGGACTTCGTTGCGGAGCTATGGAGGTGGAGCACCGGATCTACAAAGGTTGTATTTCCGATAACCCATTAGTTAAGTTGTTAACTAGATTGTTTTTCGCCTAGTTTTCTAGCAAACGATCCGTAGTCGGGTCTCTCGGCACCCATAAAATTTTATATTGGCATGTTCGATGCCTTGTGTGACCTCACTAGGGTTCCTAGGAACCCTACAGATGACATGTGATATTATGTGTTGCTGTGATATGTTAAATTGGATCGTCGTGTTTTGAATAGCCGGGGTTTTTATGTGAGATGAGAGTTTTTCATTTTCATTCATGTAAAAAGTTGTATGTAATATTCTTTTATTGGGGCACTTCCAGGTTGAGGATGATGTCACCATTGATGTATATTATTTTCTTTTCTGCATTAGGATAGACCCAAGGAGAGGAGCACAAGTAACCGGGTTCTAGGGTCCAGCGGGAGACCATCTCGAGGAGTCGAGACCGGGTCTCCTAACTCTAGAATTGGTAGGGTCGCTTGCCGCTCTCGTAAGGGTCTAGGGAAGTGGGTTTAGCTATTCATCACGACCGTGGAATCCACGTTTTTTATTGGCTTAATTTAAAACTCAGAATTCCTAGTATATCCAATATTTCATATGTGTTCTTCTACTGCTGATATTCTTTGATGTGATCGTTTTATATGTTGAGACGAATGCTTATATTATTTATATGATGATATATAGTAAATATTGGTGCTTTCGTTTCATCTGTGATGCTTAGGAAGTATAAATTGATGGGACTTCATTAATGAGATTAATGAAATAAAAGAATCCTAAGGATGTTGTAGAATCTTGTTCTAAAAACTGGTAGCTCTAGTTCTGGGTTTGCATAGCGATATTCCTTGTAGAATATCCAGCATCTTATTCGATAAGGAAAGAGCCGAGATCCTTTCACCAGGAGTGATCTCTTTAGCGAAACCGGTAGATGCTACAACCTACTCGGTTTGTCTTTTGATTGCTTCTATAGTTTTTGCTTTGCATAGTGGTATTTGTGAAATATCCAGCACCTCATTCGATGAGTAAAGAGCCGAGATCCCTTCACCGGGAGTGACCTCTTTAGCAAAACTAGTAAAAGCCTAAAAAACACTCCTTTTCAAAATCACTCGATTCTACAACGATATCAAGTTCATTACGCAAAGGGTTTTCTTAAAAACCTGTCGTAGCCCTCCGTCATTTTAGATAAGTACTACTTAGTATTTGTGCTACGTTTGTTGGCCTGCGTAAAGGCGTAGTGTGCGGTAGCTAACTAGTGCTTATCTGCAGCATACGATGTGATTGGATTAGGGTAGTCGTGCGACTTTGTTGGTCTACGTCAAGGGTCATGCGGGTGGGTTTAATTCAATCAAGAAATGTACGGATTAAACTTGACTAGCGGACTATGGTTTGTTGGCCTGTGTCAAGGTCATAGGACGCTAGGGGCAAAAGTATTATCGGGAATTTCAAGTGTTGAAATTTGCAATGAGATTGCATACCTTCTATGAGATAGTTCGATCTTGATACCCACTGCGAGTAAGAGTTACTCCTGGGAGAGTTTTACACATTACAATTAACCGATCATGTAGGTGTCTAGAAAGGTGTTAACGGGGTTACGCCCTTGAGAAAATGAGGTTTATTTTAATTAGGTCCGTATGAAAGCACGGGGAACCTCCCTCAAAGTACCGACATTGGCCCGGCCGAAAGATTGGCGAACTTGTAGGGTGTAATTAATCCCGGCTAGTCTTACCTTTTAGGGTTTGAAGGAAGATTTGATAAAAACAGTGGGAGCCATCCTGATTAGATAAAATAATAACCAATCTAATCTTACAAGAGCGCACGCAGAGTGTTTTCTTCTCTCTCTCTCTCTCTCTCTCTCTCTCTCTCGGTAGCGACCATGTCACGCCTTAATCAAGATAATAATATGGATTCATTGACCGAACCTGCTTATTATACTGAGCTGGGGAACGTTTGTTCCGCTCTATCTTATAATTATTATATGTCCGAGCAGGAAATAGGGGAATATCCGGATTTCTACACGACCCAATCGAGGATTGAGCATGTTGATGCATATTCTTCGGGTGTGTTAGTTACCGATAACTATTTCTCAGTATCCTTTACGTCCTAGGTATGAGTAACCGGATTAGGATCCCATATATATAATCTGTTACATGGGCTACAGACAGGTAAAGAACTGAGAATAGGTGATTGTTCTCTAGTATAGAGAATGGTGCAATTGTTGTAGCCAAGACAGTTGGAAACTATCACCTTGTACTACCGAAAGGTAAATACATTGATTCTGAACAAATGTCATTAGATACCGAACCTGATATACGACATTACATCAGTTTCTTTATTAAGTTAAAGAAGGATATAATTCTGTATTGGAGGATAATGTTGTGAACATTTTCCTGTATCAAGAGTTGATTGGATCAGGCACGTTATGTAATGGCATATACGTTCTAAATCAAACCACAGTTCAAAGTATGTAGAACACATACAAGAAGAGTAGTTCAGAAATGAACGAATCCTTCTTGCGGCATTGTAGACTAGGTCATATCAATGCGACACGACCAGCTAAGTTACATAAGGAAGAATATGAGAATCTGTTCGAATTTTCATCTTATGATACTTGCCAGTCTTGTCTCAAAGGTAAAATGACCAGTACTCAGTTTACCGGAAACAGAGAAAGAGTTACTGAACTCTGGGACTGATACATGATGATGTATACGTCACATGTCTACTAATGCCAGAGTTGGTTCTTTATACTTCGTTATATTCACTGATCATCTATCAGGATTCAGACATATGTTCCTGTTGAAACACAAGTCTGAAACTTTTGAGAAATTCAAGGAATATAAGCTTGAAGAACCAGATGGGTAGAAGTATTAAGTCCTTCGATGTGATCAAGGAGGAGAATACTTGGGCATGGAGTTCCTGGATTTTTTAAAGGAGAATGTGATTCTTTTTCAGCTTACTCCTTCAAGCACACTACAGTACAATGGTGTATCGGGGTGGAGGTATCGCACCCTATGAAATATGGCACACTCTATGATGAGTATTGCTGAGTTACCTGTTTCCTTTTGGAGTTATGCACTTGAGAAGCTGCATACCTATTGAATGGGGTTCCATCCAAATCAGTGCCTACCACTCCATATGAGATATAGAATGGGAAGAGACCATGTCTTAAACGAGTTAAGATATGGGGTTGTCCGGCCTATGTTGAAAAGCAAAATCCGGACAAACTCAAGGAAAGGTCAGTTTTGTATAACTTTGTTGGATATCCAAAACATTTGCAAGGGAATATCTTTTACCACTCTGAGGAGCAAAAGGTGTATTGTTTCTCAGCATGCCACCTTTTTAGAAAAGGAATTTCCTATGAAGAAATTAGTGGTCATGAGGTAGAAGCTGGACAAACTAACAGCTGATGATTTGGTAAAACCAAAGGATTCAATAGTCTCCAACGAACCTCAGCCTCTCCGCAGATATGGTAGGGTTCCTCATCCACTTGAGAGATACTACGGTCTTCTTGGTGACAGTGGAAGCGAGGATTGCATCATGGTAGATGATGACCCAACCAGGTTCAGGCAGGTCATCACGAGTGGAGACTCTGTGCAAATGGTTGGATGCTATGCAATCAGAGATGGAATCCATGTACACCAACAAAGTATGACTTTGAATGTTGCACCTGAAGGGGTAAAACTCATTGGGAGCAAATGGATCTTGAGAAGATTCTTAATGTAGATAGAAAAGTTGAGAGTTTCAAAGCTATGCTTAAGTCCATCAGGATTAAAGCAGGCATCGCGGAGTTGGAACATCTGTTTTGATGTGGCGGTCAAAAAGTTTGACTTCATCAGAAAGGTAGATGAACCTTGTATATACAAGAAGGTTGTAGAGAGTAAGGTTGTCCTCCACGTATTATACTTAGATAACATACTCTTGATAGGAAAGGGTTTCCTATGCTACACTCGGTCAAGCTCCTCTTATCATGAGGATTTTCCAAGGAAGATCTGGATGATACCTACTACATCTTGTAGATTATGATCTATGGTGATAGATCTAAGTGGATATTGGGAGTGTCCCAAATCGAGGTACATTAACACCATACTAAAGGGGTTTAGTATGGAGGATTCTAAGCATGGTGGTTCGCCCACTTACTGAGGAATCACTCTCTCCAAAAAGATGTCTTCCAAGACTGATTTGGAGAGAGCTCGCGTGCAAGGGATACCCTATGCTTCGGCAGTAGGTTCTATCATGTATGCGATATTATGTACTAGACCAGATGTAGCTAACTCACTAGGTGTAGTGATCAGGAATCAATCGGATCTTGGGAGAATCACTGGACAGCTGCGAAGGACATTCTTAAGTACTTGAGAAGCACTAAATGAATGTTCTTGGTTCGAGCTTCCATAGTGATAAAGTCAACTGAAAGTCAGTCACAGGCATTGTCTTTACCCTCAGTGGAGGCACGGTATGTTGGAAGAGTTCTAAGATAGATACCGTGACATACTAGACGATAAAGGCTGAATACATAGCTACCAACGATCCTTCCAAAGTGGCTTTCTGGGCATTTCTTGTTCATGAGATGAACAAAGTTCCTACCATTGAGCGTCCAATACTGTTATTGTGACAACAATGGAGTTGTGGCTTTGTCCTAGGAACACCGGTCCCATCAGCGATCCAGACATATTCTAAGGCAAGTATCACCTGATCAGGGAGATGGTTGATCTGCAAGAGATCGAGGTCAGGAGAGTTGAAGCGAAGGATAACACGGCGGATCCACTCACAAAGGTCTTTCCCTAGAGAGACTTCTATAGGACGGTGAGTATGAGATACTACAAAAAATGGCCTTAGTGCATGTTGGAGATTGTTAGTTATATGTATGCCTTAGAGGCCATTACTGTACATGCGATGAATATTGCGGTAGATACTTGGACATATATAGGGAGGACTTTCTTGCTCGACATGATAGTATGCTATCTAGTTGCACTTTATCTTAACATGTACACTTATTGTCTCTCTATTACATATTGATAAAGCCCTTAGGATGAGTACTTGACTACCAGGATTATGATGCAGATCATAATAGTGGGGCAGAGGTAGTCGGTAAGTACATCCTTAGATTGTTCCTAGTCGTGGGAGTATCGAGACAGGGCATCGATATTCCAGAGTAGACTAGCGTATACGCTTCTTGACCCATATGATGGGCGATGGATGATCCCATATCCATTGGTGTTTGACATCAGAGATGGTATACGAGTTCTCAGTGGAGACTGGGTACACTGGACGGACTCGCCGAGAACTCCTAGATGGTATTATACATATCGTCAGATAGCAGTTCTCTGGTGACACTGGTACAGGTTAGTCTGTCGATCCGAGATCGTCATAGAGTCTTGTGGGATTCCCACTGTGCTTTGATTTCCACCTTACTACATTCAAGAGATCGTGCAAAATGGTGGTTTTTGGGTACAGTCCCGACTCACATAAAGGCAATAAGCGATAGGAGGAGATTTCGTCTCTCCCGGTATTGGAGGTTGATGTTGCGCTATGCTTGATTGGCCATAAAAGGAAATCCTTGGCCAGGGTTGCTGAGATTTACTGGTAAGTGTTATCAGTAGTTTCTCGAACCGTTATGGACCTCACATCGGCATCACTTATCAGGCTATTGGGGTCTGACGTTATACCACTCCCAGGCTGTGATATGCGACATATCTGACGAAGAGACCGGACTGTACGGTAGTGTTACTTGATTGGATTCGCAGGAGTATGAGCAGGCTTGGTTGTTGATCTTCTAATCCCTCAATACCCGGGTGGCCGTTACATTTAGCAGACCACTTGTGGCTTGTGGGTGACTGATATGATCACCACCTACTGCCGGCGTATCGACGAGTCTTTAGAGTCCTACACAGAGATTTCCTGGCTGAAGCGAAATGAAGTAGGAGCACATATGTGATATATGCGGTACCGAGATTAATATGCATATGTGATACCGTATTCTATTCTCGCGATATGTGATATCGGTCGGTTATATGAGATATAGCCGGGTTATCGGATCAAGTGTTGATTCGATAAGTTGATACATTTCCTATTAGTCGGTTGTATGTAATATAGCCGGATTATTAAATCAAGTGTTGATTTAATAATTTAATGTATAATTAAATATGTGATATATTAATTTACATTATCTAATAGTTGCTCACTTAAACATTTCTTTTTCTCACTTGTGTACACTTAGTATATTTGTGATATATATTAATGTACTTTATTTTGTGTCATGCTTGATGTCACATGCTAGATGGGTGTATGAGACTCACACCATGCTTATGTTAATGTTAGGTTTTATTTATTTAAAGTTAATCAAAATTTGTTGGAAATTAGTCACATGGTTCAAGCTTGTAGAAGCTTGTGGAACCATTGACCAAGTCCACTAATTTTGTTTTACCTGTAGATATTTATTAACCTAACCATTATTGTTAGCCATGGTTTATTCTCGACATGAGTTAGTGTATGACACTAACTCACCCATGGTTGCAATTCTCACCTCATGAGTTTTCATTCTCTTCTCTCTTCATCAAGAGCTTAGCTCTCTAGGTTTATGGAAGATGAAGTAAAATAGTGAGAAAATTAAATCTAAAGTGAGAAAAATTCCTACTTCATCATCCTCTACTATACTAGCCATTTATTTTAGGGTGTTTGCTTCACTAAACCCTATTTAGTGAAGATGTGACTTGGGTTGGTGTCTCCTCGATGTAGATCATCTTCGTCCTCGAACACTTCAAGCAAGCTTGTTCCGTTCATTTTGTGGAGCCTTTCTAGAGTCCGGGGTTTCACTACTTGGAGAGAAGGGACTACTATATGGAGCTATTGAAGTGAAGGACCGGTCTACAAAGGTTGTATTCCTTGTTCACTTTGTATGAAAAGTTGTTTGCATGTAGTATGGTTTAATTCTCTAGTTAAGATTCTAGCTTAGGGTTCTTTGGTACGGCAAATTTTTGAAATTTGCATGGACGATGCCTCCCGAAACCCAGCGGCCGCCTACGGAACCCTACATACTCTGCCACTGTCATACCAGGAGTCTGGTGTAATGACTCAAAGCTGTGAGCTTGGCCATCCCTGACGCTCTGCGAAAGGAAACGAGCAAGAAAAATCGTCGTGAACTTATCCCGGGTCATAGGAGGAAGACTTGTGGCTCAACCTCTCTCCATAGACTCGCACCAAGTCTAAGCAAGACCCTCCAGACAAGAACTAGCAAACTCGACCGATCTCGCATCGGAACATCTCAAAGAACGAAAAATCCTGGCCATCCGATCAAGGAATGACTGCGGATCCTCTGCTGGGTCGGTGCCAGTGAAAACCGGAGGCTTCAGCCTCATAAACTCTGGTAACGATACGGCGATAGTCCCGGTAGCGGTAGGTATAAATGTCTGAGCAGTAGGTACAATCACGGTCCAAGTAGTAGGTGGAACAACATCTGATCTCTGTGCTCAATTGGTCTCAACCAAAGATCCAATCATTTGGCGCAAGTTCTGAATACTGGCCTCTAGCCTAGCAATACGACCTGGAGAAGGTGGTTCAACCTGCTCCTGAAGAATAGGCATACCGCCCTGGTCTGTCCTCGTCTTAGACGAGCCTGCCCTGACCCCATCTCTAGCGCCAGCCCTCTGGGTCCTCGTAGTCTTTGGCTGCATAGTGGCTGGAATAAGGAAACAGGATTCGATAAGAACATAGAAATCGAATCATACGGATACATGGAATCAAGGAAGGAATTACAAGCAAACTTGTACTAAGGTCACTTAGGCGGAGTACCGTGTCGTAATTATGCCGTGGAACATACACACGCTACGTCACTCTTCTTAAGCTACCTACTCCATCATACCAAGGGCCATCCTACACTTCGAAAAGTAAAACCTAACGCTCTGATACCAACTTTTTCACGACCCAATTTAGGAACGCGACCGGCACTTAAATCACGCAACGTCTAAAGGTGTAACGTAATTCAAGTAAGACGAAACCCAGAAATCTAAACCATGAAAAGTAGAGTGGTAAAATATTTGTTTCAAAACATCACATCTCTTTGAAAATCTCAAGTCATTATAAAAATTTCGGTAGCATCTCCTTTGTAAAAACTGGTTCAAAATGGATACAAAACATATGATATAAAAAGGCATCGCCAATTGGGAGAAACTCACGCCTAAAGGCGGAACACAACCACAACAAATATATATACGACGCCATAGGCGAAGAAATAAGAAAATAAAAAGTGAAAACAACATCGCAACATAAAATAAAAGCTGGCTCACACGAGCACGACATCCAAAGTCACATATAATACAAAAATTGAATCTCTCAGTCTCGTCTCTAAGTCAAATACATACAGGTGGTAGATGGAGAGTACTAGATACAAAAAAAGATATACAAGTGGAAGCATATGGATACTCGCACAGAAACCTACCTACAATAGATCTCATGCCCAAAAATAGCGGTATCCAAAGAAATAGATGCCAATAGAGTGCCCTACCGCGACTACACTGAAGATCAGTCCTGCAAGATACTGTGGCACAACGGCAGTGAGTTGCTAGCTCATGAGTAGTAAATAACATTATACGGGTAATCGTAAGCATGCACGAAAAACGACCACTCCTAAGTATGCAGTCATGATTGCATATGTATAACAATATGAAATGCAGCATAATCATAATCAAAGTACTACATCGGTGGTGCAGCAACAATATCACATAGCATTTTATATAAATCTAACATGTGGGATAGAATAGAGTCATCATCAATAAATCATGATAAAACCGGTATCCAACAACGACACCTAAATCCCAATGTCTCAGGCACCGTCACTCTGATCAGCTGTTCGTATCATAATTTTGCATTATTATATTCCCCATTCTTAGTCATTTTACAAATAAACAGGTGCTTTTGACCCATGTCTGCTACATAGTTGCAGGTGACAGGTTCTTGGAACAAAAACAGTGAAAACGATGAAAAGACAATACAAAAGTGAGACTACGACCAACAAATGGAAAGATCTTGATCATGCCTACAATTTGAAGACTAAACGAAGATCAATGGACAATTTCACAAGGAACAAAGGCAGCCCAAGGTTCAAGACTTCGTCAAGAAGCAACGGTAAAAGTCCACTACAGTTATTCACTGTGGAGATCTGGAAGAGAACTAGAAGACATTCTGAAGAACCAACTGAAGAAACAAGAAGAGAAAGTCAACAAGAGAGAAGACCAGAAAACCGAGCCCATAAGCCCTCCACTTGGCCGCGGAACCGCGGCCAAACCTGGCCTATGGCCGTGGTTCCGCGGCCGTGTATTACCCGTGTTGAAAAAAAAATTCCATAGAGCTGGCGGCGCGTTGACTAGTCTTCCTAGGGGTATATTTGTAAAAGCACATGTGCGTCGATTGTAACCCTAAGGTTTTCTATGCTCTATAAATAGAAGCCCTAAAACTTGTATTTGGTTATGCCTCTTTTCATTGAATAAAATTCAGAATTCCTTCAAGTTTTGAGAGCATCAATTTTGTAAGTTTTTCTTTTATTTGCCCTAGTTCTTAGTTTTTATTTCTGCCCTAGTTTAATTTATTCTCTGCCCTAGTTTAATTTAGATTAGAACTTTTTATTAATCTGCAGTAGTTAGATAATTAATCTCTTAAATCAAAAACTCATAAAAATCATGTTTTTCATAGATCCCCTAATGAGCGAGTAGTTCCTCGCTTGTTAGGGTTAGGAATAGGGAATGTTTGAGAGATGCAAATCTCTCACCCCTTTTCTTGCCCATCAATATTAATAATTAGGACTCCATGCATACATACACATACCGCTCCCTACGGCACCCTACCCACGAGGTAACGGTGATTCCGTAGTATAAAAGACCGGTTGTGCACGTTTTCCATGGAGGTTAGGGTAAGGATTAAGAAAGGACGGACAAGGACATAGAGGAAGAAACATCGTTTCTTCCCGATCGTCGTAATCCCCTTTATTAATAATTACCATAACACCTAAAGAGATCTAATTTAGGGCATTGAAAGCGGTGGGAAATCTTTAACTTTCCAAAGTTAACCTAAACCTAACCCTAACAAGATTTCTAAATCCTAGTCTAAATCAACTTAGTTTTTAGTGATAAAGATCCAAACACCATTTGGAATTAACTCGTTAGAACAATTAGAAAATACACAACATCCCTGTGGACCGACCCGTATTCACCGGCTAGCTACCAAGCGACGTCGTTCTTGATTGCGGTAAAAATATTTTTTGATCATAAAATCACTCTAAAATCAAATGGCGCCGTTGCCGGGGATGGCGTAGTATTTTCCTTTTGCACTTTCGGGTTAATATAAAATTTAAAATCATAAAAACTGAAGAAAAAAATTATAAAAATTTTATCATCTTTTTATTGTTTGAAGGGTTTTTCGTGTGAATTTTACAGGATTGACGAACGAGTTCAGATCTGGAAAAATCCAGAGATCAAAACAGAAAACTGAAGATCTGAACAACAGAGAATTACAACAGAGGAGCAGAAGAAATTTGGAGGACTGAACCATACCTTACACCGCGTTTCCGCCGCGCCACCCATACTTCTGCCGCGGATCCACGCTCAGGAGGTGACATCATCATCTCCAAAAATTTCTCGAGACCCGAACCTACCAGGCCACCGTGGAACCGCCGCGCCAACCCTCTTCCGACCGCGGAAACGTCGCGCCTTGGTCGAGTCATCACGTGGAAAAATCTCTGTTTGTTTCTCTCTCCTCCTCTGAAACCCCCTGATACCTCCTCCGTAAAATCTCCTGCAGGATTCTTTGCGCTTAAAAAATCTCTCCCCTTCCAATAATTGATCTTGTGCAGGATTCTTTGCACCGCGCTAAAACTAAAAATAAAAAATTGATTGCAAGTGATTGTTACTGCTTTGCATATTTTTTAATCGGACTTTAAGGGGCTTGAAACCAATCCAGATTGGGTGGGGATTTCATCACCCTTCCTAGGACCCCAGAAATCACATAAGGCATATTGCATTAACCATCATTTAATTAAAAAAATATTAGACTCAGCCCTAAGGACTTCGCGCTCAATAGGATAAAGGACTAGTTGTAGGCATCGACTGTTGATCCTAACCTGACTTTGTGGTGTCTAGGCAAGTGTGTCTAAGGCAAGTGGTTACTTAATTAGGTCCATTACTTACGTGGTGGAGAGCCTCCCACTTACCTAGCACTTACCTGTCCATAATTGGCAGTGAAGAGGCGGTTTGAGGTCCTATTTCTTGCCCTTTGGAACAGTTAGGAGCTGTCTAGCTGACACTAGATCTAGGCCTAATTGTGCATTTGTAGTTGTTTGAATGGTGTCTAAGCCTTTTATCGAAAATCTTTTTTGCAAAAATCTCCACATAAAAAAAAGAGAAAAAAGGGAAAAAGTTTACAAAAACTTGCAACTTGTCGCTAAGAAATCCATGCACCCCACTTACACCCACTTTCTTCTCATTAACGTTTTCATACCTCCAAATTCAGTTCTTCATCTCTTTGACTACACTACCTCTTTAGTGTATGTCCGGTTGGACTAGGGACACTAGCGCCCGATTAGTCCGTGTCTCGTTGGTACCGACCGACGAAGCTTTCGACTCCGAAGTCGAAATTCCTTCCACTTCTTTACCTTCACCTTCACATTCTTCCTCCGAAGGTATGTCGGGATATAATCCTAACAACACCTTACCCACGAGACTGATTCCACCTCCGTTATATGCAAATAACCCGCAACACCCGCCTGTTGAAGCGCCCCAACGAATCGCGCTCCAGGATCTTTTCTACCCGATCCGCACCGCCTTACCTACTTGTCTTTTACTCCCACCGGCAAATGGGGACAATTTTGAGATAAACCCCACATCATCACTATGTTGCCAAAATTTTACGGACTGGAATCCGAAGATGCCTACATCTTCATAAACAAATTCCAAAACGTTTGCGCAATGATGAAAACAACCCAATTATCTGATGATGCTATAAGGCTAAGGGTCATTCCTTTCACCTTATGTGACTTAGCCGAGAAGTGCTTATACAGCACGACATCATATTCAATTAAGAATTGGGAAGAGTTTGTTAAAGCTTTTCTTAAAAAGTTTTATCCTCATCACAAGACTGCGAGAATTCGCAATGAGATTGTATAATTTTCCCAGCTTCCTTCCGAACCCTTTTGGAAGTGTTTTGAAAGATTCAAAGACCTACTTGTTCAATGCCCTCACCATGGGATCGAAAATTGACAACTTTGCCCAACTTTATACGAGGGATTGAACCCAGCAACGAAGCAGTTGCTAGAAACCATTTGTCAAGGTCACTTTCTAACCAAATCTAGTGAGGAAGCGTAGCAGTTTCTCGACGATCTTGCTAAACAAACACTTCAGTGGGAAAGCATCAAGACCACCTCATCTTCTTCTATTGGTCAGTCTAGGGCAGGCATACATCAATTAGATATGTCGATTGCTATGAAGGCCGAGATGGCCGCACTTACGAAAAAGTTAGAAGCAATTGAGACAAAAATCTCATCGCCTTCTCCTGCCCCTGCTTCGCCCCCATGAACTATTTGCGCTTATTGTTCGGATCCATCACATCTCACCGAAGAGTGTCCTTACAATCCACCTGTTCAAGGACAAGATCAAGTCAATGCAGCTTTTCAGCAACGACAAAAAAATGATCCATACTCTTCGACTTATAATCCGGGTTGGAGGAGTCACCCAAATTTTGCTTGGACTCAAAACCAGCAATTCTAAGGAAACAACAACTTTCAAAGGCCTCCTCCTCCACAACAACAAGCACCTCCACAAACTCAATACCAGCAACCTTTCCACCCACAACCTTACCCAAACCCAATGAACAATTTTGTGCCGAACAACTCTTACCCTCAAAACAATTTTGTTCAACCAAATAATGATAAGGTTACCTCGCTAGAAAGAAGTCTAGATGCATTCCTAAAGCAATATGCACAATCCTCAGCAAGGTTAGAGACTTCCATTCAATCTTTGGAGCAAAATAGTGCTTCACACGAACAAAGCATCAAATCTATTGAGGCACAAATTTCACAACTCAATGCTGCGTTGACCGAGAGAGAAAAGGGAAAGCTTCCATCTCAACTACTGCCAAATCCCGGTCACGCACATGTTGCATATGAACAGCAAAATCATAACGTAAATGCTGTGACCACGTTGAGATCCGGAAAAGTGTTGCACAATAATGTGGGTATTAATGATGACACCCATGCCGGTGGTTCTTCTTCATCATCTTCTTCTTCACCTTCATTTTCTTCGTTAGAGCCTATTCTTAATTCTTCACAAGGCTCTACTTCATCTAGCTCGAACGGACCCACATCTCACATCACGAACACATCTACACGGGGATCCGTTCCAACTCCACAATCTGATCCACAAAAATTGGACTCGACAAATTTCCAAAATGTTCCTTTTCCAATCAAGTTGAGATCCAATAAACCAACTCCACAAATAGAGAAGATTGTAGAGTTGTTCAAACAGGTTAGCATAAATATACCTCTCTTGGATGCAATCCAACAAGTTCCTTCTTACGCGAAAATCTTAAAGGACTTATGCACCAAGAAGAGGAATTCACAAGTACCAAAGAAAGTTTTCGTGGCTAGTGCTGTTAGTGATGCTCTTATCCAATCTTTACCCCAAAAGCACAAAGACCCCGGCTGTCCTACTATTTCGATAACAATTGGGGGCAAGAACATCAATAGAGCACTACTAGATCTTGGTGCTAGTGTCAATTTGCTACCCTATTCTGTGCACGAGCAATTAAGCGTTGGAGAACTTAAACCCACTCATTGTACTCTCTAAATGGCCGACCGATCCATCACCCATCCTAGGGGTGAGTTAGAGGATGTGTTAATTAGAGTAGGGGATTTCATTTTCCCCGTTGACTTCATCGTGATGGATACACAACCTGTAGCTAACCTCCGGAGTCAAATTCCGGTGATACTTGGTCGACCATTCCTTGCGACCTCAAATGTGGTGATCAATTGTCGTAATGGTTCCATGAACCTATCTTTTGGAAATATGACGATTGAACTCAACATCTTTAAGTTGGGGAATCATCCTTCCGAGCCTAATGCGAATATACTTGATGTTTGCTCGATCCATGAGATCACGGAGGAGGACTGTGAGTTCGAAAACTTTCTGTTCGATCACAGCAGTGTTGACGCCACTAGTGCATTCCTCGTAGAATCCGACACAACTTTCACGCCGGACAACGATTATGAGTGTTTCACCTTTTTGGACGATTTTGAAGACTCACCACCCGAGTTTGAGTCTTTTGATTTTTTGGATGAGTTAGTTGAACCATCCGACTCGGTTGCATACACTCGATTTGAACCGTTGATGGAATCCTTCGAGTTTGAAACAGTTTCACCAATGCTACCTTCAATTGTTTCACCTCCTAAACTCAAACTAAAGCTTTCGCCGTCGCACCTTAAATATGCTTACCAAGGTGAGAATGAGACCCTTCCCGTTATCATATCGGCCTCTCTAGCTCTCGAGCAAGAGAAGGCCCTTTTAATGGTCTTACAAAATAACTGGTAAGCTTTTGGCTGGTCTATGGCGGACATCAAGGGGATTAGTCTCCTCATAGTTGAACATCAAATACACTTGATGCGTGATGCCAAGCCAGTAAGGGATCCTCAAAGACGCCTCAACCCCATAATGAAAGAGGCTGTCAAGAAGGAGATTGTTAAATGTCTTGATAGTGGTATCATTTACCCTATCTCGGATAGCCAGTGGGTTAGCCCCATTCATGTTGTGCCAAAGAAATCGGACATCACGGTGATAACAAATGAGGCAAATAAGTTAATACCTACTCACACCCAAACTGGGTGGCGAGTTTGCATCGACTATAGAAAACTCTATGCCGCGACAAGGAAAGAACACTTTCCTTTACCTTTCATTGACCAAATGCTAGAACGATTGGCTGGGCACGAGTTTTACTGCTTTTTGGATGGCTATTCCGGCTATAACCAAGTCCCCATCGTCAAAAAGGATCAAGACAAGACAACATTTACTTGTCCTTTCGGTACTTTCGCTTATCGTCGCATGCCCTTTGGGTTATGCAATGCACCCGCTACATTTCAGCGGTGTATGATGGGGATCTTTTCAGACATGGTTGAAAAGTTTTTGGAGATCTTTATGGATGATTTCTCCATTTTTGGTGACTCCTTCGACGAGTGTTTGCTACACCTTGATGCAGTTCTTACCCGTTGTAGGGATAAGAAGCTCACTTTAAATTGGGAGAAGTGGCACTTTATGGTACGAGAAGGCATTGTCTTAGGACATGTCATCTCGCAAAATGGCATAGAGGTTGACAAAGCCAAGATTGAGGTCATTTCTAATCTTCCTCCTCCTAAATGCGTCAAAGACATCCGAGCTTTCCTTGGCCATGCCGGTTTTTATAGACGGTTCATTAAGGATTTTAGCAAGATTGCTAGACCTTTGACTCTCTTATTGGCCAAGGACACAACATTTGATTTTGACTCAACTTGCATGGAAGCGTTCGAGTCATTGAAACACTCACTCATTTCTGCGCCCATTCTTTCATCTCCAGACTGGACGCATCCTTTTGAAATTATGTGCGATACATCAGATTTCTCCATTGGTGTTGTTCTTGGACAGCACATTAATAAGATGCCGCACGTGATTTATTACGCTAGCCGAACATTAAATGAGGCCCAACTGAACTACACAACAACAGAAAAGGAATTTATAGTCGTTGTGTTTGCACTTGAAAAATTCCGGCTTTATTTAATCGGCTCTCCAGTGATTGTGTATACGGACCATTCAGCTCTTTGCCACCTTTTTGCGAAGAAGGATGCTAAATCGAGGCTAATACGTTGGATCCTCTTGCTATAAGAGTTTGACCTTGTCATAAGGGACAAAAGAGGATGTGAAAATGTAGTGGCCGATCACCTTTCACGACTTCCTTCTTCGCCTACACTTGAAATTCCAATAAAAGATGTTTTTCCTGATGAGCAACTCTTAACCGTGTCTTGCGAACCTTTGTTCGCTGATATAGTAAACTACTTGGCCGCCGGCTTGATACCTAAAGATTAGTCGAAACAGGATAAACTCCGATTCTTGTCCCAAGTAAAGCATTTTTACTGGGATGAGCCGTATCTTTTTAAATACTGTTCCGACCAAATCATTCGCCGGTGTGTACCTGAAAACGAGTTTAAGAGTGTGCTGTCTTTTTGCCACGATCAAGCGTGTGGCGGACATTTTGGCCAAAAGAAGACGGCTGAGAAAATCTTGCAGTGTGGTTTCTACTAGCCACGACTCTTTAAGGATGCATATGAATACTGCAAGACATGCTTTCGGTGCCAACACTTAGGCCGGATATCACGGAGAAACGAAATGTCGCTCCGACCAATTTTGGTTGTGGATATTTTTGATGTTTGGAGAATTGACTTCATGGGATCATTTCCCAATTCCTTTGGGAATGTGTATATTATTTTGGCTGTTGACTATGTGTCAAAGTGGGTCGAGGCCGTGCCTAGCCGAACGAATGACAACAAGGTTGTCGTTCAATTTCTTAAAGAACATATCTTTTCTCGGTTTGGGCACCCCCGAGCAATTATAAGTGATAATGGATCTCACTTCTGCAATAGGACTTTTGAGTCCTTAATGCGCAAATATTCCATTACACACAAGCTTTCAACACCATACCATCCCCAAACATGTGGGCAAGCCAAGGTCTCGAATCGGCAAATTAAGCAAATCTTGGAGAAAACGGTTTCTAAAAACCATAAAGATTGGTCACACAAATTGATCGATGCACTATGGGCTTTCCATACTGCATACAAGATCGATCTTGGTATGTCTCCATACCGGCTTGTTTATGGGAAAGCTTGCCACCTCCCAGTTGAGATTGAGCACAAGGCATTTTGGGCGATCAAGGAGTTGAATTTATCAATGGAAGATGCGGGCAGCAATCGAAAGCTGCAATTAAACGAACTAGAAGAGCTGCGGGATGAGGCTTATGATAATGCTGTCATTGTTAAAAACCGAACTAAGGTGTTCCATGACAAACACCTTATGCGCAAAACGTTTAAATCTGATCAACAGGTTTTGCTTTATGACACTCGGTTACACTTCCACCCCGGCAAGCTCAAATCTAGGTGGAAAGGGCCATTTTTAGTCCGCACGGTGCGGTAGATCTTGAAAATCCGGAGTACGGTACTTTGTTTAAAGTAAACGGACATCGATTGAAACCGTTCCTCACCGCGGACCCATCGGAGGAGCTCCTGTTTTTGCAGGAGCCGGTTTACACCGATTGATTCTCCTCCATTTTACCCCCAACTTTTCGATCATCTAGCCAAGACCTTGATTCAAACAAGTTTGGGGGTATGTACCTTTTATAAATATATAAATTCAAAATAACATTAAAAAAACAACATAAAAAAATAAATAAATAAACAGGGAAGTGCCACCATTTTGACCCTCTTGGTGTAGCGTGATAGTGTGGACACTGTCAAGTTTATGTTTGGGGGTATGCTCGGTAAGCTTTCTTCCTTCGCATTCATATGTACATTTTTGCATTTGCATATTTATTTTAAAACCCATAAAAATTGAAAATTTTCAAAAATTATAAAAATTGAAACATTCAACTTTGGCCATAACTGACTTGAGTTTGACAAAAAGGTTAACTAGCTAGGAACAACTAGATCTTAGACTTAGTAAATTAAAAACCCTAAAAATAACATTTCTTAAAATTTAATGGTAGAAAGTATATGTCTTTGTAGTTTATTTAGAAATAGGCAAATTTCGAGTTCATTTCTTGGGCTAAGTCAAAATAAGGAGAGAGAATTGATATCTCTATTAAAGTATAAGTTTGAAAAATAATTCCTAAGCTTAAGTCTAAATTCTGAAAATATATACCCTACAAATTGCACAAACACGAACCTTGAAACTTGGAATAGTAGGAGAGACCTTGAAATGCTCTTGTCTAAAGTCCTTAGTACGAAGAAAAATACAAAAATGCAAGTGTGAATAAAGAAAAAAATGAACACTGGTTTTTGTAATTACTTAAGGTTGCAAAAATAGAAAAAAATATTTAGCGACGGTGCTTCATCACCTAGTGCCTTAGACCAACTGGTTTGGGAGTCACTGCTAAAGCCTTAAGTGTTACAAGACTAGGAATTACGCTTTACTGTGCAAACACATTTTGTAATCGGTTGTTGGTACCTCAAGAAGTATTAACGGTCGCATGAAGAATGTGTGAGCAATTTAATCTAAAAATTCACCAATTAAGAAGTGCTTTGGACGACGGACAAGAGTATGATAGCTTGATTTGAATTTCCAAGTGTAGGGGTGATATATACACACACGTAGGGATATGTGATTGGGGTTTAGATAAGAGATAGGAATAAAGAATAAGACTTATATCTTTAATAGAGATGATAAAAATTCCTAAGTTGAGATAGAACCCTAGAAGGAAAACTTAAGAGATGCCAAAAGCTAAGTAAATTCACAAGAATATATA
This sequence comes from Agapanthus africanus, assembly GCA_030015575.1. Classification (NCBI taxonomy): domain Eukaryota; kingdom Viridiplantae; phylum Streptophyta; class Magnoliopsida; order Asparagales; family Amaryllidaceae; genus Agapanthus; species Agapanthus africanus. The sequence goes on along the minus strand of CM057337.1, from coordinate 216,565,379 downwards.
TAATCTTAAGTTAAATAATAAGGAAGCGTGAAAAATATGGGTGGATAATTTCTAAGTCGAAGATAATAGAGTTCTTGTTAGAAAACCTAATTAGAGAATAAAAGTTAATAGGCCGAATTGATAGGATTTTGTGGGTAGTATCCGCTGAAAACCCTCAGGAGACAACACTCCTTCTACTAGGGACACCTAGAGGTTTAACGGCTTGTTGCACGAGCTCAGTGCAATCGTGTTTCTCTGCGAAAGTGAGGCTAGATCTTTTTTTCGAGAATAAAACTAGGTTTGCTCAAGGACGAGCAAAAGATAAGTTTGGGGGTATTTCTTCATATCATGACTTTGCATTATTATATTCCCCATTCTTAGTCATTTTACAAATAAACAGGTGCTTTTGACCCATGTCTGCTACATAGTTGTAGGAGACAGGTTCTCGGAACAAAAACAGTGAAAACGATGAAAAGACAATACAAAAGTGAGACTACGACCAACAAATGGAAAGATCTTGATCATGCCTACAATTTGAAGACTAAATGAAGATCAATAGACAATTTCACAAGGAACAAAGGTAGCGCAAGGTTCAAGACTTCGTCACGAAGCAACGGTAAAAGTCCACTACAGTTATTCACTGTGGAGATCTGGAAGAGAACTAAAAGATATTCTGAAGAACCAACTGAAGAAACAAAAAGAGAAAGTCAACAAGACAGAAGACCAGAAAACCGAGCCCATAAGCCCTCCACTTGGCCGCGGAACCGCGGCCAAATCTGGCCTATGGCCGCAGTTCCGCGGCCGTGTATTACCCGTGTCGAAAAAAAATTCCATAGAGCTGGCGGCGCGTTGACTAGTCTTCCTAGGGGTATATTTGTAAAAGCACATGTGCGTCGATTGTAACCCTAGGGTTTTCTATACTCTATAAATAGAAGCCCTAAAACTTGTATTTGGTTATGCCTCTTTTCATTGAATAAAATTCAGAATTCCTTCAAGTTTTGAGAGCATCAATTTTGTAAGTTTTTCTTTTATTTGCCCTAGTTCTTAGTTTTTATTTCTGCCCTAGTTTAATTTATTCTCTGCTCTAGTTTAATTTAGATTAGAACTTTTTATTAATCTGCAGTAGTTAGATAATTAATCTCTTAAATCAAAAACTCATAAAAATCATGTTTTTCATAGATCCCCTAATGAGCGAGTAGTTCCTCGCTTGTTAGGGTTAGGAACAGGGAAGGTTTGAGAGATGCAAATCTCTCACCCCTTTTCTTGCCCATAAATATTAATAATTAGGACTCCATGCATACATACACATACCGCTCCCTACGGCACCCTACCCACGAGGTAACGGTGATTCCGTAGTATAAAAGACCGGTTGTGCACGTTTTCCATGGAGGTTAGGGTAAGAATTAAGAAAGGACGGACAAGGACCTAGAGGAAGAAACATCGTTTCTTCCCGATCGTCCTAATCCCCTTTATTAATAATTACTATAACACCTAAAGAGATCTAATTTAGGGCATTGAAAGCGGTGGGAAATCTTTAACTTTCCAAACTTAACCTAAACCTAACCCTAGCAAGATTTCTAAATCCTAGTCTAAATCAACTTTGTTTTTAGTGATAAAGATCCAAACACCATTTATAATTAACTCGTTAGAACAATTAGGAAATACACAACACCCCTGTGGACCGACCCGTATTCACCGGCTAGCTATCAAGCGACGTCGTTCTTGATTGCAGTAAAAATATTTTTTGATCTAAAAATTTCTACAAATCATCAGCCCTTATATCCATCTCATCATATAACTCTGAACGGTATCCTCCGGATATCCGCCTAGTTTCCATATAATCATCGGTAGCCAGTGGTTCCCTGCTAGGCTCATCATCTACTTCACGATCTTCTTGCTTCGAGGTACCTTACCGGGCCCATCCTGTACCTGCAAACGGTTCCTCCTCACTTCTCGAGTCGGGTATGCTCATAGCTCAGAACCGAGAAAACTTATGATGGACACGAAATATCATATCAATGGAAAACCATCTTTTTAAATATTTCAAGTTTCAAAATGCACTTTGTGGTTTTCCAAATCCACGAAACAGAAATCTCATGAAACATCATATGAGAATATATCACTATAGCAATGTATGTATGATGCTAACATGATGCGTACTAGTACAAGGAACAATGTCTAACTGTCAATAATGAATATGGTATAGTATATTTATTCATGGCAATTTCTATAGTGTGCATGACATGGTAATTACCAACGGTGTGTGGGGGCATATGAATCAGTGCTCGTGCAACATGAACCGTTAGTAATGGTGTAGTGTCCTATTAGCAATATGTTAATGTACAACAGGTAATTGGATGCACAGTATGATACGCATATACAAATCACAACATATACGCATATAGCACAAAGTATTATCGCTCGAATCTAGCAATCGACACTAAACGTCATACAGGCGATTTCCCCGTAGATGTTAAATCTACTCACCGGAAAATCTCGAGCTAAGTGAATTCGATCACCTCTTTCGCATTCCTAGCTGCGTCCAAAGCCCCCGCAAGTGATCCTAGCATCACACAAAACCATACCGCGTGAAATTAGTAAACTTCTCGATAACACACAGACACAAACGCCAAACCAACGAATCGACTCCCACAAGCTACGTGTGTTAGCTTAGCGGGCTAAATATGTGCAGCGACATCATAGACCACTCCTATGGCTGTTAACTACACGAAACACCTAAACGAAAGTCGAATAAGTCCGCATCGCACATTATCAAAATGCTCAAATTATAGCAAAACGGTCCCAGATTTTCCTACACAAGAAATTAGATAAAGTTGCACATGCCATAAGCCTACACATAGCCCCAGAGAACCCACGACCAAGAATCAAACCCTAGCTCCCTACTCTGGCCGCAAATTGCGGCCAGAAAGAATAAATTTGTGGCCTCGAAAAGAAGGGGAGGGCTTAGGTTTTGGGGGTAGGTTCTAGGACTCTAGACTATCACTCTGTTATGGCAACTTCTTAAAAGAATATATGGGTCGATAGCAGATTAAAAACAGAACCCTATGTCTTAACAAAATACGATATTAACACTAATATAAAACATTAAGGTATATTAGTGAAACTAGTTAACACAAGAGCTTCCCCTAAACCTTAATTAAGGGTTTAAGATCATTACCTCACCAAAACTTGGATGAAACCCTAGCCATGAAAGCTCCAAGACTTCTCAAGAGGGTTTAAACATGATTAGTTGAGGGTTTAGTGAGGTTTGATGTTGGTTTAGGCTCAAGTGTGAGGTGGTGTCGGGACCCGGTTCTTGTTCACGGAACAAAGTGCTACACCAATTGTCGTGCCAAGGGGGTGGGGGCCACCTCTTGAATCCATGAGGGCCGCCTCTTGAGTCCGTGGGACCCACTATAGAACAATGGGGAATCTTCGGAACGCATTCCGAAAGTGGACCGAACTGCATTATAAATGTAATGACACCACCCTCAATTACAGAGGCGCCTTTTAAGTGATTCAGCACTACAGGAGCTTGAGAACTCCGTAGTTAAGCGTGTTCAGGCCAGGGAAGTCCTGGGATGGGTGACCTCCTGGGAAGTGGCCTATGGTCGGGTCCGGTTTGATCTAAAGAACAAAACCGTGGAGTTTCGGCCAGAGCGGACAATACTATCTGTACTAGGGCGTGGGGCGTTACAGGTGGGGAAATTTCAAGAGACGAAAGATTTTGTGGAAGAAGAAGAAGTCGAGAATGAGAGGAAGAGAGTATGAGAGAATGAGATAAGAGAAGGCTCTTAAGAGCCATGCTCACTCTCTCCGTTAAATGCTCCCCATTCTCTCCCATGTCTCCCCCATGCCTTCATATTTATTCTTTTCCTTTTCCTTTAAAAATAAAATCTTTGTTACTTAATATATATATATATATATATATATATATATATATATATATATATGGTTAAAGTGCCATGGCTAGCAAAGCATGATTAACACCTTCATAATGCTAGATTAGCATGCACATGTAAGTGCATAACAACAACAAGTACATAAATAATTAAATAAAATATTAATTAATTGTAATAAAATATGTGAAAATAATTATTAGTTAAATTTATTACAAACCCGTATTATATCGCTTACTCAACTTTAATCGCGTTTTTAAGGTGTTACATCTAGATCCCCAGAATGTAGGAGGCATCACCCAGGTCCTTCATGGAGAACTTTTGTGACAAGAATCTTTTGACTGATTGTAGCATAAGAATGTCATTTTCTATCAGGAGAATGTCATCTACGTACAAGACGAGGAATACCACATTTCTCGCTACAATTTTACTATAAATGCATGATTCATCTGGATTTTTGATAAAGTCGAATTTCTTGACCGTCTCATCAAAACAGATGTTCCAACTCCACGATGCCTGTTTTAATCCATAAATGGACTTAAGCAACTTGCACACTCTTCCGCTGCTCCCGCTCTCTATGAAACCCTCTGGCTGATCCATATAGACATACTCTTCCAAATTTCCATTCAGAAAAGCGGTCTTTATGTCCATCTGCCAAATTTCATAATCGTGGAAGGCAGCAATGGCAAGAAGGATCCGAATGGATTTGAGCATAGCCACTGGAGAAAAGGTTTCATCATAGTCCAAACCAGGTCTTTGATGAAAACCTTTTGCAACAAGTCTAGCTTTATAGGTTTCAACCTGTCCATCTACACCAATTTTCTTTCTGATGATCCATTTGCAGCCTACGGCTTTTACCCTTTCTGGAGCAATGTCCAAAGTCCATACATTGTTGGTGTACATAGACTCCATTTCGGTCCGTATTGCATCCAGCCATTTTACTGAGTCTCTGCTCTGAATGGCTTGCTGGAAGCTAGTTGGCTCATCATCGTCGATGATGCAATCCTCTCGATCCCCGTCTATGAGAAAACCTTAGTATCTCTCAGGCGGACGAGAATGCCTACTAGTCCTGCGGAATGGCGCAGGGATGTCCGGTTATTTAGAAACTTCTGGTTCCACCATGCATTCAGTAATAGCTTGCAGTTCAGGAATTTCTTCCAGTTCTATTACGCTCCCACTTATTTCTTTTTTAAGAAATTGAGTTTCCAAAAAGTGGCATGCCGAGAAACAAAGACCTTTTGTTCCTCCATGTAATAGAAAAGATACCCCCTGGAGTTCTTTGTGTATCCCACAAACTTATACAGTACTGAGCGTGTCTCAAGCTTGTCCGCATGCTGCTTTTTTACAAAAGCTAGACATCCCCATATATTTAGATACTTAAGATAGGGTTTCTTCCCACTCCACATCTGATATGGTGTGGTAGGCACTGACTTAGTAGGAACCATGTTTAAAAGATATGCAGCAGATTCTAGTGCATAACCCCAGAAGGATCACGGTAACTCAGCATTACTCATCATGGAACGTACCATATCCAATAAGGTTCTTTTCCGCCTTTCCGATACACCGTTATGTTGAGATGTGTATGGAGGCGTAAGCTGAGATAGAATTCCATTCTCTTTTAAGTAATCCAGGAACTCGGTACTTAAGTATTCACCACCTTGATCAGATCTAAGTGTCTTGATATTTTTGCCTGTTTGTTTTTCCACTTCATTCTTTTATTCTCGGAATTTCTCAAAAGCCTCAGATTTATGTTTCATCAAGAATACATGTCCATACCTTGAGAAATCATCCATAAAAGTAATGAAATAGAAATAACTATTTCTTGCATGTGTAGACATTGGACCACACACGTCGCTGTGTATGAGTCCCAATAGCTCTCTTTCTCTTACCCTGTGTCCAGTGAACGGAGTCTTTGTCATCTCTCCTTTGAGACATGATTGACAAGTTGCATAAGACTGATATTCAAACGGATCCAAATATCCCTCTTTATGTAACTTCGTAAACCGTATTTCATTGATGTGACCTAGTCTACAATGCCATAATAAAACCAGATTTAATTCTGGAGACTTTCTTTTAAGTGTGTTCTGGACGTTGAAAACCTGAGCTTGATTTAATACGTATATACCGTTATCTAGTGTACCTGACCCAATCAAATATTGATTAAGGTGGATGTGGAAAACATCGCTTACAAATGTAAAATTATAACCTTCTTTAGATAGTAAAGATACAGAGATGATATTACATGCTAAACTAGGTACACACAAACAGTTACGCAAAATCAAAATCTGCTTACTTGTCAATCCTGTAAGACGATGTCACGCACCCCACGTGTCCGCGGTGAGGCGGAATTAGCAAAAAATGATTTTTACGAGCTTCGCAACATCGACTCAAACTAAGGATCAAACACAAACCATAGCTATCAAACTACTTGAGGTTTAACTACTCGGATTCGAAGTTATACCTCACGTTACAATTCCTTCGGGTCTTCATCGCTGTCCTCCACACCTCGTAGGCTCTATGAAACATGGGCACCTCAACGGCCTTTTGGAGTCAAAGACGATCCACCTGAGAGTCTATAGTCCGATCTCCTATCTCGAATCTGAGATAACTACGGCTTCTAGTATGCTAATCTAGAAGTTCTAGAGGGTGTAGAGTATTTAGATGGATTACTTAGTCACTTTAAACCCTAAGATTCTCAACACATGAGAGCTTTTAGGGTTTGAGGAAGAAGATGAAGACTTGAGGAGAGAGAAGTGTTTTGTGATAATGAAATGAATAATTCTCATGCTAGAATAATATGAACCATTATAATATCTCTCTTGATAATATCAAGATAATATCTAGCATGCTTCATTTAATTCTAAGTGTGAATCACCTCATAAGTAATTAAGCATTTAATGTAAACATACACCTCATCCTCCACGTCATTTAGTTTAAATCCTAAAAGGAAATAAACACAAATGAGTCAACTTCTTCTAGAAGCTTCTCGAGAAATTACGAGACTACCCCTCCCATCCGTATTTTCGAAAAACACAGATAATCTTTGACTGAATAAATCCATCTGTATAATACTAGAATCTGGCTTAAACCAAAGCCCGCTAGTATTATCTGCCTGATCATAGTATGTGCACAAGAGTACGTAGGTGATCGCGTCCCTGCCGTAAAACCATACGGCCTCTACACCTTTTGCCTGGTGCAGGGAAACTCTCTGTATGAGACTCTAAAGACTCGACACTACGCTGGCAGTGGGTTTAACCACAGGCCGCAAGCGGTACTAGCTGTACGTAACGGTCCCCAGGTAGATGTCGATAAGAAGGACGATGAGGAAACCCATCCGAACTCCTACTGAGCCTGATGTGACATTCTCTGTACAGTCCGGTCTATTCGTCTAGGACTATCGCATATCGGGCCTAGGGGGGCGGTAAACGTCAGACCCCTAATAGCGGTATAAGTCGTGTCGGAGTGTAGCCTATTACACCTTGAGAAACTACTGGAACCTACCAGTAAATCTCGCTTGTCCTGGCCAGGGACTTTGCGTAATGGCTCTCCATACACAGCGCGATATCAACCCCCAATACCGGGAGAGACGAATCCTGTCTAACCGCCACTGCCTCCAAGTGCTTCGGGACTGCACCCAACTACTAGCTGTTTGCACGACTCCTTTGAGCCGTGGTAGGATAGTAATCTAAGAACAGTGGGAACACACCCGAGGCGAAGTAGTAGTGTTAAGTCGACGGATTAAGCTGTACTCATGTCATCTGGGAACTGCTATCTGACGATGGGTATAATAACAACCTGCAGTTCCCGGCGAGTCCTGTCCGGTGTACCCGTAACCTATTGAGCACCTGCATACTATCTCCAGTACGATGTACTGATGGCTGTAGGATAGACCATCTCCCCATGCTGGGATGAGAAGCGTATACACCAGTCTACTCCAGAGTATCGATTCCCCGTCTCGATAATCCTACGACCAGGGACCTGTATAGAATGTGCTTATAGACAACCCAGCCCCCACTAGTGTGACTGCCATCACAAGTCTGGTAATCAAGAAAAGATCTTAAGAGCTCTACTAATATGTATAAGCGATATGTTAAAAGAAACACATGCACATATTAAAGTAGAAACAAACCAAGTAGCATACTACCATTTTTAGCAAGACTGTTAACACAACTGTGAATATCCCAAGCTTCCATTAAGTAATATACAAACTAGTATGATACAGTAATGGCCTCTAGGGCATAAACACTAACAATCTCCCACTTGCACTAGGGCCATGTACTGGCATATCGCAGACCTATCATCTCGAATAGCCTCTCGAACTGCGTGTGAGGAATGGCCTTAGTGAATGGATCAGCAGTGTTATTCTCTGTATCTACTCTCTTCACCTCGATCTTCCGGCGATCTACGATCTCCCTAATCAGGTGATACCGCCTTAAAATGTGTCGGGACTTCTGATGGGACCTGGGTTCCTTCGCTACAGCTATAGCGCCGTTATTGTCGCAATACAGAGGTATTGGATCAACACTGCTAGGAACCACCTGAAGTTCTGTGTGGAACTTCTTCATCCAGACAGCTTCTTTTGCGGCATCGCAAGCAGCTATGTACTCCGCTTCCAACGTTGAGTCAGCAACGGTGTCTTGCTTGGAACTCTTCCAACAGACCGCCTCTCCATTGAGGGTAAAGACATAACCCGACATGAACTTGGAGTCATCCTTGTCACTCTGGAAGCTGGAGTCAGCAAAGGCCTCGATCTGGAGGTCATTTCCGCCATACACCAAGAACATCTCCTTAGTCCATCTCAGGTACTTGAGAATGTTCTTTACTGCTATCCAGTGATTCTCCTCTGGGTTTGCCTGATACCGGCTTACAACGCTCAATGCGTATGCTACATCTGGTCTGGTGCATAACATCGCATATATTATAGAGCCTACCGTAGAAGCGTAGGGTATAATCGACATGCGAGCCCTTTCCAAATCAGTCTTTGGAGACATCTCTTTGGAGAGGGTGATTCCATGACAAGCCGGTAGGTCACCGCGCTTAGAATCTTCCATACCGAATCTTTCCAATATGGTGTTTATGTACCTGGACTGCGAATGTCCCAACATCTTCTTTGATCTATCACGATAGATCTGGATCCCCAGAATGTAAGTGGCAATACCCAGGTCCTTCATGGAGAACTTCTGTGACAAGAATCCTTTGACTGACTGTAGCATAGGAATATCATTTCCTATTAGGAGAATGTCATCCACGTACAAGACGAGGAATACTACAGCTCTCCCTACAATCTTACTGTATATGCATGGTTCATCTGGATTCTTGATAAAGTCGAATTCTTTAACAATATCATCAAAATAGATGTTCCAACTCCGCGATGCCTGCTTTAGTCCATAAATGGACTTAAGCAACTTGCACACTTTACCGCGGCTCTCACTCTGAATGAATCCCTCTGGCTGATCCATATAGATGCACTCTTCCAAATTACCATTTAGAAAAGCCGTCTTTACGTCCATCTGGTAGATCTCATAATCGTGGAACGCAGCAATGGCAAGAAGGACCCGAATGGATTTGAGCATAGCCACTGGAGAAAAGGTTTCGTCATAGTCCAAACCAGGTCTTTGACGAAAGCCCTTTGCAACAAGTCTAGCCTTATAGGTTTCAACCTGTCCATCTACACCAATCTTCTTTCTGAAGATCCATTTGCATCCTATGGGTTTTACTCCATCTGGAGCAATGTCCAAAGTCCATACTTTGTTAGTGTACATAGACTCCATTTCAGTCCGCATTACATCTAGCCATTTTATTGCGTCGCCGCTCTGAATGGCTTGCTGGAAGCTAGTAGGGTCATCATTGTCAATGATGCAATCTTCTCTATCCCCGTCTATGAGAAAACCGTAGTATCTCTCGGGCGGATGAGACTGCCTACTATTTCTGCGGATAGGCGCCGGGATGTCCCTTTCTTCTGAAACTTCTGGTTCTACCATACTTTCTGTAACAGCTTGTGGTTCTGGAATTTCTTCCAGTTCTATTGCGCTCCCACTCTTCTGATTTTCTAAAAATTCAGCTTCCAAGAAGTAGGTATGACGAGAAACAAAAACATTTTGTTCCTCTGCGTAATAGAAACAATACCCCTTGGAGTTTTTTGGATATCCCACAAACTTACACTGTACTGAGCATGCCTCGAGCTTGTCCGCATGCTGCTTTTTAACAAAAGCTGGACATCCCCATGTCTTCAGGTACTGAAAATAGGGTTTCTTCCCACTTCACATCTGATATGGCGTGGTAGGCACAGTCTTGGTTGGAACCTTATTCAAAAGATATGCAGCTGATTCTAGTGCATAACCCTAGAAAGATCGCGGTAACTCAGCCTTACTCATCATGGAACGAACCATATCCAATAGGGTTCGATTCCGCCTTTCGGATACACCATTGTGTTGTGGTGTGTATGGAGGAGTAAGCTGAGAGAGAATTCCATTCTCTTTTAAGTAACCCAGGAATTCAGCACTTAAGTATTCACCACCTCGATCAGATCTCAGTGTCTTGATACTTTTGCCTGTTTGGTTTTCCACTTCATTCTTGTATTCCCGGAATTTCTCGAAGGCCTTGGATTTATGCTTCATCAAGAAGATATGTCCATACCTAGAGAAATCATCCGTAAAAGTATTGAAGTGGGAATAACCATCTCGCGCATGTGTAGACATTGGACCACACACATCGCTGTATATGAGTCCCAAGAGCTCGCTCGCTCTTACTCCGTGTCCAGTAAACGAAGTCTTTGTCATCTTTCCTATGAGACAAGATTCACAAGTTGCATAAGATTGATATTCGAACGGATTCAAATATCTTTCTCTATATAACTTAGTCAACCGTGTTTCATTGATGTGACCTAATCTACAATGCCATAAGAAAGCCTGATTTATTTCCGGAGACATTCTTTTAAGTGTGTTCTGGACATTGAAAACCTGAGCTTGATTCAATACGTATATACCGTCATCTGATGTACCGGACCCAATCAGAACTTGATTTAGGTGGATGTGAACCACATCGCTCACGAATGTAAAATCATATGCCTCTCTCGAAAGTGAGGACACTGATATGATATTACAAGTCAAACTAGGTATATATAAACAGTTATGTAGAATCAATATCTGCCCACTTGTCAAACCTAGGCGATATTCTCCCACGGATTCAGCGTCCTCGCTCATTCCGTTCGCAACTCTGAGAGACAAATCGCCTACCCTAATAACTCTACGGTTTCTCAAAGCATGTAATGAATTACAGATATGAGATCCTGCTCTGGTATCTAGTACTCAGGAAGTAGAGTTAATTGACAAATAGTTCTCAATTATAAACACACTCGAGGCCGAAGCCACAACATGCTTCGAATCCTGGCTACTGGCTTCTAAAGCCCGGCAATCCTTCTGCCAATGCCCGTTCCCATAACAATAAGAACATCCTTCCTTACCTACACCAAGTCCCGAAACTTTTTCTCTTCCCTTTCCTTCTACTTCACTGAAACCGTATATCGGCTTTGTGGAGGTTTTTCTCTTTTCACCCTTTGCTTTCGCCCTGGATGCAGAAGAAGAAGGTCGCCCTTTAAGCAGAGCGGGTGTCTCCCTGGTTTCTTTCAGGGTGTAAGTAGAGGGTAGGGACTGTGGAAATAAGTCAGCATATGACATGTTTCCCAACGTGGTCTCTAGGTCTGTAGGCTCATCAATATAGCTAGTCATCGTAAGGACGTTGTCCCTTACAGATGACCCGACAGCCAACCTCGCTTGAAGCAATTCGTTTGAGGTCTCATATCTTGCAATACGAGATTGCTCTCCTTATAAATTTTTGTTATGGTGGAAGATGAAAACCGAGTCCATCTTCTCGTGCTGCTTCTGGTATACACCATCTACTGAAGCCAACACGAGGCACTTGGAAATCGCACTGTCCTTTTCCCTTGTCTGATGGATATCCATATCCGCGACGGTGAAAATTGGACCTGGGATGGCGGGGGCTTGAGTAGTAATAGGGTCTATCTTGTCATAGGCAATGGACATCTGGACAGACCTTTGCCAGTCATAAAAGTCAGATTCAGTCAACTTGTTATCTAGATGTAACCTAGTCATGGTCACATGGTCGCTGCAGTTGAGATAGAGAAGAAAAAACTTTAGCATGATGCTCTTGCAAGTTTAGATTGGTTTTTAGTTTATCTAAACTGGATGTCTCCTACTGTTTCTCGAATCCTTCCTCAAACCATAAAAGAAGAATTAGTCAGCACTGATCTCACCATACAATACTTGCTTAACCGTTCAGCCAGGCTAGTGTCGGTACTTCGAGGGAGGTTTTACGACGCTTTCGCGAAGTTCCTTAATTAAATAACCTCTTTTCTCTGGAGGCGTATCCCCGCTGACACTGTTCTAGACACCTACTTGGTTTATATCATTGATCGTTAAGTGACGAATCTCCTGATGAGTAGCATATACTCACAGTAGGATCGGGATCCAAATATCATCGTGTGATAATGCTGAAGGAATCCTACCAACATTATCAAACTCTAAATGGTATGCAACACTAGCAAGTTTCAGTTTCTTTAGAAACTCCCGATGTGGATTTTTGCCCCATGCTCTTATGAACTTGACGAAGGCCAACAAATCATAAGTCACATGTCAGGTTCTACCCATCATTATCTTGTTAATTTGAACCCACCCGTACATACCCCTGACGTTGGCCAAATGGCAGTACGACTGTCCCAAACCAACTCATCTATCTATGCAACATATGAATACCCCAGCAGCTACCAAACACTATGCCTTGATGAAGGCCAACAAACATAGCTTGAATACTAGTGACCATCCATATGAAATGACGGAGGGCTACGACTGGTTTTGGCGAAACCGTGAACGTAGTGAACTTGATATAATCGAAGGAACCTGATAGCTTTTTTTTAAAAGGAGTGGTTAAAACTCCGCAATTAAAAGTTCTGCTCTTTTAAAATAACCGAGTGGTTTCTTTTAAATTTGTTCCAACAATTCAACTTTGGTTTATTTTCTTTGCATTAATATATTGCGTCCCATAATTTATCCTATCATTTCAGAAAACAACGAAAATACAACGTTCGCTTATGCCATCCGCATTCGCCACTGGGTCCCGTCATTCACCCGTTAGGTTACTTAACTAACGACAGAATGGGGGCTGGGCTAGCGCGGATGCAAGACATAAGCAACGCCTACTATATATCATATATAGATATTGTACATTCGCTAGACGCAATAATAGGCATTCCAGATCACATATGAACATATTGGATATACTAGTAATCCGCGTTTCGTTTGAGCCTGCAACAAAAGACGGATTACACGGTCGTGATGAATAGACAAACCCCACCCTAGACCCCTATGGGTGCGGCAAACTACCCGCCTAGTACCAGAAGTGAAACAGTCTCCCTCAACGACGTGAGTAGGCCATTAAACACTTTAAAGTATCCGGTAGTTTGTGCACCCCATCTTGGGTCTATCCTAGGAGCAAAAAACAGTAATTGAAATAATACAACGGTGGCTATAAGCTCAACCCAGATGTGGCCCGCAAAAGAATATTACAACATATTACAATTTACATTTGAATGAAAGAATGAAAAACCCCCATCTCACATCTCCGGCTATTCATCCACGATAATCCAACATGTTTATATACACAAACCAACATGTCCATTACAGAAATGTGCAACCCCCAACTAACCGACATACTGGCAATTAGCGGAGGTTTACGAACACATATAAACATCACCAAGCTTATAAAGTAACAACGACATTAGAATCCCGCACGCAATTAGCAAACACATCCAATTTTCCAAAACCCGAAAATCCAGTGAGCTAAATTTTAAAAGATGAGATTTTTGAGTCAATCCGGGAGTCGAAACGAACTCGAAACCCGCCCGAATCTTCATGGAGGCAAAGATACATGATAATACATCGAGTGGGGGGCCTCAGGGGGGTTCCTACCCCTGGGGGCCACCATGAGGTGGCCCCTAAAGGAGGATAGACCTGAGCGACCAGTTGCTGGTCTCTCAGGTCAGCAGCCCCTAAGGCCACCAATTGGTGGTCATGGGGGGTGTTCCCGGCCGTTGGTCCCCTCCGGGTATCCCCGGGGTACGCACGCCACACCCCGCGGGCTCATGGTTGATACCACTGTAAGTCGATATCACGCACCCCACGTTTCCGCAGGGAGGAGGAATTAGCAAAAATTGATTTTTACGAGCTTCGCAACATCGACTCAAACCAAGGATCGAACACAAACCGTAGCTAGCAAACTACTTGAGGTTTAACTACTCGGATTCGAAGTTATACCTCACGTTACAAGTCCTTCGGGTCTTCATCGCTGTCCTCCACACCTTGTAGGCTCTATGGAACATGGGCACATCAACGGCCTCCTCGAGTCAAAGACGATCCACCCGAGAGTCTATAGTCCGAGCTCCTATCACGAATCTGAGATAACTACGGCTTCTAGTTTGCTAATATAGAAGTCCTAGAGGGTTTAGAGTATTTAGATGGATTACTTAGTCACTTTAAACCCTAAGATTCTCAACACATGAAAGCTTTAGGGTTTGAGGAAGAAGATGAAGACTTGAGGAGAGATAAGTATTTTGTGATAATGAAATGAATAATTCTCATGCTAGAATAATATGAAGCATAATAATATCTCTCTTGATAATATTAAGATAATATTGTAGGGTTACTAGGCACTGTCCCAAGGTTCTACAAGGCATCAACCATGCCAAAATCAAAATTTTCATGTGCCGAACAACCCTAACCAAGATCTTAGACTAGAGATTAGGCGAAACAAAGCAAGTAAACAACTTTACTTCTAAGAGTTATGGATTACAACCTTTGTAGTTCGTTCCTTCAATTTTAAAGCACCGTGTTGAGGTCCCTTCGCTGTGATCATCGAGTAACCGGACTCAAGAGAGGCTCCATGAAGAGAAAGATGCAAGCTTGCTTCCGTTCTTCGATAACTAAGATGATCTACCTTGAAGAAACTCAAACCCAACCTCTTGCTTTGCTAATCAAGTATTAGCAAAGCAAACACCCTAATCTAAGCGGCTAGAATAGATGAGGATGATGAAGTAGGAATTTAGCTCTTATTTGTTTTCGATTTCTCACTCATTATCATCACTTCACAAAAAGCTAGAAAGCTTTTTCATGCAAGAAGAAGGAAGAAGAAGAAACCAATCTCTTTTGTGATGAATAATGAAAAACTAGTGTGATGTTAGAAATGCAACCATGGGTTAAGTATGAAGACTTAACCCATGTAGAGAATTAACTATGGTTAAAGGGTTGGGTTGGATTAAAGAAATATCTTTGCAAAATATCACAAAATATCAAGGTCAGAGTGAAAGCTTCAAGAAGCTTCTTGAAAGCTTCATGAAAGCTTAACCCTAATCCAAACCCTAACCATATTTAAACTCCACAAATCATGTTGCATTTATAATCCTAACTTGTTACAATATTATATATCACATATACAATATTTATTGTAACAAAATAAAATAATACAATTAACATATATCACATATATATCAATGTATTACCCGAGTGAGAAAAAGAATCTTTAAGTGAGCTTATACTGGTTAATGTAATTAATATATCAAATATATAATTATACATTAAATTATCGAATCAACACTTGATCCTATAATCCGGCTATTTCACAAATAACCGACTAATATAATCTGTATCAGTTCATCGAATCAACACTTGATCCGATGACCCGGCTATATCACATATACCCGGTCGATATCACATATCACGAGAATCTAATACGGTATCACATACACGTATTGTTCTCGGTCCCGCACATATCACATATGTGCTCCTACTCCGTTTTGCCTGAGCCAGGAAACCTCTGTGTAGGACTCTAAAGAATCGTCAATACGCCGGCAGTAGATGATGATCATATCAAACACCCACAAGCTGCAAGCGGTCAGCTAAACGTAACAGCCACCCAGGTATTGAGCGATCAGAAGATCAACAAGCAAGCCTGTACATTCTCCTGCAAATCCAATCAGTAACACTCCCGTACAGTCCGGTCTCTTCGTCTGATATGTCGCATATCTCGCCTAGGGGTGGTAAGCGTCAGACCCCAGTAGCTTGATAAGTCGTGTCGATATGAGGTCCATAACAGTTCGAGAAACTACTGATAACACTTACCAGAAAATCTCAGCAACCCTGCCCAGGGATTTCCAGTTATAGCCAATCGAACACAGCGCAATATCAACTCCCTATACCGGGAGAGACGAAACCCCTCCTATCGCTCATTGCCTCCATGTGATTCGGGACTGTACCCAAAAGCCTCCTTTTTGCACGCCCTCTTGGACGTGGTATGATGGAAATCAAAGCACAGTGGGAATCACACAAGACTCTATGACGATCTCGGGTCTACAGACTAATCTGTAGCAGTGTCACCAGAGAACTGCCATCTGACGTGAGGTATAATACCATCTAGGAGTTCTCGGCGAGTCCTTCCAGTATACCCAGTCTCCACTGAGCACCCGTATACCTTCTCTGATGTCAAACACCAATGGATATGGGATCATCCATCGCCCATCATATAGGTCAAGAAGCGCATATGCTAGTCTATTCTGGTATATCGATGCCCTTTCTCGATTCACCTACGACTAGGAACATTTGAAGGATGTACTTGGCGACTACACTGTCCCCACTAGTATGATCCGCATCATAGTCCTGGTAGTCATGTACTCATCCTAAGGGCTTTATCAACATGTAACATAGAGACAATCTGAGTACATGTTAAGATAAAGAGTAACCAGATAGCATACTATCATGTCGAGCAAGAAAGTCATACCTATATATGTCCAAGCATCCACTGCAATATACATCGTATGTACAGTAATGGCCTCTAGGGCATACATATAACTAACAATCTCCCACTTGCACTAGGGCCATTTGTTGTGGTATCGCATACCCAACAATCAGCTGTGGTTGAAGTATTTCATACTCAACCATCCCATAAAAGTCTCTACTGAGAAATAGGCCTTTGTGAGTGGATCCGCGCTGTTGTCCTCTGTGTCTACTCTCCTAACCTCGATCTCCCTTAAGATCAACCATCTCCATGATCAGGCGATACTGCTTAAGAATATGTATGGATCTCAGATGGGACGGGGGTTCCTAGGCTTAAGCCACAACTCCATTGTCACACAATGGCAGGAACGAAATTCATCTCATGAACTAGTGTACATCCAGACTATTTCTTTGGTAGCATTCTTGGTAACAATGTATCTTGCCTTTAATCGTCTAGTATGTCACGGTATCTAGCTCGGAACTCTTCCAACATACCGTCCATCCACTGAGGGTAAAGACAATACCTGCGACTAACATTCAGTCGTCCTTATCACTCTAGAACCTTTCCAGTGATTCTCCCCAGGATCGATTGATACCATCTCACTACAACTAGTGAGAATCCTAACATCCAATTACATCTATCTCATAGATCCAAAACACAGAATTTAGGAGGTATCACTTTGATCCTTATGGAGAATCCTTGTGATAAGAGGAGAATGACCGAGCGTAGCATAGAAAACTACTTCCCTATCAAGAGTATGTCATCCATGTACAATACGAGGATCATCACCATACTCCCTACTACCTTTTTGTATATATAAGGTTCATATTCCATTTTGATGAAGTCAAACTCTTTGACTACTACATACAAACAGACGTTCTAACTCCGCGATGCCTGATTTATCACATAAAACATCTTGCACATGTTTCCACTTCTCCCACTGTCTACGAAGCCCTCTGGCTGTGTACTTATAGACGCTCTCTTCCAAATCATCATTCAGAAAAGCAGTCATGACACCCCAACCGCCAGATATCGTAGTTATGGTATGTAGCAATGACAAGTAGGATCTGGATGTACTTAAGCATAGCTTTGAAAGTCTTAACTTTTCCATACACACAAAGTAATCTTCTCAAGATATACTTGCTCCTGATGGGGATTTAACCCTTCAGATAAAGCAACCAAAGTCCATACTTTGTTGGTGTATAAGGATTCCATCTCAGATCGCTAAGCATCCAGCCATTCTCACAGAGTCCCCACTCCTGATGGCCTGCTCGAAACAAGTTGGGTCATCATCTCATGATGCAATCCTCGCTCCCACTGTCATAGAGAAAACCGAAGTATCTCTCAGGTGGGTGAGGAACCCTACCAGATCGGCGGAGAGGCTGAGGTTCGTTGGAAACTATTGAATCCTTTGGTTCTACCAAATTATCAGCTGCAGTTTGTATAGCTGGAACTTTTTCCAGTTCTACCTTATGACCACTAATTTCTTCACAAGAAATTCCCTTTCACAAAGGTGGCATGCTGAGAAACAAAATATCTTTTGTTCCTCGGTTGGTAGAAGATATTCTCTTGCGAATGCTTGGGATATCCAACAAACATCCATAGAACTGACCTTGCCTCGAGCTTGTCCGGATTTTGCTTTTAGACATAGGCCGGACAACCCCAAATCTTAACATCCTTAAGAGATGGGCTCTTCCCATACCATATCACATATGGAGTGGTAGGCATCTGATTTGATTGGAACCTTATTCAATAGGTATGCAGCTTCTCAAGTGCATAACTCCCAAAAGGAAATAGGAAACACAGTAGTACTCATCATAGAGCGCACCATATCTAATAGGGTGTGATTGCTCCACCCCGATACACCGACGTGCTGTGGTGTATACGGAGGAGTAATGCTGAGAGAGAATCTCATTCTCCTTTAGAATTGTCCAGGAATCCCGTGCTCAAGTATTCTCCTCCCTGATCACATCAAAGGACATAATACTTATACCCGTTTTTGGTTCTCTACTTCTAACTCATATTCATTGAATTTCTCAAAAGGTTCAGACTTGTGTTTCAACAGGAACATATGTCCGAACCTTGAGAGATAATCAGTGAATGTAATGAAATGCAAAGAACCGGTCCTGACATGAGTAGACAGGGGACCTTATATACATCATCATGTATCAATCCCAAGGGTTCACTAACTCTTTTTCTGTTTCCAATAAACAGAGCTGTGGTCATCTTATCTTTGTGACATGACCGGCAAGTTTCATAAGATGTATATTCAAACAGATTGAAATATGCATCTAAATGTAACTTGGCTAGTCGGGCCGCATTGATATGACCTAGTCTACAATGCCACAAGAAGGATTCGTTCATTTCTGAACTTTTCCTCTTGTGTGTGTTCTGTACGTTAAGAACTGTGGTTTGATTTAGAACGTCTATGCTTTTAGATAACGTGCCTGAACCGATCAACTCTTGATATAGGAAATGTTCAAAACATTATCCAACAATACAAAAGTATATCCTTCTTTACTAAAAAAAGAGACTGATATGATGTTGTATATCAGGTTTGGTATCTAATAACATTCGTTCCGAATCAATGTATTGGTAATACAGGGTGATAACTGCCAACTTACTTGGCTGCAACACTTGCATCGTTTCCAACTCTTGAAACTTATCATGCGTTCTCAGTTCTCTACCTATCTGTAGCCCATGTAACAAATTACATTTGCGGGATCCTGATCCGGTATTTCATACCCAGGACGTAAAGGATACTGAGAAACAGTTCTTGGTAATGAACATACCCGAAGAAGATGCATCAGCATCCACTTTCTCCGTTTGGGCGGCACATGAATTCTGGTAATCCTCTATTTCCTGCTCGGTCGTATAACAATTATAAGTTGGAGCGGGACCAACGTTCCCTAGCGTAGTATAACAAGCGGGTTCGGTCAATACATTCATATTATTTATCTTGATTAAGGCATGACATAGTCGCTACCAGGAGAGAGAGAGAAGAAAACGCTCAGCGTGCGCTTTTACAAGATTAGATTGGTTATTAATATATCTAATCAGGATGGCTCCCACTGTTTTAGTCAAATCTTCCTTCAAACCCTAAAAGGAAAGACTAGCCAGGATTAATTACATGCTACAAGTTCGCCAATCTTTCAGCCAGGCTAGTGCCGGTACTTTGAGGGAGGTTCCCCATACTTTTGCACGGACCTAATTAAAGTAAACCTTACTTTCCTAAGGGCGTAACCCTGTTAACACCTTTCTAGACACCTACTTGATCGGCTAATTGTAATGTGTAAAACTCTCTAAGGAGTAACTCTTACTCGCAGCGGGTATCGGGATCCAACTATCTCATAGAAGGTATGCAATCTCATTGCAAATTTCAACACTTGAAATTCCCAATAATATTTTACCCCTAGCAGCTATATGACCTTAACATAGTCAACAAATCATAAGTGCTAGTCAAGTTCAACCCGTCATTTCCCGGTTGAATTAAACCCACCCGCACGACCCTTAACATAGTCAACAAAGTCGCATGACTACCCTAATCCAATCGCATCATATGCTTATACAGATAAGCACTAATCAGCTACCGCACACTACGCCTTAACATAGTCAACAAACGTAGCACGAATACTAACTAGTATTTATCTGAAATGACGGAAGGCTACGACAGGTTTTTAAGAAAACCTTTTGCGTAATGAACTTGATATCGTCGTAGAATCGAGTGAATTTTAAAAGGAGTGTTTTTGAGGCCTTTACTAGTTTTGCTAAAGAGGTCACTCCCGGTGAAGGGATCTCGGCTCTTTCCTCATCGAATAAGGTGCAGGATATTTCACAAATACCTCTGTGCATAGCAAGAACTATAGAAGTAATCAAAAGACAAACCGAGTTTGTAGCGTCTGCTAGTTTCACTAAAGAGGTCACTCCCGGTGAAGGGATCTTGGCTCTTTCCTTATCGAATAAGGTGCTGGATGTTCTACAAGGAACACTGCTATGCAAAGCAAGAACTAGAGCTACCAGTTTTTAAATAAGTTTCTACAACATCTTTAGGTTTCTTTTAGTTTCATTAATCTCATTAATGAAGTCCCATTTTATTATTTTTCACAAGAATCACATTTGAAACGAAATCAGCAATATAACATATATCTCATATATATAATATAAACATTCGTCTCAGGCAGTAATATGATCTCATCACAGAACTTTGCAGCAGAAGAACATATATGAAATATTGGATATACTAGTAGGTCCGTGTTTTAATATGAGCCTGTATAAAACACGGATTCCACGGTCGCGATGAATAACCATACCCACATCCCTAGACCCCTATGAGAGCGGCAAGTAAGCTTGCCAGTTCTAGAGTTAGGAGACCCGGTCTCGACTCCTCGAGATGGTCTCCCACTGGACCCTAGAACCCGGTTACTTGCGCTCCCCGCCTTGGGTCTACCTAATGCGGAAAAGTAAATAATATACAATGGTGACATCATCCTTGGCCCAAAAGTGCCCCAATAAAAGAATATTACATACAATGAATTTTACATGAATGAAAATAAAAACCCTCATCTCACATAAAACCCCCGGCTATTCAGAACACGACGATCCAATATAATATATCACAGCAACACATAACATCACATGTCATCAACGTAAGTAAATATGCGTATCCCAATTGTCGTTGATGTATAGAAACGAAACTGGCGATACATCACATATTACCCTTACGGTCGCAGAAAAAAAAGTGTAAAACTGTAACAGTTGGAATCCGCAACCTTCTTAGACATCGCATGCCTAACCAAATGAATTTCTTAGACATCGCATGCCTAACAATTATAAACCCCGCATTTTAGTCTCGGTCTCGAAAATACTTTTCAATATTAAGTCGGGCAATTCAACAAGATTCCCGACATCCTGATCGAATGCTCGTCGCAAACTTTAGTAGACGGCCGCACCCCCGGATGCCGTCGACGAAGTGCACTAAGGCGGAACACCGCTGCCGCGAGCACCCGAACGGATGCTTTTGGCAACGGGGTTCTCCTACAGTCACTTGGTCGTGGCTATGGGACATGGTTATCTATTAAGTTTACCCGGCGAGTATCCGCGTACGCTACGTGATTGCGACGGACTTTTGATCACATCAAAATCCCGTGGCAACCGATCAAATGAGACTAAACTGCTAGATTCATAACATTCAAATTAGTTATCTCATAACTACTTGTGGATTCCAAATATTGTATCACATTTCAGATAAATAGACAATGTTAAACTTTCCGATCGAATAAACAAACACCCAAGATTTCCCAAATAGCTCAACACTTGAGTGGAGTTCAAAAAACCCAGAACATGTCACAGCCCCAATGAACCAGCCATAGAAGGGTCAAACCAACGCCTCACATGTGGCAACGCTAAACTACCACAAACCCTAGGGTTCAAGTGGCAGTTTTGACGGTCAAATAATCAAGTTAAGGTTACGTTCTTCTAGAGAGTCCACAGATACGCTTGAATGATTTCCCGAAAGTTTCAAACTCATGAAGAAATCCAACACTTGAAAATTTTCCGTCAGGGGAAAAAGTGACTTATTGATATCCGTTCGAACCTTTTAACACGTTCTAAAATTACCCAGAAAAAACTTAAACGAAGTTAAACTTTCCGATCGAATCAACGAATACAAAAGATCTCCAGAAAACTCAACACTTGAGTAATATTAAAAATTCCCAGAAGCATGTAGAAATCCCTACGTATGTTACTGTGCAAAAAGTTAACCCTAATTCCTCTATACGGCCACGGAACCGCCGTGCAAGGCATGGTATTGCAGCGGTTCCGCGGCGCTTTAATGGGATTAGTGGCTCATTTTTCACAGTAATCCTTAGAATTCCCTGCTTTATTTTCTGAGTATTTTTAATACAGAAAAAATCAACATTTTAAAAAATTTCCAGAGAGGGGACATTGTGTGATGTTTCGGGGTTCGATCGGACTTTAAACTTCGTCTAGACTTCGCCTAAAGATCTAGGTTGGCTCTGATACCACTGTGGGGTTCCTAGGCACTGTCACAAGGTTCTACATGGCATCAACCATGCCAAAATCAAATTTTTCATGTGCCGAACAACCCTAACCAAGATCTTAGACTAGAGATTAGGCGAAACAAAGCAAGTAAACAACTTTACTTCTAAGAGTTATGGATTACAACCTTTGTAGTCCGTTCCTTCACTTTTAAAGCTCCGTGTTGAGGTCTCTTCGCTGCGTTCATCGAGTATCCGGACTCAAGAGAGGCTCCAGGAAGAGAAAGATGCAAGCGTGCTTCCAATCTTCAATAACTAAGATGATCTACCTTGAAGAAACTCAAACCCAAGCTCTTGCTTTGCTAATCAAGTATTAGCAAAGAAAACACCCTAATCTAAGCGGCTAAAATAGATGAGGATGATGACTTAGGAATTTAGCTCTCATTTGTTTTCGATTTCTCACTCATTATCATCACTTCACAAAAAACTAGAAAGATTTTTCATGCAAGAAGAAGGAAGAAGAAGAAGCCAATCTCTTTTGTGATGAATAATGAAAAACTAGTGTGAGGTTAGAAATGCAACCATGGGTTAAGTATGAAGACTTAACCCATGTAGAGAATTAACTATGGTTAAAGGGTTGGGTTGGGTTAAAGAAATATCTTTGCAAAATATCACAAAATATCAAGGTCAAAGTGAAAGCTTCAAGAAGCTTCTTGAAAACTTCATGAAAGCTTAACCCTAATCCAAACCCTAACCATATTTAAACTCCACAAATCATGTTGCATTTATAACCCTAACTTGTTACAATATTATATATCACATATACAATATTTATTGTAACAAAATAAAATAATACAATTAACATATATCACATATATATCAATGTATTACCCGAGTGAGAAAAAGAATCTTTAAGTGAGCTTATACTAGTTAATGTAATTTAATATATCAAATATATAATTATCGAATCAACACTTGATCCTATAATCCGGCTATTTCTCAAATAACCGACTATTATAATCTGTATCAGTTCATCGAATCAACACTTGATCCGATGACCCGGCTATATCACATATACCCGGCTGATATCACATATCGCGAGAATCTAATACGGTATTACATACACGTATTGTTTTCGGTCCCGCACATATCACATATGTGCTCCTACTCCGTTTTTCCTGAGCCAGGAAACCTCTGTGTAGGACTCTAAAGAATCGTCAATACGCCGGCAGTAGGTGATGATCATATCAAACACCCAACAGCCACCCAGGTATTGAGCGATCAGAAGATCAACAAGCAAGCCTATACATTCTCCTGTGAATCCAATCAGTAACACTCCCGTACATTCCAGTCTCTTCATCTGATATGTCGCATATCTCGCCTAGGGGTGGTAAACGTCAGACCCCAGTAGCTTGATAAGTCGTGTCGATATGAGGTCCATAGCAGTTCGAGAAACTACTGATAACACTTACCAGTAAATCTCAGCAACCCTGGCCAGGGATTTCCAGTTATAGTCAATCGAACACAGTGCAACATCAACTCCCTATACCGGGTGAGACGAAACCCCTCCTATCGCTCATTGCTTCCATGTGATTCGGGACTGTACCCAAAAGCCACCTTTTTGCACACCTTCTTGGACGTGGTATGAAGGAAATCAAAGCACGGTGGGAATCACACAAGACTCTATGAAGATCTCGGGTCTACAGACTAACCTGTACCAGTGTCACCAGAGAACTGCCATCTGACGTGAGGTATAATACCATCTAGGAGTTCTCGGCGAGTCCGTCCAGTGTACCCAGTCTCCACTGAGCACCCGTATACCTTCTCTGATGTCAAACAACAATGGATATGGGATCAACCATCGCCCATCATATGGGTCAAGAAGTGCATACGCTAGTCTACTCTGGTATATCGATGTCCTGTCTCGATACACCTACAACTAGGAACATTTGAAGGATGTACTTGGCGACTACACTGTCCCCACTAGTATGATCCACATCATAGTCCTGGTAGTCAAGTACTCATCCTAAGGGCTTTATCAACATATAACATAGAGACAATCTAAGTACATGTTAAGATAAAGAGTAACCAGATAGCATACTATCATGTCGAGCAAGAAAGTCCTACCTATATATGTCCAAGCATCCACTCCAATATACATCGTATGTACATTAATGGCCTCTAGGGCATACATATAACTAACAAATATCTAGCATTCTTCATTTAATTCTAAGTGTGAATCACCTCATGAGTCATTAAGCATTTAATGTAAACATACACCTCATCCTCCACCTCATTTAGTTTAAATACTAAAAGGAAATAAACACAAATGAGTCACCTTTTTCTAGAAGCTTCCCGAGAAATTACGAGACTGCCCCTCCCATCCGTATTTCTGAAAAACACGGAAAATCTTTGACTGAATAAATCCATCTGTATAATACTAGAATCTGGTTTAAACCAAAGCCCGCTAGTATTATCTGCCCGATCATAGTACGTGCATAAGTGTACGTAAGTGATCGCGGCCCTGCCGTAAAACCATACGGCTTCTACACCTTTTTCCCGGTGCAGGGAAACTCTCTGTGTGAGACTCTAATGACTTGACACTACGCTGGCAGTGGGTTTAACCACAGGCCGCAAGCGGTATTAGCTGTACGTAACGGTCCCTAGGTAGATGTCAATAAGAAGGACGATGAGGAAACCCATCCGAACTCCTACTGAGCCTGATGTGACAATCTCCGTACAGTCTGGTCTGTTCGTCTAGGACTATCGCATATCCGGCCTAGGGGGATGGTAAACGTCAGACCCCTAATAGCGGTATTAGTCGTGTCGGAGTGTAGCCTATTACACCTTGAGAAACTACTAGAACCTACCAGTAAATCTCGCTTGCCTTGGCCAGGGACTTTGCGTAATGGCTCTCCATACACAGCGCGATATCAACCCCCAATACCAGGAGAGACGAATCCTGTCTAACCGCCACTGTCTCCAAGTGCTTCGGGACTACACCCAACTACTACCTGTTTGCATGACTCCTTTGAGCCGTGGTAGGGTAGTAATCTAAGAACAATGGGAACACACCCGAGGCGAAGTAGCAGTGTCAAGTCGATGGACTAAGCTGTACTCATGTCACCTGGGAACTGCTATCTGACAATGGGTATAATACCAACCCGCAGTTCCCGGCGAGTCCTGTCCGGTGTACCCAAAACCTAACGAGCACCTGCATACTATCTCCAGTACGACATACTAATGGCTGTGGGACAGACCATCTCCCCATGCTGGGATGAGAAGCGTATACATCAGTCTACTCCGGAGTATCAATGCCCCGTCTCGATAATCCTACGACCAGGGACCTATATAGGATGTGCTTATAAACTACCCAGCCCCCACTAGTGTAACTGCCATCACAACGTTGGTAATCAAGCAAAGATCCTAAGGGCTCTACTAATATGTATAAGCGATATGTTAAAAGAAACGCATGCACATATTAAAGTAGAAACAAAACAAGTAGCATACTACCATTTTTAGCAAGACTGTTAATACAACTGTGAATATCCCAAGCTTTCATTAAGTAATATACAAACTAGTATGATACAGTAATGGCCTCTAGGGCATAAACACTAACAAATCCTAGGTGATATTCCCCTACGGATACAGTATCCATGCTCATTCCGTTAGCAACCCTGAGAGTCATATCATCTGCCTTGAAAACTCTTCGGTTTCTTAGAGCCTGTAATGAATTACAGATATGAGATCCCGATCCGGTATCTAGAACCCATGAAGTAGAGTTAATTGACAGACAGTTTTCAATCATAAACACACCTGAAGCCGAAACCACAACGTGCTTCGAATCTTGGTTTCTGGCTTTCCAAGCCCTGCAGTCCTTCTTCCAATTCCTTCTCCCGTGACAATAGAAACATTTCTCCTTCCCTACTGTCATCCCCGAAACTTTTGCCCTGCCCTTTCCCTCTACCTTACTGACACCGCCTTTCGTCTTGGAGGAGGCATTCTTCTTCTTTCCTTTAGCTTTCGCCTTGGATCTAGAAGAGGAAGATTCCCCAATAAGCAGAGCGGGTGTCTCCCTGGATTTCTGCAGGGTTCCTTCAGCACTCCTCAACATGTTGAGGAGATCTGGAAGTGAAACTTCCTTTCCTTGAATGTTGAAATTCAAGATACGCTGGGCGTAGGTAGAGGGGGGACTGTAGAATCAAGTCGGTAATAACTCGTTCTCCAACATGGTCCCAAGGTCCGCGAGCTCTTCAATATAGCTAATCATCTTAAGGACGTGGTCCTCTACAGATGACCCAACAGCCAACCTCTCCTGAAACAATTTCTTCGAGGTCTCATATCTTGCTATACGAGATTGCTCTCCATATAATTCTTTGGTATGGAGGAAGATGGAAGCTAAGTCCATCTTCTCGTTTCGCCTCTAGTGTTCATTATCCATTGAGGCCAACACGATATACTTGGTTTTCGCACTGTCTATTTTCCATGTCTTACAGATTTCAATATCCGCGATGGTGGAATCTGGACCTGGGACGGCAGGGGCTTTGGTAGTAAGGAGGTAACCCAGCTTGAAATAGGTAATGACCATTTGGACATTCCTTAACCAATCTTTATTTTGGCCCAGTCAATTTATTATTATCCAGCAGTAACTTAAGCTCGGTCATTTTGGTCGCTGCAATTAGGAGGGAGAGAAGAAACACTCAGTATGATGCTCTTGCAAGTTTAGATTGGTTATTAGTTTATCAAAACAGGATGGCTCCCACTATTCCTCGAATCGTCCTTCAAACCTTAAAAGAAGAATTAGTCAGGATTAATCTCACCCGACAATTCTTACTTAACCTTTCGGTCAGGCTAGTGTCGGTACTTCGAGGGAGGTTTTCCAACGCTTTCGCGAAGTTCCTTAATTACATAACCTCTTTTTCCTGGAGGCGTAGCACCGCTAACACCGTTCTAGGCACCTACTTAGTTTATAGCATTGATTGTTTAGTGAAAATCTCCCGAAGAGTAGCGGATACTCACAGTAGGATCGGGATCCAAATATTATCGTGTGACAACTTTGAAGGAATCCTACCAAAATCATCACACTCCAAATGGTATGCAACACTAGCAGGTTTCATTTTCCTTAGAAACTCCCGATGTAGATTTTTGCCCTAGACGCTTATGACCTTGATGAAGGCCAACATACCATAAGACGCAAGTCAAGTTCTACTCGTCATTGTCCAGGTTAATTTGAACCCACCCGTACAAACCCTTGACGAAGGCCAAAATAGTTGTACGACTGTCCCAAATTAACGCATCTATCTATGCTACAGATAAATACCCAGCAGCTATCAATCACTATGCCTTGGCGTTGGTCAAAAAACATAGCTTGAATATTAGTGAATACCCATCTGAAATGACGGAGGGCTACGGATAGTTTTGGCAAAACCGTGAACGTAATGAACTTGATATAGTCTAAGGAACCATGATAGCTTTTAAAAGGAGTGGTTTAGGCTCCGCATTTAAAAGTTATTTTTCAAGAAAACCGAGTGGTTTTGAAATTGATCCAACGATTAAAACTTTGGTTTGTTTTTCCTTGCATTAATCAAAATTAATGCGGTCCCATCATTTAACCCTATCATTGCAGAAAAAATGAAAATAAAACATACGTGTATGCCATCCGTATTCACCACAGGGCCCCGTCATGCACCGTTAGGTTACTTAACTAACAGCAGAGCGGGGGCTGGACAATCGCGGGTGCAAAACATAAGCAACGTTTATTATAATATATATATATATAGCCATTCATCTCACTCAATAATAGGCATTCCAGATCACAAATGAATATATTGGATATACTAGGAATTCCGTGTTTTGTTTTTGCCTAGAATGAAAGACAGATTCCACGGTCGTGATGAATAGCCAAACCCCACCCTAGACCCCTACGGGTGCGGTAAACTACCTGCCAAATTCCCGAAGTGAAGCAACCTCCCTCAATAAAATGAGTAGGCCACTCGGCACTTCAAGAACCCGGTAGTTTGTGCACCTTACCTTGGGTCTATCCTAGGTGAAAGAAAAAGTAAATGAAATAATACAACGGTGGCTACAACCTTAACCCGGATGTGCCCCGCAAAAATAATATTACATCAATTAAAAAATTTACATGAATGAAAGAAAAGAAAACATTGTTCTCACATCCTCCGGCTATTCATCCATGACGATCCAATACTTTATATACACAAACCATCAACAAGATACTTATATGTGCAACCCCCACTAATCGACGTATAGCAATTAGCGGACGTTTAGCAACACATATACAAACAGAAACTTATAAACGATGTTAAAACTGCGACTTCGAAATACTCTATATTTCCTCAACACAAAGATAACAGAATATGAAATTTGGGCAAATACAAACAATACCAAAAAACCTAAATCCAAGATTCCAGAACACCACCAAAAACTCAAGACCAAACTCCTCAGTTGGACCGGCCAGGCTAGGAAAAATGAACATTTGGCCGGCCAAACATTAGACTTTGGGGATCTTTTTTCTGTGGTGTTCTAGTTACAACAAGAAGAGCACTCTGCAATTGTTTAAATAATTTTTAGAGGCTCTTTAAAATTCGACAGAAACTTGGATTTCGTTTTGATTGTTGCGGAGTTATTTCGGTTTCGTAACTTTAAATATTGTCTAACAAACTAGTTAAGGTCTGAGTAGGCTCTGATACCACTGTAAGTCTTTGTCGCACACCCCATGCACTTGTGGGGAGGCGGAATTTACAAAAAACGATTTTTCATACTATGCAACATCGACTTTAACTCCAGGATCTTTACGAAAACCTTAACTAGTTATACAACTTGGAGGTTCAGCTACTCGTTAAGAGTTTTTATACCTCCTTGTTTACAAGTCCTTTGGGTCTTCTTCTCCTCCTCTCCTTGAGCTCCTCGAAGATCCAGATCGTGTTTGATCGTCAGCTTTCTCATGTCAAAGATGATCCACCCGAGAGTCTACATTTCAAGCTCCAACCTCTAAACCGAGGTAACTAAGATACCTAGTTTGCTAAACTAGATAGCTTAGAAGATATAGAGTATCTAATGGAGTATTTAATCTCACATACCCCTATGGCTCACAACACATGTGAAGGTTAGGGTTTTTTAGGAAGAAGGAGGAGAAAAATTGGAGAAAGAAAACAAATGAGCAAATGAGTTAGGTCAAAGGCAAGTGAAGAATGGCTCACTCATTATCTCATATGAAGCATGAATTATTTTCCCATAGAAAATAACAAACATGCTTCAATAGTAACCACAAACCAATAAACAAATGCAATGAGCCATGCTTCATCCCATGCCATGAATATCTCCAATTTCCACTTTATTAATCTATTTCTAAAAATAGATAATCCAAATAATGAGGTGTCCCCTTCTAGAAGCATCTCCTGTGAAATTACAAGAATGGCCCCACCGTATATACATACCCGTATTCATATTCCGAAAAAATACGAATACAATGAGATAATAATAATCCAATAATATAATACTAGGATCCGGCTTAAACCAAAGCCCACTAGTATTATCCGCCCGAACAACATCCGTGTAGCCAATACACGTATGTGATCGGAACCCTGCTGTAAAACCATATGGCCTCTACATTGTTTCGTCTGAAGCAGGGAAACCCTCTGTATAGGACACTAAAGACTCGATAGTATGCTGGCTGTGGGTTTAACCACAAGTCCGTCAGCGGTACTAACTACATGTTCAGTCGAAATTATTGCAATCTTCAACATAACAATTTCCTCACTTTTCTAATCATCTAAGGGTGTTTGTTATAAATATAACACATATTACAAGTTCATCCGGAAAATATCAATTACCATGTGTTATACATTATAATCAACATTCTTGAAGGAAATTTTAAGTTAATATTTCATGCATAATATTGTATATCTCTAACATTCTTCATTGAGATCTTGTGCAAAAATTAGCTCATGTCAGATATCGGAATTGCAAATTCGCCGATAAAAATACAGGAAATCAAATAGTTAAATTCTGGCAGAGATTCAGTAAAGAAAAGAAGATTTCAGATATCAAATATAAACCCCAAGGCCAACACCAGAAGACTCAAGAGAAATGAAGCCATGATCTCACAAATCGACCGTGGAACCGCGGCCGAGTCAGCCCGAGTCGCCGCGGATCCGCGGCCGATTCAGGGAGCCGGCGGTCAAAAGTTCTCCCGAAACTTCATCTCAACTTTCTAGCTTGGTGAAGATGCTTCGTTGTAACAACCTTATTCTGGAAACTTCTCTATAATACCCTATCTTGTTGAGGAAGCTTGATAACAACCTAGCTTATGAAGGAAGCTTGACGAGGAGCTATAAAAAGAGACCTAAGCTTATATTAAAAAGGTTGTTGATGGTTGTTGAGTGATTGTTATCCAAAACCAAACCTAGACCCAATTCAAAATCAAGATCCAAAATCAAGAATCATGAGAAATACGTCGAGCGACTTCATTCAAGATCCTACGCGAAGCCGATCGTCATCAACGAGCACGTGATCCGCGATAGATCCAAGACTCACAGTGATCGAGTGAAGCGAAGATCGACGGAGAAATTACCTCTTCAAGCGAGTGATCGAGAGCGAATTTTCTTGTAATCTCGGATTGAAGAAGTTGTAATTTGAAATCGAGTAATAAAAGTGATCATACTTTTAGTCTTGCTTTCTTTAAATTTTCACATTATGAAATCTCTATATGTTGATTCTTTTATTTTCATAATGTGTGAATAAATCTCCGCTTGCTAAGGATTCGAAGGAATTTGGTAGATCAAATGGTAAAAGAATTCTATATTCATCTTAAGTCTTATGTGTAGGGTTCATAGGCACTCTCAAGAGGTCTCACAAGGCATCAACCATGCCAATTTCAAAATTTTACGGTGCCGAGAAACCCTAATACGGATCGTTGGCTAGAAGTTTAGGCGACAAAGCAACTAGTTAACTACTTTAACTAAGAGTATGGAAATACAACCTTTGTATATCCGGTCCTCCACCTCCACGGCTCCGTGATGAAGTCCTCTCCCCTGTTCAAATGAAATCCCGGGCTCTAGCGTCGGCTTCATCGGAGAAATGGGCGGGCAAGGTCGTCGGCTTCGTGCCGAAGATGATCTACGTCGAGGCATCACAAGATCAAGCTCCCACTTCACCAAGTCATGAAACTTGTGAAGAAAACACACTCTACTACTTGGCAAGAGGTAGAGGATGAAGAAATAGGAGGTGGGTTCACTTTAGAATTGGATTTCTCACTCATTTCATCAAGTTGCCATTGATGGAGGCATGATTTCTTCTTGAAGAAGAAGAAGAAGATGATGATAATATTGTGATAAGTTGTTATGAAAAAGAAAAGAAAATCAAAACTTATCATCATATAACCATGGTCAAGTGTAGAGAATAAACTAGGGTTAAATGGAGTGGTTAGGGTTAAGCATGAGACAAAATGGTCACTTTGGTCAAAGCTTCATGAAGCTTTAACTAGAAAACAAAGTTAGCCACCATTTTCTCTTAATGCTTATCATTTTCCAAATGAATAACTAAATAAAATAAATGAAAAAGAAAACAAAACCCTAACCATTCATATAACCATGGTTTAATCTTTACACAAACTCAAGTGAGCAAGTATCATCAAACATGATACAAACTTGTGTACAAAAGTATATCACATATACAATGTGCACAATCCAAGTGAGAAAATCCATTTAAAGTGAACCAATACTAGTTAATGCAAAGTAATATATCAAATATATAATTATGCATTAAATCATCAAATCAACACTTGATTTAACGATCCGGTCATATCGCATATAACCGACTAGTATCTAATGTATCGGCTTGTCGAATCAACCCTCGATTCGATAACTAGGTTATATCGTATATAACCATTCGATACATTCACCGCGAGAATAGAATACGGTATCACATACAAGCATTATTCTCGGTCCCGCACATATCTCATATGCGCTCCTATTTCGTTTCGCTTGAGCCAGGAAAACTCTGTGTAGGACTCTAAAGACTCGTCAATATGCCGGAAGCAGGTGTTGATCATATCAAACACCCACAAGCCGCAAGCGGTCTGCTAAACGTAACGGCCACCCGGGTATTGAGCGATCAGAAGATCGACGAACAAGCCCGCTCACACTCCAGTGAATCCAACCAGTAACACTACCGTACAGTCCGGTCTGATCGTCTGATATGTCGCATATCTCGCCTAGGGGTGGTAAACGTCAGACCCCAATAGCTCGATAAGTCGTGTCGATATGAGGTCTATAACAGTTCGAGAAACTATAGGTAACACTTACCAGTAAATCTCAGCAACCCTGGCCAGGGATTTCCGGTTATAGCCAATCGAACACAGCGCAACATCAACCCCCTATACCGGGAGAGACGAATCCCCTCCTATCGCTCATTGCCTCCATGTGACTCGGGACTGTACCCAAAAACTACCGTTTTGCACGCCCTCTTGGACGTGGTAAGATGGAAATCAAAGCACAGTGGGAACCACACAAGACTCTATGACGATCTCGGGTCAACTGACTACTCTGTACCAGTGTCACCAGAGAACTTCCATCTGACGTAAGGTATAATACCATCTGGGAGTTCTCGGCGAGTCCGTCCAGTGTACCCAGTCTCCACCGAGCACCCGTATATCATCTCTGATGTCAAACACCAATGGATATGGGATCATCCATCGCCCATCTGTATGGGTCGAGAAGGTATACGCTAGTCTACTCTGGTATATCGATGCCCCGTCTCGATACACCCACGACTAGGGACTTTGAAGGATGTACTTATGGACTACCATGTCCCCACTAGTATGATCCGCATCATAGTCCAGGTAGTCAAGTACACATCCTAAGGGCTTTACCAACATGTAACAGAGAGACAATCAATGTACACGTTAAGGTAAAGAGTAACCAGATAGCATACTATCATGTCGAGCAAGAAAGTCCTCCCTATATACGTCCCAGCATTCACTACAATATACATCCAATGTACAGTAATGGCCTCTAGGGCATACATATAACTAACAATCTCCCACTTGCACTAGGGCCATCTGATAGCAGTGGTTGTAGTATCTCATACTCAACCATCCCATAAAATTCTCTCTCTGGGAAAAGGTCTTTGTGAGTGGATCCGCCGTGTTGTCCTCTGAGTCTACTTTCCCAACCTCGATCCCCTGGAGATCAACCATCTCCATGATCAGGTGACACTGCCTTAGAATATGTCTGGATCACTGATGGGACGGGTGTTCCTTGGCATAAGCCACAACTCCATTGTCACACAATGGGAGGAACTAAGTTCATCTCATGAACAAATATACATCCAGACTGCCTCTTTGGTAGCATCTTAAGTAGCGATGTATCCTGCCTTTATCAACTAGTATGCCACGGTATCTAGCTTGGAACTCTTCCAACATACCGTCCCTTTACTGAGGGTAAAGACAATGCCTGTGACTGACATTCAGTCGTCTTTATCACCCTGGAACCCTTCCAGTGATTCTCCCCAGGATCAACTGATACCATCTCACTACAACTAGTGAGTGTCCTAATATCCATTTAGATCTATCTCATAGATCCAAAACCCAGGATTTAGTAGGTATCAGTATGATCCTATGTGGAGAATCCTTGTGATAAGCGGAGATTGACTGAGCGTAGCATAGGAAACTCCTTCCCTATCAAGAGTATGTCATCCACGTACTCTACGAGGATCGTTACCATACTCCCTACTACCTTCTTGTATATACAAGGTTCATCTACTATTTTGATGAAGTCAAACTATTTGACTACTACATCAAAACAGATGTTCCAACTCCGCGATGCCTGCTTTATCCTATAAAGCATCTTGTACACGTTTCCGCTGCTCCCACAGTCTACGAAGCCCTCTGGCTGTGTACTTATAGACGTTCACTTCTAAAACTTCATTTAGAAAAGCAGTCATGGCACCTAACCGCCAGATATCGTATTCATGGTATGTAGCCGTGGCAAGTAGGATCTGGATGGACTTAAGCATAGCCACTTGAAAAGGTTTCATCATTATCCACGCCTGGTCAATGACGAAAAGCTTTAACAAGTCTAGCTTTGAAAGTCTCAACGTTTCCATCTACACCAAGTAATCTTCTCAAGATATACTTGCTCCTGATGGGGATTTAACCCTTCAGATATAGCAACCAAAGTCCATACTTTGTTGGTGTATAAGGATTCCATCTCAGATTGCTAAGCATCCAGCCATTCTTACAGAGTCCCACTCCTGATGGCCAGCTCGAAACTAGTTGGGTCATCATCTCATGATGCAACTCTCGCTCCCACTGTCATAGAGAAACAGAAGTGTCTCTCAGGTGGGTGAGGAACCCTACTAGATCGGCGGAGAGGCTGAGGTTCGTTGGTATCTACTGAATCCTTTGGTTCTACCAAATCATCTGCTGTAGTTTGCATAGCTGGAACTTTTCCAGTTCTACATAACAGACCTTGCCTCGAGCTTGTCCGGATTTTGCTTTTAGACATAGGCCGGACAACCCTAAATCTTAACCATTTTAAGATATGGGCTCTTCCCTTTCCATATCACATATGAAGTGGTAGGCAACTGATTCGATTTGAACCCTATTCAATAGGTATGCAGATTCTCAAGTGCATAACTCCCAAAAGGAAATAGGTAACTCAGTAGTACTCATTATAGAGCACACCTTATCATATATGGTGTGATTGCTCCGCCCCGATATACCATCGTGCTATGGTGTATACGGAGGAGTAATGCTGAGAGAGAATCTCATTCTTCTTTAGAATAGTCCAGGAATTCCGTGCTCAAGTATTCTCCTCCTTGATCTCATCAAAGGACATAATACTTATACCCGTATTTTGGTTCTCTACTTCTAACTTATATTCTGTGAATATCTCAAAAGGTTCGGACTTGTGTTTCAACAGGAACATAGGTCTGAATCTCGAAAGATCATCAGAGAATGTAATGAAGTATAAAGAACCGGTCTTGGCAAGTGTAGACAGGGGACCTACATACATCAACATGTATCATTCCAAGAGTTCACTAACTCTTTCTCTGCTTCCAGTAAACAGAGCTATGGTCATTTTATCTTTGTGACATGACTGGCAAGTTTTATAAGATGTAAATTCAAACTGATTTAAATATGCATCTTTATGTAACTTCAGCTAGTCGGGTCGCATTGATATGACCTAGTCTACAATACCTCAAGAAGGATCCGTTCATTTCTGAACTCTTCCTCTTGTGTGTGTTCCGTATACTAAGAACTGTAGTTTGATTTAGAACATCAATACTTTTAGATAACGTGCCTATACCGATCAACTTTTGATATAGGAAATGTTCAAAACATTATCCAACAATACAAAATTTTATCATTTCTTTACTAATAAAGAGACTGATATGATTTTGTATATCAGGTTCGGTATCTAATAACATTCGTTCAGAATCAATGTATTTGTAATACAGGGTGACAGTGACCAACAGACTTGGCTGCAACACTTGCCCCGTTTTCTGCCTCATGAAACTTATCACCCGTTATCAGTTCTCTACCTATCTGTAGCCCTATGTAACAGATTACATATCTGGGATCCTGATCCGGTATCATATACCTAGGACGTAAAGGATACTGAGAAATAGTTCTGTATAATGAGCACACCCGAAGATGATGCATCAGCATGCACTCTCTTCATTTGGACGGCACGGGAATTCTGGTAATCCCCTATTTCCTGCTCTGTCTTATAACAATTATAAGTTGGAGCGGGACCAACGTTCCCCAGCTCAGTATAACAAGCGGGTTCGGTCAATATTCCGTATTATTATCTTGATTAAGGCGTGATATGGTCGCTACCTGGAGAGAGAGAGAAGAAAACACTCAGCGTGCGCTCTTGCAAGAATAGATTGGTTATTATTTTATCTAATCAGGATGGCTCCCACTGCTTTTTATCAAATCTTCCTTCAAACCCTAAAAGGAAAGACTAGCCGGGATTAATTACACACTACAAGTTCGCCAATCTTTCAGCCAGGCCAGTGTCGGTACTTTGAGGGAGGTCCCCCGTGCTTTCGCACGAACCTAATTAATGTAAACCTCGTTTTCCCAGAGGCGTAACCTCGTTAACACCTTTCTAGACACCTATTTGATCGGCTAATTATAATGTGCAAAACTCTCCCAGGAAAAACTCTTACTCGCAGCGGGTATCGGGATCCAACTATCTCATAGAAGGTATGCAATCTCATTGCAAATTTCAACACTTGAAATTCCCGATATATTTTGCCCCAAGCGATCTATGACCTTGACTGAGTCAACAAACCATACACCGCAAGTAAAGTTCAACCCGTCATTTCCTGATTGAATTAAACCCACCCGCACGACCCTTGACTGAGTCAACAAGGCCGCACGACTACCCTAATCCAATCTGCATCATATGCATAAGCAGATAAATAGTAATCAGCTACCGCACACTACGCCTTGACTGAGTCAACAAACGCAGCACGAATACTAACTATTACTTATCTGAAATGACGGAGGGCTACGTCAGGTTTTTAGGAAAAACCCTTTGCGTAATGAACTTTATATCGTTGTAGAATCAAATGATTTTAAAATGGAGTGTTTTTGAGGCTTTTCTAGTTTTGCTAAAGGAGTCACTCCCGGTGAAGGGATCGTCGGTCCTTTCCTCGTCGAATGAGGTGCGGGATATATCATATATATCACTGTGCAAAGCAAAAACTCTTAAAAGCAATAAAAAGACAAACCGAGTGTGTAGCATCTGCCAATTATTGCTAAATGAGTCACTCCCGGTGAAGGGATCTCGGTCCTTTCCTCATCGAATGAGGTGCGGGATATATCATATATATCACTGTGCAAAGCAAGAACTGTAGCTACCTGTTTTATTTTTGAAATTCGATTCTACAACATCTTAGGTTTCTTTTATTTTCATTAATCACATTAATGAAGTCCCATCATTTATATACCTAAACATCACAGATAAATACGACGTACACTTATGCCATCCGCATTCGCCTCGATGTCCCCTCGTGCACCGTTAGGTTAGGTAACTAACGACAGAGCGGGGCAGGGCTAGCGCGGGTGTAAAACATAAGTAACGTCTATATAATATATCATATATACAATATAAAGTATCCATCACAGAACATATCACATGATCACATCACAGATATCACAGCAGAAGAATCATATGAAATATTGGATATACTAGGACGTCCGTGTTTTCAATACGAGCCAGTATAAAACACGGATTCCACGGTCGTGATGAATAGCCAAACCCACACCCCTAGACCCCTACGAGAGCGGCAAGCAACCCTACCAATTCTAGGGTTAGGAGACCCGGACTCGACTCCTCGAGTTGGTCTCCCACTGGACTCCAGAACCCGGTTACTTGTGCTATCCTCCTTGGGTCTATCCTAGTGCGGAAAAGAAAATAATATACAAAGGGTGACATCTTCCGCAACCTGGAAGTGCCCCAATAAAAGAATATTACATACAAGTTTTTATATGAATGAAAATGAAAAACACTCATCTCACATAAAAAAAAACCCGGCTATTCAAACACGACGATCCAATATAACATATCCAGCAACACATAACATCACATGTCATCAGCGTAAGTAAACATGCGTATCCCAATTGTCGTTGACATATAGCAACGAAACCGGCGATATCACATATTACACTTACGGTCACAGAAAAGAAAGTGTAAAACTACAACAGTTGGAATCCACAATCTGCATAGACATCGCATGCCTAATCATATGAATTCTTTAGACATCACATGCCTAACAATTATAAACCCCGCATTTTAGTCTCATAATTGAAAACTCTTTTCAATGTCAAGTCGGGCAATTCAACAAGATTCCCGACATCCTGATCGAATGCTCGTCGCAAACTTCAGTAGGCGGCCGCACCCCCGATACCGTCGACGAAGTGCACCAAGGCGGAACACCGCTGCCGCAAGCATCCGAACGGACGCTTTCGGCGACGGGGTTCTCCTACAGTCACTTGGTCGGGGCTATGGAGTGAGGCTGTCTATTAAGTTTACCCGGCGAGTATCCACGTACGCTACGTGATTGCGACGGACTTTTGATCACATCAAAATTCCGTGGCAACCGATCAAGTGAGACTAAACTGCTATGTTTATAACATTCATTCAGTTATCGCATAACTACTTGTGAATTCCAATTATTGTATCCCATTCCAGATAATTAGAAAATGTTAAACTTTCCGATCGAACATTCAAACACCCAAGTTTTCCCGAAACAGCTCAACACATGAAATAAGTTCAAAGACATTCACTTCATGCCTCAGTACCAACGGTCCAGCCGTAGAAGGGTCAAGCCAACGCCTCACATGTGGCACGCCGTACTGCCCCAATCCCGAAGGTTCAAAGGGCAGTTCAAGACGGTCACATAATCGAGTTAAGGTTTGTTGTCTTCTAGAGGGACCATCGCGTTACTTGCACTACTTAGAACGTCTTTAAACCTCGGAAAAATCCAACACTTGGAAATTTTCCGGCAGGGAAAAATTGGGTATTTATATCCGGTCGAACCTTTTTAACATATTTTAAAATTATCCGGAAAAACACATAGACAAAGTTTGACAATCCGATCGAATGTACGAACTCCCAATACAACCCAAAATACTCAACTCTTGATTTCAGATTAAAAATTCCCAGGAAAACCAGCACTGCCAAATAGGAATTACTGTGCAAAATTTAATGGGAGAAGAGACAAAAGGGCCGCGGAAGCGCCGCATTAGCACGCTAATGCCGCGGTTCCGCCGCACTTTTATGGAATTAGGTCATCGAACTTCACAGTAATTCTTATAAATTCCTGCTGGTTTTTTTGCATATTTTTAATTCTGAAAAAACCCCGAATTTCAAAAATGTCCAGAGAGCATTTTGGATGTAGGTTTTCGGTTCGATCGGACTTCAAACTCCGTCTACGCATCGCCTAAGGCTCTAGCTAGGCTCTGATACCACTGTAGGGTTCCTAGGCACTCTCAAGAGGTCTCACAAGGCATCAACCATGCCAATTTCAAAATTTTACGGTGCCGAGAAACCCTAATACGGATCGTTGGCTAGAAGTTTAGGCGACAAAGCAATTAGTTAACTACTTTAACTAAGAGTACGGAAATACAACCTTTGTAGATCCGGTCCTCCACCTCCACGGCTCCGTGATGAAGTCCTCTCCGCTGTCCAAATGAAATCCCGGGCTCTAGCGTCAGCTTCATCGGAGAAATGGGCGGGCAAGGTCGTCGGCTTCGTGCCGAAGATGATCTACGTCGAGGCATCACAAGATCAAGCTCCCACTTCACCAAGTCATGAAACTTGTGAAGAAAACACACTCTACTACTTGGCAAGAGGTAGAGGATGAAGAAATAGGAGGTGGGTTCACTTTAGAATTGGATTTCTCACTCATTTCATCAAGTTGCCATTGATGGAGGCATGGTTTCTTCTTGAAGAAGAAGAAGAAGATGATGATAATATTGTGATAAGTTGTTATGAAAAAGAAAAGAAAATCAAAACTTATCATCATATAACCATGGTCAAGTGTAGAAAATAAACTAGGGTTAAATGGAGTGGTTAGGGTTAAGCATGAGACAAAATGGTCACTTTGGTCAAAGCTTCATGAAGCTTTAACTAGAAAACAAAGTTAGCCACCATTTTCTCTTAATGCTTATCATTTTCCAAATGAATAACTAAATAAAATAAATGAAAAAGAAAACAAAACCCTAACCATTCATATAACCATGGTTTAATCTTTACACAAACTCAAGTGAGCAAGTATCATCAAACATGATACAAACTTGTGTACAAAAGTATATCACATATACAATGTGCACAATCCAAGTGAGAAAATCCATTTAAAGTGAACCAATACTAGTTAATGCAAAGTAATATATCAAATATATAATTATGCATTAAATCATCAAATCAACACTTGATTTAATGATCCGGTCATATCGCATATAACCGACTAGTATCTAATGTATCGGCTTATCGAATCAACCCTCGATTCGATAACTAGGTTATATCGCATATAACCATTCGATACATTCATCGCGAGAATAGAATACGGTATCACATACACGCATTATTCTCGGTCCCGCACATATCTCATATGCGCTCCTATTTCGTTTCGCTTGAGCCAGGAAAACTCTGTGTAGGACTCTAAAGACTCGTCAATACGCCGGCAGCAGGTGTTGATCATATCAAACACCCACAAGCCGCAAGTGGTCTGCTAAACGTAACGGCCACCCGGGTATTGAGCGATCAGAAGATCGACGAGCAAGCCCGCTCACACTCCAGTGAATCCAACCAGTAACACTACCGTACAGTCCGGTCTGATCGTCTGATATGTCGCATATCTCGCCTAGGGGTGGTAAACGTCAGACCCCAATAGCTCGATAAGTCGTGTTGATATGAGGTCTATAACAGTTCGAGAAACTATAGGTAACACTTACCAGTAAATCTCAGCAACCCTGGCCAGGGATTTCCGGTTATAGCCAATCGAACACAGCGCAACATCAACCCCCTATACCGGGAGAGACGAATCCCCTCCTATCGCTCATTGCCTCCATGTGACTCGGGACTGTACCCAAAAACCACCGTTTTGCATGCCCTCTTGGACGTGGTAAGATGGAAATCAAAGCATAGTGGGAACCACACAAGACTCTATGACGATCTCGGGTCAACAGACTACTCTGTACCAGTGTCACCAGAGAACTGCCATCTGACGTAAGGTATAATACCATCTGGGAGTTCTCGGCGAGTCCGTCCAGTGTACCCAGTCTCCACTGAGCACCCGTATATCATCTCTGATGTCAAACACCAATGGATATGGGATCATCCATCGCCCATCTGTATGGGTCGAGAAGGTATACGCTAGTCTACTCTGGTATATCGATGCCCCGTCTCGATACACCCACGACTAGGGACTTTGAAGGATGTACTTATGGACTACCATGTCCCCACTAGTATGATCCGCATCATAGTCCAGGTAGTCAAGTACACATCCTAAGGGCTTTACCAACATGTAACAGAGAGACAATCAATGTACACGTTAAGGTAAAGAGTAACCAGATAGCATACTATTATGTCGAGCAAGAAAGTCCTCCCTATATACGTCCCAGCATCCACTACAATATACATCCAATGTACAGTAATGGCCTCTAGGGCATACATATAACTAACATTATGGGGATTATAAATTTTAGCAAAAAGAATCATTAATGTCCAAATTGTGAGTGAGATCCATCTATTGAGAATTTCATCACAATTTGGGGATTAGATTGACGATCTTTCTTGTTAAAGGCTAGAAAAGAATGGCAATCAATGAAAGGACAAGGGGAAATGAAGGAGAAACCCCAGTTTCTTCAATGGATCCCTAATTCTCATTGTTAGCCATCGATCTAGTTTTAATTCTACCAATAGATAAGATGAATCATCTTGAATAATCATCATTGGCTACTAATTCCGTTCGAATCCTACAAGCCTACTTCAATTTTCTTGATAACTAAATTTGAACATTTTCTTGAATTCTCTTTCTTGAAAACGATTTCTTTAACTTCTTGAAATGATTACTTCAACCAAATCTTAAACAATTTCTTGAATTTTCTTTACTATTTCTTTCAACTCAACAAAAGTAAGAATTACGAATTCTGCGTATCTCAGTGGATGACCCGTGCTCACTAACGATCCCTTAAAGCGACACTGTTATTGATTGCGGTTATTATACGATTAAAACATTTCATCGCTTCTTTCCGACTAAATCATTTCTTTAAAAAAATCAAAGAAGCGAGACATCGTTTTTCAAATCAATCACTGCACGTAACGGCTACCCAGGTATCTGTCGATAAGAAGGTCGATGAACAAACTCATCCGAACTCCTACTGAGCATATCTGTGACTATATCTGTACAATCTGGTATATTCATCTAAGATACTCGCATATCAGGCCTAAGGGAATGGTAAACATCAGACCCCTAACAGTGCAATAAGTAATACCGGGGTAGAGGCCAATACATCCTAAGAAATTACTAGAGTACCTACCAGTAAATCTCGTTTTCCCTGGCCAGGGACTTTGTGTAATGGTTTTCCGAAGACAGCACGATATCAACCCCCAATATCGGGAGAGACGAATCCTATCTAACCACTACTGCCTCCAACTGGTTCGGGACTGCACCCAACTACTACCTGTTTTCATGACTCCTTTGAGCCGTGGTAGGGTAGTAATCTAAAGACAGTGGGAACACACTCGAGACGAATAGCATGTCAAGTCAATGGACTAACCTATACTCATGCCACCAGGGAACTGCTACCTGACGATAGGTATAATACCAACCAGCAGTTCCCAACGAGTCCGTCCAGTGTAACTCATAACCCAATGAGCGCCTGTATACTATCTCCGGTACGACGTACCAATGACTGTGAGACAGA
This sequence comes from Agapanthus africanus, assembly GCA_030015575.1. Classification (NCBI taxonomy): domain Eukaryota; kingdom Viridiplantae; phylum Streptophyta; class Magnoliopsida; order Asparagales; family Amaryllidaceae; genus Agapanthus; species Agapanthus africanus. The sequence goes on along the minus strand of CM057337.1, from coordinate 216,522,198 downwards.
CTATCTCCCCTACTGGGATGAGAAGCGTATACACTAGTCTACTCTGGGGTATCGATGCCCCGTCCCGATAATCCTACGACTAGAGACCTGTATAAGGATGTTCTTATAGACTACCCAGCCCCCACTAGTGTGACTGCCATCACAACGCTGGTAGTGAAGCAATGATTCTAAGGGCTCTACCAATATGTATAAGTGATCTGCTAAAAGAAACATATGCACATATTGAGGTAGAATCAAACCAGGTAGCATACTACCATTTTAAGCAAGACTGTTATTATATCTGTGAATATCCCAAGCTTCCAAAATGTAATATACAATAGAGTATGATACAATAATGGCCTCTGGGGCATATATCACTAACAGATATATGGCCTATAACCTTTCGAGAAACTACTGATAATATTTACCAGTAAATCTCATCAGCCCTGGCCAGGGACTTGCTGTTATAGCCAATCGAGCATAGCGCAACATTAACTCCCAATACCGGGAGAGACGAAACCCCTCCTATCGCTCACTGCCTCCATATGACTCGGGACTGTACCCAAAATCCACTTGTTTGCACGACTCCTTTGAGCCATGGTAGGGAGGAAATCAAAGCACAAAGGGAACTACACAAGACACTATGACGATCTCGGGTCTACAGACTAACCTGTACAGGTGTCACCAGAGAACTGCTATCTTACAATAGGTATAGTACCATCTAGGAGTTCTCGGCGAGTCCTGTTCGGTATACCCATTCTCTAATGAGCACCTGTGTACATTTTTTGATGTCAAACACTAATAGTTATGGGATCAACCATCGCCCCATACAGGGTCAAGAAACGTACGCACTAGTCTACTCTGGAATATCAATACCCTGTCTCGATATTCCTTCGACTAGGAACTGTTAAAGGATGTGCTTGCGGACTACACAAGCCCCACTAGTTTGATCTGCGTCATAGTCTTGGTAGTCAAGCCTACATCTTAAGGGCTTTATCAACATGTATCAAAGAGACTGTTTACTAAAACAAGTGTAGAAGTTAAGATAAAGAGCAACCAGATAACATACTATCATGTCGAGCAAGAAAGCCATCTATATCTATGTCGATGCATCCACTATATCATACAATAATGGCCTCTAGGGCATACATATTCCCAACAATCTCCCACTTGCACTAAGGCCAACTGTTGTAGTATCGCATACCCAACATCCCAAAAAGTCTCTCAAAGTGCGTCTGGGTAAGGGCCTTCGTGAGTGGATCAGCCGTGTTGTCCTTCGTATCTACTCTCCTGACCTCGATCTCCCGGCGATCAACTATCTCTCGGATCAGGTGTTACTGCCTCAGAATATGTCTAGATCGCTGATGAAACAGGGGTTCCTTGGCTAAAGCCACGGCTCCATTGTTATCACAATACAAGGGTATTAGATCCTCAATGGATGGAACCTCACCAACTTCAGCAATGAACTTCTTTATCCAGACAACCTCTTCAGCAGCATCGTTGGCAGCGATGTATTCAGCCTCCATCGTCGAGTCTGCTACGGTATCTTGCTTGGAACTCTTCCAACATACAACCCCTCCATTGAGGGTGAAGACAAAACCAGAGACAGACTTGATGTCGTCCTTATCACTCTGGAAGCTCGAATCGGTAAAGGACTCCTTTAGGAGTTCTCCGTTACCATACACCAAGAACATCTCTTTAGTCTTTCTCAAGTACTTAAGAATGTTCTTCACAGCTATCCAGTACTTCTCCCCTGGGACTGATTGATACCTACTTACCACACTAAGTGCATAAGCTACATCCGGTCTGGTGTATAATATTGCGTACATGATTGACCCAACAGCAGAAGCATAGGGTATCACGTTTATGCGAGCTCTCTCCAAATCAGTCTTGGGAGACATCTCTTTGGAGAGAGTGATTCCTGAGCAAGCGGATAAATTACCACGCTTTGAATCTTCCATACTAAACCTCTTTAGTATGGTGTCTATGTACCTGGATTGGGACAATCCCAACATCCTTTTAAATCTATCTCTATAGATCTTTATCCTCGGGATATAGGAGGCATCACCCAGATCTTTCATGGAAAACTTTTGAGATAGAAAGAGTTTGACCGAGTGCAGCATAGGAGCATCATTTCTTATCAAGAGTATGTCATCCATGTATAATATGAGGAAGACAACCTTACTCTCTACAACCTTTTTATATATACATGGTTCATCTACGTTTTTGATGCGGTCGAACTCTTTGACTGCTACATCAAAACAGATGTTTCATCTCCGCGATGCCTTCTTTAATCCGTAGATCAATTTAAGCAGCTTGCATACTTTTCTGCTACTACCACTGTCTATGAAACCCTCTGACTATGTCATGTACACGCTTACTTCTAAATCACCATTTAGAAAAGCGGTCTTGACGTCCAACTGCCAAATTTCATAGTCATGGTATGCAACAATGGCAGGTAGGATCCTGATGGACTTAAGCATAACCACTAGAGAAAAGGTCTCATCATAGTCGACACCTGGTCGTTGACGAAAACCTTTTTGCTACAAGTCTAGCTTTAAAGGTCTCAACCTTTCTATCTACACCAATTTTCTTCTTAAAGATCCACTTGCTTCCAATGGGTTTTACCCCTTCAGGAGCAACTTCTAAAGTCCATACTTTGTTGGTGTACATAGATTCTATCTCGGATCGTATAGCATCCAGCCATTTCACAGAGTCCCCGCTTGTGATAGCCTGCTCGAAACTAGTTGGGTCATCATCTTCCATGATGTAATCCTCGCTCCCGCCGTCTATCAGAAAACCGCAGTATCTCTCTGGTGGGTGAGAAACCCTACTAGATCTGCGGAGTGGTTGAGGTTCGTCGGGGACTATTAAATCCTCCGGTTCTACCAAATCATTAGTTGTAGTTTGTGTTTCTGGAACTTCTTCCTGCTCTATGTCATTACCACTAATTTCTTTTATAAGAAATTCTTTTTCTAAAAAGGTGGCATATTGAGAAACAAACACTCTTTGTTCCTTCTTGTGGTAGAATAGATATCCATATGAATTCTTTGGATATCCGACAAACTTGTAAAGAACTGATCGCGTTTCGAGTTTGTTTGGATTCTATTTTTTAACATAGGCCGGACAACCCAATATCTTAACCCGTTTAAGATATGGTCTCTTTCCACTCCATATCTCATATGGTGTTTTAGGCACATATTTTGATGGAACTTGATTCAATAGGTATGTAGTTGTCTCAAGTGCATAACTCCAAAAGGAAATAGGTAACTCAGCAACACTCATCATAGAGCGCACCGTATCTAATAGGGTGCGATTCCTCCGCTCCGATACTCCATTGTGATGTGGTGTATACAGAGGAGTAAGCTGAGAGAGAATTCCATTCTCTTTTAGATAATCTCGGAATTCCGTGCTTAAGAATTCACCTCCTCGATCAGATCGAAGGATTTTAATACTTTTACCTGTCTGGTTCTCTACTTCGCTCTTATATTTCTTGAATTTCTAAAAAGCTTCAGATTTGTGTTTCAACAGGAACACATGTCCGAATCTTGAAAGGTCATCGGTGAATGTAATGAAGTACGAGAAACCATTCCTGGCATGTGTAGACATAGGACCGCATACATCACTATGTATCAATCCCGGAAGTTCAGTAGCTCTTTCTCTGTGTCTCGTAAACGGAGTTTTGGTCATCTTTCCCTTGAGAAATAACTGACAAGTTTCATAAGATGTAAATTCGAACGGATTCAAATATCTATCTTTATGCAGGTTATCTAGTCTTGTCACATTGATATGACCAAGTCTACAGTGCCACAAGAAGGCTTCGTTCATTTCTGAACTTTTCCTCTTGTGTGCGTTCTGTATATTTAGAATCGTATTTTGATTTAGAACGTATATACAATTACACAATGTACCAAACCCAATCAACACTTGATTTAGAAAAATGTTCATAACATTTTTCTCTAATGCAATGTTATATCCTTCTTTATCTAATAAAGAAACAAATATTATATTGCACATCATCGACGGTACGAAATAACAGTCGTTCAAAATCAATGTATTATCATTTGGCAATACTAGGTGATATTCGTCGACCGCTTCAGCAGCAACAATTGCTCCATTAACTACTCTGAGAGACATATCACTATTTCCCAGTTCTCTACTTCTCTATAACCCTTGTAACAGATTACAAATATGGGATCCTGATCCGGTATCCAATACCCAGGACGTAGAGCAAACTGAGAAACAGCGCTCAATAACTAACACACCCGAAGAAGATGCATCAAAATGCTCTTTCTTCATCCGGGTTGCGTGGGAATCCTTACATTCCCCTATCTCTTGCCCACACTTATGATAGTTGTCATAAGATAGAGCAGAACCAACATTCCCCAGCCCAGTATAAAAAGTGAGTCCGGTCAATACGTCCATATTATTATCTTGATTAAGGCGTGACATGGTCGCTACCTGGAGAGAGAGAGAAGAAAACACTTTAGCGTGTGCTCTTGCAAGATTAGATTGGTTATTATCTTATCTAATCAGGATGGCTCCCACTGTTTTTATCAAATCTTCCTTCAAACCATAAAAGGTAAGATTAGCCAGGATTAATTACACCCTACAAGTTTGCCGATCGGTCAGCCAGGCAGGTGTTGGTACTCCGAGAGAGTTTTCCCGTGATTCCGCATGGAACTAATTAAATAACCTCGTTTCCGCAAGGGCATAATCCCTAACACCTTTCTTAGATACCCACTGGATTAGCTAATTATAAAGTGGAAAACTCTCCTAGGAGTAACACTTACTCGCAGTAGGTATCGGGATCCAACTATCATATAGAAGGTATGCAATCTCATTGCAAATTTCAACACTTGAAATTCCTGATATCTGTTTTTATCCCATGCGGTTTATGACCTTGACAAGGTCAATAAACCATAAACCGCAAGTCAAGTTCAAACCGTTATTTCGTGATTGAATCAAACCCACCCGCACGACCCTAGACAAGGTCAACAAGGCCGTACGACTACCCTAATCCAATCGCATCAACATGCGGCAGAAAAGCACTAATCAGCTACCGAACACTACGCCTTGACAAGGTCAACAAACACAGCACGAATACTAAATAGTACTTAACTGAAATGACGGAGGGCTACGACTGGTTTTGAAGAAAACCTTTAGCATAATGAACTTGATATCGTTGTAGAATTTGGTGATTTGAAAAGAAGTGGTTTAAGCTCCGCTTTAGAATCGAGTAGTTTTCAAAATAAACCGAGTGGGTTGTAGCATATGCTAGTTTCGCTAAAGAGGTCATTCCCAGTGAAGGGATCTAGGCTCTTTCCTCATCGAATGAGGTGCGGGATATTCATAATGGAATACCGCTATGCAAAGCAAGAAATAGAGCTATCTTTTTTTAAAATTTGATTCTACAACATCTTTTTGGTATCTTTTCTTTTCATTAATCTTATTAATGACATCCCATCATTTATGTTTCCTAAACATCACAGAAGAAACGAAAATAAAACACACATATATGCCATCCGCATTCGCCACAAGGACCCTGGTTTTCACCATAAAGTAATTTAACTTACGGCAGGGCGGGGTCAGGACTAGCGCGGATGCAAAACATATATAATGTGTTGGATATAGTGCCCTCAGAGTCAATTATTAGATCGCAGGCACGTGATTGCAATGATTGAGGGAGGACCTATACCGGTAGGACAGTCTTACTCGAGAGGTTTGTATACTATCCGGTTTGTCTTTATCATCGTATACATGCTTTAGGTGGCATTGTAGTTCACTATTACATGTTGATAGAGAATAGTATGCCACCATGGTTTGTCTTTATCATCGTGTACTGTTTTAGGTGACCTTACAGGCCGTTATTACACGTTGATAGAGCCCTTAGGATTCTTGCTTGACTACCAGCAGTATGATGGCGATCATATACGTAAGAGTTGGGTACTCTATAAGCACATCCTTAAAGTGGTCCCTAGTCGTGGGTGTTTCGAGACTGGGCATCGATACTCCATTAGTAGACTAGTGTATACAGTCGAGACCCCGACGAGGGGCGGTGGCCGGTCTCACAAGCCATTGGTGTCAGTTGGATCACCTAAGATGTATACAGGTGCTCATTGGGTTATCAGTACACCAGACAGGACTCGCCGGGAACATACTAGTTGGTATTATACCTGACGTCAAATAGCAGTTCCCTGGTGACATGTGTACAGGTTAGTTCATCGACCTGAGGTCGTCATTTGTCTCGTGTGAGTTCCCACTGTGCTTTGATTACTACCCTACCATGGCTCAAAGGAGTCGTGCAAACAGGTTTTAGTTGGGCACAGTCCCGAGCCATATGGAAGCAAGTGAGCGGATCGGAAGGGGATTCGTCTCTCCCGGTATTGGGGGTGAGGTCGCGCTGTGTCTAGGAGAGCCACTACACAAAACCCTCGGCCGAGGTAGGAGATTTACTGGTAGGTATTCCAGTAGTATCTCAGGGTGTTCTGGGTTACACTCCGACACGACTTGTACTGCTTTTAGGGTTTGACTTTTACTAACCCTCTAGGCCCGACATGCGATGCTCATAGACGAACGGACCGGACTGTACGGATATTGTCACTGACAGGCTCAGTAGGGTGTCAGGATGAGTTCGCTCATCGACCTCCCTTTTGGTCATTACCTGGTAGCCCGTTACGTACAGTTAGTGCCTCTGACATGCTAGTGGTTAAATCCACAGCCAAAGTATTGACGAATCTTTGGAGTCCCCCACAGACAGTTTCTCAAGTTTCGGGCGAAACGTTGTAGAGGCCGTATGATATATGGCAGGGTTGGATCTTATAGGTGCGGTAGTGCATGGATCTTGATCGGACAGATCATACTAGTGGGCTTTGGTTTAAGTCGGATCCTAGTATTAGATTTGTTGGATTACTTTAGTCTCATCGCATTCGCATTCAGTCGGAATGCAGGTGCAGGTATGTATGTACAGGTGAGGGGTATCCTTGTGATCCGTCACGAGTTTACTTTAGATGTTGCCGTATCTTTTTATTGTTGCAAACATTTGGATTAATGTTTGTAAATGGAAATTGTGAGCTAGAATTCATCATGAGATGCTTTAAATGTGACATGGACATATATGGTGACTCATGGTCTCTTTTAGTGTGTAAATGTCACATTATGAGCTTGATTTATGTTGATATGATAAGAAGAGAGAGAGAGAGGGGCTGCCATGAGTGGGTTAGCTCTCATATTATTCTTCTCACTCTCTCTCATTTTATCACACATATCAAAAAAGAAAAGAGAGAGGAAACTCCTTCATCTTCCTCTTTCTTCTCTAGCTCAAATCTCCATTAATGGCAACACCTCTAACCTCCATCCAAATCAATGGATGCAAGAGACAAAGTGATCACAAACATTCTCTACAATACCTTGGACCCGTCGGCTAGCACACTTCGTGCCCGAGCTGCTTCGGATGAAGCGGGAGCCCGTAAAAAGACTCGTAGATGTGGTGCCCTTTCCGACGAGGAGATCAAGACCGGAGATACCGCGAGGAGCTTGGGATGGTGGCCAAAGGCCGAAGGACACGGATCGATCGATATAGCCTTTCTATCCTTTCTCTAGTTTGCTAGTAGTAGGTTAATGGTTCGATCCGGGTTTTAAGCATACGATAGCGCCGGTTTTCAAGTTAAGAAAAATTTTCGTTTCCGCATTTTGGCCTTGGAAAGACGGCCGGGGCGCTACCGTAGTCTTACATGGTATCAGAGCCACACCATTAACCTTTACTAGCTTGCTCTAGCGTGTTTAGAACTTCGATCGGACGAAATTTTCAAAAACTGCATTTCCAAGTCATCAGTTTCTGTCGAAATTTTTCTGTTGTCAAAAAATTATTTGGTGTATTGCAGAAAATCAGGCAGGGTTTTTTAAGAGAACTGAGAAAATTTGGCGGGCTGATTTCACTGTAGCGCGGCCGATCCGCAGCCGTACCTACGTTTTGGCCGCGGATCCACGGCCGTACTGTAGCCACAGTGCACCAAATTTCTTCAGGTGGTTTCTGACTTGGAAAAGGGGTTTCTGGTAATTTTATTTTGGGCCCAGATTTATTTGAGTACTGGGTATTGTGCTTGGGGCCCACTTCGGGAAATTTTGTCGATCGAAAATTTTAAGCATGTTAGTTCACAGTATTTATATTATATCTGCGACCGTGAATGTCATTTGATTGGTAAATCCTGTCTAATTGCTATAGCCCTTTTAGACAGATTTGCGAACGTAACATTCGCGTTAATGTTCTGTGTTGTGCTGTGATGTTGCGGATTTGTCGTGGTGGATAGCCTGGGTGCAATGTTAGTACATTTTGGTTGTAATTGTACATTTGATATTGCGGGGAGAGCGTCCGACATGTGGACTGCCGTCACTGCCTGTTTGTATATTATTCTTTTGGGGTACGACCGGGCTGAGGTCGATGTACCCGTTGTATATTTTACTTTCTGTACTAGGATTACCCCGCGGAGGGGTGCACGGATAGCCGGGTTCTAGAGGGCAACGGGCCCGCATCTCATGGCTTTGAGACGGAGGGGGCTTCACTCTAGAATTGGCGGTCCATTCGCCGCACTCGTAGGGGGTATACGTTGACCCAAGGAGGGGTGCTCAAGTTACCGGATTCCGTGAAGTGCTGGGTGGTCCATTCACATTGTTGAAGGGGGCTGCCTCGCTTCAGGTTTTGGCGGGTAACTCGCCACGCCCGTAGGGGTCTAGGATTTCATTGCACAGGCTATCCACACGACCAGAGGAACGTCGGGTTTCAGTACCGGCTCTATGAAACCCGGGGATCTCAGATTATCTTTATTGTTCTGTGATGCTTATTACATTTCTGTGATGTTGCATTTTATCACGCCTTAAGCGAATATTATATATTGATATATATACTAGTAGATGTTGTATATGTTTTACACCCACGCTAGTACAGTCCCCGCTCTGTCGTTAGTTAAGTAACCTAACGGGTGATGACGGGACCCAGTGGCGAATGCGGATGGCATATACGTACATCGTATTTTCATTCTTTATTGGTGTGATCAATTGATGGGACTGCATTGATTCGGATCAATGCAAGCTAAACAAACCTATTCTGATGTTGGAACATTTTTCAAAAAGCTGTTATTGCAATGACGTTCCCTTTTGTTTTGCACAGTGGTATTCGGTTATGAATATCCAGCACCTCAGTCGACGATGCAAGGGCCGAGATCCCTTCACCGGGAGTGACCCCTTGGATAGAAGTTTGCATCAGGGTAATAACTTCACTATAGCCGATTACTTTTTGCTTTGCGTCGTGGTATTCAGCTGGAATATCCTGCACCTCATTCTACGGGGAAAGAGCCGAGATCCCTTCACCGGGAGTGACCTCTTTAGCAAAGGTTTTCACCACTATATTTTTATAAAAAACTATCCGGTTCCTTCAACGATATCAAGTTCATTACGTTAAAGGTTTTTCGCCAAAAACCTGCCATAGCCCTCCTTCATTTTAGATTAGTATTGCTTAGTATTCGTGCTACGTATGTCGTGCATTGCCGAGGCGTTGTAGTGTTTGGTAGCTCTGTAATGCTTTTCTGTCGCATGGATATGTCGATTGGTTAGGACAGTCGTACGGTTATGTTGGCATTGTCAAGGACTCGTACGGATGGGTTTAACGCAATCAAGATAATGACGGGTTGAACTTGACTAGGACTCTTTGATATGCTGGCATTGTCAAGGTCACTTGGGTCCTAGGGGTAAAAATCACATCGGGAGTTTCTAAAGAAACTAAAACTTGCCAGATATGCGCATACCTTTTGGAGTGTGATAACGTGAGTGGATTCCGTCACGTTATCATGTGATGATAGTTGGATCCCGATTCCCACTGATGAGTTGGTTTACTCCTCGGGTGATCTCGACTAATTCTGTTTTCAGGTTTGGAGGGGAATTTGAGGTAACAGTGGGAGGTTTCTTGATTAGATAAAGTGATAACCATTCTGATCTAGGTTAGAGTGCACGCAGAGTGTTTCTTTTCTCTCTCTCTTTGGCAGCGACCATGACCCACCCCTTGACTATGACTCAGTGACCAAGTTAACCGAACCTTCATAAAACACTGGCTTTTGGATTGTCAGAGTTGCATACCTCATTGCCACTCCTACTTTTACCCTTTTCTCCAGAACACCCCGTATTACTACGAATATCCACTTCCATTGGATAAAACCATCGTATGGTTATATACGAACTCGAGGCAACTTGTTCCAGATTCGAGGATGGTTTCTGGTTCTGGAGAAAACGAATAGGACTGTTCAGTTGTCTTTTCCTTTTACCTTCTCTCAGGTTGCGAGTGCTCCTTGGATTAGGACAGTACACCTGTTACACTTATTGGATAGTCTTCTTCCAAACCATAGGAAGGTGCCGAACGGTGAGGAATGAAGAAAACCAATTAGCCTAACGATGGTGTACAGAAGGTAATAAGTTAAGACAAATAAAGGGATTAGTAAGAGGGCAAAGTAAATTGCGACTGTTATTCACGACCAAACCAAGTATTTCATCGCCACTCCTACATCACCTTTGTATTTCTCCAGATCACCCCGTATCACTACGAAGATCCACAATTTATTGGATACTCCATCGTATGGTTATATACGAACTCGAAGGAACTTGTTCTAGTTCGGGGATGGATTCTGGTTCAAGAGAAATAGGAATAAGGTTTTATTCAGTTGTCTTTTATCTTCACCTTCTCTTAGGTTATGAGTACTCCTAGGATTAGGAGAGTACACCCATTATGCTTATTGGATAGTCTTCTTCCAAACCATAGGCTGGTGCCGAACGGTAGGGAAGGAAGAAAACTATTTGGCCTAAAGGGGTGTACAGAAGGTAATGACTAAAGACATATAAAGGGATTTGGAGAGATGGCAAAGAAAGATACAGTTACAGTTGTGAATCTGATAACGGAAGAGGCATTACTAGGAGTACCCGGATACCCCTTCGAAACATTTACATGTTTCAGTTTTACTGTGTATTGTTAAAAGAAAACTGATTTCCCAATTAGACACTTGCTCCAGGGTATGTATTTACCAGGTTTGATTCTCACATCTGTATGGTTTTACAGATGATGAGTGGGAGCAAGTTATTGGGAATTGGGTGGTCATCCTCATTATATCGGGATTCATTGTAATTGGTGATATTTGAGGAAATAGCCTGGGTTGTTTGCCGGATGACAAATATTTGGTTTTGAATATCCGTTGTTATGAATTTCAAATTGATATATCTGTACGTTTATTTTTATAAAGTGAGATATAACTTTTTGAAATTATATCTATGACATTTACCTATATTAGTGGATGGTTAGGTAAGGAGCATTCAACAGCGGTGTAATTCTTCATAACCATAGTACAGTTTCAACCTACGACGCACAGGGTTTGAGTTATTCGAATCAGGGGACTTATACAGAGTATTGTATGTTGTCCAGTGTCCATTAGGACAGAGGGGTTGGTACTCATACTATATTCTGTTTACTTGTGACTTTTCTAGTTCTTAGACATGTGTTTCATAGAAATACAAGATCCAAGTTTTGAGAAGTTATAGGTATATGAATAAAGTAGAGACCCAGGTATTGCAAGTATCAGGATTCTTCAAGGTGATCGAAAATGTAGATACTTGTATTCGGTATTCAGTTGATAGTAATGGTTTTAAGAAACTTGTTTCTCTTTCAGGTTACTCATATCTGGATGCATTCCTAAGTTGAGTAACGCTGATCGGCCTCCTTCCATTTAGTTTACATATACTGGAGACAGCTGCATGATTTGAATCTGGTTCCAATTAAATCAGTGCCTCTGTTTCTATATTGGATATAGAACGGTTCATATCTTAACGATGTTAAGGTACGGGGAGTTGTCCGGTTTATGCTTAAAACCAGACTCTGGATAACTCAAGGCATGTTTCTGTAATGGCTGTTTGTGGGTTGACCCGGGCTATGACGAGGGTTGATTTGCTGCCATCTAGAAGATCAATAGTGATATTGTTCTTGACTCGCCACAGTTTTAATAAAAATGGATTTTTTTAGAAAACAGTAGTGGGAGTATGGTAGAACTGGAAGTGATTCCAGAACCGCAAATGATTACTGAAAATTTGATAAGAACCTAAAGATTCAATCTGGTTTGACATTCCATTAGCCATTCTACAGATATGGTGGGTAACCTCAGGCACTCGAGAGGTATTTCGGTATGCTCAAAGACGATGACAGGGAGGTTCTTGTTTACCCAGACTTGCCATTACTGTTGTTCCAGACTGTGAGACCCGGCAGGAGGATGAGTATAGCGTCGTTCTAGCTTTAGAAGTATACGTGTATATGACTCTGCCAGAGGGTTGTCGTAGTCAGTGGGAGCAGCGGAAGCATAGTGGACAAGTAGCTTATTTCCATTTATAGACTAAAGCAGATATAGCGGAGATAGATCATCTATTTCTGATGTGACAGTCATAGGTTTGACTTCATCAGAATAGGGGATGGATCTGTTAAGAAGGTAGTAGGGTATAATGTCCTGGTATTTGGATGACATACACAGAGTAGGAAGTGAAATTCCTATACTACGATCAGTTATATTTTGGTTGTCACACAGTGTTTTCTCCACATAGGATATAGATATAATATCTGACATTCTGGTTACTAGATCTATGATTTTTGATCTAGATTTGGGTAGTTTCCCAATTTGGGTACTTAGACAGCATTATAAAGGTGTTTTAGAATGGACGACTCCTGGCATGGTAGTATACCTGCGGGTGATGGAGTCACCCTCTCTAAACATGTCTTACAGACTAAAGGGGAGAGGGATGCGCATGATTGGAAGATCACTTGCTTAGGCAATTGAGTCAATCATGAGATGTCAAGTACCACACCAGATGTTGTTTTTACACTAGATGCAATAAGTTGAAATTAATCCAATCCTGGAGAAACGATCGGAAGTAGTTTTAGAACATAAGTGGATGTTCTAGGGATATGATAATGGCAGCCTCCTTCGGGAGACAGTTATCATTCCAGACTTCCAAGGTGACCTGGATGACAGAGTGGTTGTCAGAGTTATAGTTTTCCCTCTGACGAGGGGTGGTATTTTGGACAGGTAGTCCAAGCGGATACTGAGGGAGGTGTGGCGCAGGATACTGATTAAGTTCAGTTGTCGATACAGTCTAAGAAGTTTGGATTTGGAGTTCATTTATGAACTAGGTCCCATCAGACATCCAGACATATTCTAAGACAGGTATTGCTCATTTTGGGAGATGGCTTTCTCCGCAAACTTGAGATAAAGAGAGATATAGAAAGTAACATCAAGGCGGATCCACTAGCTGAGGCTATTTCTCGAACGCAATAGTTTCGCAAACGAGCTTTGTGAGACTGATTAGTAGAGGAGTTGGGTGTTCGGTATCACACGGGCTGTGAGTATGCGACATCGCAATAATTAGCCTTGAGTACAAGTGGAAGATTGTTGGATATAGTGCCCTCAGAGTCAATTATTGGATCGCAGGCACGTGATTGCAATGATTGAGGGAGGACCTATACCGGTAGGACAGTCTTACTATAGAGCTTTGTATACTATCTGGTTTGTCTTTATCATCAAGTACATTCTTTAGGTGGCATTGTAGTTCACTATTACACGTTGATAGAGAATAGTATGCCACCATGATTTGTCTTTATCATCGTGTACTGCTTTAGGTGACCTTACAGGTCTCTATTACACGTTGATAGAGCCCTTAGGATTCTTGCTTGACTACCGGCAGTATGATGGCGATCATATATGTGAGAGTTGGGTAGTCTATAAGCACATCCTTAAAGTCGTCCCTAGTCGTGGGAGTTTCGAGACTGGGCATCGATACTCCATTAGTAGACTAGTGTATACAGTCGAGACCCCGACGAGGGGCGGTGGCCGGTCTCACAAGCCATTGGTGTCAGTTGGATCACCTAAGATGTATACAGGTGCTCATTGGGTTATGAGTACACCGGACAGGACTCGCCGGGAACATGCTAGTTGGTATTATACCTGACGTCAGATAGCAGTTCCCTGGTGACATGTGTACAGGTTAGTTCATCGACCTGAGGTCGTCATTTGTCTCGTGTGAGTTCCCACTGTGCTTTGATTACTACCCTACCATGGCTCAAAGGAGTCGTGCAAACAGGTTTTAGTTGGGCACAGTCCCGAGCCATATGGAAGCAAGTGAGCAGATCGGCAGGGGATTCGTCTCTCCCGGTATTGGGGGTGAGGTCGCGCTGTGTCTAGGAGAGCCACTACACAAAACCCTCGGCCAAGACAGGAGATTTACTGGTAGGTATTCCAGTAGTATCTCAGGGTGTTCTAGGCTACACTCCGACACAACTTGTACCGCTTTTGGGGGTTTGACTTTTACTAACCCCCTAGGCCCGACATGCGATGCACATAGACGAACGGACCGGACTGTACGGATATTGTCACTAACAGGCTCAGTAGGGTGTCAGGATGAGTTCACTCATCGACCTCCCTTTTGGCCAATACCTGATAGCCCGTTACGTACAGCTAGTACCTCTGACGTGCTAGTGGTTAAATCCACAACCAAAGTATTGACGAGTCTTTAGAGTCCCCCACAGACAGTTTCTCAAGTTTCGGGCGAAACGTTGTAGAGGCCGTATGATATATGGCAGGGTTCGATCTTATACGTGCGGTAGTGCACGGATCTTGATCGGACGGATCATACTAGTGGGCTTTGGTTTAAGCCGGATCCTAGTATTAGATTTGTTGGATTACATTAGTCTCATTGCATTCGCATTCAGTCGGAATGCAGGTGCAGGTATGTATATACAGGTGAGGGGTATCCTTGTGATCCGTCACGAGTTTACTTTAGATGTTGCCGTATCTTTTTATTGTTGCAAACATTTGGATTAATGTTTGTAAATGGAAATTGTGAGCTAGAATTCATCATGATATGCTTTAAATGTGACATGGACATATATGGTAACTCATGGTCTCTTTTAGTGTGTAAATGTCACATTATGAGCTTGATTTATGTTGATATGATAAGAAGAGAGAGAGAAGGGCTGCCATGAGTGGGTTAGCTCTCATATTATTCTTCTCACTCTCTTTCATTTTATCACACATATCACAAAAGAAAAAAGAGAGGAAACTCCTTCTTCTTCCTCTTTCTTCTCTAGCTCAAATCTCCATTAATGGCAACACCTCTAACCTCCATCCAAATCAATGGATGTAAGAGACAAAGTGATCACAAACATTCTCTACAACACCTTGGACACGTCGGCTAGCACACTTCATGCCCGAGTTTCTTCGGATGAAGCGGGAGCCCGTAAAAAGACTCGTAGATATGGTTCCCTTTCCGACGAGGAGATCAAGACCGGAGATGCCGCGAGGAGCTTGGGATGGTGGCCAAAGGCCGAAGGACACGGATCGATCGGTATAGCCTTTCTATCCTTTCACTAGTTTGCTAGTAGTAGGTAAATGGTTCGATCCGGGTTTTAAGCATACGATAGCGCCGTTTTTCAAGTTAAGAAAATTTTCGTTTCCGCATTTTGGCCTCGGAAAGACGGCCGGGGCGCTATCGTAGTCTTACATAATGTCTACTAGTATATCATATATATAAATAGCATTCGTCTAACGCGGTTATATGATCACATCACATCACAGAATCAGCAAAAGCAAATATATGAAATATAGGATATACTTAGAGGTTCGTGTTTTAGATTAAGCTAGTAATGAAAAACACGGATTCCACGGTCGTGATGAAGCCAAACCCACATCCCTAGACCCCTACGAGAGTGGCAAGCAACGCTGTCAATTCTAGAGTTAGGCGACCGGTCTCGACTCCTCGAGATGGCCTCCCATTGGACTCCAGAACCCGATTAATTGTGCTCCCCATCTTGGGTCTATCCTAATGCGGAAAAGTAAATAATATGTAAGTCCACGTTGCCCACCCCGGTACTTACGGGGAGGCGGAAAACGGAATAAAAATCAAATTTTTATCAACTTAGGCAACATGGACTAGACAAAGAAGGATCTTTGCTAAACAAAAACAAGCTAAAGCTAACTAGAAACTAGCTAAGTGTTAAAAAAGTTATACCTAGGGCTTTATGTCCTTCTCTCCTTGCTCCTTGGAGTAGTGGAAAGAGGTCACATTTGTCGTCTTCTCACGTCGAAGAAAGATCCACCCGAAAGCCTCAACCTTTGGCTTCAACTCCAAGCTAGAAGTGACTAGGATGCAAGAAGTGCTAATCCTTAAACCCTAGATGAGAGTAGAGATTATCAAGAAGGGGTTTTTCTCAAGCTCAAGTGTTTCTCAACACATGAGAGGGGAGAGCTTGAGGGAGAGGAAGAACAAGAGAGAGAAAGTGAATGATAGAATGAGAGAATAAACAACCATTCTCACATATATGTGTGAATTATTATAAATTGATAATTAGCTAGATAATTGTCATGGTTAATCAAGACATGACCATTATCATTTCATTTTTAATGCAAATTGCAAGGATCAAAGAGCATCTTCCAAATGAAATGATGATGGTCAAAGTGTCAACCTAAGTCAACAAGTCAAGAAGGTCAAATGGTCAACAACCATAACCATGCACAATTATATTAAACTAATATCAATTAACCATAATACACACATAAGAATTAGGATTAATAAAATGACAATAGTCATTAACCCTAATCAAAGTCCTCTCCCTCTGTCTCAAGCAACTGTGCATACGCACCCGTATTCGTGATCCGAGGAACACGAATACAAAGAGAAAAAACCAATCCCAAATCTATACTAGGATCTGGCTTAAACCAAAACCCGCTAGTATAAGCTGTCCGGACAGCAAACGTGCACAAGTGCGCGGATGTGAACGAACCCTGTCGCAAAACCATGCGACCTCTACTCATTCTGCCTGAAGGCGAATAGCTCTCTGTGTGGGACTCTAAAGACTCGACACTACGCTGGTAGTGGGTTTAACCACAGACCGCAAGCGGCACTAGCTGTACGTAACGGTCCCCAGGTAGATGTCGATAAGAAGACTGATGAGGTGAACCCCATCTGAACTCCTACTGAGCCTGTATGTGACAGTCTCCGTACAGTCCGGTCTGTTCGTCTGATACATCGCATGGCGGGCCTAGGGGGCGGTGAACGTCAGTCCCCTAATAGCGGTACAAGTCGTGTCGGAGTGTAGCCCAGAACACCCTGAGATAACACTGGAAACCTTACCAGTATATCTCGCTTGCCCTGGCCACGGACTACTCGTGTAATGGCTCTCCTGGACACAGCGCGATGTCAACCCCTAATACCGGGAGAGACGAATCCTGTCAAACCATCACTGCCTCCAAGTGCTTCGGGACTGCACCCAAAAACTACCTGTTTGCACGACTCCTTTGAGCCGTGGTAGGGTAGTAATCAAAGTGCAGTGGGAACACACTCGAGGCGAAGTGACAGTGTCAAGTCAGCGGACTAAGCTGTACTCATGTCACCTGGGAACTGATAACTGACGATAGGTATAATACCAACCAACAGTTCCCGATGAGTCCTGCCCAGTGTACTCGTAACCTAACGAGCACCCGCATACTATCTCACGTACGACGTACTGACGGCTGTGGGACAGACCGTCTCCCACGCTGGGATGAGAAGCGCATACGCTAGTCTACTCTGGAGTATCGATGCCCTGTCTCGATAGTCCAACGACTAGGGACCTGTATAAGGATGTGCTTATAGATCACCCAGCTCCCACGAGTGTGAGCGCCATCACAACGCTGGTAATCAAACAAAGATCCTAAGGGCTCTACTAATATGTATATAAGCGATATGCTAAAAGAAACACATGCACATATTAAAGAAGAGACAAACCAAGTAGCATACTACCATTTCGAGCAAGATTGTATATACAACTGTGAATATCCCAAGCTTCCATCAAGTAATATACAAGCTAGTATGATACAGTAATGGCCTCTAGGGCATATACACTAACAATCTCCCACTTGCACTAAGGCCATGTACTGGCGTATCGAAGACCTATCATCTCGATCAGCCGCTCGAACTGAGTCTGGGGCAAGGCCTTGGTGAATGGATCTGCTGTGTTATCTTCTGAAGCAACCCTCTGAACCTCGATCTCCTGGCGATCCACGATCTCCCTGATCAGGTGATACCGCCTCAAGATGTGTCTGGATTTCTGATGGGACCTGGGTTCCTTCGGTAAAGCTATAGCCCCGTTGTTGTCGCAATACAGAGGTATTGGGTCAACAATGGACGGAACCACCTGAAGTTCTTTCAAGAACTTCCTCATCCAGACAGCTTCTTTTGCGGCATCAGATGCAGCGATGTATTCCGCTTCCATAGTCGAGTCAGCAACGGTTTCCTGTTTGGAGCTCTTCCAACACACCGCCCCTCCATTGAGGGTGAAGACAAAACCCGACATGGACTTGGAATCATCCTTGTCACTCTGGAAGCTGGAGTCAGCAAAGGCCTCAATCTGGAGGTCTTTTCCGCCATACACCAAGAACATCTCCTTGGTCCTTCTCAGGTACTTGAGAATGTTCTTTACTGCTATCCAATGTTTCTCCCCAGGGTTTTACTGATACCTGCTTACCACACTCAGTGCATAAGCCACATCCGGTCTGGTACACAACATCGCATACATTATAGAGCCTACCGCCGAAGCGTAGGGTATAATAGACATGCGATCCCTCTCCAAATCAGTCTTAGGAGACATCTCTTTGGAGAGGGTGATCCCGTGACAAGCCGGTAGATTACCGCGCTTGGAATCTTCCATACTGAATCTCTTCAGTATGGTGTCGATGTACCTGGACTGCGAAAGTCCTAATATCCTCTTGGATCTGTCACGGTAGATCCGGATACCCAGAATGTATGAGGCATCACCCAGGTCTTTCTTGGAGAACCTGTGTGACAAGAACCCCTTGACAGATTGTAGCATAGGAATGTCATTTCCTATTAAGAGAATTTCATCCATGTATAAAACGAGGAATACTACAGTTCTCGCTACAAATCTACAATAGATGCATGGTTCATCTGGATTTTTGATAAAGCCAAATTCCTTGACCGTCTCATCAAAACAGATGTTCCAACTCCGCGATGCCTGCTTTAGTCCATAAATGGACTTAAGCAACTTGCACACCTTTCCGCTGCTCCCACTCTGAATGAAACCCTCTGGCTGGTCCATATAGATACACTCCTCTAAATATCCATTTAGAAAAGCTGTCTTTACGTCCATTTGCCAAATCTCATAATCGTGGAAGGCAGCAATGGCAAGAAGGATCCGGATGGATTTCAGCATAGCTACTGGAGAAAAGGTTTCGTCATAGTCCAAACTAGGTCGCTGACGAAAACCCTTTGCTACCAGTCTAGCTTTATAGGTCTCAACCTGTCCATCTACACCAATCTTCCTTTTGAAGATCCACTTGCATCCTACGGGTTTTACCCCATCTGGAGCAATGTCCAACGTCCATACTTTGTTGGTGTACATGGACTCCATTTCGGTCCGCATTGCATCCAGCCATTTTACCGAGTCGACGCTCTGAATGGCTTGCTGGAAGCTAGTAGGCTCATCACAGTCTATGATGCAATCCTCTCTATCCCCGTCAATGAGAAAACCGTAGTATCTCTCGGGCGGATGAGACTGCCAACTACTCCTGCGGAGTGGCGTGGGAATGTCCTGATCTTTCGAACCCTCTGGTTCTACTAAGCTTTCAGTAATAGCTCGTGGTTCTGGAATTTATTCCAGTTCTATTGCGCTCCTACTTAATTCTTTTTCTATGAACTGGTGTTCTAGAAAGTGGGCATGGCGAGAAACAAAAACCTTTTGTTCCTCTTCGCAATAGAAGAAATATCCCTTGGAGTTCTTTGGATATCCCACAAACTTGCACTGTACTGAGCGTGCCTCAAGCTTGTCCGCATGCTGCTTTTTTTACAAAAGCCGGACATCCCCATGTCTTAATGTGATTAAGATAGGGTCTCTTCCCACACCACATCTGATATGGTGTAGTAGGCACAGTCTTAGTTGGAACTCGGTTCAAAAGGTATGCAGCTGATTCTAGCGCATATCCCCAGAACGATCGCGGTAACTCAGCGTTACTCATCATGGACCGTACCATATCCAATAGGGTTCGGTTCCGTCTCTCCGATACACCGTTATGTTGCGGAGTGTATGGAGGAGTAAGCTGAGAGAGAATTCCATTCTTTTTTAAGTAACCCAGGAACTCAGCACTCAAGTATTCACCACCTCGATCAGATCTCAGTGCCTTGATACTTTTGCCTGTTTGTTTTTCTACTTCATTCTTATATTCCTGGAATTTTTCAAAAGCCTCGGATTTATGTTTCATTAAGAAGACATAACCGTACCTTGAAAAGTCATCCGTAAAAGTAATGAAGTAAGAATAACCGCTTCGCGCATGTGTAGACATTGGACCGCACACGTCGCTGTGTACGAGTCCTAAGAGCTCGCTCGCTCTTACTCCGTGTCCAGTGAATGGAGTCTTTGTCATCTATCCTTTGAGACATGATTGACAAGTTGCATACGATTGATATTCGAACGGATCCAAATATCCTTCTGCATGTAACTTAGTCAATCTTCTCTCATTGATGTGACCCAGTCTACAATGCCACAAGAAATTTTTATTGATTTCTGGAGACTTTCTTTTGTGTGTATTCTGGACATTGAAAATCTGTGGTTGGTTTAATACGTATATGTCGTTGTTCAATGTACCTGACCCAATCAAAACTTGATTAAGGTGAATGTTCACTATATTACTTACAAATGCAAATTCATAACCTTCTTTAGATAATAAAGATACAGAAATGATATTACAGGTTGCATTTGGTACATAATAACAACTACGCAAAACCAAAAAATGTCCATCCGACAATCCAAGGTGATAGTCCCCCACGGCCTCAGCATCCATGCTAGCACCGTTTGCAACTCTGAGGGTCATGTCACCTGCCTTCAAAACTCTACGCTTTCTCAACGCCTGCAAAGAATTACAGATATGAGATCCTGATTCGGTATCCAATACCCAGGATGTAGAGTTTATTGATAGACAGTTTTCAATAACATACACACCTGAAGCTGAAGCCGCAACTCGCTTCAAATCCTGTGTTCTGGCCTTCCAAGCCTTGCAATCCTGTTTCCAGTGACCACTTTTATGACAATAGAAGCATTCTTCCTTCCCCACCAGCTTTCCCGCTACCTTTGTTTCTTTTCCTTTTCCCTTCGTATCCACTTTACTGACACCGCCTCTTGGTTTGGCGGGGGCTTTCTTCTTCTTGCCCTTGGCTTTCGCCCTGGACCTAGAAGAGGAAGATCCTCCTACAAACAAAGTGGATGTCTCCCTATCCTTCTGTAGGGTGCCCTCAGCACTCCTCAACATGTTCAGAAGTTCGGAAAGTTCAACCTCCTTTCCTTGCATGTTGAAGTTAAGGATAAACTGGGCGTAAGTGGAAGGAAGGGACTGGAGAATCAAATCAGTATAGAGTTCATTCTCCAACGTGGTCCCAAGGTCCGCGAGCTCCTCTATGTAGCCAATCATCTTAAGCACGTGTTCCGCTACCGATGATCCGACGGCCAACCTTGCCGAAAACAACTTCTTCGACACTTCGTATCTGGCGATACGAGACTGCTCTCCATACAGTTCTTTTGTATGAAGAAATATGGACTCTAGGTCCATATTCTCGTGCCTCCTCTGATGTTCGTTGTCCATCGAGGCAAATATGAGGCATTTGGCCTTCGCGCAATCTATTTCCCATGTCTTACGGATTTCCCTATCCGCGACACTGGTTTTGGGACCTGGGACAGGGGGAGATTTGGTGGTAAGGACATACCCCAACTTGTCGTAAGTGATTGCCATCTTGACATTCCTGAGCCAATCTTTGTAGTTTGGCCCTGTCAATATGTTTTTATCTAGTAATAACTTAAGTCCGGTCATGTTGAATGGTCGCTGCAATTAGGAGAGAGAAAAGAAACACTTTACCATGATGCTCTTGCAAGTTTAGAGTGGTTTTTAGTTTGTCTAAACTGGATGGCTCCCACTGTCTCTCGAATCCCTTCTCAAACCGTAAAGAAAGGATTAGTCAGGATCAATCTCACCGTACAATACTTGCTTAACCGTTCAGCCAGGCCAGTGTCGGTACTTCGAGGGAGGTTTTCCAACGCTTTCGCGAAGTTCCTTAATTAAGTAACCTCTTTTCCCTGTGGGCGTAGCCCCGCTAACACCTTTCTAGACACCTACTAAGTTTATAGCATTGATCGTTAAGTGAGAGTTTTCCCGAGGAGTAGCATATACTCACAGTAGGATCGGGATCCAAATATCATCACGTGATAAAACCGAAGGAATCCTACCAGAATTATCACACTCCAAATGGTATGCAGCGCTAGCAAGTTTCAGTACTTATGAAACTCCCGATGTGGATTTTTGCCCCATGCTCTTATGACCTTGACTTTGGCCAAAATATCATAAGTCACATGTCAAGTTCTACCCGTCATTCTCCTGGTTAATTTGGACCCACCCGTACCTACCCTTGACTTTGGCCAAAATGGCAGCACGACTGTCCCAAACCAACGCATCTATCTATGCTTCACATGAATACCCAATAGCTACCAATCACTATGCCTTGACTTTGGCCAAAATACATAGCTTGAATACATTTTGACCATTCATGTGGAATGACGGAGGGCTACGAATGGTTTTGGCGAAACCGTGAACGTAGTGAACTTGATATAATCGATGGAACGAGATAGCTTTTAAAAGGAGTGGTTCAAGCTCCGCGTTTGAAAGTTTAGTTTTGAAAAGAACCGAGTGGTTTTCAAAGTGTTCCAATCGACTTTTACTTGGTTTATTTTCTTGCATTAGTTCTTTTAATGTGTCACATCATTTAATCCTACCATTGCAGAAAACAACCAAAATATGACGTACGCTTATGCCATTCGCATTCGCCACGGGGCCCCGTCATCACCCGTTAGGTTACTTAACTAACGACAGAGCGGGGGCTGGGCTAGCGCGGCTGTAAAAAATAAGCAACGCTTAAATAGTTATCATATATAAATATATAGCAATGATAGACATTACAGATCATAGATGAATACATTGGATATACTAGGAATCCGCAATCCGTTCTAGCCTGCAACGAAAAACGGATTACACGGTCGCGGTGAATAGCCAATACCCCACCCAAGACCCCTACGGGTGCGGCAAACTACCCGCCAAGTACTCGAAGCGAAGCAACCTCCCTCACCACCGTGAGTAGGCCACTCGGCACTTCGAGATACCCGGTAGTTTGTGCACCCCTCCATGGGTCTATCCTAGGAGCAAAAACAGTAAAAAGAATTATACAATGACGGCTACAACCCCGACCCGGTTGTGCGGCCATACAAATAATATTACATCAATTTACATATTACAATGAATGAAAGAAAAAGAAACACTCATCTCACATCCACCCCGGCTATTCACCCGCGACAATCCAACACATTCATATACACATACCATCATCAAACACAGATCACAGATATGTATAACCCCGACTAATCGACATATAGCGATTAGCCGGCGTTCAATACATATAAACATCACAGATATAACCCTTTAGTCAAAGTGTAGTGAAGTTCGATAAAAAAAATACGGACCCAAAAACAAATTTCTATTCTGGAAAATCTGGGCACATATAAACCATCTTAAAAATCCCAAAACCAAGCCAGAAAGACACTGCACCAAACTCGACCCAGAGCCGAGCTAAAACGGCCGCGGTTGTGCGGCAATAGCTTGCTATTGCCGCGGAACCGCGGCTCTTTGGTCGAATCTCTGGATCGTTTTTGGTGGCTTTCTTCACAAAACCCTGAGATGATTTTTGGAGTATGATTTATTTTGTTTTGAACAGAAAAAAAATTTAACAGAAACTTAAGGTTTTGAAAACTCGGTTTTTCGATTTTTCCAATTCGAACTTTCATACACTTTACTACCTAGCTAGTTTATATTTAGTTAGGCTCTGATACCACTGTAAGTCCACGTTGCCCACCCCGGTACTTACGGGGAGGCGGAAAATGGAATAAAAATCAAATTTTTATCAACTTAGGCAACATGGACTAGACAAAGAAGAATCTTTGCTAAACAAAAACAAGCTAAAGCTAACTAGAAACTAGCTAAGTGTTAGAAAAGTTATACCTAGGGCTTTATATCCTTCCTTGCTCCTTGGAGTAGTGGAAAGAGGTCACCTTTGTCGTCTTCTCACGTCGAAGAAAGATCCACCCGAAAGCCTCAACCTTTGGCTTCAACTCCAACCTAGAAGTGACTAAGGTGCAAGAAGTGCTAATCCTTAAACCCTAGATGAGAGTAGAGATTATCAAGAAGGGGTTTTTCTCAAGCTCAAGTGTTTCTCAACACATGAGAGGGGAGAGCTTGAAGGAGAGGAAGAACAAGAGAGAGAAAGTGAATGATAGAATGAGAGAATAAACAACCATTCTCACATATATGTGTGAATTATTATAAATTGATAATTAGCTAGATAATTGTCATGGTTAATCAAGACATGACCATTATCATTTCATTTTTAATGCAAATTGCAAGGATCAAAGAGCATCTTCCAAATGAAATGATGATGGTCAAAGTGTTAACCTAGGTCAACAAGTCAAGAAGGTCAAATGGTCAACAACCATAACCATGCACAATTATATTAAACTAATATCAATTAACCATAATACACACATAAGCATTAGGGTTAATAAAATGACAATAGTCATTAACCCTAATCAAAGTCCTCTCCCTCTGTCTCAAGCAACTGTGCATACGCACCCGTATTCGTGATCCGAGGAACACGAATACAAAGAGAAAAAACCAATCCCAAATCTATACTAAGATCTGGCTTAAACCAAAACCCGCTAGTATAAGCTGTCCGGACAGCAAACGTGCATAAGTGCGCGGATGTGAATGAACCTTGTCGCAAAACCATGCGACCTCTACTCATTTTGCCTAAAGGCGAATAGCTCTCTGTGTGGGACTCTAAAGACTCGACACTGCGCTGGCAGTGGGTTTAACCACAGACCGCAAGCGGCACTAGCTGTACGTAACGGTCCCCAGGTAGATGTCGATAAGAAGACTGACGAGGTGAACCCCATCTGAACTCCTACTGAGCCTGTATATGACAGTCTCCGTACAGTCTGGTCTGTTCGTCTGATACATCGCATGGCGGGCCTAGGGGGGCGGTGAACGTCAGTCCCCTAATAGCGGTACAAGTCGTGTCGGAGTGTAGCCCAGAACACCCTGAGATAACACTGGAAACCTTACCAGTATATCTCGCTTGCCCTGGCCAGGGACTACTCGTGTAATGGATCTCCTGGACACAGCGCGATGTCAACCCCCAATACCGGGAGAGACGAATCCTGTCTAACCGTCACTGCCTCCAAGTGCTTCGGGACTGCACCCAAAAACTACCTGTTTGCACGACTCCTTTGAGCCGTGGTAGGGTAGTAATCAAAGTGCAGTGGGAACACACTCGAGGAGAAGTGACAGTGTCAAGTCAGCGGACTAAGCTGTACTCATGTCACCTGGGAACTGATAGCTGACGATAGGTATAATACCAACCAACAGTTCCCGACGTGTCCTGTCCAGTGTACTCGTAACCTAACGAGCACCCGCATACTATCTCCGGAACGACGTACTGACGGCTGTGGGACAGACCGTTTCCCACGCTGGGATGAGAAGCGCATACGCTAGTCTACTCCGGAGTATCGATGCCCTGTCTCGATAGTCCAACGACTAGGGACCTGTATAAGGATGTGCTTATAGATCACCCAGCTCCCACGAGTGTGAGCGCCATCACAACGCTGGTAATCAAGCAAAGATCCTAAGGGCTCTACTAATATGTATATAAGCGATATGCTAAAAGAAACACATGCACATATTAAAGCAGAGACAAACCAAGTAGCATACTACCATTTCGAGCAAGATTGTATATACAACTGTGAATATCCCAAGCTTCAATCAAGTAATATACAAGCTAGTATGATACAGTAATGGCCTCTAGGGCATATACACTAACATAATAAACATCAAATGGAGACAACATCCTAAACCCGGAAGTGTCCCAATACAAGAATATTACATACAAATTTTTACATGAATGAAAATTGAAAAACTCTCATCTCACGTAAAAACCCCTGGCTATTCAATCACGACTATCCAATATAACATATCAATAGCAACACAATAACATCACATGTCATCAACGTAAGTAAATATGTGTATCCCTAATGTCGTTGACGTATAGTAACGAGATCGGGGATACTCCCACATATTACAGTTACGGTCGTATAAAAGAAATGAAAACTACAATAATTAGAATCGGCGTCATCTTTAGACATCATAAACTCAGATTATCACATATTCCAAATTTCATTCCAAACTGTAAGTCTACGATAGCGCCCCGGCCGTCAATCCGATGCTAAAATGCGGTTTTTAGGAAACCGGCGCTATCGTAGTCTTTCACCCGGATCGAACCATTAACATAAACTAGCAACTAGAGAAGGGTTAGAAAATCTATACCGATCGATCTATGTCCTTCGGTCTTTAGCCACCATCCCTAGCTCCTCGCGGCATCTCCGATCTCAGGTCTCCTCGTCGGAAGGGCACCACATCAATGAGTCTTTTTACGGGCTCCCGCTTCATCCGAAGCAACTCGGACACGAAGTTTGCTAGCCGACGTGTCCAAGGTGAAGTAGAGAATGTGTGCGATCACTTTGTCTCAAGCATCCATTGATTCTCAACGCATGAGAGTGTATGGATTGAGGTTGAAGATGAAGCCATGGTGAATGTTGTAAGTGTAGGGTTCCTAGGCACTCAAGTGAGGTCTCACAAGGCATCGAACATGACAATTTCAAAAATTATAGGTGCCGAGAGACCCGACTACGGATCGTTGGCTAGAAAACTAGGCGAAAAAGCTAACTAGTTAACACTTAACTATGAGATACGGAAATACAACCTTTGTAGATCCGGTGCTCCACCTCCATAGCTCCGCAACGAAGTCGTCTCCGCTGTCCCAAAAAGAATCCAGGCTCTAGTGTCGGCTTTGTCGGAGAAATGGCGAGCTAGGTCGTCGATGTCCATGCCGAAGATGATCTACGTCGAGGCATCGCTAAATCAAGCTCCACCTTCATCAAGTCTTGAAAACTTGTGAAGGAAACACACTCTACTACTTGGCAAGAGGTAGAGGATGAAGAAATAGGAAGTGGGTATACTTTAGTTTTGGATTTCTCACTCTTTTCCAACAATCACCATTGATGGAGCTTGGTTTTCTTCAAAGAAGAATGAAGAAGAAGAAGAGCAAGAAGAAGATAAGTATTATGATAAGAATAAAAGAATAAATAAAAATCCATTCTTATCATAATTCTCACCATGGTTAGGTGTAGAGAATTAACTTGAGTTAATTGAATTGGTTAGGGTTAAGCATGAGACAAAATGGTGACTAAGTCAAAAGTTCATGAAGCTTCATGAAAGAAAACAAAAGAAGCCACCATTCTATTTTATGCAATTTATTTTCCAAAAATAAAAACAAATGAATAATCAAATAAAAACCCTAACCATTTCTTTAACTAAGGTTTAATCCTTTACACAAACCCTAATTTGCATGTATCATCAAATATGATACAAACAAGTGCACAAAATCATATCGCATATGCAATGCGCACAACCGAGCGAGAAAATCCATTTAAAGTGAACCGATACTAGTTAATGCAAAGTAATATATCAAATATATAATTATGCATTAAATCATTAAATCAACGCTTGATTTAACGATCCGGTCATGACGCACATAACCGACTGGTACCATTAGTAACATCTTATCGAATCAACACTTGATCCGATAACTCGGCTATATCGCATATAACCGATCAATGTCACATCGCGAGAATCGAATACAGTATCACATACTGGTATTATTCTCGGTCCCGCACATATCTCATATGCGCTCCTATTTCGTTTCGCTTGAGCCAGGAAACCTCTGTGTAGGACTCTAAAGACTCGTCAATACGCCGGCAGCAGATGATGATCATATCAAGCATCCACAAGCCGCAAGCGGTCTGCTAAACGTAACGGCCACCCGGGTATTGAGCGATCTGAAGATCGACGAGCAAGCCCGCTCACACTCCAGTGAATCCAACCAGTAACACTACCGTACAGTCCGGTCTGATCGTCTGATATGTCGCATATCTTGCCTAGGGCTGGTAAACGTCAGACCCCAATAGCTCGATAAGTCGTGTCGATATGAGGCTCATAACGGGTCGAGAAACTACTGGTAACACTTACCAGCAATTCTCTGATCAGCCCTGGCCAGGGACTTCCTGTTATAGCCAATCGAACACAGCGCAACATCAACCCCCTATACCGGGAGAGACGAATCCCCTCCTATCGCTCATTGCCTCCATGTGACTCGGGACTGTACCCAAAAACCACCGTTTTGCACGTCCTCTTGGACGTGGTAAGATGGAAATCAAAGCACAGTGGGAACCACACAAGACTCTATGACGATCTCGGGTCAACAGACTACTCTGTACCAGTGTCACCAGAGAACTGCCATCTGACGTGGGGTATAATACCATCTGGGAGTTCTCGGCGAGTCTGTCCAGTGTACCCAGTCTCTACTGAGCACCCGTATATCATCTCCGATGTCAAACACCAATGGATATGGGATCATCCATCGCCCATCTGTATGGGTCGAGAAGGTACACGCTAGTCTACTCTGGTATATCGATGCCCAATCTCGATACACCCACGACTAGGGACTTTGAAGGATGTACTTATGGACTACCATGTCCCCACTAGTATGATCCGCATCATAGTCCAGGTAGTCAAGTACAGATCCTAAGGGCTTTACCAACATGTAACAGAGAGACAATCAGTATACACGTTAAGGTAAAGATCAACCAGATAGCATACTATCATGTCGAGCAAGAAAGTCCTCCATATATATGTCCCAGCATCCACTACAATATACATCCTATGTACAGTAATGGCCTCTAGGGCATACATATAACTAACAATCTCCCACTTGCACTAGGGCCATCTGTAGCAGTGGTTGTAGTATCTCATACTCAACCATCCCATAAAAGTCTCCATCTGGGAACAGGCCTTTGTGAGTGGATCCGCTGTGTTGTCCTCTGAATCTACTCTCCTAACCTCGATCTCCCTGGAGATCAACCATCTCCATGATCAAGTGATACTGCCTTAGAATATGTCTGGATCACTGATGGGACCGGCGTTCCTTGGCATAAGCCACAACTCCATTGTCACACAATGCGAGGAACATAGTTCATCTCATGAACCAATATACACCCAGACTGCCTCTTTGGTAGCATCTTAAGTAGCGATGTATCCTGCCTTTATCATCTAGTATGTCACGGTATCTAGCTTGGAACTCTTCCAACATACCGTCCCTCTACTGAGGGTAAAGACAATGCCTGCGACTGACATTCAGTCGTCTTTATCACCCTGGAACCCTTCCAGTGATTCTCCTCAGGATCGATTGATACCATCTCACTACAACTAGTGAGAGTCCTAACATCCAATTAGATCTATCTCATAGATCCAAAACTCAGGATTTAGGAGGTATCATTTTGATCCTATATGGAGAATCATTGTGATAAGCGGAGATTGACTGAGCGTAGCATAGGAAACTACTTCCCTATCAAGAGTATGTCATCCACGTACTCTACGAGGATCGTCACCATACTCCCTACTACCTTTTTGTTTATACAAGGTTCATCTACCATTTTGATGATGTCAAACTCTTTGACTACTTCATCAAAACAGACGTTCCAACTTCGCGATGCCTGCTTTATCCTATAAAGCATCTTGCACACGTTTTCGCTGCTCCCACTGTCTACGGAGCCCTCTGGCTGTGTACTTATAGACGCACTCTTCTAAAACATCATTTAGAAAAGCAGTCATGACACCCAACCACCAGATATCGTAGTCATGGTATGTAGCCGTGACAAGTAGGATCTGGATGGACTTAAGCATAGCGACTTGAAAAGGTTTCACCATTATCCACACCTGGTCAATGATGCAAACTTTTAACAAGTCTAGCTTTGAAACTCTCAACTTTTCCATGTACACCAAGTAATCTTCTCAAGATATACTTGCTCCTGATGGGGATTTAACCCTTCAGATATAGCAGCCAAAGTCCATACTTTGTTGGTGTATAAGGATTCCATCTCAGATCGCTAAACATCCAGCCATTCTTACAGAGTCCCACTCCTGATGGCCAGCTCGAAACTAGTTGGGTCATCATCTCATGATGCAGTCCTCGCTCCCACTGTCATAGAGAAACAGAAGTATCTCTCAGGTGGGTGAGGAACCCTACTAGATCGGCGGAGAGGCCGAGGTTCGTTGGAATCTACTGAATCCTTTGGCTCTATCAAATCATCTGCTGCAGTTTGTATAGCTGGAACATTTCCAGTTCTACATAACAGACCTTGCCTCGAGCTTGTCCGGATTTTGCTTTTAGACATAGCCCGGACAACCCCAAATCTTAACTAACTTAAGATATGGGCTCTTCCCTTTCTATATCACATATGAAGTGGTAGGCAACTGATTTGATTTGAACCCTATTCAATAGGTATGCAGCTTCTCAAGTGCATAACTCCTAAAAGGAAATAGGAAACTCAGTAGTACTCATCATAGAGCACACCAAATCATATAGGGTGTGATTGCTCCGCCCCGATATACCATCGTGCTATGGTGTATTCGGAGGAGTAATGCTGAGAGAGAATCTCATTCTCCTTTAGAATAGTCCAGGAATTCCGTGCTCAAGTATTCTCCTCCTTGATCTCATCAAAGGACATAATACTTATACCCGTATTTTGGTTCTTTACTTCTAACTTATATTCTGTGAATATCTCAAAAGGTTCGGACTTGTGTTTCAACAGGAACATAGGTCTGAAACTCGAAAGATCAACAGAGAACGTAATGAAGTACAAAGAACCAGTCCTGGCATGTGTAGACAGGGGACCTACATACATCAACATGTATCATCCCAAGAGTTCACTAACTCTTTCTCTGTTTCCAGTAAACGGAGCTATGGTCATCTTATCTTTGTGACATGACTGGCAAGTTTCACAAGATGTAAATTCAAACTGATTTAAATATGCATCTTTATGTAACTCTAGCTAGTCGGGTCACATTGATCTGACCTAGTCTATAATGCCTCAAGAAGAATTCGTTCATTTCTGAACTTTTCCTCTTGTGTGATCCGTATACTAAGAACTGTAGTTTGATTTAGAACATCAATGCTTTTAGATAACGTGCCTGAACCGATCAACTTTTGATATAGGAAATGTTCAAAACATTATCCAACAATACAAAATTTTATCGTTTCTTTACTAATAAAGAGACAGATATGATTTTGTATATCAGGTTCGGTATCTAATAACATTCGTTTAGAATCAATGTATTGGTAATACAGGGTGACAGTGACCAACAGACTTGGCTGCAACACTTGCCCCGTTTTCTGCCTCATGAAACTTATCACCCGTTCTCAGTTCTCTACCTTTCTGTAGCCCTATGTAACATATTACATATCTGGGATCCTGATCTGGTATCACATACCCAGGACGTAAAGGATACTGAAAAACAGTTCTCTGTAATGAACACACCCGAAGATGATGCATCAGCATGCACTCTCTTCGTTTTGGGCGGCACGGGAATTCTGGTAATCCCAAATTTCCTGCTCTGTCTTATAACAATTATAAGTTGGAGCGGGACCAACGTTCCCCAGCTCAGTATAACAAGCGGGTTCGGTCAATAATCCGTTTTATTATCTTGATTAAGGCGTGATATGGTCGCTACCTGGAAAGAGAGAGAAGAAAACACTCAGCGTGCGCTCTTGCAAGAATAGATTGGTTTTTATTTTATCTAATCAGGATGGCTCCCACTGCTTTTTATCAAATCTTCCTTCAAACCCTAAAAGGAAAGACTAGCCGGGATTAATTACACACTACAAGTTCGCCAATCTTTCAGCCAGGCCAGTGTCGGTACTTTGAGGGAGGTCCCCCGTGCTTTCGCACGAACCTAATTAATGTAAACCTCGTTTTCCCAGAGGCGTAACCCCGTTGACACCTTTCTAGACACCTACTTGATCGGCTAATTGTAATGTATAAAACTCTCCCAGGAGTAACTCTTACTCGCAGCGGGTATCGGGATCCAACTATCTCATAGAAGGTATGCAATCTCATTGCAAATTTCAACACTTGAAATTCCCGATAATATTTTGCCCCTAGCTCGCTATGACCTTGACGGAGGCCAAACAACCCATAGTCCGCTAGTCAAGTTCAACCCGTCATTTCCTGATTGAATTAAACCCACCCGCACGACCCTTGACGGAGGCCAAACAACGCCGTACGAATACCCTAATCCAATCGCATCATATGCTAGCAGATAAGCACTAGTTAGCTACCGTACACTACGCCTTGACGGAGGCCAAACAACCGCAGCACGAATACTAACTAGTACGTATCTGAAATGACGGAGGGCTACGACAGGTTTTTCTGAAAACCTATTGCGTAATGAACTTGATATCGTTGTAGGATCGAATGATTTTAAAATGGAGTGCTTTTGAGGCTTTTCTAGTTTTGCTAAAGGAGTCACTCCCGGTGAAGGGATCGTCGGTCCTTTCCTCGTCGAATGAGGTGCGGGATATATCATATATATCTCTGTGCAAAGCAAAAACACTTAAAAGCAATCAAAAGACAAACCGAGTGTGTAGCATCTGCCAGTTATTGCTAAAGGAGTCACTCCCGGTGAAGGGATCTCGGTCCTTTCCTCATCGAATAAGGTGCAGGATATATCACATATACCTCTGTGCAAAGCAAGAACTGTAGCTACCTATTTTATTTTGAAATTCGATTCTGCAACATCTTAGGTTTCTTTTATTTCATTAATCATATTAATGAAGTCCCATCATTTAAGTACCTAAACATCACAGATAAATACGACGTACACTTATGCCATCCGCATTCGCCTCGATGTCCCCTCGTGCACCGTTAGGTTAGGTAACTAACGGCAGAGCGGGGCAGGGCTAGCGCGGGTGTAAAACATAAGTAACGTCTATATAATATATCATATATACTATATACTGTATCTATCAAAGAACATCACATGATCACATCACAGATATCGCAGCAGAAGAATTATATGAAATATTGGATATACTAGGACGTCCGTGTTTTCAATACGAGCCAGTATAAAACACGGATTCCACGGTCGTGATGAATAGCCAAACCCACACCCCTAGACCCCTACGAGAGCGGTAAGTAACCCTACCAATTCTAGAGTTAGGAGACCCGGACTCGACTCCTCGAGTTGGTCTCCCACTGGACTCCAGAACCCGGTTACTTGTGCTCTCCTCCTTGGGTCTATCCTAGTGCGTAAAAGTAAATAATATACAAGAGGTGACAACTTCCGCAACCTGGAAGTGCCCCAATAAAAGAATATTACATACAAGTTTTTACATGAATGAAAATGAAAAACACTCATCTCACATAAAAAACCCCGGCTATTCAAACACGACGATCCAATATAACATATCCAGCAACACATAACATCACATGTCATCAACGTAAGTAAATATGTCCATCCCAATTGTCGTTGACATATAGCAACGAAACCGGCGATATCACATATTACACTTACGGTCACAGAAAAGAAAGTGTAAAACTACAACAGTTGGAATCCGCAACCACCTCAGACATCGCATGCCTGACCAAATGAATTACTTAGACATCGCATGCCTAACAATTATAAACCCCGCATTTTAGTCTCATAATCGAAAACACTTTTCAATGTCAAGTCGGTGAATTCAACAGGATTCCCGACATCCTGATCGAATACTCGTCGCAAACTTCAGTAGACGGCCGCACCCCCGATACCGTCGACGAAGTGCACCAAGGCGGAACACCGCTGCCGCGAGCACCCGGACGGATGCTTTCGGTGACGGGGTTCTCCTACAGTCACTTGGTCGGGGCTATGGAGTGAGGCTGTCTATTAAGTTTACCCGACGAGTATCCGCGTACGCTACGTGATTGCGACGGACTTTTGATCGCATCAAAATTCCGTGGCAACCGATCAAGTGAGACTAAAGTGCTATGTTTATAACATTCATTCAGTTATCTCATAACTTTTTGTGAATTCCAATTATTGTATCACATTCCAGATAATTAGAAAATGTTAGACTTTCCGATCGAACATTCGAACACCCAAGTTTTCCCGATACAGATCAACACATGAAATAAGTCTAACAACATTCAGTTCGTGCCTCAGTACCGACGGTCCAGCCGTAGAAGGGTCAAGCCAACGCCTCACATGTGGCACGCCGTACTGCCCCAAACCCGAAGGTTCAAAGGGCAGTTCAAGACGGTCACATAATCGAGTTAAGGTTTGTTGTCTTCTAGAGGGTCCATCGCGTTACTTGCACTACTTAGAACGTCGTTAAACTACGGAAAAATCCAACACTTGGAAATTTCCCGACAGGGGAAAAATTGGGTATTTGTATCCGGTCGAACTTTTTAACATATTCTAAAATTTATCCGGAAAGCCACACAGACAAAATTTGATACTCCGATCGAAACACCGAATCCCCAAATCAACTCCAGAAAATTCAACTCTTGAATAAATATTAAAAATTCGCAGAAAAATCACCACTGGAATCTAAGAAATACTGTGCAAAAAAGTTTAAATAATATGGCCGTACGGCCGCGGAACCGCCGCATGAGCATTGCCCATGCCGCGGATCCGCGGTGGAAAAGATGAATTGGGCCTCCAAATTTCACAGTAACTCTTATATATTCCTGATGTGTTTCCTGCATATTTTTAATATGGAAAAATCCCAGAATTTGGAAAACGTCCAGAGAGCAATTTTAAGGTTGGGGTTTCGGGTCGTTCGGACTTTAAATTCCATCTAGACTTCGCCTAAGGCTCTAGCTAGGCTCTGATACCACTGTAGGGTTCCTAGGCACTCAAGTGAGGTCTCACAAGGCATCGAACATGCCAATTTCAAAAATTATAGGTGCCGAGAGACCCGACTAGGATCGTTGGCTAGAAAATTAGGCGAAAAAGCTAACTAGTTAACACTTAACTATGAGATACGGAATTACAACCTTTGTAGATCCGGTGCTCCACCTCCATAGCTCCGCAACGAAGTCGTCTCCGCTGTCCCAAAAAGAATCCGGGCTCTAGTGTCGGCTTTGTCGGAGAAATGGCGAGCTAGGTCGTCGATGTCCATGCCGAAGATGATCTACGTCGAGGCATCGCTAAATCAAGCTCCACCTTCATCAAGTCTTGAAAACTTGTGAAGGAAACACACTCTACTACTTGGCAAGAGGTAGAGGATGAAGAAATAGGAAGTGGGTAGACTTTAGTTTTGGATTTCTCACTCTTTTCCAACAATCACCATTGATGGAGCTTGGTTTTCTTCAAAGAAGAATGAAGAAGAAGAAGAGCAAGAAGAAGATAAGTATTATGATAAGAATAAAAGAATAAATAAAAATCCATTCTTATCATAATTCTCACCATGGTTAGGTGTAGAGAATTAACTTGAGTTAATTGAATTGGTTAGGGTTAAGCATGAGACAAAATGGTGACTAAGTCAAAAGTTCATGAAGCTTCATGAAAGAAAACAAAAGAAGCCACCATTCTATTTTATGCAATTTATTTTCCAAAAATAAAAACAAATGAATAAATGAATAATCAAATAAAAACCCTAACCATTTCTTTAACTAAGGTTTAATCCTTTACACAAACCCTAATTTGCATGTATCATCAAATATGATACAAACAAGTGCACAAAATCATATCGCATATGCAATGCGCACAACCGAGCGAGAAAATCCATTTAAAGTGAACCGATACTAGTTAATGCAAAGTAATATATCAAATATATAATTATGCATTAAATCATTAAATCAACGCTTGATTTAACGATCCGGTCATGACGCACATAACCGACTGGTACCATTAGTAACATCTTATCGAATCAACACTTGATCCGATAACTCGGCTATATCGCATATAACCGATCAATGTCACATCGCGAGAATCGAATACAGTATCACATACTGGTATTATTCTCGGTCCC
This sequence comes from Agapanthus africanus, assembly GCA_030015575.1. NCBI lineage: Eukaryota > Viridiplantae > Streptophyta > Magnoliopsida > Asparagales > Amaryllidaceae > Agapanthus > Agapanthus africanus. The sequence continues at coordinate 216,486,105 of CM057337.1, read as the reverse complement.
GCACATATCTCATATGCGCTCCTATTTGTTGGAGATGGTGCCCTCAGAGTCAATTATTGGGTCACAGGCACGTGATTGCAATGATTGAGGGGAGGACCTATCCCGGTAGGACAGTCTTACTTGAGATGATAGTATGCTATCTGGTTTATCTTTATCATCGTGTACTGCTTTAGGTGACCTGACGAGTCGCTATTACACGTTGATAAAGCCCCTAGGATTCTTGCTTGACTTCCAGCAGTATGAGGGCGATCATATAAGTGGGAGCTGGGGTCTACAAGCACATCCTTAAAAGGTCCCTAGTCGTGGGAGATTCGAGACAGGGCATCGTTTCTCCAGAGTAGACTAGTGTATACAGTCGAGACCCCGACGAGGGGCGGTGGCCGGTCTCACAAGCCACTGGTGTCAGTTGGTTCACCTAAGATGTATACAGGTGCTCATTGGGTTATGAGTACACCGGACAGGACTCGCCGGGAACCTGCTAGTTGGGATATACCAGACGTCAGATAGCAGTTCCCAGGTGACATGTGTACAGGTTAGTTCATCGACCTGGGATCGTCATTTGTCTCGTGTGAGTTCCCACTGTACTTTGATTACTACCCTACCACGGCTCAAAGGAGTCGTGCAAACAGGTTTTAGTTGGGTACAGTCCCGAGCCACATGGAGGCAGTGAGCGGATCTGCAGGGGTTCGTCTCTCCCGGTATTGGGGGTGAGGTCGTGCTGTGTCTAGGAGAGCCAGAACATGAAAAGTCCTTGGCCAAGGCAGGAGATTTGCTGGTAGGTATTCCAGTAGTATCTCAGGGTGTTCTGGGCTACACTCCGACACGACTTGTACCGCTTTTGGGGGTCTGACTTTTACCAACCCCCTAGGCCCGCCATGCGATGCTCATAGACGAACGGACCGGACTGTACGGATATTGTCGCTGACAGGCTCAGTAGGGTGTCAGGATGAGTTCGCTCATTGACGTCCCTTTTGGTCAATAGCTGGTGGCCCGTCACGTATGGCTAATACCTCTGACGTGCTAGTGGTTAAATCCACAGCCATAGTATTGACGAGTCTTTAGAGTCCACCACACAGACAGTTACTCAAGTTTCGGGCGAAACGCTGTAGAGGCCGTATGGAGATATGGCAGGGTTCGATCAGATACGTGCGGTATTGCACGGATCGTGATCGGACGGTTTTTACTAGCCGGCTTTGGCTTAAGCCGGATATTAGTATTTGTTAGTGTAGTTTTGTCTCTTTGCATTTGTGTTCAGTGCGAATACAAATGCGGGCATGTATTTGCAGTAGTGGGGTTTTCCTGTAATTTATTACGGGATCGGTTTTCTGAAGTTGCCAGTTTGCATTCCGTTCCGGCCGGTTTTCCTTCATTCCTTCTCGGCCGGACTTTTGGTGGAGGGGGTTATTTGCAATTTGCAAATAACTCTTTTGTGGAGGGTTTTCTTGCACTTGTGGATTATGATGAGACTTGCTTCATGATGATATTCCTTTCTTATCCTTTTGATGGCTTTTCACTTGATGGTTTGATTAGTGAAATGAGAGTGACCTTTTTTCTATATTGTTGATATATTCTTTTCTTGCATTTTTTTTCTCTCTCCAATCTCATTCTTGAGGAGAGAGGGCCGGCCACTATGGGGAGGGGAGAGATGAGAGGAAATTTCATGGTGTATGGAAATTATATCATCTCATTCTTGCTTGCTCCAAAAATCCAATAACCCTTCTCCAAAGTTCTTTCTTGTTTCCTCCACAAACCATGGCAACCTCATTAACCCCAAGAGACAAGTTTACTACACTATTCTATAGCAAGCCTTGGACGCGTCGGCTAGCCAACTTCGCGCCCGAGTTGCCTCGGTCAAGAGGCGGGAGCCCGTAAAAGATTCCGGCTACGTGGTGCCCTTTCCGACGAGCGAGGAGGTGACGGAGATTCCGCAAGAGATCGGAGTGGAGACGAAGACCGAAGGACACGGATCGCTTGGTATAGCATCTCTACTCTTTTCCTCTTTGCTAGCTAGCTAGGTTAATGGCCCGATCCGGGTAAAAAGTCCGCGGTGGTGCCGGTTGCAAAGTTCGCAAAGTTTTTGTTTTCCGCGTTTCCGGCGTCGGATCGACGGCCGGGGCGCCCCCGCGGGCTTACATTGGTATCAGAGCCACGCTGTTAACCTACCTAGCTTGCTCTAGCGCGTTTAGAACCCAATCGAACAAAATCCCCAAAAACCGTATTTTTGTGCACATGTGTTCTCTGTTGAAATTTTTTGAGCTCCTAAAATTTTTCAGGTTGTTGCAGAGGCATGTACAAGCATTTATAAGAAATCTGGGAAAATACGATCCACCAATTCCTCGGTTCCACCGCGGAAGCGCGGCCAAAACCCTGGTTTGGCCGCGCTTGCGCGGCGGATAAGAGGAATTGTGGCACCAAATTTTCCCAGTATGCTTGTGGTATAGAAATAGGGCTTTTGGGATATTTTATTTGGGCCCAGGTTTTCTGTAAGTGCTACAGTTCTTTTTGGGGGCCCACTTTGATAAATTTGTTCGGTCGGATATTTTAAACATGCTAGTTCACAGTTTTTACATTATATCTGCGACCGTGAATGTCACTTGATCGGTAAATCCCGTCTAACTGCTATAGCCCGGTTAGACGGATTTGCGAACGTGATTTTCACGTTGATGTTCTGTGATTGTACTGTGTTGTTGCGGATCAGTCGTGGGGGATAGCCTGGTTGCAGTGGTAGTACAGTTTTGTTGTATTATGTACATTTCATATTGCGGGGCGAGCGTCCGATATGTGGACTGCCGTCACTGCCAGTTTGTATTATTCTTTTGGGGCACGACCTGGTTGCGGTCGATGTACCCGTTGTATGTATATTTTACTTTCTGTACTAGGATTACCCCGCGGAGGGGTGCACGGATAGCCGGATTCTAGAGGGCAACAAGCCCGCATCTCATGGCATTGAGACGGAGGGGGCTTCACTCTAGAATTGGCGGGCTATTCGCCGCACTCGTAGGGGGTATAGGGTTGACCCAGGAGGGGTGCCCAAGTTACCGGATTCCGTGAAGTGCTGGGTGGTCCATTCACGTTGCTGAAGGGGGCTGCCTCACTTCAGGTTTTGGCGGGTAACTTGCCGCGCCCGTAGGGGTCTAGGTTTTCACTGCACAGGCTATCCACACGACCAGGGGAACGTCGGGTTTCAGTAGCGGCTCTGTGAAACCCGGGGATCCCAGATATCTGTATTGATCTGTGTTGCTATACATTTCTGTGTTGCTTTTATCACGCCTTGAGCGAATACTATATATTGGTATATATATTAGTAGACGTTGTATATGTTTTGCATCCGCGCTAGTCCAGTCCCCGCTCTGTCGTTAGTTAGCTAACCTAACGGGTGATGACGGGACCCAGTGGCGAATGCGGATGGCATATACGTACGTCAGTATATTTTCGTTCTTTATGGTGTGATCAATTGATGGGACTGCATTGATTCGGATCAATGCAAGTTAAACAAACCTAATCTGATGTTGTTGGAACACTTTTTCAAAAAGCTGTTATTGCAAGGACGTTCACTTTTGTTTTGCACAGTGGTATTCAGTTGGAATATCCTGCTCCTCAGTCGACGAGGCAAGGGCCGAGATCCCTTCACCGGGAGTGACCCCTTGGACAAAAGTTTGCGTCAGGGCATTAACTTCACTATAGCCGATTACTTTTGCTTTGCACCGTGGTATTCATTTGGAATATCCTGCACCTCATTCTACGGGGAAAGAGCCGAGATCCCTTCACCGGGAGTGACCTCTTTAGCAAAGGTTGTCGTCACTATATTTTTTATAAAGCTATCAGTTCCTTCGACGATATCGAGTTCATTACGTTAAAGGTTTTCGCCAGAAACCATTCGTAGCCCTCCGTCGTTTCATATGGATAGTCAATAGTATTCATGCTGTGTATGTTGGCCAAAGTCAAGGCACAGTGTTTGGTAGCTATTGGGTATTCATATGCAGCATAGATAGATGCGTTGGTTTGGGACAGTCGTACTGCCATTTTGGCCAAAGTCAAGGGTAGGTACGGGTGGGTTCAAATTAACCAGGAAAATGACGGGTAGAACTTGACATGTGACTTATGATATGTTGGCCAAAGTCAAGGTCATAAGAGCATGGGGCAAAAAATCCACATCGGGAGTTTCAAAAGTACTGAAACTTGCCAGATATGCGCATACCTTCTGGAGTGTGATAACGTGAGCGGATTCCGTCACGTTATCATGCGATGAGAGTTGGATCCCGATTCCCACTGATGAGTTGGTTTACTCCTCGGGTTATCCCGGCTAATTCTTCTTTCAGGTTTGGGGAAGAATTTGACGTTACAGTGGGAGGTTTCCAGATTAGATAAATTGGTAACCATTCTGATCTAGGTTAGAGTGCACGCTGAGTGTTTCTTTTCTCTCTCTCTCTGGCAGCGACCATTGACCCGACCCTAGACTATGACTCAGTGACCAAGTTGACCGAACCTTCTTAACACTGGCTTTTGGATTGTCAGAGTTGCAGACCTCTTTGCCACTCCTACTTTTACTCTTTTCTCCGGGGCACCCCGTATTACTACGAACGTCCACTTCCATTGGAAAAAACCATCGTATGGTTATATACGAACTCGAAGGACTTCGAGGATGGTTTCCGGTTCTGGAGAAAACGAATAGGACTATTCAGTTGTCTTTACCTTTTACCTTCTCTCAGGTTGCGAGTACTCCTTGGTTTAGGAGTAGTACACCTATTACGCAAATTGGATAGTCTTCTTCCAAACCTTAGGCTGGTGCCGAACGGTAGGGAATGAAGAAAGCCAATTAGCCTAAACGGTGTACAGAAGGTATTAAGTTCAGACAAAGCAAGGGATTAGTATGAGGGCAAAGTAAATTGCGACTGCTATTCACGACCAAACCATGTACTTCTTTGTCAATCCTAAATCACCTAAGAATTAAGTACATTCGGTTGTCTTTTATCCTCACCTTCTCTCGCATTGCGAGTGCTCCTCGGATTAGGACAGTACACCCATTATGCTTATTGGATAGTCTTCTTCCAAACCATAGGCTGGTGCCGAACGGTAGGGAAGGAAGAAAACCATTTGGCCTAAAGGGGTGTACAGAAGGTAATGACTAAAGACATGTAAAGGGATTTGGAGAGGTGGCAAAGAATTATACGGTTATAGTTGTGAATCTGGATAATGGAAGAGGCATTACTAGGAATACCAGGATACCCTATCGAAACATCTCAATGTTTCAGTTTCACTGTGTACTGTTAAAAGAAAACTGATTTCCCGATTAGATACTTACTCCAGGGTACGTATTTACCAGGTATGAGTCTCACATCTGTATGGTTTTACAGATGATGAGTGGGAGTAAGTTATTGGGAATTAGGTGACCATCCTCATTATATCGGGATTCGTTAGAATTGGTGATATTTGAGGAAGCCACCTGGGTTGTTTGCCGGTCGGCAAATATTTTGTTTTGAATATCCGTTGTTGTGCACCAATTTCAAATTGATATATCTGTACGTCTATTTTTATAGAGTGAGACATATCTTTTTGAAATTATGTCTATGACATTTACCTATACCAGTGGATGGTTAGGTAAGGAGCATTGAACAGCGGTGTAATTCTTCTTAACCAAAAGTACAGTTTTTAACCTACGACACACAGTGAATGAGTCACTAGACTCAGGGGACTTATACAGAGTATTGTATATTGTCCAGTGTCCATCAGGACAGAGGGATTGGTCCTCGTACTATATTCTGTTTACTTTTAACTTCTCTAAGTTCTTGGACATGTGTTTCGTAGAAACACAGGGTCTAAGTTTTGAGGAGTTATAGGTATAAGAATAAAGTAGAGAACCAGATATTGCAAGTATCGGGATTCTTCAAGGTGATCGAAGATGTAGATACTTGTGTATAGTATTCAGTTGATAGTAATGATTAAGAGAACTAGCTTCTCTTTCAGGTTACTCATAATTGGAAGTACTCCTAAGTTGAGTAACGCTGATCGGCCTCTCTTCCATTTACTTGACATGCACTGGAGACAGCTGCATGATTTGAATCTGGTTCAATTAAATCAGTGCCTCTGTTTCTTGGATATAGAACAGTTCATATCTTGACATGGTTAAGATACGGGGAGTTGTCTGGCTTATGCTTAAAACCAGACTCTGGACAACTCAAGGCACGTTTCAGTAGTGGCTGTTTGTGGGTTGACCCGGGCTATGACGAGGGTTGATTTTCTACCATCTGGAAGATCAATAGTGATATTGTTCTTAACTCGCCACAGTTTTATTAAAAATGGATTTTTTCAGAAAAACAGTAGTGGGAGTATGGTAGAACTGGAAGTGATTCCAGAACCGCAAACGATTACTGAAGATTTGATAAGAACCTAAAGATTCAATTTGGTTTGACATTCCATTGGCCACTCCGCAGATATGGTGGGTAACCTCAGGCACCCGAGAGGTACTTCGGTATGCTCAAGGACGGTGGCAGGGAGGTTCTTGTTAACCCACACTTGCCATTGCTGTTGTTCCAGGCTGCGAGACCTGGCGGGAGGATGAGTATAGCGTCATTCTAAACTAGCTTTAGAAGTGTACGCCTATATGACTCTGCCAGAGGGTTGTCGTAGTCAGTGGGAGCAGCGGAAGCATTGGTGGACATCAAGCTTATGTCTATTTATAGACTAAAGCAGATATAGCGGAGATAGATCATCTATTTCTGATGTGACAGTCATAGGTTTGACTTCATCAGAATAGGGGATGGATCTGTTAAGAAGGTAGTAGGGTGTGATGTCCTGGTATTTGATGACATACACAGAGTAGGAAGTGATATCCCTATACTACGATCGGTTATACCTTGGTCGTCACACAATAGTTTCTCCACATAGGATTTGGATATTATATCAGACATTCTGGTAACTAGATCTATAGATTTAGATCTAGATTTGGGTGGTTTCCCAATCTGGGTACTTTGACCGCATTCTATGAGTATTTAGAATGGACGACTCCTGGCACGGTAGTGTACCTGCAGGTAATGGAGTCACCCTCTCTAAAGGTGTCTTACAGACTAAAGGGGAGAGGGATACGCATGATTGACAGATCACTTGCTTAGGCAATTGAGTCAATCATGAGATGTCAAGTACCACACCAGATGTTGTTCTTGCAGTAGGTGCAATAAGTTGATATTGATCCAATCCTGGAGAAACAGTCGGAAGCAGTTTTAGAACATAAGTGAATGTTCTAGGGATATGATAACGGCAGTCTTCTTCGGGAGACGGTTATCATTCCAGGCTTCCAAGGTGACCTGGATGGCAGAGTGGCTGTCAGAGTTATAGTTTTCCCTCTGACGAGGGGCAGTATTTTGGACAGTTGGTCCAGGTGGATACTGAGGGAAGGCATGGCGCAGGATACTGAATAAGTTCAGTTGACGATACAGTCTAAGAAGTTTGGATTTGGAGTTCACTTATGAGCTAGGTCCCATCAGACATCCAGACATTCTAGGACAGGTATTGCTCATTTCGGGAGATAGTTTTCTCTACGAACATGAGATATAGAGAGACATAGAAAGAAACATCATAGCGGATCCACTCACCGAGGCTATTCCTCGAACGCAATAGTTTCGCAAACGAGCTTTGTGAGACTGACTAGTAGAGGAGTTGGGTGTTCGGTATCACACGGGCTGTGAGTATGCGACATCGCAATAATTAGCCTCGAGTGCAAGTGGGAGATTGTTGGAGATGGTGCCCTCAGAGTCAATTATTGGGTCACAGGCACGTGATTGCAATGATTGAGGGGAGGACCTATCCCGGTAGGACAGTCTTACTTGAGATGATAGTATGCTATCTGGTTTATCTTTATCATCGTGTACTGCTTTAGGTGACCTGACGAGTCGCTATTACACGTTGATAAAGCCCCTAGGATTCTTGCTTGACTTCCAGCAGTATGAGGGCGATCATATAAGTGGGAGCTGGGGTCTACAAGCACATCCTTAAAAGGTCCCTAGTCGTGGGAGATTCGAGACAGGGCATCGTTTCTCCAGAGTAGACTAGTGTATACAGTCGAGACCCCGACGAGGGGCGGTGGCCGGTCTCACAAGCCACTGGTGTCAGTTGGTTCACCTAAGATGTATACAGGTGCTCATTGGGTTATGAGTACACCGGACAGGACTCGCCGGGAACCTGCTAGTTGGGATATACCAGACGTCAGATAGCAGTTCCCAGGTGACATGTGTACAGGTTAGTTCATCGACCTGGGATCGTCATTTGTCTCGTGTGAGTTCCCACTGTACTTTGATTACTACCCTACCACGGCTCAAAGGAGTCGTGCAAACAGGTTTTAGTTGGGTACAGTCCCGAGCCACATAGAGGCAGTGAGCGGATCTGCAGGGGTTCGTCTCTCCCGGTATTGGGGGTGAGGTCGTGCTGTGTCTAGGAGAGCCAGAACATGAAAAGTCCTTGGCCAAGGCAGGAGATTTGCTGGTAGGTATTCCAGTAGTATCTCAGGGTGTTCTGGGCTACACTCCGACACGACTTGTACCGCTTTTGGGGGTCTGACTTTTACCAACCCCCTAGGCCCGCCATGCGATGCTCATAGACGAACGGACCGGACTGTACGGATATTGTCGCTGACAGGCTCAGTAGGGTGTCAGGATGAGTTCGCTCATTGACGTCCCTTTTGGTCAATAGCTGGTGGCCCGTCACGTATGGCTAATACCTCTGACGTGCTAGTGGTTAAATCCACAGCCATAGTATTGACGAGTCTTTAGAGTCCACCACACAGACAGTTACTCAAGTTTCGGGCGAAACGCTGTAGAGGCCGTATGGAGATATGGCAGGGTTCGATCAGATACGTGCGGTATTGCACGGATCGTGATCGGACGGTTTTTACTAGCCGGCTTTGGCTTAAGCCGGATATTAGTATTTGTTAGTGTAGTTTTGTCTCTTTGCATTTGTGTTCAGTGCGAATACAAATGCGGGCATGTATTTGCAGTAGTGGGGTTTTCCTGTAATTTATTACGGGATCGGTTTTCTGAAGTTGCCAGTTTGCATTCCGTTCCGGCCGGTTTTCCTTCATTCCTTCTCGGCCGGACTTTTGGTGGAGGGGGTTATTTGCAATTTGCAAATAACTCTTTTGTGGAGGGTTTTCTTGCACTTGTGGATTATGATGAGACTTGCTTCATGATGATATTCCTTTCTTATCCTTTTGATGGCTTTTCACTTGATGGTTTGATTAGTGAAATGAGAGTGACCTTTTTTCTATATTGTTGATATATTCTTTTCTTGCATTTTTTTTCTCTCTCCAATCTCATTCTTGAGGAGAGAGGGCCGGCCACTATGGGGAGGGGAGAGATGAGAGGAAATTTCATGGTGTATGGAAATTATATCATCTCATTCTTGCTTGCTCCAAAAATCCAATAACCCTTCTCCAAAGTTCTTTCTTGTTTCCTCCACAAACCATGGCAACCTCATTAACCCCAAGAGACAAGTTTACTACACTATTCTATAACAAGCCTTGGACGCGTCGGCTAGCCAACTTCGCGCCCGAGTTGCCTCGGTCAAGAGGCGGGAGCCCGTAAAAGATTCCGGCTACGTGGTGCCCTTTCCGACGAGCGAGGAGGTGACGGAGATTCCGCAAGAGATCGGAGTGGAGACGAAGACCGAAGGACACGGATCGCTTGGTATAGCATCTCTACTCTTTTCCTCTTTGCTAGCTAGCTAGGTTAATGGCCCGATCCGGGTAAAAAGTCCGCGGTGGTGCCGGTTGCAAAGTTCGCAAAGTTTTTGTTTTCCGCGTTTCCGGCGTCGGATCGACGGCCGGGGCGCCCCCGCGGGCTTACACTATTTCGTTTCGCTTGAGCCAGGAAACCTCTGTGTAGGACTCTAAAGACTCGTCAATACGCCGGCAGCAGATGATGATCATATCAAGCATCCACAAGCCGCAAGCGGTCTGCTAAACGTAACGGCCACCCGGGTATTGAGCGATCTGAAGATCGACGAGCAAGCCCGCTCACACTCCAGTGAATCCAACCAGTAACACTACCGTACAGTCCGGTCTGATCGTCTGATATGTCGCATATCTTGCCTAGGGCTGGTAAACGTCAGACCCCAATAGCTCGATAAGTCGTGTCGATATGAGGCTCATAACGGGTCGAGAAACTACTGGTAACACTTACCAGCAATTCTCTGATCAGCCCTGGCCAGGGACTTCCTGTTATAGCCAATCGAACACAGCGCAACATCAACCCCCTATACCGGGAGAGACGAATCCCCTCCTATCGCTCATTGCCTCCATGTGACTCGGGACTGTACCCAAAAACCACCGTTTTGCACGCCCTCTTGGACGTGGTAAGATGGAAATCAAAGCACAGTGGGAACCACACAAGACTCTATGACGATCTCGGGTCAACAGACTACTCTGTACCAGTGTCACCAGAGAACTGCCATCTGACGTGGGGTATAATACCATCTGGGAGTTCTCGGCGAGTCCGTCCAGTGTACCCAGTCTCTACTGAGCACCCGTATATCATCTCCGATGTCAAACACCAATGGATATGGGATCATCCATCGCCCATCTGTATGGGTCGAGAAGGTACACGCTAGTCTACTCTGGTATATCGATGCCCAATCTCGATACACCCACGACTAGGGACTTTGAAGGATGTACTTATGGACTACCATGTCCCCACTAGTATGATCCTAAGGGCTTTACCAACATGTAACAGAGAGACAATCAGTATACACGTTAAGGTAAAGATCAACCAGATAGCATACTATCATGTCGAGCAAGAAAGTCCTCCATATATATGTCCCAGCATCCACTACAATATACATCCTATGTACAGTAATGGCCTCTAGGGCATACATATAACTAACAGTAAGCTAGAGGAAGAACAAGAAGAAGAGGCTCTTTTCTTTTATGTTATTGTGTTGAATTGTTGTGTGAGCTAGAATGATCATACAAGAGCTCACCTCAAACCATATGGCTGCCCTCTCTCCATCCATCAATTCAACACAATAAACAAATCCTATTGTGACATTAGCACAAATAAAGAGACCATGAGTCACTAAACATGTCCATGTCACATTAAATGCACCTCATCATGAAATCCACTCACAATTTCCACCATTTGTAAACATTAACCTAAATGTTTACAACAACAAAAAGATATGGCAACATCTAAAGTAAACTCGTGACGGATCACAAGGATACCCCTCACCTGTATATACATACCTGCATCCGCATTCCGACTGAATGCAAATGCGATGAGACTAAAGTAATCCAACAAATCTAATACAGGATCCGGCTTAAACCAAAGCCCACTAGTATGATCCGTCCGATCATGATCCGTGCACGACTGCACGTATATGATCGAACCCTGCCATAATACCATACGGCCTCTACAACGTTTCGCCCGAAACTTGAGAAACTGTCTATGGGGGACTCTAAAGACTCGTCAATACTTTGGCTGTGGATTTAACCACTAGCACGTCAGTGGTACTAGCTGTACGTAACGGGCTACCAGGCATTGACCAAAAGGGAGGTCGATGAGCGAACTCATCCTGACACCCTACTGAGCCTGTCAGTGAAAATATCCGTACAGTCCGGTTCGTTCGTCTATGAGTATCGCAAGTCGGGCCTAGGGGGTTGGTAAAAGTCAGACCCCCAAAAGCGGTACAAGTCGTGTCGGAGTGTATCCTAGAACACCCTGAGATACTACTGAAATACCTACCAGTAAATCTCCTACCTTGGCCAAGGACTTCGTGTAAAGGCTCTCCTAGACACAGCGCGATCTCACCCACAATACCGGGAGAGACGAGACCCCTGCCGATCCACTCACTGCCTCCATGTGGCTCGGGACTGTACCCAACTAAAACCTGTTTGCACGACTCCTTTGAGCCGTGGTAGGGTAGCAATCAAAGCACAGTGGGAACTCACACGAGACAAATGACGATCTCAGGTCGATGAACTAACCTGTAGACATGTCACCAGGGAACTGCTATCTGACGTCAGGTATAATACCAACTAGCATGTTCCCGGCGAGTCCTGTCCGGTGTACTCATAACCCAATGAGCACCTATATACATCTTAAGTGAACCAACTGACACCAATGGCTTGTGAGACCGGCCACCGCCCCTCGCCGGGGTCTCGACTGTATACACTAGTCTACTAATGGAGTATCGATGCCCAGTCTCGAAACTCCTATGATAAGGGACCAATTTAAGGATGTGCTTATAGACTACCCAACTCTCACGTATATGATCACCATCATACTGCTGGTAGTCAAGCAAGAATCCTAAGGGCTCTATCAATATGTAATAGAGATCTGTAAGGTCACCTAAAGCTGTACACGATGATAAAGATAAACCAGATAGCATACTATCATCTTGAGTGAGACTGTCCTACCGGCTTAGGTCCTTTCTCAATCATTGCAATCACGTGCCGGCGATCCAATAATTGACTTTGAGGGCACTATATCCAACAATCTCCCACTTGCACTCAAGGCTAATTATTGCGATGTCGCATACTCACAGCCCGTATGATACTGAACACCCAACTCATCTACTGATCAGTCTCACAAAGCCCGTTTTCGAAACTATTGCTTTCGAGAAATAGCCTATGTTTACCCCAATCAGAGAAAAGCTCTGTTCAAATTCCAAGGCGGGAAACAAAGCAACGCTTCTGTTTCCCCCAAGTAGAGCAAAGCTCTGCTCTGAAAAATTAAAGTGAAAATTAAAAATTAAAATAAATGAAGCAACGCTTCAGATGTTCTGCGCTCTGCGCAGCGCGACACGTGGCAGCGCAGTTGCGCTGCGCTCTGCGCTGCGCGACACGTGGCAGCGCAGTTGCGCTGCGCTCTGCGCTGCGCGACACGTGGCAGCGCAGTTGCGCTGCGCTCTGCGCTGCGCGACACGTGTCAAGCACAGGTGCGTTTGCGCCAAGCAGAATTAAAATTCCAGTTAGATCTTTCTGTTCTTGTTAAAACAAGAAGATTGTCTTCTGTAAAACAGAAGCCCTTGGATCAAAAATCCAATGGTAGGGAAAAATCCATAAATCACTCAGAGAAAGATCTCTTTAACTAATTTAACAAATCAGATGGCAGTATAAAAAGGCCTCTAGACTTCATGTCTAAAAGACACAGAAAACAAAGAGAGAACTCCTCTAAAGAATTTTGAGAAGAATTCAAAAAGGAAAAAGAAGGTAAAACCTTTATAAAAAGAAGAATTTCTTCTGGATAGATCATTGATCTAAGAACAAGATCAAGGATCTTCAATAAAAAAAAATATAATAAATAACAAAGGCATTGACTTTTTTATGAACCATTGGTTCTGGAATCTTAAAGATTCTTTTCTTGAATCCAAAATTGGATCAAGATATTAAAACAGTGCCTTGCACTTGCAAATCTGCACTGTTGCGCTCCTGGGTTAGCGCAAGCCACCAGAGAGTGCCACGTGTCAACACCAGAATAACTTGCGCTATGCGCTTTTAAGATAGAGCATTGCTCTTTGAAATTGGCGCAACTCACCAGAGCGCGCCACGTGTCGGCAGCGCAACAGCGCAGCGCACTGCGCTTGCGCTCACCCGAGCGCGCCACGAGTCAGCAGCGCAACAGTGCAGCGCACTAGCGCAGCGCACTGCGCTTGCGCTCACCAGAGCGTGACACGTGTCACCTCCACATGCGCTTGCAATTGGCGCAAAGCGCCTGACAGGCCACATGGCCACTGTCAGTTTGATTAATGCACTGCATTATTTACAGAAGGGCCAAGCCCAATTAAAAAGGGCCTAGCAGGCCTAATAAAATGCCATGCATTATTTTGAAAGAAGGGCAGAGCCCAAACAAAGATCTGTCAGACCAAAACAGATGTTGTGCATCATTTAAAAAGGGGCAGAGCCCTAATTAAGGCCTAATAGGCCCAATGCAAATAAAATGTTGCACATTTTTCAATTGGACTTAGCCTAATTCTGGCTGCAAGTCCTCAAATTAATATGACTGAGCACGGCTGCTCTCTTAAATCAATTTACACCTGGTTCAAGGGTACATCTCTGAACTCCTCTGACATCTGTCGTTGTAATCCTTCAACGTCGTCAGAGAGCTGATGGGTCCCAATGGCCATACATTCAATGGACCACCACGTCCTTAAACTGGCAATGGACGGCTATGTCCCTAAACTGGAACAATAGAGCCCCCAAATGCTTTTTTGTCGGATCTAAGCGATCCCGTTAAGTTGATCTTAGTCTCAAATTAGACTAACGTATCCTTAACAAACATTTAAGTGGATCTTAGCCTCAAATATGGCTAACGTATTCTTAAACCAAAAGCTCAAACCCAAATCTAAGAAAATATGGATTTTGATTAATTCACGTCCTACGGGCGACAACATAAATTAGTCTCCGTATACAATCCACGGGCAACCACAAACAAAACAAACACCCACGACACGAAGTGAAATTCTGGAGAAGGAGAAAGTTGTTACCACGACGCGATAGCGTAATTAACTGCAGGGGCTTGCGCCTACAAGGAAGAGCGTCCTTACAATCAAAAACCCCTCAAGCGAGGGGGAATCTGACGAAGTCTGCTACATCGGCCGCATTCGTCTAAACCTCCGATACACGGTGCCATAGATCAACTTGGCATCTTCGGAGAGGTGGACGGATAAAACCAAATAGCATCTGCCCCGAATCTCAGGCAAGACGAACCTACGCGGTCGCGTCACTGTATTCGGAGGGGAACAGATTCTGGCACGCCCGGTGGGACATTTTCCTCTTTCCACTCCACAATTCGTGTGTCGTGTTCGCGAACGAATCGCGTTTTGCTTTGGTTTCCTGTGGATTCGAGGTACTAAGATTTGGTGTCTTGCTCCGTGCAGAAAACAGAAGATCAATGGCTTCAAACTGCACTGCCTGCAACTGCAACTCTCGCTCGGTCCTTGCTGAAGGAGTGACTTATGGGCCCCAAGCGGCCTCCCTTTTCAAGATGCCAGTGGAGCAAGTAACTCAAGCCACCACTGGATTATTCTTCGGGACCATGCTCCCACCGTTGAGCTTCAATGCCACAATGACGTTGCAAGAAGCCCCAAAGAAGTCGGTCTTTGATCGACTTACCACTGCCGCGGCCCCTCTCAATGGGTCGCCCAACGTCAATACCTCAGTTTTCAACAGACTGGGCCAGAACGTCTACAAGCCAGCGATACCCGAAGCTGCCATCCCAGAGTGGATAGCCATCCCGGCTCAAGCGGACGAAATCATTAGAAAAGCTCCTCCTTCTAAGAAGTCGGTTTTTACAAGGCTGGCCATTCCGGTTTCTGCTCCAGGCGAGGTCCTCAAAGCTGCTTCCCCTGCCCAGAGGTCTGTCTTTGACAGATCAGACATTGCTTCTCGACGGGTGTCAGTCTTCGACAGGCTAGCTGTTAGTTATATGTATGCCCTAGAGGCCATTACTGTACATACGATGTATATTGTAGTGGATGCTAGGACATATATAGGGAGGACTTTCTTGCTCGACATGATAGTATGCTATCTGGTTGTACTTTATCTTAACATGTACTCTGACTATCTCTATGTTACATGTTGATAAAGCCCTTAGGATATGTACTCGACTACTGGGACTGTGATGAGATCATACTAGTGGGGCCACGGTAGTCGACGAGTACTTCCTATAACTGTTCCTAGTCGAGGGTGTATCGAGACAGGGCATCGATACACCAGAGTAGACTAGCGTATACGCATCTTGACCCATATGATGGGCGATGGATGATCCCATATCTATCGATGTTTGACATCAAGGATGGTGTACGGGTGCTCGGTGGAGACTGGGTACACTGGACGGACTCGCCGAGAACTCCCAGATGGTATTATACCTTACGTCAGATGGCAGTTCTCCGGTGACACTGGTACAAAGTAGTCTGTTGACCCGAGATCGTCATAGAGTCTTGTGTGATTCCCACTGTGCTTTGATTTCCATCATACCACGTCCAAGAGGGCATGCAAAAAGGTGGCTTTTGGGTACAGTCCCGAATCACATAGAGGCAATGAGCGATAGGAGGGGATTCGTCTCTTCCGGTATAGGGAGTTGATGATGTGCTGTGTTCGATTAGCTATAACCGGAAATCCCTGGCCAGGGTTGCTGAGATTTACTGGTAAGTGTTATCTGTAGTTTCTCGAACTGTTATAGACCTCATATCGACACGACTTATCGAGCTACTGGGGTCTGACGTTTACCACCCCTAGGCGAGATATACGACATATCAGACGACGAGACCGGACTGTACGGGAATGTTACTGATTGGATTCACAGGAGAATGTACAGGCTTGCTTGTTGATCTTCTGAGCGCTCAATACCTGGGTGGGTGTTACGTTTAGCTGACCGCTTGTAGCTTGTGGGTGTTTGATATAATCATCACCTACTGCCAGCGTATTGACGATTCTTTAGAGTCCTACACAGAGGTTTCTTGACTCAGGCAAAACGGAGTAGGAGCACATATGTGATATGTGCGGGACCGAGGATAATGCGGTATGTGATGCCGTATTGGATTCTTGCGATATGAGATATCGGCCGGGTATATGTGATATAGCCGGGTCATCGTATTAGTCGGTTATATGCGATATAGCCGGATTGTCCGATCAATTGTTGATTCGATAATTTAATGTATAATAATATATATGATATATTAAATTACATTATCTAATATTAGCTCACTAAAAGATTCATTTTCTCACGGGATAATACATTGATATATGTGATATATGTTAATTGTATTATTTTCTATTGTTACAAAATATATTGTATATGTGATATATAATATTGTAGCATGTTACGGTTACAAATTTAACAATGGATTAGGGTTTAAACTTGGTTAGGGTTTGGATTAGGGTTAGCTTTTGCATGAAGCTTCCATGAAGCTTCATGAAGCTTTGACTTTGTGGTTGCTTGATATTTTTGTGAGATATTATGTTAACCCAATCCAAACCATTAACTCTAGTTAACTCTCTACAAGGGTTAACTCTTTCATGCTTAACCCTTGGTTAGATTTGTAACCACTATAATATTTCATTGTTCATCACAAAAGGATTAAGTTATCATCTTCATTCTTTTATTCTTCCTTGAGCTTCTTGATGAAAAAGCTTTCTTTTGTGATGAAAATGAGTGAGAAAAAGATTATAAATGAGAGCAAAAATCCTACTTCATCATCCTCATCTATCCTTGCCATTTAGATGAGGGTGTTCACTTCATTTTATGAGTGTTAGCTTGTGTTAACGAAACTTCAAGGTAGATCATCTTTGTATCGAAGATCGGAAGCAAAGGTTGCATCATTCTCTTCGTGAAGCCTCTCGAGAGTCCAGAACACAATGATCGCAGCGAAGGGACCTCAACATGGAGCTTAAGAAGAGAAAGACCGGATCTACAAAGGTTGTAATCCCTCTCACTTAGTGTTAAAGAGTTTAACATGCAAGTTTTTGCCTAAACCCTAGTTTAAAGATCCGGCTTCGGGTTGTTCGGCACGGCTAATTTTTTAATCGGGCATGGTTGATGCCTCGTAGAACCTTATGAGCGTGCCTAGCAACCCTACAGTAGTATCAGAGCCAAGTTAGAGCTTTAGGCGAAGTCTAGACGAAGTTTAAAGTCCGATCGAACCCGAAAACCCCGATGTTTACCCTTCTCTGTACATTTTTCAAAAATGTGGTTTTTTATGAATTAAAAATGCTCAGAAAAATAAGGAGGAAAAACTAAGAATTACTGTGAAGTACGGCCCTCTAATTCACAAATATGACCACGGAACCGCGGCCAAACCAAGGGTTTGGCGGCGGTTCCGCGGCCCAAATTGTGACTTAGTCCCTGGAATTTCATGTAATTATTCTTAGGTCCTTTTTGGTTTTCTGGGAATTTTTTAATTCCACTCAAGTGTTGAGTTTTCTAGGGTTGTATTGGGGAATCGTTGATTCGATCGGATAATTTAACTTTGCTTAGTTTGTCCGGATAATTTTTAGAAACTATTAAAAAGTTCGAACGGATATCAATAACTCACTTTTTCCCCAGTCGGAAATTTTTTCAAAAGTTGGATTTTTTTCTCGAGTTTAAGAACGTTCTATGTCGTGCACGTAACGCAGTGGACCCTCTAGAAGACAACAAACCTTAACTCGATTATGTGACCGTCTTGAACTGCCTCTAAAGCTTAGGGTTTGGGGCAGTACGGCGTGCCACATGTGAGGCGTTGGCTTGACCCTTCTACGGCTGGACCATTGGTACTGTGGCATGTGATGGATGTTTTTAAACTGATTTCAAGTGTTAAGATATATTGGGGAAATCTTAGGTGCTTGATTATTCGATCGGAAAGTATTATATTGTCTATTTATATGGAATGTGATACAATATTTGGAATCCACATGTAGTTATGAGATAACTAATTTGAATGTTATAAATCTAGCAGTTCAGTCTCAGATGATCGGTTACCACGGAATTTTGATGTGATCAAAATTCCGTCGCAATCACGTAGCGTACGTGGATACTCGCCGGGTAAACTTAATAGACAGCCATGCCCCATAGCCCCGACCAAGTGACTGTAGGAGAACCCCGTCGCCAAAAGCATCCATTCGGGTGCTCGCGGCAGCGGTGTTCCTGTTAGTTGTATGTATGCCCTAGAGTCCAGTATTGTACAGATGATGTATATTATATTGGATGCTTGGACATATATAGAGATGACTTTCTTGCTCGATATGATAGTATGCTATCTGGTTACTCTTTATCTTAACATGTACACTAGTCTCTTTATACTGTCTTATAGTTACATGTTGGTAAAGCCCTTAGGATTTGTACTTGACTACCTGGACTATGATGCAGATCATACTAGTGGGGACATGGTAGTCCATAAGTACATCCTTCAAGGTCCCTAGTCGTGGGTGTATCGAGACGGGGCATCGATATACCAGTGTAGACTAGCGTATACGCTTCTCGACCCATGTGATGGGCGATGGATGATCCCATATCCATTGGTGTTTGACATCAGAGATGGTATACGGGTGCTCAGTGGAGACTGGGTACACTGGACGGACTCGCCGAGAACTCCCAGATGGTATTATACCTCACGTCAGATGGCAGTTCTCAGGTGACACTTGTACAGGTTAGTCTGTAGACCCGAGATCGTCATAGAGTCTTGTGTGATTCCCACTGTGCTTTGATCTCCACCTTACCACGTCCATGAGGGCGTGCAAAACGGTGGTCTTTGGGTACAGTCCCGAGTCACATGGAGGCAATGAGCGATAGGAGGGGTTTCGTCTCTCCCAGTATTGGGGGTTGATGTTGCGCAGTGCTCGATTGGCCGTAACAGGGAAGTCCCTGGCCAGGGCTGATCAGAGATTTGCTGGTAAGTGTTACCAGTAGTTTCTCGACCCGTTACGAGCCTCACATCGGCACGACTTATCGGGTTATTGGGGTCTGACGTTTACCACCCCTAGACTTGATATGCGACATATCAGACGAAGAGACCGGACTGCACGGTAAGTGTTACTGATCGGATTCGCAGGAGTGTGAGCGGGCTAGCTCGTCGATCTTCTGATCGCTCAATACCCGGGTGGCCGTTACGTTTAGCAGACCGCTTGCGGCTTGTGGGTGCTTGATATGATCATCATCTGCTACCGGCGTATTGACGAGTCTTTAGAGTCCTACACAGAGGTTTCCTGGTTCAAGCGAAACGAAATAGGAGTGCATATGAGATATGTGCGGGACCGAGAATAATGCGTGTATGTGATACCGTATTTGATTCTCGCGATTAATGTTTCGATTGGTTGTATATGATATAACCTAGTTATCGAATCGAAGATCGATTCGATAAGTCGATACATTGAATACTAGTCGGTCATGTGCGACATGACCGGATCATTGAATCAAGTGTTGATTTAATGATTTAATGTATAATTGTATATTTGATATATTACTTTGCATTAACTAGTATTGGTTCACTTTAAACGGATTTTTCTCACTTGATGCACATTGTATATGTGATATGCTTTTGTGCACATGATTGTATCATGTTTGATGATGCATGTTGACTTGACTATGTGTAAAAGAATTGAACCATGGTTATGAGAGTGGTTAGGGTTTATCATTTATTCACTTATTATTTAATCCATTCATTATTTATTAATTGGTTTTTATGAAAATAAAATGGCTTCATTAATCATGAAGAATGGTGAAGCTTCATGAAGCTTTTTCTAATGATACTATTTTGTCTTCATACTTTAACCTAACCACTCCCACTAACCATGGTCAATTCTCTACACTTGACCATGGTTAGGATATGATAAAGATCATTTTCTTTTCTATTTTTGATTAAGACTTTTATCATATTCTATCATCTTCTTCATCTTCTTCTTCAAAAGAAAAGCTTGCTACTTTAATGGCAACTTGAGATTTAGTGAGAGAAATCCAAATCTAAAGTGAACCCACCTCCTATTTCTTCATCCTCTACCTCTTGCCAAGTGGTTTTGGGTGTTTTCTTCACAAGTTTCACTACTTGGTGAAGTCGAAGCTTGAACTAGTGCAACCTTGACGTAGATCGTCTTTGACACGAAGCCGACGAACTATTCCGCTCACTTCTCCGATGAAGCCGTCGCGAGAGTCCGAGGTTCGTGATGGACAGCGAGGGGACGACCACATGGAGCTAAGCAAGTGGATATCCGGATCTACAAAGGTTGTAGCATCTTAACTTTAGTTAAAGTGTTAACTAGTTTATCTTTTCGCCTAAACATCTAGTCTAAGATCCGTAGTCTAGGGTTTCTCAGCACCATTTTTTTTAAATTGGCATGTTCGATGCCTTGTGAGACCTCACTAGAGTGCCTAGGAACCCTACAGTGGTATCAGAGCCTAGCTAGAGCCTTAGGCGAAGTCCTGACGGAGTTTGAAGTCCGAACGAACCCGAAACCCCAATTCTATAATGCTCTCTGTACATTTTCTAAAAACCGGGATTTTTCCAGATTAAAAATGCCTAAAAAATTCAGCAGGAATATCTAAGAGTTATGGTGAAACACGATCTCTTGATTCATCTAAACAGCCGCGGAAACGCGGCAGAAGCATGCCTTCTGCCGCGCTTCCGCCGCTCACTGTCGGGAAATTTCCAAGTGTTAAAAGAGTTTTCCCCTGTCGGGAAATTTCCAAGTGTTGGATTTTTCCGTAGTTTAACGACGTTCTAAGTAGTGCAAGTAACACGATGGACCCTCTAGAAGACAACAAACCTTAACTCGATTATGTGACCGTCTTGAACTGCCCTTTGAACCTTCGGGTTTGGGGCAGTACGGCGTGCCACATGTGAGGCGTTGGCTTGACCCTTCTACGGCTGGACCGTCGGTACTGAGGCACGAACTGAATGTTGTTAGACTTATTTCATGTGTTGAGCTGTATCGGGAAAACTTGGGTATTCGACTGTTCGATCGGAAAGTTTAACATTTTCTGTTTATCTGGAATGTGATACAATAATTGGAATTCACAAGTAGTTATGAGATAACTGAATGAATGTTATAAATCTAGCAATTTAGTCCCATATGATATTGAAAAGAGTTTTCGATAATGAGACTAAAATGCGGGATTTATATCTGTTAGGCATGCGATGTCTAAAGTAGTTGCGGATTCCAACTGTTGTATTTTTACACTTTCTTTTCTGTGACCGTAAGTGTAGTATGTTCATATCGCCGGTTTCGTTGCTATACGTCAACGACAATTGGGGTATGCATACTTACTTACGTTGATGACATGTGATGTTATGTGTTGCTGGATATGTTATATTGGATCGTCGTGTTAGAATAGACGGGGTTTTTTATGTGAGATGAGTGTTTTTCATTTTCATTCATGTAAAAACTTGTATGTAATATTCTTTTATTTGGGGCACTTCCAGGTAGCGGAAGTTGTCACCCTTTGTATATTATTTACTTTTCCGCATTAGGATAGACCCAAGGAGGGGAGCACAAGTAACCGGGTTCTGGGGTCCAGTGGGAGACCAACTCGAGGAGTCGAGTCCGGGTCTCCTAACCCTAGAATTGGCAGGGTTGCTTGCCGCTCTCGTAGGGGTCTAGGGGTATGGGATTGGCTATTCATCACGACCGTGGAATCCGTGTTTTATACTGGCTCGTATTAAAAACACGGATGTCCTAGTATATCCAATATTCCATATGTTTATTCTGCTGCGATATCTGTAATGTGATTCTGTGATGGATATAGTATATAGTATATATGATATATTATATAGATGTTACTTATGTTTTACACCCGCGCTAGCCCTGCCCTGCTCTGTCGTTAGTTACCTAACCTAACGGTGCACGAGGGGACATCGAGGCGAATGCGGATGGCATAAGTGTACGTCATATCTATCTGTGATGTTTAGGTATTTAAATGATGGGACTTCATTAATGTGATTAATGAAAGATAAGAAACCTAAGATGTTGTAGAATCGAATTTCAAAATAAAAACAGGTAGCTACAGTTTTTTGCTTTGCACAGCGATATATATGATATATCCCGCACCTTATTCGATGAGGAAAGGACCGAGATCCCTTCACCGGGAGTGACTCCTTTAGCAATAACTGGCAGATGCTACACACTCGGTTTGCTTTTGACTGCTTTTGGGTTTTTGCTTTGCACAGCGATATATATGATATATCCCGCACCTCATTCGACGAGGAAAGGGCCGACGATCCCTTCACCGGGAGTGACCCCTTTAGCAAAACTAGAAAAGCCTCAAAATCACTCCATTTCAAAACTTCATTTGATTCTACAACGATATCAAGTTCATTACGCTCATGGTTTTATGAAAACCTGCGTAGCCCTCCGTCATTTGAGATAAGTACTACTTAGTATTCATGCTACGGTAGTTTGGCATTCGTCAAGGCGTAGTGTACGGTAGCTAACTAGTATTTATCTGCTTATGTATATGATGCAGATTGGATTAGGGTATTCGTACGGCGTTGTTTGGCATTCGTCAAGGGTCGTGCGGGTGGGTTTAATTCAATCAAGAAATGTACGGGTTGAACTTGACTAGTGGACTATGGGTTGTTTGGCATTCGTCAAGGTCATAGAACACTAGGGGTAAAATATTATCGGGAATTTCAAGTGTTGAAATTTGCAATGAGATTGCATACCTTCTATGAGATAGTTGGATCCCGATACCCACTGCGAGTAATTGTTACTCCTGGGAGAGTTTTACACATTACAATTAGCCGATCAAGTAGGTGTCTAGAAAGGTGTTAACGAGGTTACGCCTCTGGGAAAACGAGGTTTACAGTAATTAGGTTCGTGCGAAAGCACGGGGGACCTCCCTCAAAGTACCGACAGTGGCCTGGCTGAAAGATGGGCGAACTTGTAGTGTGTAATTAATCCCGGCTAGTCTTTCCTTTTAGGGTTTGAAGGAAGATTTGATAAAAAGCAGTGGGAGCCATCCTGATTAGATAAGATAATAACCAATCTGATCTTGCACGAGCTTACGCTAAAGTGTTTTCTTCTCTTTCTCTCCAGGTAGCGACCATTTCATGCCTTAATAAAGATAATAATATGGATGTATTGACCGAACCCGCAT
Source organism: Agapanthus africanus (assembly GCA_030015575.1). NCBI lineage: Eukaryota > Viridiplantae > Streptophyta > Magnoliopsida > Asparagales > Amaryllidaceae > Agapanthus > Agapanthus africanus. The sequence continues at coordinate 216,462,556 of CM057337.1, read as the reverse complement.
GTTATACTGTGCCGGGGAACGTTGAACCCGTTCTATCTTATAAGTGTTATAAGAATGAACAGGAAACAGGAGAATATCTGGATTCTCACACCGCCCAAACGGAGAACATGCATGTTGATGCATCATCTTCGGGTGTGTTTGACATTGAGAACTGTTTCTCAGTTCACCCTACGTCCTGGGTATTAGATACCGGATCAGGATCCCACATATGTAAGATGTTACATGGGCTGCGAAAAGGTAGAGAACTGGGAAAAGGTGATCATTCCGTTCAAGTAGGGAACGGTGCAAGTGTTGCAGCCAAAGCAGTTGGCGAATATCACCTAATATTACCAAGTGGTGATACAATAATTCTGAATGAGTGCTATTATATACCGAACATGATGTGCAACATTATATCAGTTTCTTTATTAAGTAAAGAAGGATATAATTTTGTAGTAAAGGATAATGTTATGAACATATTCCTAGATCAAAAGTTGATTGCATCAGGCTCGCTACATAATGGCATATTCATTCTAAATCAAAATACAGTCCTCAATATACAAAACACACACAAGAGGAAAAATTCAGAAATGAACGAATCCTTCTTGTGGCATTGTAGACTTGGTCATATCAATGCGACACGACTGGCTAAGTTACATAAGGATGGTTATTTGAATCCGTTCGAATTATCATCTTATGATACTTGCCATTCATGTCTCAAAGGAAAAATGACCAAAGCTCCGTTTAGTGGACACGGAGAAAGAGTTACTGAACTCTTAGGACTGATACATAGTGATGTATGCGGTCCTATGTCTACACATGCCAGGGATGGTTCTTCCTACTTCATTACATTCACTGACGATCTCTCTAGATACGGGCATGTGTTCCTGTTGAAACACAAGTCTGAAGCTTTTGAGAAATTCAGAGAATATAAGCACGAAGTAGAGAACCAAACGGGCAAAAGTATTAAGATCCTTCGAACTGATCGAGGAGGAGAATACTTGAGCAATGAGTTCCAAGATTATCTAAAAGAGAATGGGATTCTCTCTCAGCTTACTCCACCTTATACACCACAGCACAACGGTGTATCGGAACGAAGGAATCGCACCCTATTAGATATGGTGCGTTCAATGATGAGCACAGCTGAGTTACCTATTTCCTTCTGGGGGTATGCGCTTGAGACAGCCATACACCTATTGAATATGGTTCCTACCAAATCAGTGCCTACCACTCCATATGAGATATGGAGAGGGAAGAGACCATCTCTTAAGTATGTTAAGATATGGGGTTGTCCAGCCTATGTCAAAAGACAAAATCCGGACAAACTCGAGGCAAGATCGGTCTTATGTAAGTTTGTAGGATATCCCAAAAATTCACAAGGGTATATCTTCTACCACCCCGAGGAACAAAAGGTGTTTGTTTCTCGACATGCCACTTTCTTAGAAAAAGGTTTTCTTATGAAATAGATTAGTGGCATTGAGATAGAACTGGAAGAAGTTCCAGCAACACAAACTGTAACAGAAGACTTGGTGGAACCAGAAGATTCAGTAGAACTCAACGAACCCCAGCCTCTCCGCCGATCTAGTAGGATATCTCGTCCACCTGAGAGATACTACGGTTTTCTCATTGACGGTGGAAGCGAGGATTGCATCATGGAGGATGATGACCCAACTAGCTTCGAGCAGGCTATCACGAGTAGGGACTCAGTGAAATGGCTGGATGCTATGCGGTCCGAGATGGAATCGATGTACACCAACAAAGTATGGACTTTGGACGTTGCTCCTGAAGGGGTAAAACCCATTGGGAGCAAGTGGATCTTTAAGAAGAAACTTGGTGTAGATGGGAAAGTGGAGACTTTCAAAGCTAGACTTGTAGCAAAGGGTTTTCGTCAAAGACCAGGTGTGGACTATGACGAGACCTTTTCTCCAGTGGCTATGCTTAAATCCATCCGGATCATGCTTGCCATCGCTGCATATCATGATTACGAAATCTGGCAAATGGATGTTAAGACCGCCTTTCTAAACAGTGATTTAGAAGAGTGCGTGTACATGACTCAGCCAGAGGGCTTCGTAGACAGTAGGAGCAGCGGGAAGGTGTGCAAGCTGCTTAAATCCATTTATGGATTAAAGCAAGCATCGCGGAGTTAGAACATCTGCTTTGATGTCGTTATCAAAGAGTTTGATTTTGTCAAAAACCCAGATGAACCTTGTATCTACAAGAAGGTGGCAGAGAGTAAGGTTGTCTTCCTCGTATTGTACGTGGACGACATACTCTTGATAGGAAATGATATTCCTATGCTGCAATCGGTCAAGCTCTTCTTATCACAAAGATTCTCAATGAAAGATCTTGGTGATGCCTCCTGCATATTGGGAATTAGGATCTATAGAGATAGATCCAAACGGATTTTGGGATTGTCCCAATCCAGGTACATTGACACCATACTAAAGAGGTTTAGTATGGAAGAGTCCAAGCGTGGGAACTTGCCCACGATCTCTGGAGTCACTCTCTCCAAAGAGATGTCTCCCAAGACTGATTTGGAGAGAGCTCGCATGCAAAGGATACCCTATGCTTCGGCAGTAGGCTCTATCATGTATGCGATGCTATGTACCAGAGGTATCAAGCTGATCCTAGAGAGAGTCACTGGACAGCTGTGAAGAGCATTCTCAAGTACTTGTGAAGGACTAGAGATATGTTCTTGGTGTATGGTAACGGAGAGCTCCAAGTGGAGTCCTTTACCGATTCGAGCTTCCAGAGTGATAAGGACGACTCTAAGTCGCAGTCGGGTTTTGTCTTTACCCTTTACGGAGGGGCGGTTAGCTGGAAGAGTTCCAAGCAGGAAACCGTGGCAGACTCGACAATGGAGGCTGAATACATCGCCGCCAACGATGCTGCCAAAGAGGCTGTCTGGATCAAGAAGTTCATTACTGAACTTGGAGTGGTTCCATCCATTGAGCGTCCAATACCTTTGTATTGCGATAACAATGGAGCGGTGGCTTTGGCCAAGGAACCCAGGTCCCATCAGCGATCCAGGCATATTCTGAGGCGGTATCACCTGATCCGGGAGATAGTTGATCGCCGGGAGATCGAGGTCAGGAGAGTTGACACGAAGAACAACACGGCGGATCCACTCACGAAGGCCATTCCCCAGATACAGTTTGAGAGACTCTTCGGGATGCTCGGTATGCGATACTACAGCAGCTGGCCCTAGTGCAAGTGGGAGATTGTTAGTTGTATGTATGCCCTAGAGGCCAGTATTGTACAGATGATGTATATTATATTGGATGCTTGGACATATATAGAGATGACTTTCTTGCTCGATATGATAGTATGCTATCTGGTTACTCTTTATCTTAACATGTACACTAGTCTCTTTATACTGTCTTATAGTTACATGTTGGTAAAGCCCTTAGGATTTGTACTTGACTACCTGGACTATGATGCAGATCATACTAGTGGGGACATGGTAGTCCGTAAGTACATCCTTCAAGGTCCCTAGTCGTGGGTGTATCGAGACGGGGCATCGATATACCAGTGTAGACTAGCGTATACGCTTCTCGACCCATGTGATGGGCGATGGATGATCCCATATCCATTGGTGTTTGACATCAGAGATGGTATACGGGTGCTCAGTGGAGACTGGGTACACTGGACGGACTCGCCGAGAACTCCCAGATGGTATTATACCTCACGTCAGATGGCAGTTCTCAGGTGACACTTGTACAGGTTAGTCTGTAGACCCGAGATCGTCATAGAGTCTTGTGTGATTCCCACTGTGCTTTGATCTCCACCTTACCACGTCCATGAGGGCGTGCAAAACGGTGGTCTTTGGGTACAGTCCCGAGTCACATGGAGGCAATGAGCGATAGGAGGGGTTTCGTCTCTCCCGGTATTGGGGGTTGATGTTGCGCAGTGCTCGATTGGCCGTAACAGGGAAGTCCCTGGCCAGGGCTGATCAGAGATTTGCTGGTAAGTGTTACCAGTAGTTTCTCGACCCGTTACGAGCCTCACATCGGCACGACTTATCGGGTTATTGGGGTCTGACGTTTACCACCCCTAGACTTGATATGCGACATATCAGACGAAGAGACCGGACTGTACGGTAAGTGTTACTGATCGGATTCGCAGGAGTGTGAGCGGGCTAGCTCGTCGATCTTCTGACCGCTCAATACCCGGGTGGCCGTTACGTTTAGCAGACCGCTTGCGGCTTGTGGGTGCTTGATATGATCATCATCTGCTACCGGCGTATTGACGAGTCTTTAGAGTCCTACACAGAGGTTTCCTGGTTCAAGCGAAACGAAATAGGAGTGCATATGAGATATGTGCGGGACCGAGAATAATGCGTGTATGTGATACCGTATTTGATTCTCGCGATTAATGTTTCGATTGGTTGTATATGATATAACCTAGTTATCGAATCGAAGATCGATTCGATAAGTCGATACATTGAATACTAGTCGGTCATGTGCGACATGACCGGATCATTGAATCAAGTGTTGATTTAATGATTTAATGTATAATTGTATATTAGATATATTACTTTGCATTAACTAGTATTGGTTCACTTTAAACGAATTTTTCTCACTTGATGCACATTGTATATGTGATATGCTTTTGTGCACATGATTGTATCATGTTTGATGATGCATGTTGACTTGACTATGTGTAAAAGAATTGAACCATGGTTATGAGAGTGGTTAGGGTTTATCATTTATTCACTTATTATTTAATCCATTCATTATTTATTAATTGGTTTTTATGAAAATAAAATGGCTTCATTAATCATGAAGAATGGTGAAGCTTCATGAAGCTTTTTCTAATGATGCTATTTTGTCTTCATACTTTAACCTAACCACTCCCACTAACCATGGTCAATTCTCTACACTTGACCATGGTTAGGATATGATAAAGATCATTTTCTTTTCTATTTTTGATTAAGACTTTTATCATATTCTATCATCTTCTTCATCTTCTTCTTCAAAAGAAAAGCTTGCTACTTTAATGGCAACTTGAGATTTAGTGAGAGAAATCCAAATCTAAAGTGAACCCACCTCCTATTTCTTCATTCTCTACCTCTTGCCAAGTGGTGTTGGGTGTTTTCTTCACAAGTTTCACTACTTGGTGAAGTCGAAGCTTGAACTAGTGCAACCTCGACGTAGATCGTCTTTGACACGAAGCCGACGAACTATTCCGCTCACTTCTCCGATGAAGCCGTCGCGAGAGTCCGAGGTTCGTGATGGACAGCGAGGGGACGACCACATGGAGCTAAGCAAGTGGATATCCGGATCTACAAAGGTTGTAGCATCTTAACTTTAGTTAAAGTGTTAACTAGTTTATCTTTTCGCCTAAACATCTAGTCTAAGATCCGTAGTCTAGGGTTTCTCGGCACCATTTTTTTTAAATTGGCATGTTCGATGCCTTGTGAGACCTCACTAGAGTGCCTAGGAACCCTACAGTTCCGCCTTAGTGCACTTCGTCGATGGCATCTGGGGGTGCGGCCGTCTACTAAAGCTTGCGACGAGCATTCGATCAGGATGTCGGGAATCTTGTTGAATTGCCCGACTTGATATTGAAAAGAGTTTTCGATAATGAGACTAAAATGCGGGGTTTATAATTGTTAGGCATGCGATGTCTAAGGAATTCATTTGGTTAGGCATGCGATGTCTAAGGAGGTTGCGGATTCCAACTGTTGTAGTTTTACACTTTCTTTTCTGTGACCGTAAGCGTAGTATGTGGTGTATCGTCGGCTTCGTTGCTATACATCAACGACAATCGGGATACGCATACTTGCTTACGTTGATGATATGAGATATTATGTGTTGATGTGATATATTATATTGGATCGTCGCGTTTTGAATAGCCGGGGGTTTTATGTGAGATGAGAGTTTTTCTTTTTTATTCATGTAAAATTCATTTGTATGTAATATTCTTTTATTGGGGCACTTCCGGGCTGAGGATGATGTCACCATTGTATATTATTTACTTTTCCGCATTAGGTAGACCCAAGGCAGGGAGCACAAGTAACCGGGTTCTAGGGTCCAGTGGGAGACCATCTCGAGGAGTCGAGACCGGGTCTCCTAACCCTAGAATTGGCAGTGTTACTTGCCGCTCTCGTAGGGGTTTAGGGACGTGGGTTTGGCTATTCATCGCGACCGTGGAATCCGTGTTTTATACAGGCTCGTATTGAAAACACGGACGTCCTAGTATATCCAATATTTCATATATGTTTCTTCTGCTGCAATGTTCTGTGATGAGATCATATTACTGCCTGAGACGAATGTTTATATTATATATATGAGATATATGTTATATTGCAGATTTCATTTCAAAAGAGATGCTTGTGAAGCATAATAAAATGGGACTTCATTAATGAGATTAATGAAATAAAAGAAACCTAAAGATGTTGTAGAAACTTGTTTAAAAACTGGTAGCTCTAGTTCTTGCTTTGCATCGCGGTGTTCCTTGTAGAACATCTAGCACCTTATTCGATAAGGAAAGAGCCGAGATCCCTTCACCGGGAGTGACCTCTTTAGTGAACCTAGCAGATGCTACATACTCGGTTTGTCTTTTGATTGCTTCTATAGTTTTTGCTTTGCACAGCGATATTTGTGAAATATCCTGCACCTTATTCGATGAGGAAAGGGCCGACGATCCCTTCACCGGGAGTGACCCCTTTAGCAAAACTAGAAAAGCCTCAAAAACACTCCATTTAAAAATCACTCGATTCTACAACGATATCAAGTTCATTACGCAAAGGGTTTTCTTAAAAACCTGTCGTAGGCCTCCGTCATTTCAGATAAGTACTACTTAGTATTCGTGCTGCGTTTGTTGACCTCTGTCAAGGCGTAGTGTGCGGTAGCTGATTAGTGCTTATCTGTATAAGCATATGATGTGATTGATTTAGGGTAGTCGTGCGACCTTGTTGACCTCTGTCAAGGGTCGTGCGGATGGGTTTACTTCAATCAGGAAATGACGGGTTGAACTTGACTAGCAGCCTATGGTTTGTTGACCTCTGTCAAGGTCATAGGACGCTAGGGGCAAAATATTATTGGGAATTTCAAGTGTTGAAATTTGCAATGAGATGGCATACCTTCTATGAGATAGTTGGATCCCGATACCCGCTAGGAGTAAGAGTTACTCCTGGGAGAGTTTTACACATTACAATTAGCCGATCAAGTAGGTGTCTAGAAAGGTGTTAACGGGGTTACGCCTCTGGGAAAATGAGGTTTACTTTAATTTGGTCCGTGCGAAAGCACGGGGAACCTCCCTCAAAGTACCGACACTGGCCTGGCTGAAAGATTGGTGAACTTGTAGCGTGTAATTAATCCCGGCTAGTCTTTCCTTTTAGGGTTTGAAGGAAGATTTGATTAAAACAGTGGGAGACATCCTGATTAGATATATTAGATAACCAATCTAATCTTGCAAGAGCATACGCTGAGTGTTTTCTTCTCTCTCTCTCCAGGTAGCGACCATATCACGCCTTAATCAACATAATAAAACGGATATATTGACCGAACCCGCTTGTTATACTGAGCTGGGGAACGTTGGTCGCGCTCTAACTTATAATTGTTATAAGACAGAGCAGGAAATTGGGGAATACCAGATTTTCCGTGCCGCCTAAATGAAGAAAATGCATGCCGATGCATCATCTTCGGGTGTGTTCATTACATAGAACTGTTTCTCAGTACCCTTTACGTCCTGGATATGAGATACCGGATCAGGATCCCGCACATGTAATCTGTTACATGGGCTACAGATAGGTAGAGATCTGAGAACGGGGGATAAGTTTCATGAGATAGAAATGGTCCAAGTGTTGCAGCCAAGTCTGTTGGTCACTATCACCCTGTATTACCAGAATACATTGATTCTGAACAAATGTTATTAGATACCGAACCTGATATATAACATCATATCAGTCTCTTTATTAGTAAAGAAAGGATATAATTTTGTATTGTTGGATAATGTTTTGAACATTTCCTATATCAAGAGTTGATCGGTTCAGGCACGTTATCTAAAAGCATTGACGTTCTAAATCAAACTACAGTTCTTAGTTTACAGAATACACACGAGAGGAAGAGTTCAGAAATGAACGAATCCTTCTTGAGGCATTGTAGACTAGGTCATATCAATGAGACCCGACTAGCTGAAGTTATATATAGATGCATATTTAAATTAGTTTAAATTTACATCTTATGAAACTTGTCGGTCATGTCACAAAGATAAGATGACCACAGCTCTGTTTATTGGAAACAGAGAAAGAGTTAGTGAACTCTTGAGATTGATACATGCTGATGTATGAAAGTCCCCTGTTTACACATGCCAAGACCGGTTCTTTGTACTTCATTACATTCTCTGATAATCTCTCAAGATTCAGACATGTGTTCCTGTTGAAACATAAGCCAGAAGCTTTTGAGATATTCACAGAATATAAGTTAGAAGTAGAGAACCAAAAATGGGTATAAGTATTATGTCCTTCGATGAGATCAAGGAGGAGAATACTTGAGCACGGAGATCCTGGATTATTCTAAAGGAGAATAAGATTCTCTCTCAGCATTACTCCTCCGTATACACCACAGCACGTCGGTATATCGGGGCGGAGCAATCACACCCTATTTGATATGGTGCGCTCTATGATGAGTACTACTGAGTTGCCTATTTCCTTTTGGGAGTTATGCACTTAAGAAGCTGCATACCTATTGAATAGAGTTCAAATCAAATCAGTTGCCTACCACTTCATATGTGATATGGAAAGGGAAGAGCCCATATCTTAAGTTGGTTAAGATTTGGGGTTGTCCGGCCTATGTCTAAAAGCAAAATCCGGACAAGCTCGAGGCAAGGTCTGTTATGTTGAACTGGAAAGGTTCCAGCTATACAAACTGCAGCTGATGATTTGGTAAAACAAAAGGATTCAATAGTTTCCAACGAACCTCAGCCTCTCCGCCGATCTAGTAGGGTTCCTCACCCACCTGAGAGATACTTTGGTTTCTCTATGACAGCGGGAGAGTGGATTGCATCATGAGATGATGACCCAACTAGTTTCGGGCTGGCCATCAGGAGTGGGACTTTGTAAGAATGGCTGGATGCTTATCGATCTGAGATGGAATCCTTATATACCAACAAAGTATGGACTTTGGTTGCTTTATCTGAAGGGTTAAATCCCCATCAGGAGCAAGTATATCTTGAGAAGATTACTTGGTGTACATGGAAAAGTTGAGACTTTCAAAGCTATGCTTAAGTCCATTCAGATCCTACTTGCCACGGCTACATACCATGACTATGATATCTGGCGGTTGGGTATCATGACTGCTTTTCTAAATGATGTTTTAGAAAAGAGCGTCTATAAGTACACAGCCAGAGGGCTTCGTAGACAGTGGGAGCAGCGGAAACATGTGCAAGATGTTTTATGTGATAAAACAGGCATCGCGGAGTTGGAACGTCTGTTTTGATAAGGTAGTCAAAAAGTTTGACTTCATCAAAATGGTAGATGAACCTTGTATATACAAAAAGGTAGTTGAGGGTATAGTGATGATCCTCGTAGAGTACGTGGATGACATACACTTGATAGGGAAGGAGTTTCCTATGCTACGCTCGGTCAATCTCCGCTTATCACAACGATTCTCCATATAGGATCAAAGTGATACCTCCGGAATCATGGATTTTGGATCTATGAGATAGATCTAATTGGATGATAGGATTTTCACTATATGTAGTGAGATGGTATCAATCGATCCTGGGGAGAATCACTGGAAAGGTTCCAGGGTGATAAGGACGACTGAATGTCAGTCGCAAGCATTGTCTTTACCCTTAGTGGAGGGACGGTATGTTGGAAGAGTTCCAAGCTAGATACCGTGACTTACTAGATAATTAAAGGCAAGATACATCGTTACCAAGGATGCTACCAAAGAGGCGGTCTGGATATCTATAAGTTCATGAGATGAAATTCGTTCCTACCATTGTGTGACAATGGAGTTGTGGCTTTAGCCAAGGAACTACCGTCCCATCAGAAATCCAGATATAATTCTTAGGCAGTATCACCTGATCATGGAGATGGTTGATCTCCAGGGAGATCGAGGTTAGGAGAGTAGACACAGAGGACAACAGCGCGGATCCACTCACAAAGGCCTTTTTCCCAGTAGAGACTTTTATGGGATGGTTGAGTATGAGATACTTCAACCGCAGCTAATTGTTGGGTATGTGATACCACAACAGATGGCTCTAGTGCAAGTGGGAGATTGTTAGTTATATGTATGCCCTAGAGGCCATTACTGTACATACGATGTATATTGTAGTGGATGCTAGGACATATATAGGGAGGACTTTCTTGCTCGACATGATAGTATGCTATCTGGTTGTACTTTATCTTAACATGTACTCTGACTGTCTTTATGTTACATGTTGATAAAGCCCTTAGGATATGTACTCGACTACTGGGACTATGATGAGTTCATACTAGTGAGGCCACGGTAGTCGACGAGTACTTCCTATAACTGTTCCTATTCGAGGGTGTATCGAGACAGGGCATCGATACACCAGAGTAGACTAGCGTATACGCATCTTGACCCATATGATGGGCGATGGATGATCCCATATCTATCGATGTTTGACATCAAGGATGGTGTACGGGTGCTCAGTGGAGACTGGGTACACTGGACGGACTCGCCGAGAACTCCCAGATGGTATTATACCTTACGTCAGATGGCAGTTCTCCGGTGACACTGGTACAGAGTAGTCTGTTGACCCGAGATCGTCATAGAGTCTTGTGTGATTCCTACTGTGCTTTGATTTCCATCATACCATGTCCAAGAGGGCATGCAAAAAGGTGGATTTTGGGTACAGTCCCGAAACACATAGAGGCAATGAGCGATAGGAGGGGATTCGTCTCTCCCGGTATAGGGAGTTGATGTTGTGCTGTGTTCGATTGGCTATAACCGAAAATCCCTGGCCAGGGTTGCTGAGATTTACTGGTAAGTGTTATCAGTAGTTTCTCGAACTGTTATAGACCTCATATCGACACGACTTATCGAGCTACTGGGGTCTGACGTTTACCACCCCTAGGCGAGATATGCGACATATCAGACGACGAGACCGGACTGTACGGGAGTGTTACTGATTGGATTCACAGGAGAATGTACAGGCTTGCTTGTTGATCTTCTGAGCGCTCAATACCTGGGTGGCTGTTACGTTTAGCTGACCGCTTGCAGCTTGTGGGTGTTTGATATGATCATCACCTACTGCCACCGTATTGACGATTCTTTAGAGTCCTACACAGTGGTTTCTTGACTCAGGAAAAACGGAGTAGGAGCACATATGTGATATGTGCGGGACCGAGGATAATGCGGTATGTGATACCGTATTGGATTCTCGTGATATGAGATATCGGCCGGGTATATGTGATATAGCCGGGTAATCATATTAGTCGGTTATATGCGATATAGCCGGATTGTCGGATCAAGTGTTGATTCGATAATTTAATGTATAATAATATATATGATATATTAAATTACATTATCTAATATTAGCTCACTAAAAGATTCATTTTCTCACGGGATAATACATTGATATATATGTGATATATGTTAATTGTATTATTTTCTATTGTTACAAAATATATTGTATATGTGATATATAATATTGTAACATGTTAGGGTTACAAATTTAACAATGGATTAGGGTTTAAACTTGGTTAGGGTTTGGATTAAGGTTAGCTTTTGCATGAAGCTTCCATGAAGCTTCATGAAGCTTTGACTTTATGGTTGCTTGATATTTTTGTGAGATATTATGTTAACCCAATCCAAACCATTAACTCTAGTTAACTCTCTACAAGGGCTAACTCTTTCATGCTTAACCCTTGGTTAGATTTGTAACCACTACAATATTTCATTGTTCATCACAAAAGGATTAAGTTATCATCTTCATTCTTTTATTCTTCCTTGAGCTTCTTGATGAAAAAGCTTTCTTTTGTGATGAAAATGAGTGAGAAAAAGATTATAAATGAGAGCAAAAATCCTACTTCATCATCCTCATCTATCCTTGCCATTTAGATGAGGGTGTTCACTTCATTTTATGAGTGTTAGCTTGTGTTAACGAAACATCAAGGTAGATCATCTTTGTATCGAAGATCGGAAGCAAAGGTTGCATCATTCTCTTCAGGAAGCCTCTCGGGAGTCCAGAACACGATGATTGCAGCGAAGGGACCTCAACATAGAGCTTAAGAAGTGAAGGACCGGATCTACAAAGGTTGTAATCCCTCTCACTTAGTGTTAAAGAGTTTAAAATGCAAGTTTTCGCCTAAACCCTAGTTTAAAGATCCGGCTTCGGGTTGTTCGGCACAGCTAATTTTTTAATCGGGCATGGTTGATGTCTCGTAGAACCTCGTGAGCATGCCTAGCAACCCTACACTAGCACCAATAACATTCTCTCCTCAAAGCAGGGGGCACGACGAAGTCACCCTTATAGCTGAAACAACTCCATCCGCAAGACACGCTCGACGCCGCTACCGGTGCCGAGTGAGGAAGGCTGGGGGCAACTCCCCCTCTGGGATAACTTCGCCAGCTCCGACGGTGGGGATCGATGCTACTGTTCCAATCGAGAACAGCTTCGAATTGCTGAACACGTTGCGCAGAAACTCTCCTACTGCGGTGCTGAAGTGAACTCCTTCACCTATGGAGAATACTCCAGAGAAGAAGCTGGGGCAGCCCCCTCAACGACTTTCCTCTAAAATTTACAAGGTCTGGTGACAGGTCCAGGAGTCGGTGATTGATCAAGACTATCCCCACCGACAGAAAAAGATGAAGGTTCGGCAAGAGAAGGATTACTCCGTCAAGCCACAAAAAGCAACAGCTACTTGGGTGCCCACTACAACGGCCCCCTCAAGTCCAACCACTCAAAAGAAAAGGGGGCCGCAAAAGGCCCCCGTGAACATGGCAAACCGTAAACGCGCTGAGCACAAACACCCCAAGTCTGGGGGCATGGTGGTGCACACAGATTATATGGTTTCCGGAAAGGAGGAAAGCCGTGCTTCGACGGGTCATCGACCGCTCACCCGATCCGTGACGAGAACCCAGGAGCAGCAACAAAAGCTTCAGGAGATGATGGCTGCAATAGCCGCACTTACCGGGCCAAAAGAAAGCTCGGAGGCATCATCAGAGCAGCGTCATGAACAAGAAACTGACGCTGACTACCTACGCGGAGTCCTCGAAAATAAGGACAAAGAAGCCGCAGAGCAAGCGGCTAACATAAAACAAATAGCGCTTCTCTTCCATGATATTGTAGGAATGATGTTACAGTAGGATCCTCCTGCTAAAGATCCTCCGATTGTCCTTGAAGATGACAAAGGAGAGACATCGAATCCTCCTCCGGCTCTTTCAGCAGCCAAGGAAGAAACCATTTCCAAGGCCGCACTGGATGACTATATAGCTCAGTAAATACGAGCTCATCAGGCGAGTGAAGCGGCTGAGCAAATTGTTAGAACCGGACGATCCTATCCAAGCCGGTATGACCAAATCAGCTACCCGCCGGGATATATGATCCCTAAGTTCCACATATATAAAGGGACAGGGGAATCCACATCAGCATGTCGCTCAATTCAGGGCCTTATGCGGCAATACTGGAGGCGACGACAAATTGTTGCTTCGCCAATTCGTCGGCAGCTTAGCAGAAACAGCCTTTGAATGGTATTCGGAGCTACCTAACGACTCTGTCAAAACATTTGCGGAGATGGAGCTACTGTTTACATAAAGATTCATGAGTGCTAGTGGACGCACCCCGATAACAGCACCGATTAATGCCAGGATGAGGCCAGGCGAAGCGTGGGTCCAATACGCAACACGATGGCGGAACCTATGGTCCAAATGCGAATAACGCATAGAAGAGGCTCCTGCAGTAGGCATGTTCGTGGGAACCCTTGATCCGCAGGCGACCATCTCCCAATTCATGATGTTCTTCAGGCCGACCACCTTCCAGGCCTTGATTGACAAGTTGGCCCAAATGGATCAAATGGGTCATAGACCATCTCCTCCAAGGCCAGACTCTCGAAATGAGAAAGGAAAAGGGAAAGCGATCGTCGTCGCCAATACTCAACAACAGCCGAGCAACTCAAAGCCGGTTGTTCGCCAAAACAACGTGCGTCCACACCCATCCCTCGAGGAGAGACTGGGACGTCCTTACTCGTTTCCTCAGAATAAAACGAGAAGACTGTTCGAGCTGGCAGTGCGCAACAGACTCATCAATCTGCCGAGTCCCAAACGTCCGTTGCAACCAGGCGATGTCAACGATCCCAATTATTGCCCTTACCACCAAACGGTAACTCATCTGATCGAAGATTGCTACATCTTCAAAAACTGGGTTGAAGACCAATACCAACAGGGCAAGTTCGCCTTCTCCGAAAACTGGAAAGTGAGCCCGCCACAACCGCACGCTCCGAGAAAGATGGATACGCCGGGGGAATCATGCTGATTCATGGGGAAAGCCCCATAGACCGAAAAGTCAGTAAACTAGAGATTTTCCTCAAATACGGCGACGGCGGACCAAAACATCCTTAAACTAATGACGGACCACTACGTCCTAAAACTAGCTGATGACCGAAACGTCTTTAAACTACTACCGCAGCATCCTCAGGTTGACGAAATAAACAAAAATAATAATAAATAAATAATATAATATAAAAACGGTATGTCCATAAGCAAAAGGGGCATGGATGAAAACCCGAAATGGCTCCATGAGTAAAAACAGCAGGGCTACCGGCGAGTGTTCGTGAAAACCCGAAAGGGCGCGACCTCGTTAGAAAAAAAAAGAATAAAAGTATAAATAAAAAAAAAAAGACGGTACGTCCATAAGAGAAATGGGCACGGATGAAAACCTGAAAGGGCTCCGTGAGTAAAAATAGCAGGGCTACCGGCGAGTGTTTGTGAAAACCCGAAAGGGCGCAACCTCGTTAAAAGACACTTACAGGGTCCTCACGACCTTGTGAGGAGAAACCACCCGCGTGAGATCCTTACGACTCATAAAGGAGCAACACACTTAGGAATCCTCACGATTCCTAAGGAGAAATTACACTTGCGAGAGCCTCACGACTCGTAAGGAGAACTCTCTTATGGGACCCTCACGGCTCATAAGATTTGAAAGCCTTAAGTTACAGAAACCCGAACCTGTTCTTAAGCAACCCCCACAACCTCCGATATTGCCCTACAAGCGGCTCATACTGACCCTTGTATACAATCCACGGACGCGAATAAACATTTTCCTAACCAAGTCCCACCCGTGATTGGGGATATGTCCATATGGTGAACAATCCTTATAAGTCCTCTCGACTTATAAGGAGAAAACCCTTTTGTAAGATCCTTACGACTTACAGGGGAATATACACTTAGGAATCCTCATGATCCCTAAGGAGAAAACACACCTATGAGATCCTCACGACTTGTAGGGAGAGATACCATTGTGAGACCCTTACGACTCATGAAGTCAAAAGCCTTAGTCGACAGGATCCTAAGCCTGTTCGCTAAGCCACCTTTTTTCAACATCGACAGAGACAAGTGATGATTCGCTCCTGGCAATGTCCCAGTTGTAGCGATGCCGATGCCTAAACCGGTATCAAATTCCAAGTCCTTTCATGGCAAATGATGATTCGCTCCTGGCAATATTCCAGTTGTAGCGATTCTGATGCTGAGATTGGCGTCAGATTCCAAGTTCCACACTCGCGATAAAAAAAAACATCGAGCCATACATGCATACGAAATAGCCGAAATGATGGAGCAACTTGCAATAAAAATTAGCAAGTAAAAATACATGCATGGAAATAGCCGAAATGATTGAGCAACTTGCAATAAAAAGCAACGAGTGAAAATAAAATAAGTAGCCGAAATGATTGGGCAACTCGCAATAAAAAGCAGCGAGTGAAAATAAAATAAATAGCCGAAATGATTGGACACCGCGAAAAATAGCCGAAATGATTGGACAATCACGATCTTCGCGATACAAAAGCTGAAATGATAGAGCATCGCGGAAAGAAATAAAATGAAAAATATATAAAATGAAATTCATGCCCTACAGGCGATATCACAGCAATCCCTGTATACAATCCAAGGGCACAAACGAAGAGGGAACCATGTCATCCCACCAGGCTCCATCAGAAAGAGAGCCACGTCTTGACGGTCACATCTGCATCCCAGAAGACCAACAACAGCGTTTCTCCTTATGCCAGCAGGGCACGGACGCAACACCAACAACGGAGCCATGGCAAAGTCCCTAGTTCCAAATCTCGACGGTTCACCAACAACGTAGAGACAACCGCGACATTCGTCTCGATACAGCAGATGCGATACCAGCAAATGAAGCGAAGGCCAAATTCCTAGCTTCAAAGTCTTAACGGCAAGTCATATAAAGCCTGAAAGACAATCGGAGATCATCTTGCACCAGTGCGGAGTGGTCACCACCTCGACGTTCGTCTCGATACAGCAGACAAGATGTCACCCCAGCGTTCTTCCTCCAACAGGATTCGGACATGACAAAGGAAACGGAGCGAAGGCCAAATTCCTAGCTTCAAGGTCTTAACGGCAAGTCATATAAAGCCTGAAAGACAACCGGAGATCATCTCACACCAGTGCGGAATGGTCACCACCTCGACGTTCGTCTCGACACAGCAGACGCAACATCATCAAACAGCGGAGCCGCGGCAAAGTCCCTAGTTCCAAACCTCTACGGTTCACCAACAACCTAGAGACAACCGCGACATTCGTCTCGATATAGAGGACACGGTGCCAGCAAACAAAGTGAAGATCAAATTTCTAGCTTCACAGTTTTGACGGTAACTCATATAAAACCTGAAAGACCATCGGAGATCATCTCACATCAGTGCGGAGTGGTCACCACCTCGACGTTCGTCTCGATACAGCAGATGAGATGTCACCCCAGTGTTCTTCCTCCAACAGGACTCGGACATGACAAAGCAAACGAAGCGAAGGCCAAATTCCTAGCTTCAAGGTCTTAACGGCAAGTCATATAAAGCCTGAAAGACAACCGGAGATCATCTCACACCAGTGCGGAATGGTCACCACCTCGACGTTCGTCTCGATACAACTGACGCAACATCATCAAACAGCGGAGCCACGGCAAAGTCCCTAGTTCAAAACCTCTACGGTTCACCAACAACCTAGAGACAACCGCGACATTCGTCTCGATAAAGAGGACACAGTGCCATAAAACGAAGCGAAGATCAAATTTCTAGCTTCACGGTTTTGACGGTAACTCATATAAAACCTGAAAGACCATCGGAGATCATCTCACATCAGTGCGGAGTGGTCGCCACCTCGACGTTCGTCTCGATACAGCAGACGAGATGTCACCCCAGCGTTCTTCCTCCAGCAGGGTTCAGACGCGACAATCAAACAAACGGAGCCACGGTAAAGTCCCTAGTTCCAAACCACGATGGTTCACCAACAACCTAGAGAAAACCGCGACATTCGTCTCGATACAGCAGATGCAATGCCAGCAAACGAAGCGAAGACCAAATTCCTAGCTTCAAGGTCTTGACGGCAACTCACATAAAACCTGAAAGACTATCGGATATCATCCCACACCAGCGCAGAGTGGTTATGACTCATCGGGGCTCTCCAAAATGAGCCTAACCTCAAGTAAAAAGTGACATGGAATATCCCTACACTTTCCCTTTCGACGGTAATACTACCTGGAAGATTACTTGAAGACGTCTTGTCCAGCCCCCGAAGGGATCAGAGACACGGCAGTCGTAGGGCTACTCGAACAGCATGATTGCGTATCGAGGAATATATCAGCTGATGCGACGGTACGACGGACAAACCCTAAGTACCACAGACCCTAACGGACCTTTGTCGTAAAGAGCAGAGGTTAACTGTGGCGTTAGGATATTCTTGCAAGAAATGCTCGATTCGTCTCGACTCGTGAGGAAGTTGATGTCTTTGCGAGAACTGCTCGATTCGTCTCGACTCGTGAGATAAAGCCTTAGGCAATAAGGATTAAAAAACTTGTTTCCTAAGCACTGGGATTCTGCAAGTCGGCCCAAAACGATCTCTTGCATACTATCCACGGGTCTCACTCTCCAAAGTCGAATCTCGACAAGGAGGGAAACAACCGCTTACAGGTCCTCTCGACTCGTAAGAGGGTAAATTCTCTTGTAAGATCCTTACGACTCTCAAGAGAAAACTCACTTAGGAATCCTCACGATTCCTAAGGAGAAAATGCACCTACGAGATCCTCTCGATCCGTAGGGAGAAAAGTCTTTATGAGACCCTCATGGCTCATAAAGTTGAAAAGTCTTAGGCAGCAGATTTGAACCTGCAGCCTAAGCCATTGCTATCTCTTGAAGAAACCAAGACAGGATGCTCATTCTATCATCTGTCGACCATGTTTGCTAAAGTAACATGCTGAGAATAAAAGAAAGCAAAAAGCGACGGAAAAAACATCCGATTTGCATTTGATCAAGCGTTCGAGACACATTCATGCATGGGCAAAAGATCCAAAACGAGGAATAAGACAAGATGGAATAAAAAAAATTCCATTACCAAGGGTTCTTACAATCATAAGGAAATAAACAAATGCATCATTCAAATGATTACAACGGTATAACCTCAGACCCAGAGCACGGATTGAGGAATTCAAAAGTAAGGCCATTTAAAGTTCTTCTGGCCTTTCTGATTATTCTCGTGCGCAGCCTCTCGCGCTCTCGTGTGTCAAGATCTTCGGCAAGGCCCTCCCATCTTTCGATAAGCAGCGATTATCGTCGTCTGCTGAAAAATTTGATGCAGGATGTCGATGAGGCTATCCCGCCGTCTCTTCGAGATTAGCCCCGATAGGTACACTGAATGCACCTTATCTTCGGCATCATCCAGCACATTGAGCGGCATGGCCTTGTGGAACCCAGGGAGTGCTCTCCAAATTGCTCCTAGCACGACTTTCAAGAGAGCAGAACGGCGAAGGAGCAGCCAACCAATGCGTGCTCAAGCGACCCATAACCTCCGCGCACTGGGCATCTGTAAACTCCTGGTTTCGATGACGGCCCTGTACATGGATATCCTCGTAGGTGATGAATTCGTGCAGACTGTATAGATGAACAGCCATAATTCCTGAAGGAAACATCATTGGAAGATTAGAGATATAAAAAAAAGGAGGGACACAGGAAGTTAAACTCCTCGAGAGCAATGCTCTGCAGACGGGAGTGACACCTGTCAAAAATCAGTTATGAGGAGAATTTGAAGAAAATCCCCCGAAGAACATTGAGAGATTTGCTCTGAAAAGATGATATAACAATAATAATAATAATATAAAATGTCATCTTTAGCTTCCAAGATCCGTGAAGAACTCTTAAGAGTTCTTCTATATGATTTGGAAGGAGCAAAGCTCCATTAATGAATTAAGAAAATACAAGGAGATTCTTTTAGAGAGCAGAGCTCTATTAATGGAACCCTAATAGGGTCCCCTTTAGTTCTCTTTAGATCCTTTTAAACCTATAGAGCAAAGCTCTGCTAAGTGAAACCCTAAATGGGTTTTCTTTAGGTCAGGGATCTATTGAGAGTAAGGCTCTGTCAATGA
The DNA here is from genome assembly GCA_030015575.1 of Agapanthus africanus. Taxonomy (NCBI): domain Eukaryota; kingdom Viridiplantae; phylum Streptophyta; class Magnoliopsida; order Asparagales; family Amaryllidaceae; genus Agapanthus; species Agapanthus africanus. Next base: position 216,443,017 of record CM057337.1, on the reverse strand, counting down.
AAATTAATTTAATTTAATTTAAAAATTTTACCTAAAAGTTTTAAGAGTTTAACTCTTGGAGTTCTTAAAAATAAAGAGCAGGGCTCTGAGATTCTGAAAGTAAAAATTTTGAAGATGATAATCATCTGTTGAGGGACCAAAGGTCCTATTTATAGACATCAAATGCCCTTTCAACTTCCAAGGGATGGCACGACGGTTGGAATTCTGCCACCGCTACGCTCACGTTTGGAGACCACGTAAGCGCAACGGTAGGGGCATTTGTTTACCACAATCAGAGCAAAGCTCTGTTCAAATTCCAAGGCGGGAAACAAAGCAACGCTTCTGTTTCCCCCAATTAGAGCAAAACTCTGCTCTGAAAAATTAAAGTGAAAATTAAAAATTAAAATAAATGAAGCAACGCTTCAGATGGTCTGCGCTCTGCGCTGCGCGACATGTGGCAGCGCAGTTGCGCTGCGCTCTGCGCTGCACGCCACGTGGCAGCGCAGTTGCGCTGCACGCCACGTGTCAACGCAGTTGTGCTGCGCGACACGTGTCAAGCGCAGGTGCGTTTGCGCCAAGCAGAATTAAAATTCCAGTAAGATCTTTCTATTCTTGTTAAAACAAGAAGATTGTCTTCTGTAAAACAGAAGGCCTTGGATCAAAAATCCAATGGTAGGGAAAAATCCCTAAATCACTCAGAGAAAGATCTCTTTAACTAATTTAACAAATCAAATGGCAGTATAAAAAGGCCCCTAGACTTCAAGTCTAAAAGACACAGAAAACAAAGAGAGAACTCCTCTAAAGAATTTTGAGAAGAATTCAGAAAGGAAAAGAAGGTAAAACCTTTATAAAATGAAGAATTTCTTCTGGATAGATCATTGATCTAAGAACAAGATCAAGGATCTTCAAAAAAAAATATAATAAATAACAAAGGCATTACCTTTTTTATGAACCATTGGTTCTGGAATCTTAAAGATTCTTTTCTTGAATCCAAAATTGGATCAAGATATTAAAACAGTGCCTTGCACTTGCAAATCTGCACTGTTGCGCTCCTGGGTTGGCGCAAGCCACCAGAGAGCGCCACGTGTCAGCACCAGAATAACTTGTGCTATGCGCTTTTAAGATAGAGCATTGCTCTCTGAAATTGGCGCAACTCACCAGAACGCGCCACGTGTCGGCAGCGCAACAGCACAGCACACTAGCGCAGCGCACTGCGCTTGCACTCACCAGACCACACCACGTGTCGGCAGCGCAATAGCGCAGCGTACTGGCGCAGCGCACTGCGCTTGCGCTCACCAGAGCATGACACATGTCACCTCCACATGCGCTTGTAATTAGCGCAAAGCGCCTAACAGGCCACATGGCCACTGTCAGTTTGATTAATGCACTCAATTATTTACAGAAGGGCCAAGCCCAATTAAAAAGGGCCTAGCAGGCCTAATAAAATGCCATGCATTATTTTGAAAGAAGGGCGGAGCCCAAACAAAGGTCTGTCAGACCAAAACAGATGTTGTGCATCATTTAAAAAGTGGCAGAGCCCTAATTAAGGCCTAATAGGCCCAATGCAAATAAAATGTTGCACATTTTTCAATTGGATTTAGCCCAATTCTGGCCACAAGTCCTCAAATTAAATTGACTGAGCACGGCTGCTCTCTTAAATCAATTTACACCTGGTTCAAGGGTAAATCTCTGAACTCCTCTGACATCTGTCGTTGTAATCTTTCAACGTCGTCAGAGAGGTGATGGGTCCCAACGGCCATACATTCAATGGACCACCATGTCCTTAAACTGGCAATGGACCGCTATGTCCCTAAACTGGAACAATAGAGCCCCCAAATGCTCTTTTGTCGGATCTAAGCGATCCCGTTAAGTTGATCTTAGTCTCAAATTAGACTAACGTATCCTTAACAAACGTTTAAGTGGATCTTAGCCTCAAATATGGCTAACGTATCCTTAAACCAAAACCTCAAACCCAAATCTAAGAAAATACGGATTTGGATTAATCAACGTCCTATGGACGACAACATAAATTAGTCTCCATATACAATCCACGGGCAACCACAAACAAAACAAACACCCACGACACGAAGTGAAATTCTGGAGAAGGAGAAAGTTGTTACCGCGACGCGGTAGCGTAATTAACTGCAGGGGCTTGCGCCTGCAGGGAAGAGCGTCCCTACAATCAAAAACCCCTCAAGCGAGGGGGAATCTGACGAAGTCTGCTACATCGGCCGCATCCGTCTAAACCTCCGATACACGGTGCCATAAATCAACTTGGCATCTTCGGGGAGGTGGACGGATAAAACCAAATAGTATCTGCCCCGAATCTCAGGCAAGATGAACCTACGCGGTCGCGTCTCTGTATTCGGAGGGGAACAGCCTCTGTGAGTGGATCCGCTCTGATGTTTCTTTCTATGTCTCTCTTTATCTCAAGTTCGTGGAGAAAAGCCATCTCCCGAAATGAGCAATACCTGTCTTAGAATATGTCTGGATATCTGATGGGACCTAGTTCATAAATGAACTCCAAATCCAAACTTCTTAGACTGTATCGTCAACTGAACTTAATCAGTATCCTGCGCCATGCCTCCTTCAGTATCCGCTTGGACCTCCTGTCCAAACAACTGCCCCTCGTCTGAGGGAAAACTATAACTCTGACAGTCACTCTGTCATCCAGGTCACCTTGGAAGCCTGGAATGATAACCGTCTCCTGAAGGAGGCTGCCGTTATCAGATCCCTAGAACATCCACTTATGTTCTAAAACTGCTTCCGAATATTTCTCCAAGATTGGATTAATATCTGAACTTATTGCAGCCAGTGTTAAAAACAACACCTGGTGTGGTACTTGATATCTCGTGACTGACTCAATTGCCTAAGCAAGTGATATGTCAATCATGCACATCCCTCTCCCTTTAGTCTGTAAGACACCTTTAGAGAGGGTGACTTCATCACCAGCAGGTACACCACCATACCAGGAGTCGTCCATTCTAAGCACTTTTAGAATACTGTCTAAGTACCCAGATTGGGAAACTACCCAAATCTAGATCTAAAACCATAGATCTAGTAACCAGAATGTCTGATATTATATCTATATCCTATGTGGAGAAACCACTGAATGACAACCAAAGTATAACCGATCGTAGTATAGGAATTTCACTTCCTACTCTGTGTATGTCATCCAAATGCCAAGACATCACACCCTACTACCTTCTTAACAGATCCATCCCCTATTATGTTGAAGTTAAACCTATGACTATTACATTAGAAATAGATGATCTATCTCCGCTATATCTGCTTTAGTCTATAAATAGACATAAGCTACTTGTCCACTATGTTTCCGCTTCTCCCACTGACTACGACAACCCTCTGGCAGAGTCATATACACGTGCACTTCTAAAGCTAGTTTAGAACGACGCCATACTCATCCTCCTGTAGGGTCTCATAGCCTAGAACAACAGTAGTGTCAAGTCTGGATAAACAAGAACCTTCCTGTCACCATCTTTGAGTATACCGAAGTACCTCTCGAGTGCCTGAGGTTACCCACCATATCTGCGAAGTGGCCAATGGATTGTCAATCCAGATTGAATATTTAGGTCCTATTAAATTTTCAGTAATCGTTTGCAGTTCTGGAATCACTTCCAGTTCTACCATACTCCCACTACTGTTTTCTGAAAAATCCATTTTTATTAAAACTATGGCGAGTCAAGAACAATATCACTATTGATCTTCTAGATGGAAGAAAATCAACCCTCGTCATAGCCCGGGTCAACCCACAAACAGCCATTACAGAAACATGCCTTGAGTTATCCAGAGTCTGGTTTTAAGCATAAGCCGGACAACTCCCCGTACCTTAACATCGTTAAGATATAAACCGTTCTATATCCAATATAGAAACAGAGGCACTGATTTAATTGGAACCAGATTCAAATCATGCAGCTGTCTCTATTGCATGTAAACTAAATGGAAGGAGGCCGATCAGCGTTACTCAACTTAGGAATGCATCCAGATATGAGTAACCTGAAAGAGAAACAAGTTTCTCAAAACCATTACTATCAACTGAATACCGAATACAAGTATCTACATCTTCGATCACCTTGAAGAATCCTGATACTTGCAATACCTGGGTCTCTACTTTATTCATATACCTATAACTTCTCAAAATTTGGATCTTGTATTTCTATGAAACACATGTCTAAGAACTAGAGAAGTCGCAAGTAAACAGAACATAGTACGAGTACCAAACCCTCTGTCCTAATGGACACTGGACAACATACAATACTCTGTATAAGTCCCCTGAGTCGAATAACTCAAACCCTGTGCGTCGTAGGTTGAAACTGTACTATGGTTATGAAGAATTACACCGCTGTTGAATGCTCCTTACCTAACCATCCACTGATATAGGTAAATGTCATGGACATAATTTCAAAAAGTTATATCTTACTTTATAAATATAAACGTACAGATATATCAATTTGAAATTGGTGCATAACAATGGATATTCAAAAACAAATATTTGCCGTCCGGCAAACAACCCAGGCGATTTCCTCAAATATCACCAATTACAACGAATCCCGATATAATGAGGATGATCACCCAATTCCCAATAACTTACTCCCACTCATCATCTGTAAAACCATACAGATGTGAGAATCAAACCTGGTAAATACATACCCTGGAGCAAGGGCTGATTGGGAAATCAGTTTTCTTTTAACAATATACAGTGAAACTGAAACATGTAAATGTTTCAAAGGGGTATCCGGGTATTCCTAGTAATGCCTTTTCCATTATCCAGATTCATGAATGTAACCGTATATTTCTTTGTCATCTCTCCAAAGCCCTTTATATGTCTTTAGTCATTACCTTCTGTATACCACCTTTAGACCAAATGGTTTTCTTCCTTCCCTACCGTTCGGCACCAGCCTATGGTTTGGAAGAAGACTATCCAATAAGCATAATGGGTGTACTTCCCCAATCCTAGGAGCACTCGCAACACGAGAGAAGGTAAAGATAAAAAAACATCTGAATAAACCTTATTCCTATTTCTCCTGAACCAGAATCCATCCCCGAATTGGAACAAGTTCCTTCAAGTTCGTATATAACCATACGATGGTTTTATCCAAATAACTGTGGATCTTCGTGGTGATACAGGGTGTTCCGGAGAAATACAAAGGTGAAGTAGGAGTGGCGATGAAATACTTGGTTTGGTCGTGAATAGCAGTCGCAATTTACTTTGCCCTCTTTCTAATCCCTTTATTTTGTCTTTATTTATTACCTTCTGTACACATCACTTAGGCTGATTCGTTTTCTTCCTTCCCCACCTTTCGGCACCTGCCTATGGTTTGGAAGAAGACTATCCAATAAGCATAATAGGTGTACCGTCCTAATCCAAGGAACACTCGCAACCTGAGAGAAGGTAAAAGGAAAAGACAACTGAATAGTCCTATTCATTTTCTCCAGAACTGGAAACCATCCTCGAATCTGGAACAAGTTCCTTCGAGTTCGTATATAACCATACGATGGTTTTATCCAATGGAAGTAGAAATTCATAGTGATACGAAATGTTCCGGAGAAAAAGGGTAAAAGTAGGAGTGGCAATGAGGTATGCAACTCAGACAATCCAAAAGCCAGTGTTTTAAGAAAGTTCGGTTAACTTAGTCACTGAGTCATAGTAAAGGGTCGGGTCATGGTCGTTGCCAAAGAGAGAGAGAGAGAGAAAAGAAACACTCTGCGTGCGCTCTAACCTAGATCAGAATGGTTATCACTTTATCTAATCAGGAAACCTCCCACTGTAACCTCAAATTCTCCTCCAAACCTGAAAGAAGAATTAGTCGGGATCACCCGAGGAGTAAACCAACTCATCAGTGGGAATCGGGATCCAACTATCATTGCATGATAACGTGATGGAATCCACTCACGTTATCACACTCCAGAAGGTATACGCATATCTGGCAAGTTTCAGTTTCTTTGGAAACTCCCGATGTGATTTTTACCCCATGCTCTTATGACCTTGACTAAGGCTAACAAATCATAAGTCACATGTCAAGTTCTACCCGTCATTGTCTAGGTTAATTTGAACCCACCCATACAAGCCCTTGACTAGGGCCAACAAGGTTGTACGACTGTCCCAAACCAACGCATCTATCTATGCAACAGAAAAGTAACAAATAGCTACCATACACTATGCCTTGACTAAGGCCAATAAACATAGCATGGATACTAAGTGCTACCCGTCTGAAATGACGGAGGGCTACGAATGGTTTTTGGCGAAAAACCTTTAACGTAATGAACTTGATATCATTGAAGGAACCGGATAGCTTTTTATAAATATAGTGGCAAAAACCTTTGCTAAAGAGGTCACTCCCGGTGAAGGGATCTCGGCTCTTTCCTCGTAGAATGAGGTGCAGGATATTCCAACTGAATACCGCGATGCAAAGCAAAAAGTAATCGACTATAGTGAAGTTATTACCCTGACGCAAACTTCTGTCCAAGGGGTCACTCCCGGTGAAGGGATCTCGGCCCTTGCCTCGTCGACTGAGGTGCTAGATATTCATAACCTAATACCACTGTGCAAAATAAAAGAGAACGTCCTTGTAATAACAGCTTTTTGAAAAATTGTTCCAACAACATCAAACAGGTTTGTTTAGCTTGCATTGATCCGAATCAACACAGTCCCATCAATTAATCACACCACAAAAGAACGAAAATATGATGTACGTATATGCCATCCACATTCGCCACTGGGTTCCGTCATCACCCGTTAGGTTACTTAACTAACGACAGAGCGGGGACTGGACTAGAGCGGATGTAAAACATATACAACATCTACTAGTATATATATATCAATATATAATAATCGCTCAAGGCGTGATAAATGCAACATCACAGAAATGTAATAAGCATCACAGAACAATACAGATAATCTGGGATTCTCGGGTTTCCTTTGAGCTGCAACTGAAACCCGACGTTCCCCTGGTCGTGTGGATAGCCTATGCAATGAAATCCTAGACCCCTACGGGCACGGCAAGTTACCCGCAAAAACCAGAAAAGAGGCAGCCCCCTTCAACAAAGTGAATTGGCCACCCAGCACTTCACGGAATCCGGTAACTTTAGCACCCCTCCTGGGTCAACCTATACCCCCCTACGAGTGCGGCGAATAGCCCGCCAATTCTAGAGTGAAGCCCCTCCGTCTCAAAGCCATGAGATGCGGGCTCGTTGCCCTCTAGAACCAGGCTATCCGTGCACCCCACCGCGGGGTAATCCTAGTACAGAAAGTAAAATATATAAAACGGGTACATCGACATCAGCCCGGTCGTGCAGCAAAAGAATAATATACAAACAGACAGTGACGGCAGTCCACATGTTGGACGCTCGCCCCGCAATATCAAATGTACAAATATAACCAAACTGTACTACCATTGCATCCAGGCTATCCACCACGAAAAATCCGCAACATCACAGCACACCACAGAACATCAACGTGAATGTCACATTCGCAAATCCGTCTAAAAGAGCTATAGCAATTAGACAAGATTTATCGATCGAATGACATTCACGGTCGCAGATATAATGTAAGTATTGTAAACTAACATATTTAAAATTTCGATCGACAAAATTTTCCGAAGTGGGCCCCAAGTACAATTCCAGCACTCAAAATAATCTGGGCCAAAACTAAATTTTCCAGAAACCACAATTCCATGTGAAAACCCCCAGGAAGAAAAATGGTGTACTGTTCCCACCATTCCGCCGCACAACCGCGGCAAACATTCCAGTTTCGCCGCGGTTCCGCAGTCTCATGGTAGGATCGTGCTTCCAAATTTCTTCCAGTGTCTTAAAAAAGCCTGCTCAATTTTCTGACACACTGAAAATAATTTTTCGACGACTTTTAAAATTCGGCAGAAACTTTGAAAATGGAGTTGCGGTTTTGGAAATTTCGTCCGATCGATATTTTAAACACGATAGAACAAGCTAGTAAAGCTTAATGGCGTGGCTCTGATACCATGTAAGTCTACGGTAGCGCCCCGGCCGTCAATCCGAGGCCAAAATGCGGAACAAAAACTTTTTAGGAAACCGGCGCTATCGTAGTCTTTCACCCGGATCGAACCATTAACATAAACTAGCAACTAGAGAAGGGTTAGAAAAGCTATACCGATCGATCCATGTCCTTCCGTCTTTAGCCACCATCCCTATCTCCTCGCGGCATCTCCGATCTCCGGTCTCCTCATCGGAAGGGCACCACATCAATGAGTCTTTTTATGGGCTCCTGCTTCATCCGAAGCAACTCGGACACGAAGTTTGCTAGCCGACGTGTCCAAGGTGAAGTAGAGAATGTGTGCGATCACTTTGTCTCAAACATCCATTGATTCTCAACGCATGAGAGTGTATGGATGGAGGTTGAAGATGAAGCCACGGTGGATGTTGTGAGCTAGAGGAAGAAGAAGAAGAAGAGGCTCTTTTCTTTTGTGTTATTGTGTTGAATTGTTGTGTGAGCTAGAATGATCATACAAGAGCTCACCTCAAGCCATATGGCTGCCCTCTCTCTCTCCATCCATCAATTCAACACAATAAACAAATCCTAATGTGACATTAGCATAAATAAAGAGACCATAAGTCACTAAACATGTCCATGTCACATTAAATGCACCTCATCATGAAATCTACTCACAATTTCCACCATTTGTAAACATTAACCTAAATGTTTACAACAACAAAAAGATATGGCAATATCTAAAGTAAACTTGTGACGGATCACAAGGATACCCCTCGCCTGTATATACATACCTGCTTTCGCATTCCGACTGAATGCAAATGCGATGAAACTAATGTAATCCAACAAATCTAATACTAGGATCCGGCTTAAACCAAAGCCCACTAGTATGATCCGTCCGATCATGATCCGTGCACGACTGCACGTATATGATCGAACCCTGCCATAATACCATACGGCCTCTACAACGTTTCGCCCGAAACTTGAGAAACTGTCTATGGGGAACTCTAAAGACTCGTCAATATTTTGGCTGTGGATTTAACCACTAGTACGTCAGTAGTGCTAGCTGTACGTAACGGGCTACCAAGCATTGACCAAAAGGGAGGTCGATGAGCGAACTCATCCTGACACCCTACTGAGCCTGTCAGTGACAATATCCGTACAGTCCGGTCCAATCGTCTATGAGTATCGCATGTCAGACCTAGGGGGTTGGCAAAAGTCAGACCCCCAAAAGCGGTACAAGTCGTGTCGGGGTGTAGCCTAGAGCACCCTGAGATACTACTGGAATACCTACCAGTAAATCTCCTGCCTTGGCCAAGGACTTCATGTAAAGGCTCTCCTAGACACAGCGCGATCTCGCCCCCAATACTGGGAGAGACGAAACCCCTACCGATCCGCTCACTGCCTCCATGTGGCTCGGGACTGTACCCAACTAAAACTTGTTGGCACGACTCCTTTGAGCCGTGGTAGGGTAGTAATCAAAGCACAGTGGGAACTCACACGAGACAAATGACGATCTCAAGTCGATGAACTAACCTTTACACATGTCACCAGGGAACTGCTATCTGACGTCAGGTATAATACCAACTAGCATGTTCCCGGCGAGTCCTGTCCGGTGTACTCATAACCCAATGAGCACATGTGTACATCTTAGGTGAACCAACTGACACCAATGTCTTGTGAGACCGGCCACCGCCCCTCGTCGGGGTCTCGACTGTATACACTAGTCTACTAATGGAGTATCGATGCCTAGTCTCGAAACTCCCACGACTAGGGACCACTTTAAGGATGTGCTTATAGACTACCCAACTCTCACGTATATGATGGCCATCATACTGCTGGTAGTCAAGCAAGAATCCTAAGGGCTCAATCAATGTGTAATAGTGATCTGTAAGGTCACCTAAAACTGTACACGATGATAAAGATAAACCAGATAGCATACTATCATCTTGAGTGAGACTGTCCTACCGGCATAGGTTCTCCCTCAATCATTGCAATCACGTGCCTGGGATCCAATAATTGACCTTGAGGGCACTATATCCAACACTAACCCTATAAACCTTGCATTTAAGTCTCGAATTGAAAACACTTTCAAAAATAAAGTCGGACAATTCAACAAGATTCCCGATTAATAGATCAATGCTCGTCGGAAACTTTAGTGGATAGATGCACCCCCGAGGCCGTCAAGGAAGTGTACTTGGGCAGAACACCGCGGTCGCGAGCACCCGAGTGGATGCTTTTAGCCATGGGGTTCTCCTATAGTCACTTGGTCAGGGCTATTGGGCGTGGCTATCTACTAGTGTCTCCCGGCAACTATTCGCGTACAATACGAGATTATGACGGAGTTTCGATCCAAATCCAAACTCTGTGGCAATCTATCATATGAGACTAAAACGCAAGATTTACAAATCGTTAACTAGTTTTCACAAAACTAATCAATATGGATTCCAAAAATTGTATCACATATCCAAAGCTATCTAGACGATGTTAAACATTTCGATCAATGTTTCAAAAAATCCCAATTCATAGAGATCTCAACAACTTGATGTTAGTTATATGTATGCCCTAGAGGCCATTACTATACATAGGATGTATATTGTAGTGGATGCTTGGACATATATAGGGAGGACTTTCTTGCTCGACATGATAGTATGCTATCTGATTGCTCTTTACCTTAACGTGTACACTGATTGTCTCTCTATTACATGTTGGTAAAGCCCTTAGGATGTGTACTTGACTACCTGGACTATGATGCGGATCATACTAGTGGGGACATGGTAGTCCATAAGTACATCCTTCAAGGTCCCTAGTCAAGGGTGTATCGAGACAGGGCATCGATATACCAGTGTAGACTAGCGTATACCTTCTCGACCCATACAGATGGGCGATGGATGATCCTATATCCATTGGTGTTTGACATCAGAGATGATATACGGGTGCTCAGTGAAGACTGGGTACACTGGACGGACTCGCCGAGAACTCCCAGATGGTATTATACCTTACGTCAGATGGCAGTTCTCTGGTAACACTGGTACAGGTTAGTCTGTAGACCCGAGATCGTCATAGAGTCTTGTGTGATTCCCACTGTGCTCTGATTTCCACCTTACCACTTCCAAGAGGGCATGCAAAACGGTGGCTTTTGGGTACAGTCCCGAATCACATGGAGGCAATGAGCGATATGAGGGGATTCGTCTCTCCCAGTATAGGGAGTTGATGTTGCGCTGTGTTCGATTGGCTATAACCGGAAATCCCTTGCCAGGGTTGCTGAGATTTACTGGTAAGTGTTACCAGTAGTTTCTCGAACTGTTATAGACCTCATATCGACACGACTTATCGAGCTATTGGGGTCTGACATTTACCACCCCTAGGCGAGATATGCGACATATCAGACGACGAGACCGGACTGTACGGTAAGTGTTACTGGTTGGATTCACAGGAGTGTGAGCGGGCTTGCTCGTCGATCTTCTGATCGCTCAATACCCGGGTGGCCGTTACGTTTAGCAGACCGCTTGCGGCTTGTGGGTGCTTGATATGATCATCATCTGCTGCCGGCGTATTGACGAGTCTTTAGAGTCCTACACAGAGGTTTCCTGGCTCAAGCGAAACGAAATAGGAGCGCATATGAGATATGTGCGGGACCGAGAATAATACGTGTATGTGATACCGTATTCTATTCTCGCGATGAATGTATCGAATGGTCATATGCGATATAACCTAGTTATCGAATCAAGGATTGATTCGATAAGTCGATATATTGGATACTAGTCGGTTAAATACGACATGACCGGATCATTGAATCAAGTGTTGATTTAATGATTTAATGTATAATTATATATTTGATATATTACTTTGCATTAACTAGTATTGGTTCACTTTAAAAGGATTTTCTCACTTGATGTGCACATTGTATATGTGATATATTTTTGTGTGCACTTGATTGTATCATGTTTGATGATACATGCTAACTTGAGTTTGTGTAAAGATTAAACCATGGTTATATGAATGGTTAGGGTTTTGTTTACTTATTCATTTATTTATTTTGTTTATTTAGTTTGGAAAAGATAAATAGAAATGGTGGCTTTCTTTGTTTCTTTCATGAAGCTTCATGAAGAGTTGAAAGTTTGACCATTTTTGTTTGCTTCTCTTGACCTAACCATTCACATAACCCTAGATTACTCTCTACACTTGACCATGGTTAGTATATGATAAGTATTCATTTTATTTTCTATTTTAAAATAACTTATCATATTATTATCATCTTCTTCTTCTTCTTCTTCAAGAAGAAAGCTTGCCACCATTAATGGCATCTTGAGAAAAAGAGTGAGAAATCCAATTCTAAAGTGAACCCACTTCCTATTTCATCATCCTCTACCTCTTGCCAAGTAGTATAGGGTGTTTTCTTCACAAGTTTCATGACTTGGTGAAGTGGGAGCTTGATCTTGTGTTGCCTCGACGTAGATCATCTTCGGCATCGAAGTCGACGACCTAGCCCGCCCTTTTCTCCGATGAAGCCGACGCTAGAGCCCGGAATCCGATGATCGCAGCGAGGGGACTTCATCATGGAGCTATGGAGGTGGACGACCGGATCTACAGAGGTTGTATTTCCATTTACCCTTTAGTAAAGTTGTTTACTAGTTATCGTTTTCGCCTAAATTCTAGTTAACGATCCGTATTAAGGTTTCTCGGCACTTGTAAAATTTGAAATTGGCATGGTTGATGCCTTGAGAGACCTCTAGTGTGTGCCTAGGAACCCTACAGTGGTATCAGAGCCTGGCCAGAGCCTTAGGCGATGCGTAGACGGAGTTAAAAGTCCGATCGACCCGAAACCCTAACTAAAAACGGCTCTCTGGACATTTTCTGGAATTTGGGAATTTTGTGAATTAAAAATATTCAGAAAAACAAGCAGGGTTTTACAAGAATTACTGTACAAAACGGGACACCTAAATCGTCTAAAGTGCCACGGAACCGCGGCCCAAACCTGGCTTTGGCGGCGGTTCCGCGGCCAAATTGACGAATCTATCCACGTGGCTTGCACAGTAATTTTTATATCGAAGTACTGTATGTTCTGGTAATTTTTAATTTACACTCCACTGTTGAGTTTTCTGGGGTTGTTTTAGGGATTCGATTATTTGATCGGATTGTCTAATTTTGTCTATGTGTTTTCCGGATAATTTTTGAATATGTTAAAAATTTCGACCGGATATAAATACCCACTTTTTCCCCTGTCGGGAAATTTCCAAGTGTTGGATCTTTCCGTGGTTTAATAACGTTCTAAGTAGTGCAAGTAACGCGATGGACCCTCTAGAAGACAACAAACCTTAACTCGATTATGTGACCGTCTTGAACTGCCCTTTGAACCTTCGGGTTTGGGGCAGTACGGCGTGCCACATGTGAGGCGTTGGCTTGACCCTTCTACGGCTGGACCGTTGGTACTGAGGCATGAACTGGATGTTTTTAAACTTGTTTCATGTGTTGAGCTGTTTCGGGAAAACTTGGGTGTTTGACTGTTCGATTGGAAAGTTTAACATTTTCTGTTTATCTGGAATGTGATACAATACTTGGAATCCACAAGTAGTTATGAGATAACTGATATGAATGTTATAAACATAGCACTTTAGTCTCACTTGATCGGTTGCCACGGAATTTTGATGCGATCAAAAGTCCGTCGCAATCGCGTAGCGTACGCGGATACTCGTCGGGTAAACTTAATAGACAACCTCACTCCATAGCCCGGACCAAGTGACTGTAGGAGAACCCCGTCGCCGAAAGCATCCATTCGGGTGCTCGCGGCAGCGGTGTTCCACCATGGTGCACTTCGTCGACGGCATCGGGAGTGCGGCCGTCTACTGAAGTTTGCGACGAGCATTCGACCAGGATGTCGGGAATCTTGTTGAATTGCCCGACTTGATATTGAAAAGAGTTTTCAATAATGAGACTAAAATGCGGGGTTTATAATTGTTAGGCATGCGATGTCTAAGGAATTCATTTGATTAGGCATGCGATGTCTATGGAGGTTGCGGATTCCAACTGTTGTAGTTTTACACTTTCTTTTCTGTGACCGTAAGTGTAATATGTGATATCGCCGGTTTCGTTGCTATATGTCAACGACAATTGGGATACGCATGTTTACTTACGTTGATGACATGTGATGTTATGTGTTGCTGGATATGTTATATTGGATCGTCGTGTTTGAATAGCCGGGAGGGGTTTTTATGTGAGATGAGTGTTTTTCATTTTCATTCATGTAAAAACTTGTATGTAATATTCTTTTATTGGGGCACTTCCAGGTTGCGGAAGATGTCACCCTTTGTATATTATTTACTTTTCCGCACTAGGATAGACCCAAGGAGGAGGGCACAAGTAACCGGGTTTTAGGGTCCAGTGGGAGACCAACTCGAGGAGTCGAGTCCGGGTCTCCTAACCCTAGAATTGGTAGGGTTGCTTGCCGCTCTCGTAGGGGTCTAGGGGTATGGGATTTGCTATTCATCACGACCGTGGAATCCGTGTTTTATACTGGCTCGTATTGAAAACACGGACGTCCTAGTATATCCAATATTTCATATGTTTCTTCTGCTGCGATATCTGAGATGTGATCATGTGATGTTCTGTGATAGATACAGTATATAGTAGATATGATATATTTTATAGACGTTACTTATGTTTTACACCCACGCTAGCCCTGCCCCGCTCTGCCGTTAGTTACCTAACCTAACGGTGCACGAGGGGATATCGAGGCGAATGCGGATGGCATAAGTGTATGTCGTATTTATCTGTGATGTTTAGGTATTTAAAATGATGGGACTTCATTAATGTGATTAATGAAATAAAAGAAACCTAAAGATATTGTAGAATCGAATTTCAAAATAAAACAGGTAGCTACAGTTCTTGCTTTGCACAGCGGTATATATGATATATACTGCACCTTATTCGACAAGGAAAGGACCGAGATCCCTTCACCGGGAGTGACTCCTTTAGCAATAACTAGCAGATGCTACACACTCGGTTTGTCTTTTGATTGGTTTTAAGAGTTTTTGCTTTGCACAGTGATATATATGATATATCCCGCACCTCATTCAACGAGGAAAGGACCGACGATCCCTTCACCGGGAGTGACTCCTTTAGCAAAACTAGAAAAGCCTCAAAAACACTCCATTTTAAAATCATTTGATTCTACAACGATATAAAGTTCATTACGTAATAGGTTTTCAGAAAAACCTGTCGTAGCCCTCCGTCATTTCAGATAAGTTGTATATAGTATTCGTGCTGTATTTGTTGGCTTTCGTCAAGGTATAGTGTGCGGTAGCTATATGCTGCTTATCTGCTGCATACGATGCGATTGGATTAGGGTAGTCGTGCGGCTTTGTTGGCTTTCGTCAAGGGTCGTGCGGGTGGGTTTAATTCAATCAAGAAATGACGGGTTGAACTTGACTAGCGGGCTATGGTTTGTTGGCTTTCGTCAAGGTCATAGCACGTTAGGGGCAAAATTATCGGGAATTTCAAGTGTTGAAATTTGCAATGAGATTGCATACCTTCTATGAGATAGTTGGATCCCGATACCCACTGCGAGTAATTGTTACTCCTGGGAGAGTTTTACACATTACAATTAGCCGATCAAGTAGGTGTCTAGAAAGGTGTTAACGAGGTTACGCCTATGGGAAAACGAGGTTTACATTAATTAGGTTCGTGCGAAAGCACGGGGGACCTCCCTCAAAGTACCGACACTGGCCTGGCTGAAAGATTGGCGAACTTGTAGTGTGTAATTAATCCCGGCTAGTCTTTCCTTTTAGGGTTTGAAGGAAGATTTGATAAAAAAACAGTGGGAGCCATCCTGATTAGATAAAACAATAACCAATCTATTCTTGAAAGAGCGCACGCTGAGTGTTTTCTTCTCTCTCTCTCCAGCTAGCGACCATATCACGCCTTAATCAAGATAATAATACGGATTATTGACCGAACCCGCTTGTTATACTGAGCTGGGGAACGTTGGTCCCGCTCCAACTTATAATTGTTATAAGTCAGAGGTGGAAATTGGGGAATACCAGGATTCCCATGCCGCCCAAACGAAGAAAGTTCATGAGATGCATCTCCTTCGGGTGTGTTCGTTATAAAGAACTGTTTTTCTGTATCCTCTACGTCCTGGGTATTTGATACCGGATCAGGATCCCAGATATGTAATCTGTTACATAGGGCTACAGAAAGGTAGAGAACTGAGAACGGGTGATAAGTTTCATGAGGCAGAAAACGGGGCAAGTATTGCAGCCAAGTCTATTGGTCACTGTCACCCTGTATTACAAATACAATGATTCTGAACGAATGTTATTAGATACCGAACCTGATATACAAAATCATATCAGTCTCTTTATTAGCAAAGAAAGGATATAATTTTGTATTGTTGGATAATGTTTTGAACATTTCCTATATCAAGAGTTGATCGATTCAGGCACGTTATCTAAAAGCATTGATGTTCTAAATCAAACTACAGTTCTTAGTATACGGAACGCACACAAGAGGAAGAGTTCAGAAATGAACGGATACTTCTTGAGGTATTGTAGACTGGGTCATATCAATGCGACCCGACTAGCTAAGTTGCACAAAGATGCATATTTAAATCTGTTGGAATTTACATCTTGTGAAAACTTGTCGGTCATGTCACAAAGATAAGATGACCACAGCTCTGTTTATATGAAGCAGAGAAAGAGTTAGTGAACTCTTGGGATGATACATGTTGATGTATAAAGATCCCCAGTCTACACATACCAAGACCGGTTCTTTGTACTTCATTTAATTCTCTAATGATCTTTCAAGATTCAGACCTATGTTCCTGTTGAAACACAAGTCCGAACCTTTTGAGATATTCACAGAATATAAGTTAGAAGTAGAGAACCAATACGGGTATAAGTATTATGTCCTTTGATGAGATCAAGGAGGAGAATACTTGTGCATAGAATTCCTGGACTATTCTAAAGGAGAATGAGATTCTCTCTCAGCATTACTCCTCCGTATACACCATAGAACGATGGTATATCAGGACGGAGCAATAACACCCTATATGATATGATGTGCTTTATGATGAGTACTACTGAGTTACCTATTTCCTTTTGGGAGTTATACACTTATGAAGTTGCATACCTATTGAATAGGGTTCAAATCAAATCTGTTGCCTACCACTTCATATGTGATATGGAAAGGGGAGAGCCCATATCTCAAGTTGGTTAAGATTTGGGGTTGTCCGGGCTATGCCTAAAAGCAAAATCCGGACAAGCTCGAGGCAAGGTCTGTTATGTAGAACTGGAAATGTTCCAGCTATGCAAACTGCAGCCGATGATTTGAAAGAACCAAATGATTCAATAGTTACCAACGAACCTCAGCCTCTCCGCCGATCTAGTAGGGTTCCTCACCCACCTGAGAGATACTTATTTTTCTCTATGACAGTGGGAGCGAGGATTGCATCATGAGATGATGACCCAACTAGTTTCGAGCTGGCCATCAGGAGTGGGACTCTGTAAGAATGGCTGGATGCTTAGCGGTCTGAGATGGAATCCTTATACACCAACAAAGTATGGACTTTGGTTGCTTTATCTGAAAGGGTTAAATCCTCATCAGAAGCAAGTATATCTTGAGAAGATTACTTGGTGTACACGGAAAAGTTGAGACTTTCAAAGCTAGACTTGTTAAAAGGTTTGCATCATTGACCAGGTATGGATTATGTTGAAACCTTTTCTAAGGATCTATGCTTAAGTCCATCCAGATCCTACTTGCCACGGCTACATACCATGACTATGATATCTGGTGGTTGGGTGTCATGACTGCTTTTCTAAATGATGTTTTAGAAGAGAACGTCTGTAAGTACACAGCCAGAGGGCTTCGTAGACAGTGGGAGCAGCGGAAACGTGTGCAAGTTGCTTTATAGGATAAAGTAGACATCGCGGAGTTGGAACGTCTGTTTTGATGTAGTTGTCAAAAGTTTGACTTCATCAAAATGGTAGATGAACCTTGTATATACAAAAAGGTAGTAGGGAGTATGGTGGCGATCCTCGTAGAGTACGTGGATGACATACTCTTGATAGGGAAGGAGTTTCCTATGCTATGCTCGATCAATCTCCGCTTATCACAATGATTCTCTACATAGGATCAAGATGATACCTACTAAATCCTGGGTTTTGGATCTATGAGATAGATCTAAATGGATGTTAGGATTCTCACTAGTTGAAGTGAGATGGTATCAAAAGATCCTGGGGAGAATCACTGGAAAGGTTCCAGGGTGATAAGGACGACTGAATGTCAGTTACAGGCATTGTCTTTACCCTCAGTGAAGGGACGATATGTTGGAAGAGTTCCAAGCTAGATACCGTGGCATACTAGACAATAAAGGCTGGATACATCGCTACTTAAGATGCTACCAAAGAGGCTGTCTGGGTGTATATTTGTTCATGAGATGAACTAAGTTCCTCCCATTGTGTGACAATGGAGTTGTGGCTTATGCCAATGAACGTCCGTCCCATCAGTGATCCAGACAAATTCTGAGGCAGTGTCACCTGATCATGGAGATGGTTGATCTCCAAGGAGATCTAGGTTAGGAGAGTAGACTCAGAGGACAACACGGCGGATCCACTCACAAAGGTCTTTTCCCAGAGAGAGACTTTTATGGGATGGTTGAGTATGAGATACTACAACCACTGCTATCAGATGGCCCTAGTGCAAGTGGGAGATTGTTAGTTATATGTATGCCCTAGAGGCCATTACTATACATAGGATGTATATTGTAGTGGATGCTTGGACATATATAGGGAGGACTTTCTTGCTCGACATGATAGTATGCTATCTGGTTGCTCTTTACCTTAACGTGTACACTGATTGTCTCTCTATTACATGTTGGTAAAGCCCTTAGGATGTGTACTTGACTACCTGGACTATGATGCGGATCATACTAGTGGGGACATGGTAGTCCATAAGTACATCCTTCAAGGTCCCTAGTCATAGGTGTATCGAGACAGGGTATCGATATACCAGTGTAGACTAGCGTATACCTTCTCGACCCATACAGATGGGCGATGGATGATCCTATATCCATTGGTGTTTGACATCAGAGATGATATACGGGTGCTCAGTGAAGATTGGGTACACTGGACGGACTCGCCGAGAACTCCCAGATGGTATTATACCTTACGTCAGATGGCAGTTCTCTGGTGACACTGGTACAGGTTAGTCTGTAGACCCGAGATCGTCATAGAGTCTTGTGTGATTCCCACTGTGCTTTGATTTCCACCTTACCACGTCCAAGAGGACGTGCAAAACGGTGGCTTTTGGGTACAGTCCCGAATCACATGGAGGCAATGAGCGATAGGAGGGGATTCGTCTCTCCCGGTATAGGGAGTTGATGTTGCACTGTGTTCGATTAGCTATAACCGGAAATCCCTGTCCAGGGTTGCTGAGATTTACTGGTAAGTGTTACCAGTAGTTTCTCGAACTGTTATAGACCTCATATCGACACGACTTATCGAGCTATTGGGGTCTGACGTTTACCACCCCTAGGCGAGATATGTGACATATCAGACGACGAGACCGGACTGTACGGTAAGTGTTACTGGTTGGATTCACAGGAGTGTGAGCGGGCTTGCTCGTCGATCTTCTGATCGCTCAATACCCGGGTGGCCGTTACGTTTAGCAAACCGCTTGCTGCTTGTGGGTGCTTGATATGATCATCATCTGCTGCCGGCGTATTGACGAATCTTTAGAGTCCTACACAGAGGTTTCCTGGCTCAAGCGAAATGAAATAGGAGCGCATATGAGATATGTGCGGGACCGAGAATAATACGTGTATGTGATACCGTATTCTATTCTCGCGATGAATGTATCGAATGGTCATATGCGATATAACCTAGTTATCGAATCAAGGATTGATTCGATAAGTCGATACATTGGATACTAGTCGGTTATATACGACATGACCGGATCATTGAATCAAGTGTTGATTTAATGATTTAATGTATAATTATATATTTGATATATTACTTTGCATTAACTAGTATTGGTTCACTTTAAAAGGATTTTCTCACTTGATGTGCACATTGTATATGTGATATATTTTTGTGTGCACTTAATTGTATCATGTTTGATGATACATGCTAACTTGAGTTTGTGTAAAGATTAAACCATGGTTATATGAATGGTTAGGGTTTTGTTTACTTATTCATTTATTTATTTTGTTTATTTATTTTGGAAAAGATAAATAGAAATGGTGGCTTTCTTTGTTTCTTTCATGAAGCTTCATGAAGAGTTGAAAGTTTGACCATTTTTGTTTGCTTCCCTTGACCTAACCATTCACCTAACCCTAGTTTACTCTCTACACTTGACCATGGTTAGTATATGATAAGTATTCATTTTATTTTCTATTTTAAAATAACTTATCATATTATTATCATCTTCTTCTTCTTCTTCTTCTTCTTCAAGAAGAAAGCTTGCCACCATTAATGGCATCTTGAGAAAAAGAGTGAGAAATCCAATTCTAAAGTGAACCCACTTCCTATTTCATCATCCTCTACCTCTTGCCAAGTAGTATAGGGTGTTTTCTTCACAAGTTTCATGACTTGGTGAAGTGGGAGCTTGATCTTGTGTTGCCTCGACGTAGATCATCTTCGGCATCGAAGTCGACGACCTAGCCCGCCCTTTTCTCCGATGAAGCCGACGCTAGAGCCCGGGATCCGATGATCGCAGCAAGGGGACTTCATCATGGAGCTATGGAGGTGGACGACCGGATCTACAAAGGTTGTATTTCCGTTTACCCTTTAATAAAGTTGTTTACTAGTTATCGTTTTCGCCTAAATTCTAGTTAACGATCCGTATTAGGGTTTCTCGGTACTTGTAAAATTTGAAATTGGCATATTTGATGCCTTGAGAGACCTCTAGTGTGTACCTAGGAACCCTACACTTGAGCCTCACAAAAAATACCCAGAAAGTCCAAAATATCAACATGAAGCACCAGAAGAAATAGGAGGCAATAACACCTCAAGTCGGCGGCGGAACCGCGGCCAAAACATGTTTTAGGCGGCGGTTCCGTGGCCACTTAGAGGAGTCAGGCTCTCGTACTTCTTCTGACTCCATGGAATTGAAAGTGTGTCTTAGCACTACCACTAGGTTTTAGCAAACATCAAGTATGCAATTTTTAAAAATCTAGAGTGCTAAGCTACACTAACCTAGAATCTAACTAGAGCATTATGGTTTGTAGGGCATGTAAACAAACTTTATACTAAGTGAATTGATAATACAACCTTTGTAGACTGGTCCTTCACTTCTAAAGCTCCAAATAGTAGTCCATTAGCTCCAAGTAGTGGTCCCTAGAACACTTCTTAGGCTCCACTTGGTGAAAGGAACGAGCTTGCTAACGGATCCTCGATGCCGAAGATAATCCACCTTGAAATTACTCTAACTCAAGCAACCTCTCCACTAATCAAGGAATTAGTGAAGCAAACAACCTAATCTAATGGGCTAGATAAGAGTAGATTGATGAAGTAGGAATTTTGCTCACTTAAGAAATACTTTTCTTTTTATCTTTATCCAACACAAGAAAACCTAGAGAGGAAGAGAATGAACTTGGGTGAGGGAAATATCTCAAGTGATAGAAATGAGAGTTAACCATGGTTTTAAGATAATGGTTAGGGTTTTAAAATATCTAAGGTAAAACAAAAATTAGTGGGATGAGTCATGGCTTCTACATGCTTCTACAAGCATCTCAAGCCATGCTCATTTCCACTTCCTTTTTTATTTTCTCTTAATAAATAAAACCCTAATTATCTTTCGTCTTGGTGTGAGTCTCATACACCCATGTTCTATGTATCATCTACCATGACACAATATATAAAAACATATATTAATATATATAACATATATATTAAATGTATTTTAGAGAGAAGAAAATCTTTAGTGAGCACAATATTAGTTAATATTTATTAATATATCAAATATAAAAATATATATCAAATTATTAAATCAATACTTGATTCAATAATCCGGTTATATCATATATAACCGACTAATATCACTTATATGTATATCACATTATTGAATCAACACTTGATTCAATAACCCGGTCATATCACATACAACCGACAAATATTCAATACTACATTAAATCAACACTTGATTCAATAATCTGGTCATATCATATACAAGCAGCCAGTAGCAAATATATATACACATATAACATATCATTGAATCAACACTTGACTCAACAATCCGATTATATCACATATAACCTAACCTGATATCAAATATCGCGAGATTAGAATACAGTATCATATGGGACTCTAAAAACTCGTCAATACGCCTACAGTAGATAATGATCACATCAGTCACCCATAAGCCGTCAGCGGTATTAGCTGGACGTAACGGCTACCCAGGTATTGAGCGAAATAGAATATCAACAAGAAAGCTTGTCCAAACTCCCGCAAAGCCTATAAGTAACACTTACCGTACAGTCCGGTCTCTTCGTCTGATATGTCGCATATCAAGTCTAGGGGTGGAATCGTCAGACCCCAGTAACTTGATAAGTCATACCGATGTGTGGTGTATAATCGTTCGAGAAACTACTGAGAAAATTTATCGGTAAATCTTATCAGCCCTAGCTAGGGACCTGCTGTTATAGCCAATCGAGCATAGCGCAACATCAACTCCCTGTACCGGGAGAGACGAAACCCCTCCTATCGTTGAAGGAACAATTTCTTTGAAAAGGAGTTGTTCAAGCTCCGCTTTTTAAATGAGTGTTTTGAAAAGAACCGAGTGGTTTTTCAAATTGTTCCAACAACATTTTTTAGGTTTATTATCTTGCATTAATGAGGATTAATGCGGTCCCATCAATTTAAATCCTATTACACCAGAAAACAACAAAAATAGAATGTACGTATATGCCATCTGAATTCGCCACGGGGCCCCGTCATGCACCGTTAGGTTACTTAACTACCGGCAGAGCGGGGGCAGGGCTAACGTGAATGCAAAAGATATACAACACACACACACACACACACACACACACACACACCATTCGTCGCAGGAATGATAGGCATCACAGAGAATGGAAAAATAGATCAAGTAGGAACTTTGCATTTCATCCAGCCACCTATAAAATACAATCCTCTATGGTCATGTGAATAGCCGAGTGTGAACTATCTTAGACCCCTACGAGTGCAACAAGCTACCCGCCAATCCTAGAATTGGGTGACCCGGGTCTTGACTCCTCAGGATGGCCACCCACTGAATTCTAGAACCCAGTAGTTTGTGTACTCTGCCGTGGGTCAATCCTAGATGCGGAAATGAAAAATAATATACAGCTGGTGACATCATCCTCAACCCGAATGTTCCCCAATAAAAGAATATACATCAATATTACATGAATTACAAAATTCACTCACATCTCACATCTAAATTCACACCGGGCCATTCACACGACGATCTATCAAACCATTCGCAACACAGAACATCACAGAATATGTGCAACCCTTTTTAATCGACGTATAGAAGATGTTTAACAACATATATACACATCATAAAAGCAAGTAAATAAATCCACGACATTAGAATTCCGCGCACAATTAGCAAACACTTCCAATTTTCCAACATATGAAAATTCAGTCCACTAAAGTCCCAAAAACTTTCGTTTTAAGCCAATCCGGGAGTCGAAATGAACTCGAAACGCGCCCGAATCTTCACAGGGTCGAAGAATATGAAATTAATATACGTATAAGGTGCCTAGAGGGGTACCCACCCTTAGGGCACCATGAGGCAGCCCCTAGGGTTGGGCAGACCCAAGAGCACCAATATAGGGTGCACTCGGGTCCTCACCCCCTAAGGCCACCACTTGGTGGCCTCGGGGGGTGGGCATAACCTTTGGTACCCCTCGGGGATTTCCCGAGGTACCCAAGCACTGCCCAATTGCTTCTTGATTCAAACCGTGAGCCCGCAGGGTGTACAAACATGTCAAAACAATAATTTTTGGGACTGTTTTTGTCGGCAGTTCATGCGCGACAAAAACAATGGATTTCTAACATCATAATGAGATATCTAAGGCTTATGGAGTGTCTCTGATACCATTTAAGTATATGTTGCACACTCTATGGGTTTTTAGAGAGGTGGAATTTTCAAAAATCGATTTTGAAGTATGCAACAATGACTATAACTCAAGAACTACCATAAGCCCTAATAGCAAAAACTTCATAGATGATTATCTACTTTGATAGAAGTTTTATACCGATGGATTCGTTTCCTTCGGGTCTTCTTGATCCTCTTCTTAAGCTCCTTTCCGGTTCTAGATCAATTTTGCTCGCCGACCTCCTCGATCCTAGATGATCCACCTGAAGGTTATTGATTTATGCTTGTGCTTCAAAATGAAAGCAACTAAACAAACTAGTTTGCTAATCTAGTTTGTTTAGGAGATATGGAGATGGTTAGTTGTATTTTTTTATCTCAAAATCCCATGGCTCTCAACACATGAGAAGGTTTAGGGTTGAGAAAGAAGAGAGGAGAGAGAAAGAGCAAAAGAAAATGAAGCGAGGGTGTGTAAAATTCTCATGACCATTTTAGTTTTGTGAAACATTTTTCACAATTAAAAATGGGAACCATACTTCAATAGTAATTCCAAATTAATTAAAAATTCATTTGCCCATGCCTCACACCATTCTTATTTTCCACATAGCCCTCCACATCATTTCCAAATATCAAAATATATGGTTAACACATAAATGAGGTGTCCTCTTCTAGAAGGTATTTTGTATAAATACAAAATACATTCTACCGTATATACATACCCATATTAGTATCAAAATATGAATACCCAAGAGATAGAATAATACTACCAATATAATACTAGTATTAAATCAATATCTGATTTAACAAACTGGCTTAACCCTAAGCCTGCTAGTATTATAATCCGTCCGATTAAATTCCGCGCAAGTAGTACACGTAATTAACCAGAAGACTGCATGTATAAACATACGGCCTCCACATCGTTTCCCCTGAACCTGGAAAACCCTCTGTGTAGGACTCTAAAGACTCGACAGTACGCTGGCAGTGGGTTTAACTACAAGCGTGTCAGCGGCACTAGCTGTACGTAACGGCTACCCAGGTATCTGTAAAATAGAAGGCCGACAAGCAAACTCATCTAAACCCCTACTGAGCCGAACCGTGACAATATCCGTACAGTCCGGTCTGTTCATCTGAGTGTATCGCATACCGGGTCTAGGGGTGGTTAACGTCAGACCCCTACTAATCCGATAAGTTGCGCTGGTGTGGCTCAAGACCATCCAAGGAACTACTGATCTAACTATCAGTAATTCTCAACTGCCCTGGCTAAGGGCTTATGGTGTTAACCAATCAAACACAATGCGATATCGACTCCATATACCGGGAGAGACGAATCCCTGACAATCGCTCACTGCCTCCATATGGCTCAGGACTGTACCAAACTAAAACCTGTTTGCACAACTCCTTTGAGCCATGGTAGGGTAGTAATCAAAGTACAGTGGGAACTCATATGAGAAAAATGATGATCTCAGGTTTACATTCTACCTGTATACATGCCACATGAGAACTGACATCTGACGCTTGGTATAATACCATCCAATAGTGTAACATTTTGGAAAATTATAAATTTTAATTTATAATTTTAAATATGAATATAATAAGTTTACAAAAATGATATCGCTTATCAAATTGGGTATCGGAATTATATCCGTAAAAATGTAATTATTTTGGTAAATATGAAGAAAAGTGTGTGATATCATAAAAATGACATATTAATTATTTTAATATGACATCATATTTTATATCAAGATAATAATAATTAAGTGTTAGAATAAGTATTTCATTTATTTTTACATATGAATTTAGATTTTTACATTAAGGGGTTTTAATTAAAGAAAAAGGGTTTTCTTTTGTTTATTTTTATTTAAAATGAGGATGGGTTTATGTTAGCTAGGTTTAACCATCACACCAACACACTATCACCTATGCTCAGCTCCCTCCACCTCCTCCTTCTCACTTTACACCACCACCTTACCACTCTCCACCTCCTCCTCCTCTCTTAACACCTTATGCTTTCTCTATACAAACACAACACCTTCCACCTTATCTTATCACCACACTTAGAAATTCTTTTAGTTATTCCAAACTGAACACAACATAACTCCTTCAAGCTCCTAACACAACAAAATTCCCAAGTATTCATCATATCAAAGAAAGAAGCCATGTCCCATCATCAAATTGTTTACAACTTTAAGCTTGAGCCAATACAACACCTAGGTGCTTCCATCATACAATCCTTGAGCTGGATTTCTTTGTACTACCTCTCTATAGGTATATCTCCTTCTTTCCATATAATTTCAATTCTATTTAGTATCTGTTTTTGTATATAAATATCAGAAATTTGAATACTTATGATTTTGGCGGTAGAAATATTGAATCTGGAATTATTAGGATAAACCAATAAAAAAACTAACAAGACCGTATCATGCGTTAGTTATATGTATGCCCTAGAGGCCATTACTGCACATGTGATGTATATTGTAGTGGATGCTTGGACATATATAGGGAGGACTTTCTTGCTCGATATGATAATATGCTTTCTGGTTGCTCTTTATCTTAACATGTACACTTATTGTCTCTCTATTACATGTTGATAAAGACCTTAGGATGAGTACTTGACTACCAGGATTATGATGCAGATCATACTAGTAGGGCTGAGGTTGTCGGTAAGTGAATCCTTCAATTGTTCCTAGTCGTGGGAGTATCGAGGCAGGGCATCGATACTCCAGAGAAGAATAGCGTATGCACTTCTTGACCCATATGATGGGCGATGGATGATCCTATATCCATTTGTGTTTGACATCAGAGAAGGTATACGGGTGCTCAGTGGAGACTGGGTACACTAAACGGCTCGCCGAGAACTCTTAGATGGTATTATACCTATCGTCAGATAGTAGTTCTCTGGTGACACTGGTTAGTCTGTCGACCCGAGATCATCATTGAGTCTTGTATGATTCCCACTGTGCTTTGATTTCCACCTTACCACGTTCAAGAGATTGTGCAGAACGGTGGTTTTTGGGTACAGTCCTGAGTCACATGGAGGCAATAAGTGATAGGAGGGGACTTCGTCTCTCCCGGCATTGGGGGTTGATGTTGCGCTATGCTCGATTGGCGATAACAGGAAATCCCTGTCCAGGGTTGCTGAGATTTACTGGTAAGTGTTATCAGTAGTTTCTCGAACCATTATGGACCTTGCATCGGCATGACTTATCAGGCTATTGGGGTCTGACGTTTCACCACCCCCCAGGCTGCGATATGCGACATATCTGACGAAGAGACCGGACTGTACGGTAGTGTTACTTGATTGGATTCGTAGGAGTATGAGCAGGCTTGCTTGTTAATCATCTGATCGCTCAATACCCGGGTGGCCGTTACGTTTAGCAGACCACTTGCGGCTTGTGGGTGACTGATATGATCACCACGTACTGCCGGCTTATTGACGAGTCTTTAGAGTCCTGCACAGAGGTTTCCGGGTTCATGCGAAACGAAATAGGAGCACATATGTGATATGTGCGGGACCGAGATTAATACGAGTATGTGATACCGTATTTTATTCTCGCGATATGTGATATCGGTCTGTTATAGGTGATATAGCCGGGCTGTCGAATCTAATGTTGATTCGACAAGTTGATACATTTGATATTAGTCGATTGTATGTAATATAGCCGGATTATTAAATCAAGTGTTGATTTAATAATTTAATGTATAATTATATATTTGATATATTAATTTACATTAACTAATATTAGCTCATTTAAGAATTCTTTTTCTCACTAGTGTACACTTAGTATATATGTGATATATATTAATGTACATTATTTTGTGTCATACTTGATGCCACATGCTACATGGGTGTATGAGACTTACACCATGCTTATAATAATATGAGGCTTTATTTATTTAAAGTAATTCAATATTAGTTGGAAATTGTCATGCTTGGAAGCTTGAAGCATTTTTGACTTAGTCCACTAGTTTTGTTTTACTTGTAGATATTTATTAACCTAACCATTATTGTTAGCCATGGTTTATTCTCTACATGAGTTAGTGTATGACACTAACTCACCCATGGTTGCTATTCTCACCTCATGAGTTTTCATTTTTTATCTCCACTTCATCTTCTTCTTCCTCATGAGAAAGCTTGCTAGCTTTTATCAAGGTGATGAAATATTGTGAGAAAAATTAATCTAAAGTGAGCCCAATTCCTACTTCATCATCCTCTACTATATTAGCTATTTAGTTTAGGGTGTTTTCTTCACTAATCTACCATTAGTGAAGAGGTAGCATGAGCTTGAGCCTCCTCGACGTAGATCATCTTCAGCCTCGAAGACTTCGAGCAAACTTGTTCATTTCTTCATGTGAACCCTTACTAGAGTTCGGGTGTTCACTAGTTGGAACGAAGGGACTACTACACGGAGGTTTATAAGTGAAGGACCGGTCTACAAAGATTGCATTGCTTATTCACTAAGATGTAAATTTGTTTTCATTGTTGGTTCTTCTAAATCTCTAGTTAAGATTCTAGGGTTAGGGTTCTTAAGTACGGCAAATTTTTGAAATTGGCATGGACGATGCCTCCTGAAACCTTGCTGTCGTGCTAGGTAACCCTGCATCATGAGACTACTAGGAGACAAAACTTAAAGCCCAAGCCCCAAAATCCATAGTTAATCCGGCAAGAACCACTTTTTGACCGGCGTCACCGGGCCTCTTGGGGAAATTGATGTTGGTTTTTCTTCTGTAGCTTTATTTGGGTATTTTATAGGTTACTGTATTGTTTGATTTGTCCCAATATTCACACAGTGAAATCTGGGAATGTTTTAGTAAGGGTTTTATCATGTTTCCGACATTTCGATATGAGCTTTTCGTATTTTTGTACTACGACTTAAACGTTGACGTTCGTACGTTAATTTCAGGGGCGTTTGTTCGTTTTTGGGGTAAGTAAGCTATAGGTTCTAACCTATAGATACTTAGCTCATTGTTTTGATTTCGATATGCTATTTACGCGAATATTTCATAACTACGATTATAGGTACGATCGCGAAGGTTTCCGAGACGGAGTTGACGGACATAGCAATTGTGGATTCGACGAGCTCGACAATGTTGGTGAGTAGATTTACATCTATGGGGGAAGTCGGGTGGATGGCGTATAGCACCCCCGCAACCTTATAAATAGGATAGTTATGATAATTAGTTAGTTCTTAGTATTTATTCAAGTTTATGATATTGGAGTTATGTTGCATCTAGTATGTTATTCATATGCATATAGTTTTATTCATAGTTTGGTGGAATTGTACGAAGGATCATACCATACTTGTGATGACGAGATTAGCGTACCAAATACGGCCAAGTTCCTTTAGACCCGTAGAGTCATGTTTTATTTCGTGTTAGAACGTAATACTTGAGTGAGCTATACTCTTTTAAAAACTAACGATTCGTTTCCCTTTTAAAGAATAAATGACAAGGATGCAATGCCAATTTCCAAAACAAATATCTATTTTTAACCTAAGGTAGCTTCCTTATTTTAAAACTTACGTTTCGTTCAATTTTCAAAGATAATGATATAGCTCATAGCAAGTAGTTACATTTAATAGTTACGCTTAGATTTGCTTTACATGTTCGCGAAATATTTATCAATGTTATACGTTTCCATAATACGAACACTCTGATAGAACACTGCACAACTACCAATGAGTATTATGTTTCACGAGCACATATGTTACACTACACCTCATTGGTACTGCCATGTCACTGTAGGACTGCTATACTACGTGATGCGTATGTCGATGTTGATACGAGTAGGCTTTATACACTTATAGAACACTCGCACAAATACTAATGATTACTATATTGCACAAGCATAGAAGTGTATGCTACACTACATATCATTAGTACTGACATAACACAGTAGGACTATTACGTTTATTACTTGTATGACATTATTTACGTACTTTACCTTTATTACCAATTAAACATTGCGAATACCAGTACCATGGGTATTCGTATTTGATTCTTATGAGTTTTCAGGATGTTTTACTTTTGATGATATATATCAGTGGTATGGGACGCTGTTATATATGTAAATATATAATATATCATCAGAATGATCTATACAAGTATTCTTATTGTTTACTTGATATTTCTGGATACAATGAGTTGACGTCCACCATGAGCTTGATGTTTTCTGATTATTTTATTCTTACGGTTACGAACTTGCTACTTATTCGGACTGAGTGGGGGAGTATACAGTCGAGAGTTTCAACCGAAAATGGCTTATCAAACTCAGGCAACTTCAGCATATGGTGGACCCGGTCGAGACCGAGGGGCAGAAAAGCCGCATCAGAGGTGGGGAGCCTAGCAAGGACACTCGATACCGGAGATAGAGATGAGCACGGCAGATATCCAGGGGATACTGACCAGGGCTCGATTTGGGCACGGCGGATATCCAGAGGATACCGACCGGGGCCAGGAATATCGGATGGCGATCATCTGTTGAGATGGTGTCAACGGTATCTGCATTTGCGTGTCGGTGATGGATACGAGAGATTTAAGGATTTGCGTATCGGTGATAGACACGAGGGATTTCTGATTTTGGGTGTCGATGCTGGACATCCAGATGTTGATATGTTGCTATCATATGAGGTATACAGTTATGTTATATGTTATTGTAACCGACCAGAACTGATCCGGGAGACAGTATCTGCATACCTTTTTACGGGTATTTGCATATAAAAAGTAATTCAAAATCGAGCTATAGCCTCATTATTTTAACGTGTCTGACATGACACTAGGATCTTTTAAATTGTAAACCTCTTAACACTCTTCACTAAAACAGCAGGACGTATATCTTAAATAAGATACCTATTATATTTCATACTATCACGTCTGCTTTTATGCTGTGACATATGTATCCTGTGGCTATTTTAAAGAAGAGGTTTCACATATATATTTTCGGCTACTTAGGGGTCATACCTAGATACAGGTCATTTGCATATGATATATTTCATTTTGGGTTCATGTGATAGATAGAGTTGCATTATGATACATATGCATATCATATATTATATTAGTACAGGATTTGATAGTACTATACTTATGCCTAGGTATCGTTGTGGATTTCGATTTCTACCGTGTGATGAACTTTTATTCACTGAGTTGGCAACTCACCCCCGTTGTGCCACAGTTTCTTGTAGGTTTTACTGCTCGGTTATCAGCGGATTGCGGCACACCCTTCTTCTCGGTGATTGCTTTAGCAGGTGGGCTACTGTTGTTGATCAGTCGAAAATATTGCATTTTTAACGCATCAATTTTCCTATTCTTTACAATCATCTAAACGTGTTTGGTATGAATATAGCACATATTAGCAATTTGTTTGTAAAATATCAAATAACATGTGTTATACATTATAACCGGCATTTTGAGGGAAATTATGTGTTTATTATTGCATACATGATCTTTGTATATTAAACACTTGTCTCGAGATTGTATGCAGGAAATTCTCCTGGTAAAAGAGCTGAAACTGCTAAAGAGCTGATAAAATACGTCAAGTCCAAGACTTGTGATCTGGCAGTAAACAAGAAAATATAAAAATATTCCAGACATCAGGAAACAGCCCTAAAGCCAACACAAAAATACCCTGAAGATTTCATGCAGAGATCACCGTAAACGGCCGCGGATACGCGGCCGAGATCAGTCGAAAATATTGCAATTTTAACGCATCAATTTCCTTATTCTTTGCAATCATCTAAAGGTGTTTGGTATGAATATAGCACATATTAGCAATTTGTCTGTAAAATATCAAATAACATGTGTTATACATTATAACCGGTATTTTGAGGGAAATTGTGTGTTTATTATTGCATACATGATCTTCGTATATCAAACACTTGTCTCGAGATTGTGTGCAGGAAATTCTCCAAGTAAAAGAGCCGGAACTGCTAAAGAGCTGATAAAATA
This sequence comes from Agapanthus africanus, assembly GCA_030015575.1. Lineage (NCBI taxonomy): Eukaryota > Viridiplantae > Streptophyta > Magnoliopsida > Asparagales > Amaryllidaceae > Agapanthus > Agapanthus africanus. Next base: position 216,411,039 of record CM057337.1, on the reverse strand, counting down.
CGTCAACTCCAAGACTTGTGATCTGGAAGTAAACAAGAAAGTATAAAAATATTCCAGACATCAGGAAACAGCCCTAAAGCCAACACAAAAATACCCTGAAGATTTCATGCAGAGATCACCCTAAACGGCCGCGGATCTGCGGCGGATCGGCTTGACTCGGCCGCGGATCCGCAGCCGTTTATGGTGATCTCTGCATGAAATCTTCAGGGTATTTTTGTGTTGGCTTTAAGGCTGTTTCCTGATGTCTGGAATATTTTTTTACTTTCTTGTTTACTGCCAGATCACAAGTCTTGGACTTGACGTATTTTATCAGCTTTTTAGCAGTTTCGGCTCTTTTACCTGGAGAATTTCCTGCACACAATCTCGAGACAAGTGTTTGATATACAAAGATCATGTATGCAATAATAAACACACAATTTCCCTCAAAATGCCGGTTATAATGTATAACACATGTTATTTGATATTTTACAGACAATTTGCGAATATGTGCTATATTCATACCAAACACCTTTAGATGATTGCAAAGAATAGGGAAATTGATGCGTTAAAAATGCAATATTTTCGACTGATCAAATTCCCCAAAACTTAATTTTAGTCGTCTCGAGCAAACATGTTTTATTCAAGAGAAGGAGAAAATAGGAAGAAAGAGAAAAACTAACTAGCACACTTTCGTAAGCAAACACGATTGCACTGAGCATGTGCAACAAGCCTTTAAACCTCTAGGTGTCCCTAGTAGGAGGAGTGTTGTCTCCTGAGGGTTTTCAGCGGATTGCACCCACAAAATCCAATAATAAAAGGAAGACGGTGAAAGTTACATGTAAAGATAAGAATTGTAAAAGAAAGACTTTGAAAATTAAAGTTTCCAACTACACAAGCTTTTCAGTTGTCATGAGCCCGATCTTAATAGTCATGAAAAGATGTTAGAAATCACATCATCTCTCAATAAAACATCGTCTTTATTCTTCATTCCTACCTTTCATCCAAACATCGATCATATACCCCTACGTGTGTGTAAAGAACATCCCTACACTCGGAGAATTCAATTCAAGCTATCATACTCTTGTCCATTTGCCTCAGTACTTTTTAATTGATGAATATTTAAATGAGATTGCTCACACATTTTTCATGCGACTGTTAATACTTCTTGAGGTACTAACCGACCGATTACTCATGTGCTTGCTAATTAGGTGTATTAGTATTTTCCTCATCTTGCAACACCTAAGGCTTAGCAGTGACTCCCAAACCAGTTGGTCTAAGGCACTAGGTGATGAAGCACCCTCACTATATTTTTTTATTGCTGCCTTGGTGATAAAAAAACCAGTGTTCATTTTTCTACACCATTTTATCTTTTATTCATTTATTATTTCCTTCATACTTTTGGCTTTTAGACAAGAGCGTTTCAAGGTATCCTCTACTATCCCGAGTTTCAAGACATGTGTAAGTGCGGATAGTAGGGTATCAACATTCAAATGTTTGGCTTCCAGAATAGGAACTATTTTTCAGACTTACTTTTATCCTCGGATTAGTGACTTCCTTCAACTTACTAACCCTTGGGACAACGACTCATAACTACTTATTACTAGTTTGTTTAAGAAAAGTTCTAATTTTCTTGGTTTTCTTAAATTTTTCTAATCTTTTGGATGTAATTTTTCACTATCTAATCTTTTATTATAAAATTAAATATTAAATATTTTTATCTTTTAAAATTTTAAAAAAAAAATTATATGTTTTATATGCTTTGTGCTTATGCAAAGTGATATGCAAATGATGCGCAAAGAAGCACAAACCTCCCCCAAACTTGTTTTCAACAGTGTCCTCACTGTTGCCATCTGCTAGATCACAAAAACCTGTAAGCCTGGGAGGAAATTTATTAATGGGGGCAATAAATATGATCGTGAAAAATCCTCCCCCAAACTTATTCTTTTCACTCATGTACAAAATTTTTATTGCTTTGTTTATTATATATATTTTTTTATTTTTATAAACTGTATGTACAAGTTGACTCACCTCCATTCTAAAGATGTGACAAAATTACCAAGTCATGGAGGTGAGGTGGAGGAAAATCAGTCATTATAAAGCGGCTCCTGTAAAAACAGGAGCTCCTCCGAGGGGTCAGTGGAAAATTACGGTTTTAATCTATATCCGTTACTTTGAAAATTGTACTGTTTTCAACATTTTCAACCTTAACTGCCCCGTGCGGGTATACATACCGCACAACAAAAGGTCATTTCCACCGAGATTTTAGCTTACCCGCATGAAGATGGAGCCGTGAATCATAAAGAATGACTTGTTGACCTGGTGTAAAAGTTTTTCTCAAAATGTTTTTATCGTGAAATACCTTAGTCCGATTCTTTACAATTACAGCATTATCGTAAGCTTCATCGCGGAGTTCGCTTAGCACATTTAATTGCAGCTTCCGAAAGTTGCATGCTTGATTTAAGTCAAAATTAATTTCTCTAATGGCCCACATTGCTTTGTGCTCAATCTCGACCGGAAGGTGACATGCCTTTCCAAACACTAGTCTCTAAGGAGACATCCCTAGATCGGTTTTATATGCAGTTCAGAATGCCAAAAGAGCATCTGTCAATTTGGTTGACTAATCTTTTCGATTTTTAGAAACAGTTTTCTCCAAAATTTGTTTGATTTGTCTGTTTGAAACCTCAGCTTGCCCGTTCGTTTAGGGATGATAGGGTATGGAAAGTTTGTGGTTGATTGCATATTTTTGCATCAAAGTCTCGAAAGACCGATTACAGAAATGCGTCCCGTTATCGCTAATGATAGCGCGTGAGTGTCCAAATCACGAAAAGATGTTTTCTTTTAAGAACCTAATGACAACCTTTTTGTCATTAGTGCGATAAAGAATTGCTTCTGCCCACTTCGAGATGTAATCAACCGCAAGCAATATGTACATATTCCCAAAGGAGTTAGGAAAAGGACCCATAAAGTCAATACCCCAAACGTCAAAAATTTCAACCACCAAGATGGGTTGAAGTGGCATCTCATTTCTCCGGGAAATCCTACCCGTGTGTTGACACTGTGCACAGGTTTTGCAATGATCAAATGCATGTTTGAATAAAGTCGGCCAATAAAAACCGCATTGCAAAACCTTCTCCGCCGTCTTTCGAGGACCGAAATGACCCCCACATGCCTGATCATGACAAAAAGATAGAACACTCTTGAATTCATCATTAGGGACACTTCGGCGAATGATCTGGTCAGGACAATATTTAAATAGATATGGTTCATCCCAGTAAAAGTGTTTTACTTGGGATAGAAATCTATGTTTGTCCTGTTTCGACCATTCACGGGGAATAAGTCCCGTAGCAAGATAATCCACAATATCCTTGAACCATGGTTCGTCGGATATACTTAAGAGTTGTTCGTATGGAAAAGAATCATTGATCGGCAGGGTCATAGGTGAAGAAGAGATGCGCGAAAGATGGTCGGCTACAACGTTTTCACATCCTTTCTTATCTTTAATAACAAGATCAAATTCTTGTAATAGAAGGATCCAACGTATTAGCCTACCTTTAGCATCTTTCTTTGTCAAAAGATGTTTCAAGGTGGAGTGGTCAGTGTACACAACAATAGGTGAGCCAATCAAGTAAGGCATGAATTTTTCTAATGCGAATACAACTGCCAAGAGTTCCTTTTTGGTAGTTGTATAGTTAATTTGAGTATCATTCGAGGTCTTACTTTCATAATAGATCACGTGTGGCATCTTTTCAATGTGTTGTCCTAAGACTGCACCAACTGCAAAATCTAATGCATCACACATAAGCTCAAAAGGGTGGTTCCAATCTGGAGAAGATAAAACGGGGGCTGTAGTGAGAGAATGTTTGAGTGAGTCAAATGCTGCCTCACAATCCGAGTCAAAGTGAAAGGTTGTGTCCTTGGCCAAGAGAAGAGTTAAAGATCAAGCAATTTTGCTAAAATCCTTAATGAATCTCCTGTAAAAACCTGCATGGCCAAGAAAGGATCGTACATCCTTGACGCATTTGGGATGAGGAAGGTTTTGAATGACATCTATTTTAGCTTTGTCAACCTCAATGCCTTTCCGTGAAATAACATGTCCAAGCACAATTCCCTCTTGGACCATGAAATGGCATTTTTCCCAATTCAAGGTTAAGTTCTTCTCTTTACAACGAGTAAGAACTGCGTCAAGATGAGATAGGCAATCAGCAAAAGAATCTCCGAATATCGAGAAATCGTCCATGAAAATCTCCAGAAATTCTTGACCATGTCCGAGAATATCCCCATCATACACCGCTGAAATGTAGCGAGAGCATTGTATAACCCAAAGGGCATGCGTCTATAAGCAAAGGTACTAAAAGGACAAGTAAATGTGGTTTTGTCTTGATCCTGTTTGGCAATAGGGACCTGGTTATAGCCAGAGTATCCGTCCATGAAGCAGTAGTATTCATGTCCAGCTAAGCGTTCTAACATCTGGTAATGAAAGGTAGAGGAAAGTGGTCTTTCCTCTTTGCTGCATTGAGTTTTCTATCATCAATACATACACGCCACCAAGTTTGAGCGCATATCTGGATTAACTCATTAGCCTCATTTGTTATGACCGTGATGCCAGATTTCTTAAGAACAACATGAATTGGACTTACCCATTGGCTATCGGAGATTGGGTAAATGATACCATTGTCAAGGCATTTGACGATTTCTTTCTTCACCGCATCCTTCATGACGGGGTTCAACCGTCTCTGTGGTTCTCGGGTTGGCTTGGCTTCATCCATCAGATGTATATGATGTTCAACAATCAAGGGACTAATCCCTTTGATGTCAGCCATAGTCCAACTAAATGCCTGCCTATTAGATCTCAATACCATCAAAAGCGCATTCTCTTGCTCTGAGGCTAGAGAAGCAGATATGATAACTGGTAATTCTCTCCTAAATATACATATTTAAGGTGAGAAGATAAAAGTTTGAGATCTAATGCTGGTGGAGAAACTATAGAAGGTGGGGTCATCGAATGATATTCGGAGTCAAGGAGAAGCTCATAGCCTGCATAGGATACAGACTCGGAAAGTGATGAGTCAATAGTTTTAGACTCAAGCGTGGAAAATGTGTCCTCACTAAGATGTGACAGATCAAACATTGATGTGCTAGTGTCGTCGAGATCTTCAAAGCAAAGTTCATTAACTTCGCAACATTCGAGAGCAATCTTGTGGGCAGAACAGACATCAAGTATGTGAGCAGAGGGTTCAGATGGCTGACTTCCAATTTTATAGATGTTCAGTTCAATTGTCATTTTTCCAAAAGATAGGTTCATTGAACCGTTTCGACAGTTAATGACAGCATTAGAAGTGGCGAGGAATGGTCGACCCAATAGCACCGGAATTTGGTTCTGTGGGTTTGCTACAGGTTATGTATCAAGAACAATAAAGTCCACAGGGAATACAAATTCCCCTACTTTTATTAACACATCCTCCAGTTCACCCCTAGGTTTGGTGATTGAACGGTCTGCCATTTGGAGAGCGCAATGAGCAGGTTTTAACTCTCCAATCCCTAACTGCTCGTAAACAGAATATGGAAGCAGGTTAACACTTGCACCAAGGTCAAGTAAAGCACGGTTAATGTTTTTACCCTCAATAGAAATCGAGATTGTAGGACATCCTGGGTCCTTACGTTTCTTAGGTAACTGTGGGGTAAAAGCAGTGCTAACATTATTAGTCATGAAGACCTTCTTAGGTACTTGAGTCTTCCTCTTCCTAGTGCACAAGTCTTTGAGAATTTTCGCATAAGCAGGGACTTGTTGTATAGCATCTAGGAGAGAGATGTTGATGTTAACCTGTTTGAACATTTCCATAATCTTCTCCATATGTGGATTCAATTTGTTTCCCCTTAACCGATTCGGATAAGGAGCTTTAGCAATAAGAGCTGGGTCCAACATTGGAGAAGGTGGTGTGTGTGGAACTGATCCCAGAATAGGAGTGGGGATCGTTTTTAGTGGACTAGAAGAGGTATGCTAAGGTGTCGAGCCTTGAGGAAAACGGAAAATAGGCTCGCAAGAAAATGGTGGGGTAGATAAAGTAGGATTAGAAGTAGAAGTGGATGTGGAAGGAAAAGTGTCAGCCAGGGTATTATTGATAGATTTTTCATTATCATCAATCTCTTCCCCAATGTGATTGTTCAGCACCCTTCTAGATCTCAACGTTGTGATGGCATTCACATTGTAATGCCCAGGATTTGGTAGGGGTTGAGACGGAAGTTTCCCTTTCTCTCTATCACTCATTTCGGCTTTTAATTGTGCAATTTGAGCTTCCATCGATTTAATACTCTCACTATTGAGGTCAGAGTTTTTCTGGAATTTATCGAGGGAAGACTTAAATCCAGCCGACATTTGTTTCATAAACATTTCAAAAGTCTGTTCGATTGAAGAGGAAATATCAGGACTGGTCAACTGCAAAGGATTATACGGTACAGGTGTGTTGACCGGATTTTGAAAGTTTTGTGATTGATAGGGGTGCTGAGTCAGTTGAAATGGCTGCTATTGTGGTATAGGAGCCCTTTGGAAATTATTTTGATTTGGAACCGTGTTTTGATTTTGTTGTTGGTTCCAAGCAAAGTTAGGGTGATTCCTCCAACCCTGATTATAAGTGGAAGAATACGGATCGTTTCTAGGTCTTTGTTGGAAAGCAGCATTGGTATGCTCTTGACCTTAAAACGGAGAATTTAAATGACATTCTTTCGTAAGATGAGATGGATCAGAACAGCATCCATAGACAGTTTTGGAAAGTGACATCTGATTTAGGGAGGCTGCTAAAAATTTATGTTCCATAGCTTCGAGTTTCTTTTGCATTGCTACCATTTCAGCTCTAACTCCTATGGAAACATCAATTTGGTGAATGCCACCCCTAGACGATGACTGGTTTACACTCTCCCACTGTAAAGATTTTTCGGCGAAATCTTCTAAAAATCTCCAGGCTTCACCATCATCTTTAGTCATGAAGGTTCCTTGACACATGGATTCAAGATTCTGTTTTCTTGTAGGATTAATGCCCTCATATATGATTCTGCACAGATCCCATCTAGGAATTCCGTGATGTGGACATTGAACTAACAGATCCTTGAAACGTTCAAAACACTTCGAGAATGGTTCATTTGGAAGCTGGGTAAATTGATTTATTTCGCTACGGACTCGAGCTGTTTTTTTATTAGGGTAGAATTTCTTAAAGAAAGCTGCGACGAATTCATCCCAGTTTGAAATAGAATGTGCGGCTGTGTTATAAAGACACTTCTCGGCTATATCGTACAAAGTAAATGGGAGAAGACGTAGACGCATAGTATCCACAGAAAGCTGTGAAGTACCCATCATAGCGCATACATTTTCAAATTTGGTAATAAAGACGTATGCATCTTCAGACTCGAGACCGTGATATTTGGGTAGAAGATTGATGTATTGTGGTTTGATTTCAAAATTTTCCCCATTGGCTGGTGGAATGGTGAGACAGGTCGAAAGAGGACCTCGCATAGGGTAACATCTCTCTTGGAGAGAGATGCGGGATGGATTCTGCACACCTGCGGACGGTGGCAGAGTAGTGTTAAAGAAGTTTGATGGAGAATTGTCCATCGAAGTGGGTGTGGTAGTGGGTAAAGAAAAAGTAGACGTAGAATTACCGACTTCGGAGTCGATAGGAGGAACGCGGACAAGACTGGCACTAGAATCCCGTGTCCAGCCGAGCATGCACTTAATGGTTTAGCACAAGTGGCAGCGCTGTGATAATTAAGGAAAATATGAGTTTGGTGTTTGTTTTGAAAAAAATATGATTTTTGAAAAATCACACAAACAATGCACAAGCAACCCTAATTCTAGTGGTCACCTAGGTCAAGTCTTTAGACCGCTCTTAGACTTCCAGAAGACAAGTCACAATATAGATCCTCTACTGCCTCTTTGCCTCTCCTGTGCCCAGGTAAGTGCCAGGTAAGTGGGAGGTTCTCCACTACGTAAGTAGTGGGCCTAATTAAGTAACCACTTGCCTTAGACACACTTGCCTTAGACACCACAAAAAAAACACGGATAAGCAATAGATTACCCATGACCTCCTTCTGTCCTAAGTGAGCGCGACGGTCCTCAGAGTCATATCTAGATATTTTTTTAGTTAATGAGGGTGATGCGGATGCAAGTTTGTGATTTTTGGGGCTTAGGAAGGGTAATGAACTCCCCTACCTAATCTTAATTTGGTCTTTGCCCCTTAATTTCTGTATTAAAAATGCAAACAACCAAGATCAAACACGCAACAATTTTCTTTTTAGCGGCGCTGCGAATTTTTGCAAAGAAACCAGCAGAAATTGGTTAATGGACGAGCAGGGAGGAGATAAGAAAGTACAGAATATACCAGAGAAGTTTGGAACAGGGAATCAACTTTACCGCCGCGGATCCACTACAATAAGGTTCCAAAGACCGCGGTTCCGCCGCGCAATGAAGAGATCACTGCACAAAAATTTGTGCAAATGCTCATGTTCACTCACTGAACTCTCTGAGATGTCCTGAAATTTTTTCCTCTCGTTCCATATATTCCAGATCTCCTTGCAACAAATCACAACAAATCATTAAGCACTTGTGCGAATTTTGATCTAAAAATTCTGATGGAATAATAAATTTTCCAACTCAAATTACAAAAACAAACAAATTAGCACACTATCCTCGGCAATGGCGCCATTTGATTGATCGTTTCCGTGTCGTGTTTAGAAATGTTTCACAACCAAAGAAATTTATACCGCAATCAATTGACGGTGTCTATTCTAGTTTCGTCAATGAGAACGGATCGTCTACTGAGAAAGTGTGATTTGATCGATCTTGTTTTAATTGAGTTGAAAATTAAAAGATAAAAGAAAATTGATTCAAGATTTATGAAATTTAGTTTCAAGAATCATCAAGAACTAGATCTAAAATCAAGAAATACTAAAGATCAAGAAGATGTCCAAATCGAATGAATTATCAAGATTTGTAAAGAGGCTTGTAGGAATCGATCCAATTGATAGTGATGATGAAGAATAATGATTACAAATTCTTGTCTATTGAAGATTTGTTGCTAGATTGATGACGATCAACGAGAATTAGGGATCTATTGAAGAAACTAGGGTTTCTCCATCATCATCCCTTGTCCTTTCGTTGATTATCATTCAAATTCTAGCCTCTAGGAAATTCAATCATCGATCGTTGATCTCTAATTTGGAGCGAAAACATTCAAGAAAGCATCTCGCTCAAAACTAGACCGTCGTTGATTTAAATTTTCTAGAGTTTACAAAACTCATAAGACTTAAGAATCGTTCAAGAATTTAATCATCATCATCTATCTATTTTCTCGATTCCTCCACAAGCGGAGTTTTCACTCAAACATCATGAAAAAAACAATCAAGAATTGATAACTCTTCATAATGCTCAAATGTAAAGAAAAGCAAGATCAAGAATTTTCACCTTTTATTATTCGATGTTTCGTTACAATACACTCAAAGACTACAAGAATTGAGGAGGAACTAAATCATCGAACTAGCTTCACATCGTCTTCTTGAGTCGCGGATCGTCATGGATCACTTGCTCGGATGAAGATCAGCGTAGCTTCAAAAAGGCTCGTTGAATGCTTGCTTGAACCGGTACTCGATGAATCTTGATTTGGATCAAATTGTGTCACTCAATTTATTTAGAATTGATTTGGATCTCACTAGAATTTTACCCTAATTGATGAACAACCATTGTAATGAAGCATTGGGTCCCTTTTTATAGCTTTCCCATTTAGCTTCCCCTAGAAGCTAGGTCTAGCTTCCCTTGGAAGCTTGGTTGTTATGAAGCTTGCATAGGAAGCTAGGTAGTTGTAGGGAAGCTTCTAGATTAAGGTAGTTAGCTAGCTTCCATGAGAAGCTTGGTAGGTATTTAACTTGCACAAGAAGCTTGGCTGTTAGAAGAGAAGCTTCAGGAGAATTTGAGGGACTTTAGAGCGTCTTGAAAAAGTTTGCCATTTAAAGAGAATCCTTGGAAAAAGTGTCTGCCTCCGATGAGTCAACGCGGCCGCGGATCCGCGGCAGATCGGCCTGACTCGGCCGCGGATTTGCGGCCGTTTAGGGTGATCTCTGCATGAAATCTTCTGGGTATTTTTGTGTTGGCTTTAGGGTTGTTTCCTGATATCTGGAATATTTTTATACTTTCTTGTTTACTGCCATATCACAAGTCTTGGACTTGACGTATTTTATCAGCTCTTTAGCAGTTCCGGCTCTTTTACCTGGAGAATTTCCTGCACACAATCTCGAGACAAGTGTTTGATATACAAAGATCATGTATGCAATAATAAACACACAATTTCCCTCAAAATGCCAGTTATAATGTATAACACATGTTATTTGATATTTTACAGACAAATTGCTAATATGTGCTATATCCATACCAAACACCTTTAGATGATTGCAAAGAATAGGGAAATTGATACGTTAAAAATGCAATATTTTCGACTGATCAGTTGTTCATACCCACATTTGTATATTTATATATTCTTGTATCGAGTAAAACTCCATCGACTTAGAACTGGTATATTGTGGACTTAGAAGCGAGACATAGAATTGTGTATTGTGGGCGTCGTACTCCTTGGAGTCGACCTGTTTATATTGCTGATTTGGTTTCGCTTTTCTTTTCTTCGCCATTATGCGTCGTATATTGTTTGTTTGGTTGCTCCGCATTTGGGCGTGGAAGCTAGCTTCCGTTGGGGTTGCTATATATACTTTTATGTTGTAGCGGGTTTTATTCAAAATTTACAAAGGAGGTGCTGTCGAATTTCAAAACGTCATAAATGCTTTTTCAAACATACTTAGTTAAAATTAAATGTTTATTTTAAACTGATTCCATCTGATGACAATTTTAAACATCACCTCCAATATTTTCAAAAAGGGTTTAGATTTCGGGTTTCGGCTTACTTGAACCGCGTCGACGTCTTTAGATGTCACGTGATTTATGTGCCGGTCACGTGCCACATTCGGGTCGTGACAAGTAGTTCCCGGCGAGTCCGTCCAGTGTACCCACCCATAGTGAGCACTTGTATACAATCTTAAGTGAAACACACCAATGGCTATGGGACTAACCATTGCCCCTCATCGGGGTCTAGAAATGTATACACCAGTCTACTATAGAATATCGATACCCTGTCTCGATATTCCTACGACTAGGGCCACTTTAAGGATGTGCTTATAGACTACCTAGCCCCTACAAGTATGATCGCCATCACAAGGCTGGTAGACAAGAACATCCTACGGGGCTTTATCAATATGTATAAGCAATATGTAATAACTAGTAAAACATACGCACATGTTAAGATAAAGGCAAACCAGATAACATATTATCATTTCGAGTAAGATTGTCATGTACAAATATATATATCCATAGCATCCATTACAAATAGTGGCCTCTAGGGCATACATATCCTACAATATATATATATATATATATATATATATATATATAGAGAGAGAGAGAGAGAGAGAGAGAAAGAAAGAGAATAATGGAGGAAAGATGCTATAGGAGGGGATTTCCTCCTATGGCGTCAAAAAAGTATACCCTCCACCATATTTTCTGACGATCGGCACCCATCATATTTATCGTTATCATCTAAGATGTGCATACACCAAATTTCAAGTGATTCCACCACTTTTCACCGTTAAATTAGCAATGTAAAAAGTTCTATTGTCGGTAAACCATTAATTTTGCACCAACTAAATCTACGGTGAAAAAATGGTATAATCACATGAAATTTGTTGTATCCACATCTTAGATGATAAAGATGGAGGTGATGTATGCCGATCGTCGAAAATAATCATGGAGGGTGCATTTTTCCGACGCCATAGGAGGAAATTCCCTCCTATGGCACCTTTCCTCTATTAACCTCATATATATATATATATATATATATATATATATATATATATCAACATCGCACAGATAATAACATCACAGGCATGCGAACAACAATATGGAATAGAGGATAAATTAGGAGCCCCACGTTTCATTTGAGCCGCAAATAAAACGCGACATTCTCCGGTCGTATGGTTAGCCCGTACAAAGTCGATTCTAAACCCCCTGCGAGTGCGGCAAGCCACTTACCAATTCTAGAGACTGGGTAACTCGCCCTCGGTAATATGAGTTGGTTACCCATCGCTCTCTAGAATCTGGTAACTTGGGCACTCCTTCTCGGGTCCATCCTATAACCCCTATAAGTGCGGCGAGCAACCCGCCAATTCTAGAGCGAGGCAGTCTGGTCTCAAACACCAAGAGATGGCCACCTAGCATACTTTAGAACTTGGTTACTCTAGCACTTCTCCTGAGTTAATCCTAATACATAAATGAAAAATATACAATGGTGATTTCGACGGCATCCTGGTCATGCCTCAATAAAAGAATATACATAATACGGAAACTACAGCCACAAGTTGTAGCTCGTCCCGAACAAATGAATATAATATAATAAATCAAAATTGTACAAGAAAACACATGATGGGCTATCTGTCATAACAATCCGGCTAAACCGTCATAAAGATACACACACACACATATCATAGAAACAAGTAATACAAGAAAGTGTGCAATCCCGTCTAAATGAACATATAGCATATATACAAACTACGGATCATTAAACAATGCCAAAATTTCTATCGAAAGTTTTTCTGTGATTGCCCAAATTGAAAAATATCACAAAAAAAAAAAAATCTGGGCAAAAAACCAAGTCTAAAAATCCTAATTCGACGTATCCAAGCAACTGAAGAAAAATAGGGCCAATCTAAGATAACAAAACCGCCCAGGTCAGGGAAAATCCGATTTCTGTCGGTTTTAATTACTTTGTTTGTTCTCGTTTTTTCTATGGGTAAAATAGACATCAAGAAGGGTCTTCTGCACTTGTTTAAATTTTTTTTAAATACTTTAAAAATCCCAACAGAAACTTGGGTACTTGGAATTAGATACGGAAAAATTTCGGTTTCGCATTGTCTAAACCTAGTTCTAGTGTTTGGGTTGGCTCTAATACCATTGAAAGTTCCTAGTTTTCTCGCCGCAGCAACCTCGGCCGATAAGGGACCGAAAAACGAAAATTTTACAAGAGGACACTAGAAACTAATCCCTAGTGATCGATCCAAACACAAAACTAGAAAACAAGTATACAAGGTTTAGAGATTACAACCTTTAATGCATGTCTACCCAATCGTGGAAAAACCCTCCAAGATCCTCGTAGGCCGTCGGGAAGAAGCTTGAGAGTCGATCGCCCTTAACGAAGATGATCTACTGTCACGACCCGAAGATACGGAATGTGATCGGCACTTAATGTACGAAGCGTCTAGAGGCGCAACGTAATCTAAGTAAGCCGAAGCCCAGAAATCTAAACCATTTAAAAGAAGAAGTAAAGTAAAACATGTTAAAAAGTAACATCAAATTTCTCAAAAATTTCGGCAGAGTCTCCTTTGTAAAAACTGGCCCCAAACGGGTATAAATAAGAATATATACATAAGCAATAATAAAAAGGCATCACCAAGCGGGAGCTGGCTCTACGCCAAATGGCGGAAACAACCACACAAGAAATATAATATACAACCGATTTGGTAGATAGAGATTCTGCGTGTTTAAGTTTAGTTAATTACCGCAATCAAAATGGTTTCGCTTGTAGCTAGCCGGTTGAGTACGGGTCGTCCGCAGGGAGATGGGAATCTTTTTCTATGTGCTTTAACGAGTTAAGTCCGAAAGTCCGGATTTGTTTGTGATTATCTAAGTGTTAGAATGATATGTAAAGAGAGCTTGTTAGGGTTAGGATTAGGTTAGTTTGAGTTAGGAGTCGCTCACTTCTTTCGTTGCCACTCTTAATATCGGTGTTACGGTAATCGGCAACAATGGGGATTAGCACGACTAGGAAGGAACTTGCGAGTATAAGCTAGGCTTTCCAACGCTTAAGTCCTTCCTTTTGGTGCTTGTCCGTCCGTTCTTGGCTCTTAGCCATAACCTCCGGTTAATTCAACCACAACCGGTCTCACTACGGAATCACCGCTATCATGTAGGATAGGGTGCCGTAAGGAGCGGATTGTGGTTCAATTAACGGGAGTTGATTTAAGATGTTGGGCAAGGAAAGAGTGAGAGAGATTTCCTTCTCTCAAACTTCCCTTATCCTACCCTAACAAGTATGGAAACTACTCACACATCATAATGAAAAGAAAATAAAACAAAAGAGGAAGATAGAAAGAAAGAGATTAGAAGATAACAACTAGCTATTTGCGACCTCACCTTGGCAAGGATCAAGCGTAAGCATCATGGTTGTTTAAGGATAAAGGAAAAGAGAAAAGAAAGAAATAACAACAACTAAGTTAACAAATGAAAATTACAAGCATTTAACATAAGAGCAAGACAAGTATGATAATAAAATGAACTTCTTTATTCATCATTCTTCACTCACAAAAGCTCACTACAAGTTTTTCAATGGAGAAGAGATGAGAAGAGGAAGAAGAATAAGTATTCTAAAACCTAGAAAAAAAATACAAGATTAAGCACCCTTGGCTTTGGCAAGTTCTGGACTATTTATAGGCAGGCAACTGAAATCCTAGGGCAAAATTCTGAGCCTTCATAAAAATACCAAACTGCCCCTGAAATGTCTTCAGCCGACAAGGCCGTAAGGCCGCGGTTCCGCGGCCTAAGCATGCTTAGGCCGCGGTTCCACGGCCTAATAGAGGATTTGGCTCCTCGTATTTTGTGGGGGCCCCTGGTTTGATGTTGTCTGTAGTTTGGCATATGTTTTTTTCTAATAATCCTTCGGAATTTTAGTAGACCAAAAGGTGATTGGATGTGGATCTTTTTGCCATAATTTTCTTGAGCTCCGCGTAGATTTCTTGGATCTTGTGTTGCCATGGAGCCTTGTGCATGAAAATGACATTGATTTGCCATTTTGTCTCTTAACTGGTGTGTGGCAACAGACGGATAAAGAGCGGAGACCCGTGTTTTATCTGTGGTTGGCAGGAACTCGGATTTTGTCGTGTTTTCCCATGAATTTCACCGTTTAGAGTCGAGAAGCTGTATCCTGCAATTGACTAACAAACACGGCTCAAGAGTACCTACCGATAAGCAATGTGATAAAAATTGGGCGGTATAAAAATGCAAAAATCTGATATGAACAACAACGCCAAAGGGCGAGGCTCAAAACTCAAAAGAAAACCAAATCCACCAGAAAAACATAATAATATAAGCGCGACTCTATGGTCGAAATAAAAACAACTGGTCTTCTAAATCTATCAAGTAATACAAGTCAGGTTGATGGAGCTTACTAGATACAAATGAAATAATAAAAGTACAACGGCGGTCCTGATACAAGTGAACCAACCTACCAAGCAAATCACCCTGAATGAAATGATGTGCCAGCAAGCTGCCAAAGAAACCTGTACATCGAAACCTGTAAGAAAATTTAGCACAGCGGGGGTGAGTTGCCAACTCGTGAGTAGAAGACATCTGCGAGTAGAAATCGCATGCACGACGATCTCCTAGGTCATAATAATATACTTAACATGACAATAGTCATCTAGTAATGGCAGGGTAATAATCTATGCGTAAGTGCAATACTCAGTGCTCGTGTCAGTGCCTCAAATAATAACATGTCATGTGTATGAGTATGCAAGCATCATGAAAGTAAAACAATCAATCATGAAATCTGGACATATCTGTATAAGAAAATCTTAACTTTTATCATAGTAAAATTTGTATGGTAATCTAAAACATCATCAATGAAATCCATGGAAATCCATGTCAAGCATCGACACAAAACATGAAAATCTCATAGTCTCAATATCTCGGGCTCCGTCGGTCCGGATCGACCCATATCATCAAATTATACGACAACGGTCGGTATCCTCCGGATGTCCGCCGCACCAAACATCACCGGTAGGTAGTCTTCCCCAGCCAAGCTCATCGTCATCCCCACAAAAACACTCTCGCCACGGGGTACCGTACCGGGCCCACCATGTACCCGAGACGGTTCCTCCACTCCTCGAATCGGGTCTCGAAATCCAACAGGAAACATGAAAACTCATGGTGGACGACCCATACATCACGAGAAAACCGCAACTTACATTTTAAAAATGATAATAATAAGCTTTTATTAAATTCTTGCGGCTTTCCCCCAAAATCCAGAAATCTCATAGAAATCCAAAATCCCAAAATCATGAGTAATTAAATAATGAATATCGGCATAAGCCCCACAATACTGCATGATAATATAAATATGTGAATGCATGAAGTGTCTAAGTAATAAATGTAATGTCTAAACTAGCACATGAGAGTAATCACACAATATTATATTGGACTACCATTTAGCTGATTATATCAATAAAAAGATAATATGTTCTAAAGTGTACGTGACATGACAATTACCGAAGATGATGTGTGTGAGCCAGCAGTGTACGTGGAACATGCGCATCATCGGTAATGGTGCTGGTGTCCTATCAGGCAGAGTTTCATATTAGCTAAAGAAATATATGTATGAACATGCAATGCGATGAATAAAACATGAATATAATAGTGAAAGTGTATTAAACGCACAACTAGAAAATACATACTAATTACGAGTCATACAGTTTGTTGTTTGAAAAAACACGAATCGTGGTTTTTAAAAAATTAGGCTCTACGGGGTTTTTAAGAAAAGATATGTCCTTTGAAAAATCCGTAGTATCCCTCAGGCTATCTATAAAAATGTGCATGATTCGTTAGTTTTGAAAATAAGTATGACTCGAGCCTAAACTAATATCTACCTAACCAGCTAAAAGACTAACTAAAGAAACTAGTCGAAAGGTAAGAAGAATCTTCCTAAAATCTGAGTCGATATCTCTGGTAGTCGGCAATCCAGCCTCAATAGCATCACGTACGTAGTACGACTTTCTCGAGTCAAGAGTGCGGATCAATCATCACATCTATGTCTCGTATGGTAAAATCCATCGTATGGCATCCCAAAATCGGGGTACAGGTCAACTATCACATATATACATCAGTGTTCGTATAGTATCATCATCAAACAATAACATGATCAAGGGTATTGTACTATAATCGCATACATCCCAATATCATCAAACTTATATCATCGTCTGTGTAAATATCCATCGTCAGATGATCCACTAAAATATCATGTCATATATCATATCGTGATTAAGTCACATATTACAATCCGGGTTCTATTCTAGAGTCTCGTACCTTTTAATGTCATCATCACCTATTATCGTTTATGTATAAATATACATTTTCTGATTTCCCAATGATCCTCTAATATCATAATACATCTCATATCATAACTCGATCGTATATCCAATATCTCACTGCATGACTCATCCCCAAGTATTATATAATACCCTCATATCACGTGTATATGTTATATAAATATATATATATATATAGAAACCTACACACATTCATATATTTATATATACACACACACACACACACCCCAAGTCAGGTGTATGTGTGTGTGTCTACATGATACCTACGAATTCCCTCCAAGGCAATCATCCTCTGGTTAACCCTTTCTAAATCAGTCTAATCCAACTTAAAGTCTTCAATAATACCCTACTCGACAAGAATCTAAGGTCACGTCCGACTTCTTAATAATAGTACATAATATGCGGGGGCGCTATACGCCATCCACCCGACTTCCCCCGTAGATATACATCTACTCACCTGGTCCTTATCTGCCGAAGTCGATGCCGCCATCCTTTTCTTCATCGTCCGAAGTCCACGTGAGGGGTACCTCACTAAACATGAGATCAAACATGAAAACCATAGCCTCCAAAGTGCTAACTTTGCTCCAAGATCCATACTAGATAGGCCAAAGAATAATGGGTAAAGATTGGATTTGGATTTTGAGGTTTTATTTTGGATTTTTGATGAATTTTTAGAGATTTTTGATGCAAAGTGAAATGGGGGAAAATTTTGGGCAGCCAAGGATGAGGGTTCGGCCACTTTTAGAAGAGAGGGAGAGAGAGTGAGGTTATGTAGAAAGTTCCCCAATTATGACACCAATTAAGTCTTTTCATTATCTATTTTATTTTTTATTTATTTACTTAATTCATTTCACCCTAGAATTCTCTAGAAATTTGAAGACAAATCAAGAAGAGAAGAGCATGCAATAATCTTAATTCTAATATGTCATGGTTCACATTTGTCAAATTAACCCATTCCAATTTGAAATTTACACTAAGTTAATGTATATTTAAAAGCTTATAATAATATTTGAAATAATTAGTTAAGGAAAAATATTTAAGTAAACTATTAATTTATAAGTGACTAAATAAATACCAAATACTAGCAATTACATAGTTAAAATAGGCGTTTTTAAATCAATATTGAAAAATAATTGTAGTTGAGTTTTACAGAAAATACGGTTTATTTAACCGATTATCAGAAAATTCACCTAAAGGGTTTTATTTATTTAATTATTTATTTATTTATTTTCAAAACATTACAATCTTCTCCCCTTAAAGAAATTCGGTCCCCGAATTTAAATTAAAACTCCCGCCAAATACTAAAACATTTAGCAAAACACTCAAATAGTCGGGGCTCCGAAATCATCAATACGTAACTAAAAATCAACTCCGTCAAGCTTAACGCGATCATCGGAGTTATGGTGAAAATATAATGTCAAAGTCCAATACGAAAACCAACATGAAATACATCAAAACTATAACTTGTATATAGTGCGCATCGTAGTAAAATCGTCCAAACACCTGAATAGAGAAGCATGCAAAAACACCTAGGTACTGGTCTCAGGACAGTCCTGCTCGATTATTAAACTAAATAGTAAATATCATAAAAACGCACTGCTCAAAATGAAATCAATCTCAAATACAGTATACGAGGTACCACATGCGTCCGGTGCACACGGAAATCGAAATCAAATACAGATGCCACGAATACGCCCGGAAACAAAACTGAGTACAAAGGGTGTGCACCAAAAACATCTGTCAAGTGCAACGGGCATGCACGGCAATAATATCAGCTGCATCTAATCTGCATAAAACCCCGATTTAGTGCATCTGGTGTGCACAAATCGCATCAAGTGCGCCAAGTGTGCACAAGAATCTCAATCAAGTGCACATGGTGCACGAAAACATAAATCGAATATCCAAAATCATGTGCAACCCATATACACGAAATCAAATCATTATCTCAAAATGAATAAAATCAAAATCAAGTGCAATGGGCATGCACAAAACGAACATCAATACATCTGATACATGGAACACGAATCGAGTGAAAAGAATGAGGACATAGGAAAACTAATCATAAAACGAAATCCTCAAAATACCAAAATCCAAACAATGGAAATGTGATAATCGAATCACCAGATCGCAAATCGTAACACCGACGTCAATGTGCTCCTCTTTCCTCTGGTGTCGACTGATTCAAACTCGTCTCTTCGTAGCTGTATGAACTGTGCTACAAACGGATATACTCATATCTAGAGTCTCCCTAGTAATGTATCATATCACATGATATCCGGACTACGTTAAACTTTTCGATCGATTCATCAAAGTCCCATAATTCCCGAGAGCTCAACACTCAAGTACAGTTTAAAAATATCCAGTACATGCCACAGCACCTGCGGACCAGCCGTAGAAGGGCAAACCCAAGCCTCACTAATGGCACCGCGGAACTGCCGTAAACCATAAGGTTCAAAGGCGTTCTCATGGTCATTATGTCGAGTTGTGGTTTCATTCTTCTGGAGGGTCCATAGAAATACCTGCATGTTCTTCCGAATACCTTAAACTTGGGAAAATGGGTTTCTGACATTCGTTTGAACCTTTTAACTTCGGCTGGACGACATGTGAATACCCTTCGTCCGTACGCTAAACAATGCT
This sequence comes from Agapanthus africanus, assembly GCA_030015575.1. Taxonomy (NCBI): domain Eukaryota; kingdom Viridiplantae; phylum Streptophyta; class Magnoliopsida; order Asparagales; family Amaryllidaceae; genus Agapanthus; species Agapanthus africanus. The sequence continues at coordinate 216,391,185 of CM057337.1, read as the reverse complement.
TCGATCCTCCAGAATAGACAATACCATAACGGTCATCGCATTCTAGCCGCAACTCTCTCTGCCCGTGCGATCATGGTAACAGAAACCACCATCCGATATCGACGAAGATAGATCAAAGGAACGAATAGAATACGGTGCAAAGAAATGTACATCCTAAGGCTTCTTAAGCAGAGTAGCATATGTAAGTATGCCGCGGATCATACCCACGGTACGTCACTCTACCTAAGTCACCTACTCCATCAACCAAGCTCAACCTAGACTTAGAAAAGGGTTAAACCTAGCGCTCTGATACCAACTTTGTCACGACCCGAAAGTACGGAACATGACCGGCACTTAAATTACGAAGCGTCTACAGGCGCAACGTAATCTAATTAAGCCGAAGCCCAGAAATCTAAACCATTTAAAAGAAGAAGTAAAGGAAAACATGTTTAAAAGCAACATCAAATTTCTCAAAAATTTCGGCAGGGTCTCCTTTGTAAAAAATGGCCCCAAAAGGGTACAAATAAGAATATATACATAAGCAATAATAAAAAGGCATCCCCAAGCGGGAGCTAGCTCTACGCCAAATGGCGGAAACAGCCACACAAGAAATATAATATACAACGCCGAAGGGCGAGGCTCAAAACTCAAAAGAAAACCAAATCCACCAGAAAACCATAATAATACAAGCGTGACTCTAAGGTCGAAATAAAAACAACTGGTCTTCTAAATCTATCAAGTAATACAAGTCTGGTTGATGGAGCTTACTAGATACAAATGAAATAATAAAAGTACAACGGCGGTCCTGATATAAGTGAACCAACCTACCAAGCAAATCATCCTGAATGAAATGAAGTGCCAGCAAGCTGCCAAGGAAACCTGTACATTGAAACCTGTAAGAAAATTTGGCACAACGGGGGTGAATTGCCAACTCGTGAGTAGAAGACATCTGCGAGTAGAAATCGCATGCACGACGATCTCCTAGGTCATAATAATATACTTAACATGACAATAGTCATCTAGTAATGGCAGGGTAATAATCTATGCGTAAGTGCAATACTCAGTACTCGTGTCAGTACCTCAAGTAATAACATGTCAAGTGAATGAGTATGCATGCATCATGAATGTTAAACAATCAATCATGAAATCTGGACATATCTGTATAAGAAAATCTTAATTTTTATCATAGTAAAATTTGTATGGTAATCTAAAACATCATCAATGAAATTCATGGAAATCCGACTCAAGCATCGACACAAAACATGCAAATCTCATAGTCTCAATATCTCATAGTCTCAATATCTCGGGTTCCGTCAGTCCGGATCGGCCCATATCATCAAATCACATGACAACGGTCGGTATCCTCCGGATATCCGCCGCGCCAGACATCGCCGGTAGGTAGTCTTCCCCAGCCAGGCTCATCGTCATCCCCACAAAAACACTCTCGCCTCAGGGTACCATACCGGGCCCACCATGTACCCGAGACGGTTCCTCCACTCCTCGAATCGAGTGTCGAAATCCAACAGGAAACATGAAAAATCATGGTGGACGACCCATACAACATGATAAAACCGCAACTTACATTTTAAAAATGATAATAATAAGCTTTTATTAAATTCTTGCGGTTTCCCCCAAAATCCAGAAATCTCATAAAAATCCAAAATCCCAAAATCATGAGTAAGTAAATAATGAGTATCGGCATAAGCCCTACAATACTACATGATAATATGAATATGTGAATGCATGAAGTGTCTAAGTAATAAATGCAATATCTAAACTAGCACATGAGAGTAATCACACAATATTATATTGGACTAGCATTTAGCTGATTATATCAATAAAAAGATAATTTGTTCTAAAGTGTACGTAACATGGCAATTACCGACGATGATGTGTGTGAGCCAGTAAATAAGTGTACGTGGAACATGCGCATCATCGGTAATGGTGCTGGTGTCCTAACAGGTAGAGTTTCATATTAACTAAAAAAATATATGTGTGAACATGCAATGCGATGAATACAACATGAATATAACAGTGAATGTGTAGTAAATGCACAACTAGAAAATACCTACTAATTACGAGTCATACAGTTTGTTGTTTGAAAAAGCACGAATCGTGGTTTTTAGAAAATTAGGGGCTACGGGTTTTTTAAGAAAAGATATGTCCTTCGAAAAATCCGTAGTATCGCTCAGGCTATCTATAAAAATTTGCACGATTCGTTAGTTTTGAAAATAAGTATGACTCGAGCCTAAACTAATATCTACCTAACCAGCTAAGGGACTAACTAAAGAAACTAGTCGAAAGGTAAGAAGAATCCTCATAAAGTCTGAGTCGATATCTCTAATAGTCGGCGATCCAGCCTCAATAGCGTCACGTACATAGTACGACTTTCTCGAGTCAAGAGTGCGGATCAATCATCATATTTATGCCTCGTACGGTAAAATCCAGCGTACGGCATCCCAAAATCGGGGTACGGGTCAACTATCACATATATACATCAGGGTTCGTATAGTATCATCATCAAACAATATCATGATCAAGGGTATTGTACTATAATCGCATACATCCCAATATCATCAAACATATATCATCGTCTGTGTAAATATCCATCGTCAGATGATCCACTAAAATATCATGTCATATATCATATCGTGATTAAGTCACATATTACAATCCGGGTTCTATTCTAGAGTCTCGTACCTTTTAATGTCATCATCACCTTTTATCGTTTATGCATAAATATACATTTTCTCATTTCCCAACGATCCGCTAATATCATAATACATCTCATATCATAACTCGAACGTATATCCAATATCTCACGGCATGACTCATCCCCAAGTATCATATAATACCCTCATATCACGTGTGTATATATATATATATAGAAACCTACACACATTAATATATATATATATATGTATGTATATATATGTATATACATATACACCAAGTTAGGTGTGTGTGTGTGTACGCGTGTGTGTGTCAACATGAAACCGACGAATTCCCTCCAAGGCAATCATCTTCTGGTTAAGTCTTTCTAAATCAGTCTAATCCAACTTAAAGTCTTCAATAATATCCTACTCGACAAGAATCTAAGGTCACGTCCGACTTCCTAATAATAGTACAAAATATCCTTATTCTACGTTTGCGTGGGTGCTATAAGCCATCCACCCGACTCCCCCCGTAGATATACATCTACTCACCTGGTCATTGTCTGCCGAAGTCGATACCGCCATCCTCTTCTTCATCGTCCGAAGTCTACGTGAGGGGTACCTCACTAAACATGAGATCAAACATGAAAACTATAGCCTCCAAAGTGCTAATTTTGCTCCAAGATCCATGCTAGATAGACCAAAGAATAATGGGTAAAGATTGGATTTGGATTTTGAGGTTTTATTTTGGATTTTTGATGAATTTTTGGAGATTTTTGATGCAAAGTGAAATGGGGAAAAATTTTGGGCAGCCAAGGATGAGGGTTCGGCCACTTTTAGAAGAGATGGAGAGAGAGTGAGGTTATGTAGAAAGTTCCCCAATTATGACACCAATTAAGGCTTTTCATTATCTATTTTATTTTTTATTTATTTACTTAATTCATTTCACCCTAGAATTCTCTAGAAATTTGAAGACAAATCAAGAAGAGAAGAGCATGCAACAATCTTAATTCTAATATGTCATGGTTCATATTTATCAAATTAACCCATTCCAATTTGAAATTTACACTAAGTTAATGTATATTTAAAAGCTTATAATAATATTTGAAATAATTAATTAAGGAAAAATATTTAAGCAAACTAATAATTTATAAGTGACTAAATAAATACCAAATACTAGCAATTACATAGTTAAAATAGGCGTATTTAAATCAATATTGAAAAATAATTGTAGTTGAGTTTTACAGAAAATACGGTTTATGTTACCGATTATCAGAAAATTCACCTAAAGGTTTTTATTTATTTAATTATTTATTTATTTATTTTTAAAACGTTACATCTGCCCGAGGGAACCGATCCAAGCTCCAGGTTCACCTAGTGAAACAACTGACGCTCCAAACTTGTTAAGAATGGAGAGTGAGAAAGTAGGAATTTCCACTATTATTTTCTCTCTAATATCTAAGATCAAGAGAGCAATCAAGAAGACGAGGAAGGATGTGAAGAAGCTAGTCTTGGGAAAAATGAGCCAAGTGTTGTAATATTGAGATAATGGCTTCATAATCTTTTAATTATCCAAATAAAATATCAGAACCATTTTCATATAAACAAATGAATCCCATCCCTCTCTACATTCCACACCCATGATTAATTCCACCTCACCCTCTACCTCATTTTTGATTTTCTTAAAAATAAAATCAATAAATGAGGTGTCCTTCTTCTAGAAGTATTTCTGTATAAATACAGAATACTTCCCGGTATACGTATCGAAATACATATACGCATATCCGTATAAAAATATAAATAGCCAAGAGAGAGAAATTGAACAGTGAACAATAATAATAGAATATATATATATATATATCAAATATATATATATAAATTATTAAATCAAAACTTGATTTAAAAATCCGGCTTAATCCTAAGTCGGCTAGTATTATCAATCGTCCGATTAAAATCCATGTAGCTTATACACATATTTAATCGAACATCTGTATGTACCAACATACGTCATCTACATCATATCGTCCGAACTGCGAAAACCCTCTGTGATGGATTCTGAACACTCGACAATACGCTGGCAGTGATTACTGGATAAATCCATAACCATAAGCACGTCAGCGACACTAGCTGTATGTAACGGCTATCTAGGTATATACCGAATGGGAGGTCGACAATCAAGTCCATCTGTACCCTGCTGAGCCTGAATGTGACAATCTCCATACAGTCCGGTCTCTTCGTCTAAGAGTATTGCATACCGGGTCTAGGGGTGGATAATGTCAGACCCTTAATAACCCGATAAGTCACGCCAAAATCAAGCATATCACCAGCCGAGAAACTACTGAAATCCTATCAGTAAATCTCATCCACCGTGGCCATGGATTTAGACTGAGGACCAACCGAACACTGCGCGACATCGACTCCTAATACCAGGAGAGACAAATCCCTGATAATTGCTCACTTCCTCCATATGGCTCGAGACTGTATCCAACTAAAACTTGTTTGGATGACACCTTTGAGCCGTGGTAGGGTAATAATCTAAGTATAGTAGGAACTCATATGAGACAAATGACGATCTCATGTCAAAAAACTAAGCTGTACTCATGTCACTAGAGAACTTCTTTCTGACGATAGATATAATACCATCTAGAAGTTCTCGTTGAGTCCGTCCAGTGTACTCACCTTCAGTGAGCACCTGTATACTATCTTAGGTGACACAACACCAATGGCTTGTGAGACCGGCCACTGTCTCTCGTCGGGGTCTCAAAACGCATACAGTAGTCTATTCCGGACTATCGATGCCCAGTCTCGATACTCCCACAGTTGGCTATAGTGCCCTCAAGTCAATTATTGAATCGCATGCACGCAATTGTGATGATTGAGGGAGGACCTATACGGGTAGAACAGTTTTAATCGAGATGATAGTATGCTATCTGGTTTGTCTTTATCATCATGTACATGAATTAGGAGGCATTACAGATCACTATTACATGTTGATAGAGCCCATAGGATTCTTGATTGACTACCAGCATTATGATGGTGATCATAAAAGTGGGAGCTGGTGCAGGGATGTTCAGCACGACAGCAAGGTTTCGGGAGGCATCGTCCATGCCAATTTCAAAAATTTGCCGTAATAAAGAACCCTAACCTAGAATCTTAACTAGATATTTAGACGAAATAACAATTAAACAACTTTACATCTAAGTAAACAAGGAATACAACCTTTGTAGACCGGTCCTTCACTCAATAGCTCTGTGTAGTCGTCCCTTTGCTCCAAGTAGTGAACTCCCGGACTCTAGAAAGGCTCCACAAGATGAACGGAACAAGCTTGCTTGAAGTCTTCGAGGCCGAAGATGATCTACGTCGAGGAGACACCAACCCAAGCTACCTCTTCACTAAATTAGGGTTTAGTCCGGCAAACACCCTAAACTAAATGGCTAGTATAGTAGAGGATGATGAAGTAGGAATTTTGCTCACTTTAGATTTATTTTTCTCACAATATTTCTTCATCTCTCCAAATCCTAGAAAGCTTTCGGAAATGAGGAAGAAGATGAAGTGGAGATGAGAATGAAACTCATGAGGTGAGAATAGCAACCATGGGTGAGTTTATGTCATACACTAACTCATGTAGAGACTAAACTATGGCTAAGCATAATGGTTAGGTTAATAAATATCTTAAGTAAAACAAATTAGTGGACTAAGTCAATGGACACATCAAGCTTCTCCAAGCTTCTCCAAGCTTCTAGCCAAGACATAATTCCACCAATTTGAGAATTACTTGGATAAATAAAAACCCTAATATTATCTTAAGTATAGTGTAAGTCTCAAACACCCATGAAGCATGTGGCATCAAGCATGATACAAAAAATGTACATTAATATATATCACATATATGCTATATGCACACAAGTGAGAAAAAGAAATGTTTAAGTGAGCTAATATTAGTTAATGTAAATTAATATATCAAATATATAATTATACATTAAATTATTAAATCAACACTTCATTTAATAATCCGGCTATATCACATATAACCGACTAATATCATATGTATCAACTTATCGAATCAACACTTGATCCGATAACCTGGCTATATCATGTATAACCGTCCGATATCACATATCGCGAGAATAGAATACGGTATCACATACACGTATTAATCTCGGTCCAGCACATATCACATATGTGCTCCTACTTCATTTCGCTTGATCCAGGAAACCTCTGTGTAAGACTCTAAAGACTCGTCAATACGCCGGCAGTAGGTGTTGATCATATCAGTCACCCACAAGCCGCAAGCGGTCTGCTAAACGTAACGGCCACCCGGGTATTGAGCGATCAGAAGATCAACAAGCAAGCCTGCTCATACTCCTGAGAATCCAATCAGTAACACTACCGTACTGTCCGGTCTCTTCGTCTGATATGTCGCATATCACAGCCTGGGGGTGGTATAACGTAAGACCCCAATAGCCTGATAAGTCATGCCGATTTTGTTAGTTATATGTATGCCTTAGAGGCCATTACTGTACATGCGATGTATATTGTAGTGGATGCTTGGACATATATAGGAAGGACATTCTTGCTCGACATGATAGTATGCTATCCGGTTGCTCTTTATCTTAACATGTACACTTAGTGTCTCTCTATTACATGTTAATAAAGCCCTTAGGATGAATACTTTACTACCAGGATTATGATGCAGATCATACTAGTGGGGACAGGTTAGTCGATAAGTACATCCTTCAAATGTTCCTAGTCGTGGGAGTATCGAGACAGGGCATCGATACTCCAGAGTAGACTAGCGTATACGCTTCCCGACCCATGTGATGGGCGATGGGTGATCTCATATCCATTGGTGTTTAACATCATGGAATGTATACGGGTGCTCAGTGGAGACTGGGTGCACTGGACGGACTCGCCGAGAACTCCTAGATGGTATTATACCTATCATCGGATAGCAGTTCTCTGGTGACACTGGTATAGGTTAGTCTGTAGACCCGAGATCATGATAGAGTCTTGTGTGATTCCCTCTGCGCTTTGATTTCCACCATACCACGGTCAAGAGATCGTGCAAAAAGGTGGTTTTTGGGTACAGTCCCGAGTCACATGGAGGCAATGAGCGATAGGAGGGGTTTCGTCTCTCCCGGTATTGGGATTTGATGTTGCACTATACTCGATTGGCTATAACAGGAAATCCCTGGCCAGGGTTGCTGAGATTTATTGGTAAGTGTTACCGGTAGTTTCTCGAACCGTTATGGACCTTGCATCGACATGAATTTTCAGGTTATTGGGTTCTGATGTTATACCACCCTAGGCTGTGATATTCGACATGTCAGACGAAAGGACCGGACTGTACGGTAGTGTTACTGATTGGATTCAAAGGAGTACGAGCAGGCTTGCTTGTTGATCTTCTGATCGCTAAATACCCGGGTGGCCATTACGTTTAGCAGACCGCTTGCTACTTGTGGGTGTTTGATATGATCATCACCTACTGCCGGCGTATTGACGAGTCTTTAGAGTCCTACACAGAGGTTTCCTGGTTCATGCGAAATGGAGTACGAGCACATATGTGATATGTGCGGGACCGAGATTAATGCGTGTATGTGATACCGCATTCTATTCTCGCGATTAGTGACATTGTAGGTTATATGTGATATAGCCAAGTTATCGGATCAAGAGTTGATTCGATAAGTTGTTACATTTGATATTAGTCGGTTATATGTAATATAGCCGAATTATTAAATCAAGTGTTGATTTAATAATTTAATGTAGAATTATATATTTGATATATTAAATTACATTAACTAATATTATCTCACTTAAGCATTTCTTTTTCTCACATTTGATACACTTAACATATATGTGATATATGTTAATTGTTTTCTTAGCACACAAAATATATATGTGATATATATTGTTGTGTCATGTTAGGTTATACTTGCAACATGTATGTATGAGACTTATACCATTCTAGGGTTTATGTTTGGATTTTATTTATCATTAAGTAATTCACAAAATATTTGGAATGAGTCATGGTTGAAGCTTGAAGAAACTTGTAGAAAACATTGACCAAGTCCATTCTTTTGTCATTACTTAAGATATTTCTTAACCAAACCCTTAACTCATAGCTATGGTTTATTCTCTACATGAGTTAGGCATGACACTAACTCACCCATGGTTGCAATTCTAATCTCACTCTTTCATTCATTTTCTTCATCACTTCTTCTTCTTCTTCTTCAAGAGAAAAAGTTTGCTAGTTTTTTCTAAGTGATGAAATCTTATGAGAAAAATAAAACTAAAGAGAGCTCACTTCCTACTTCATCATCCTCTACTACTTACAATTTAGTTTAGGGTGTTTGCTTCACTAATCTATACAATTAGTGAAGAGATAGCATGAGCTAATGTCTCCTCGACGTAGATCATCTTCTGCCTCGAAGACTTCGAAGCAAGCTTGTTCTTTTCTTCATAGGAGCCTTTCTAGAGTCCGGGGGATCGTGATCGCAGCGAAGGGACTACTATACGGAGCTATTGAAGTGAAGGACCGGTCTACAATGGTTGTATTCTGTTAGTTATATATATGCCCTAGAGGCCATTGTTGTACATATGATGTATATTATAGTGGATGCTTAGATATATATAGAGAGGACTTTCTTGCTCGATATGATAGTATGGTATCTGCTTTTACTTTGTCTTAACATGTTGACTTGTATTGATTTACTGTCTTGCTCTCACATGTTGATAAAGCCCTTAGGATATGTACTCGACTACTTGGACTATGATACAGATCATACTAGTGGGGCCAGGGTAGTCCAAGAGTACATCCTATAACTGTTCCTAGTCGAGGGTGTATCGAGACAGGGCATCGATACTCCCGAGTAGACTAGCGTATACGCATCTTGACCCATATAATGGGCGATGGATGATCCCATATCCATTGGTGTTTGACATCAAAGATGGTGTACAGGTGCTCAGTGGAGACTGGGTACACTGAACGGACTCGCCGAGAACTCCTAGATGGTATTATACCTATCGTCAGATAGCAGTTCTCCGGTGACACTGGTATAGGTTAGTCTGTAGACCCGAGATCGTCATAGAGTCTTGTGTGATTCCCACTGTACTTTGATTTCCACCTTACCACGTTCAAGAGGACGTGCAAAAGGGTGGCTTTTGGATACAGTCCCGAATCACATGGAGGCAATGAGCGATAGGAGGGGTTTCGTCTCTCCCGGTATTGGGGGTTGATGTTGCGCTGTGTTCGATTGGCCATAACTGGAAGTCCCTGGCCAGGGTTGATATGGAGATTTACTGGTAAGTGTTATCAGAAGTTTCTCGACCCGTTATGAGCCTCACATCGACACGACTTATCACTTACTAATGTCTGACGTTTATCACCCCTAGACTAGATATGCGACATATCAGACGAAGAGACCGGACTGTACAGTAGTGTTACTGATTGGATTCACAGGAGTGTGTACAGGCTTGTTTGTTGATCTTCTGATCGCTCAATACCTGGGTGGCTGTTACGTTTAGCTGACTGCTTGCAGCTTGTGGGTGTTTGATATGATCATTACCCACTGCCGGCGTATTGACGAGTCTTTAGAGTCCTACACAGAGGTTTTCTGGCTCAGACAAAACGGAGTAGGAGCACATATGTGATATGTGCGGCACCGAGAATAATACGTGTATGTGATACCGTATTTGATTCTCGCGATATGTGATATCGGCCGGGTATATGTGATATAGCCGGGTTATCGGATCAAGTGTTGATTCGATAAAAAGATGCATATTATATTAATCAGTTATATGAAATATAGTCGGGATATTAAATCAAGTGTTGATTTAATAATTTAATGTATAATTATATATGTGATATATTACATTACATTAACTAATATAAACTCACTTAAATGATTCTTTTTCTCACTTGATGATACATTTATATATATGTGATATATGTTAATTGTATTATTTTCTTTTGTTACATTATATATTATATATGTAATATATAATATTGTAACATGTTAGGGTTACAAATGCAACTAGTGTTTATGAGTTAAACCATGATTAGGGTTGGGATTAGGTTAATTATTTTGGTTAATTCTTAATGATGGATTAAGTCATGGATAAGCTTTGAAGAAGCTTCATGAAGGTTGACTTAGTCCACCCTCTTTAGATATTTATCAAGATATTTGTTAACCTTACACTAACCCTAACCTATGGTTTATTCTCTACAAGGGTTAAGAATGACATGCTTAACCATTGGTTGCATTTCTAACCTCAACAATAATTCATTCATCAAAATTCATCTTCTTCTTCCTCTCACAAAAGCTCACTAGCTTTTTCAATTGTGATGAATTAAAGTGAGAAATAGAAAACAAAAGAGAGCAAAATTCCTACTTTATCATCCTCATCTATTCTAGCCACTTAGATTAGGGTGTTCATTTCACTAATACCTAATTAGTGAAAAGAGCGCTTGGGTTTGTGATTCCTCAAGGTAGATCATCTTGGATTGTGAAGATTATTAGCAAGGATGCATCATTCACTTCATGGAGCCTCTCAAGAGTTCGAGAGCATGATGATCGCGGCGAATGGACCTCAACTCGGAGCTTATGAAGCGAAGGAATGGATTATAAAGGTTGTAATCCCTAACTCTTAGAAGTAAAGTAGTTTACTTGTTCATTGTTAACCCTAATTCTCTAGTAAAGATCCTTGCTTAGGTTGTTTGGCACTTGAAAATTTTAATTTTAGCATGGTTGATGCCTTGTAGAACCTTGTTCTAGTGCCTAATAACCTTACATATTCCTTGTTCACTTAGATGTAAAGAGTTTACATATCATGTTTAACCCTAATTCTCTAGTTCGATTACTTGGTTGGTTTGTATAGCACCCCAAAATTTTAAAGTAGCATGATTGATGTTAGTTGTATGTATGCCCTAGAGGCCAGTATTGTACAGATGATGTATATTATATTGGATGCTTGGACATATATAGAGATGACTTTCTTGCTCGACATGATAGTATGCTATCTGGTTGCCATTTATCTTAACATGTACACTAGTCTCTTTATACTGTCTTATAGTTACATGTTGGTAAAGCCCTTAGGATTTGTACTTGACTACCTAGACTATGATGCAGATCATACTAGTGGGAACATGGTAGTCCATAAGTACATCCTTCAAGGTCCCTAGTCGTGGGTATCTCGAGACGGGGCATCGATTTACCAGAGTAGACTAGCGTATACGCTTCTCGACCCATGTGATGGGCGATGGATGATCCCATATCCATTGGTGTTTGACATCAGAGATGGTATACGGGTGCTCAGTGGAAACAGGGTACACTGGACGGACTCGCCGAGAACTCCCAGATGGTATTATACCTCACGTCAGATGGCAGTTCTCAGGTGACACTTGTACAGGTTAGTCTGTAGACCCGAGATCGTCATAGAGTCTTGTGTGATTCCCACTGTGCTTTGATCTCCACCTTACCACATCCATGAGGGCGTGCAAAACGGTGGTCTTTGGGTACAGTCCCGAATCACATGGAGGCAATGAGCGATAGGAGGGGTTTCGTCTCTCCCGGTATTGGGGGTTGATGTTGCGCAGTGCTCGATTGGCCGTAACAGGGAAGTCCCTGGCCAGGGCTGATCAGAGATTTGCTGGTAAGTGTTACCAGTAGTTTCTCGACCCGTTACGAGCCTCATATCAGCACGACTTATCGGGTTATTGGGGTCTGACGTATACCACCCCTAGACTTGATATGCGACGTATCAGACGAAGAGACTTGACTGTATGGTAAGTGTTACTGGTCGGATTCGCAGGAGTGTGAGCGGGCTAGCTCGTCGATCTTCTGATCGCTCAATACCCGGATGGCCGTTACGTTTAGCAGACCGCTTGCGGCTTGTGGGTGCTTGATATGATCATCATCTGCTACCGGCGTATTGACGAGTCTTTAGAGTCCTACACAGAGGTTTCCTGGTTCAAGCGAAACGAAATAGGAGCGCATATGAGATATGTGCAGGACCGAGAATAATGCGTGTATGTGATACCGCATTTCATTCTCGCGATATATGTTTCGATTGGTTATATTCGATATGACCTAGTTATCGAATCATTGATTCGAGAAATTGATGCATTGAATACTAGTCGGTTATGTGCGACATGACCGGATCATTGAATCAAGTGTTGATTTAATGATTTAATGTATAATTATATATATTTGATATATTACTTTGCATTAACTAGTATTGGTTCACTTTAAACGGATTTTTCTCACTTGGATTGCACATTGTATATGTGATATACTTTTGTGCACTTTTTAGTATCATGTTTGATGATGCTTGCTCTTTTGGTTAAGTGTGAAGAATTAAATTTAGGTTAAGTAAATGGTTAGGGTTCCTAATTATTCTTTCTTTTATCATTTATTATTTTGGATTAAAAGAAAAGGATAAGAAAACAAAAAGGGTTGCTTTCTTCTTGAAGTTTGGTGAAGCTTCATGAAGCTTGACTAAAGTGACCATTTTTGTCCTCATTCCTAACCCTAACCATATATCTAACCTTAGTAAACTCTCTACACTTAACCATGGTGCAAATTATGATAAGTATTGTTTTCTTTTCATTTTAAAATATACTTATCATAAATCTATCTCATCTTCTTCTTCATTCTTCAAAGAAAAAGCTTGAGGCCTTTAATGGCAACTTCATTTCTAGTGAGAGATATCCAAAACTAAAGTGAACCCACCTCCTATTTCTTCACCCTCTACCTCTTGCCAAGTTGTTTTGGGTGTTTTCTTCACAAGTTTCACAAGTTTGTGAAGTCGGAGCTTGAGTTTGTGTAACCTCGACGTAGATCGTCTTTGACACAAAGCCGACGAGCTATTCCGCTTGCTTTCCCGATGAAGCCGATGATCGAGTCGAGGATTCATGATGGACAGCGAGGACATGACGTTGCGGAGCCGTGGAGGTGGAAATCCGGATCTACAAAGGTTGTATATCCGTATCATAGTAGTTAACTGTTAACTAGCTTTCTATTTCGCCTAAACATCTAGTTAAAGATCCGTAGTCTAGGGTTTCTCGGCACTAAAAATTTTAATTTGGCATGTTCGATGCCTTGTGAGAACCCACTAGGGTGCCTAGGAACCTTTCACTGGCATCAGAGCCTAGCTAGAGCCTTAGGCGAAGTCCCGACGACGTTTGAAGTCCGAACGAACTCGAAACCCTAGAATTTTAGAGCTCTCTGGACATTTTCATAAATCTGGGTTTTTTCAATATTTAAAATGTCTAAAAAATTCAGCATAGAATTCTAAGCATTACTGTGCAAAACGATCCCATCAACTGTTCATTCAGCCGCGGAAGCGCGGCAGAAGCATGATTTATGCCGCCCTTCCGCGGTCAAACAGTGACGTCATCCCATTATTTTTGCACAGTAATACCTGATAAATTCTTGTGAGTTTTATTGATATTTTTAAATTAATTTAAGGGTTGAGTGCTCTGGAGTTATATTGGGAATCGATGAATTCGATCGGAATATCAAACTTTGTCTAAGTGTTTTTCCAGATAACTGTAGAATATGTTAAAGAGTTCGACCGGATAAAAATACCCAGGTTTTCCCCTGCCAAAATATCCAAGTGTTGGATTATTGTGTGGTTAAAAGACGTTCTGAGTAGTGCAAGTAACGCGATGGTCCCTCTAGAAGACACAAACCTTAACTCGATTATGTGACCGTCTTGAACTGCCCTTTGAACCTTCGGGTTTGGGGCAGTACGGCGTGCCACATGTGAGGCGTTGGCTTGACCCTTCTACGGCTGGACCGTTGGTACTGAGGTATGAAGTGAATGTCTTTGAACCTATTTCATGTGTTGATCGGTGTCGGGAAAACTTGGGTGTTCGAAAGTTCGATCGGAAAGTTTGATATATTCTATTTATCCGGAACTGGATACAATAATTGGAATTCACAAAAGGTTATGAGATAACTGGATGAATGTTATAGATCTAGCAGTTTAGTTTCACAAGATATCGAAAAGAGTTTTCGATGATGGGACTAAAATGCGGGATTTATAACTGTTAGGCATGTGATGTCTAAAGAGATTGCGGATTCCAATTGTTGTAGTTTTACACTTTCTTTTCTGTGACCGTAAGTGTAGTATGTTCATATCGCCGGTTTCGTTGCTATACGTCAACGACAATTGGGGTATGCATACTTACTTACGTTGATGACATGTGTTGTTATGTGTTGCTGGATATGTTATATTGGATCGTCGTATTTGAATAGCCGGGGGTTTTTATGTGAGATGAGTGTTTTTCATTTTCATTCATGTAAAAACTTGTATGTAATATTCTTTTATTCGGGGCACTTCCAGGATGCGGGAGTTGTCACCCTTTGTATATTATTTACTTTTCTGCACTAGAATAGACCCAAGGAGGGGAGCACAAGTAACCGGGTTCTGGGGTCCAGTGGGAGACCAACTCGAGGAGTCGAGTCCGGGTCTCCTAACCCTAGAATTGGCAGGGTTGCTTGCCGCTCTCGTAGGGGTCTGGGGGTGTGGGATTGGCTATTCATCACGACCGTGGAATCCGTGTTTTATACTGGCTCGTATTGAAAACACGGACGTCCTAGTATATCCAATATTTCATATGTTTATTCTGCTGCGATATCTGTGTTGTGATTCTGAGATGGATATAGTATATAGTATATATGATATATTATATAGACGTTACTTATATTTTACACCCGCGCTAGCCCTGCCCTGCTCTGTCGTTAGTTACCTAACCTAACGGTGCACGAGGGGACATCGAGGCGAATGCGGATGGCATAAGTGTACGTCATATCTATCTGTGATGTTTAGGTATTTAAATGATGGGACTTCATTAATGTGATTAATGAAAGATAAGAAACCTAAGATGTTGTAGAATCGAATTTTAAAACAGGTAGCTACAGTTCTTGCTTTGCATAGCGGTATATATGATATACCCCGCACCTCATTCGACGAGGAAAGGACCGAGATCCCTTCACCGGGAGTGACTCCTTTAGCAATAACTGGCAGATGCTGCACACTCAGTTTGGCTTTGATTGCTTTTAAGAGTTTTCGCTTTGCACAGTGATATATATGATATATCCCGCACCTCATTCGACGAGGAAAGGACCGAGATCCCTTCACCGGGAGTGACTCCTTTAGCAAAACTAGAAAAGCCTCAAAATCACTCCATTTCAAAACTTCATTTGATTCTACAACGATATCAAGTTCATTACGCTCATGGTTTTCAGAAAAACCTGGCGTAGCCCTCCGTCATTTCAGATGAGTAGTAGTTAGTATTCGTGCTACGTTTGTTGGCCTGCGTCAAGGCGTAGTGTGCGGTAGCTAACTAGTATTTATCTGCTTATGCATATGATGCAGATTGGATTAGGGTAGTCGTGCGACTTTGTTGGCCTGCGTCAAGGGTCGTACGGGTGGGTTTAATTCAATCAGGAAATGACGGGTTGAACTTGACTAGCGCACTATGGTTTGTTGGCCTGCGTCAAGGTCATAGGACGCTAGGGGCAAAATTTTATCGGGAATTTCAAGTGTTGAAATTTGCAATGAGATTGCATACCTTCTATGAGATAGTTGGATCCCGATACCCGCTGCGAGTAAGAGTTACTCCTGGGAGAGTTTTACACAGTGCAATTAGCCGATCAAGTAGGTGTCTAGAAAGGTGTTAACGAGGTTACGCCTCTGGGAAAACGAGGTTTACAGTAATTAGGTTCGTGCGAAAGCACGGGAGACCTCCCTCAAAGTACCGACACTGGCCTGGCTGAAAGATTGGCGAACTTGTAGTGTGTAATTAATCCCGGCTAGTCTTTCCTTTTAGGGTTTGGAGGAAGATTTGATAAAAAGCAGTGGGAGCCATCCTGATTAGATAAGATAATAACCAATCTGATCTTGCACGAGCATACGCTAAAGTGTTTTCTTCTCTCTCTCTCCAGGTAGCGACCATTTCATGCCTTAATAAAGATAATAATATGGATGTATTGACCGAACCCGCTTGTTATACTGTGCTGGGGAACGTTGGTTCCGTTCATTCTTACAAGAGTTATAGGAATGAACAGGATATAGGGGAATACCAGGATTCCCATGCCACCCGAATGCAGAAAGTACATAATGATGCATTTTCTTCGGGTGTGTTCGTTACTGAGAACTGTTTCTCCATTTGCTCTACGTCCTGGGTATTGGATACCGGGTCGGGATCCCATATATGTAATCAGTTACATGGGCTAAGGAAAGGTAGAGAACTTGGAGAAGGTGATAAAGACATTAGAGTTGGAAATGGTGCAATTGTTGCAGCCAAGACTGTCGGGGAATATCACCTTGTATTACCAACTGGTAATACATTGGTTCTGAACGAATGCTATTACATGCCGAACCTGATATGCAACATTATATCGGTTTCTTTATTAAGTAAAGAGGGATATAATTTTGTATTACAGGACAATGTTATGAACATTTTCCATAACCAAAAGTTGGTTGGATCAGGCACGTTGTGCAATGGCATTTATGTTCTAAACCAATCAACAGTCCTGAGTATAACAAACACACACAAGAGGAAGAGTTCTGAACTCAATGAATCCTTCTTGTGGCATTGTAGACTGGGTCACATCAATGCGACACGACTAGCTAAGTTGCATAAGGATGGATATTTAAATCCGTTTGAATTTTCATCCTATGACACTTGCCAGTCATGTCTCAAAGGCAAGATGACCAAGACTCCGTTTACGGGACACGGAGAAAGAGTTACCGAACTCTTAGGACTGATACATAGTGATGTATGCGGTCCCATGTCTACACATGCCAGGGATGGTTCTTCATACTTCATTACATTCACTGACGATCTCTCTAGGTTCGGGTATGTGTTCCTGATGAAACACAAATCAGAAGCTTTTGAGAAATTTAGGGAATATAAACAAGAAGTCGAGAACCAAACCGGAAAAAGTATTAAAATCCTACGATCTGATCGAGGAGGAGAATACTTAAGCAATGAATTCCTGGACTTCCTAAAAGAGAATGGGATTCTCTCTCAGCTGACTCCTCCATATACACCACAGCACAACGGTGTATCAGAACGAAGGAACCGCACCCTATTAGATATGGTGCGTTCTATGATGAGCACAGCTGAGTTACCTATTTCCTTCTGGGGATATGCACTGGAAACAGCTGCAGACCTATTGAATATGGTTCCCACCAAAACCGTGCCGACCACTCCATATGAGATATGGAAAGGAAAGAGACCATATCTTAATTATGTTAAGATATGGGGTTGTCCGGCCTATGTGAAAACGCAAAATCCGGACAAACTCGCGGCAAGGTCCATTCTGTGTAAGTTTATTGGATATCCCAAACATTCGCGAGGGTATATCTTCTACCACCCTGAGGAACAAAGAGTGTTTGTTTCTCGGCATGCCACCTTTTTAGAAAAGGAATTTCTTGAAAAAGAGATTAGTGGTCATGAGGTAGAACTGGAAGAGGTTCCAGCTGCACAAGCTACAACAGAAGATCTGGTGGAACCAGAGGATTCCATAGTTCCCGATGAACCCCAGCCACTCCGCCGATCTAGTAGGGTTCCTCGCCAACCTGAGAGATACTACGGTTTTCTCATGGACGGTGGGAGCGAGGATTGCATCATGGAGGATGATGACCCAACTAGCTTCGAGCAGGCCATCACTAGTGGGGACTCAGTGAAATGGCTGGATGCTATGCGGTCCGAGATGGATTCCATGTACACCAACAAAGTATGGACTTTGGAAGTTGCTCCTGAAGGGGTAAAACCCATTGGGAGCAAGTGGATCTTTAAGAAGAAACTTGGTGTAGATGGGAAAGTGGAGACTTTCAAAGCTAGACTTGTAGCAAAGGGTTTTCGTCAAAGACCAGGTGTGGACTATGACGAGACCTTTTCTCCAGTGGCTATGCTTAAATCCATCCGAATCATGCTTGCCATTGCTGCCTTTCATGACTACGAAATCTGGCAAATGGATGTTAAGACCGCCTTTCTAAATGGTGATTTAGAAGAGTGCGTGTACATGACTCAGCCAGAGGGCTTCGTAGACAGTGGGAGCAGCGGGAAGGTGTGCAAGCTGCTTAAATCCATTTATGGATTAAAGCAAGCATCACGGAGTTGGAACATCTGCTTTGACGTCGTTATCAAAGAGTTTGATTTCGTCAAAAATCCAGATGAACCTTGTATCTACAAGAAGGTGGCAGAGAGTAAGGTTGTCTTCCTCGTATTGTACGTGGACGACATACTCTTGATAGGAAATGACATTCCTATGCTGCAATCGGTCAAGCTCTTCTTATCATAAAGATTCTCAATGAAAGATCTTGGTGATGCCTCCTGCATATTGGGAATCAGGATCTATAGAGATAGATCCAAACGGATTTTGGGATTGTCCCAATCCAGGTACATTGACACCGTACTAAAGAGGTTTAGTATGGAAGAGTCCAAGCGTGGGAACTTACCCACGATCTCTGGAGTCACTCTCTCCAAAGAGATGTCTCCCAAGACTGATTTGGAGAGAGCTCGCATGCAAGGGATACCCTATGCTTCGGCAGTAGGCTCTATCATGTATGCGATGCTATGTACCAGACCCGATGTAGCATACTCACTAAGTGTAGTGAGCAGGTATCAAGCTGATCCTGGAGAGAGTCACTGGACAGCTGTGAAGAGCATTCTCAAGTACTTGCGAAGGACTAGAGATATGTTCTTGGTGTATGGTAACGGAGAACTCCAAGTGGAGTCCTTTACCGATTCGAGCTTCCAGAGTGATAAGGACGACTCTAAGTCGCAGTCGGGTTTTGTCTTTACCCTTTACGGAGGGGCGGTTAGCTGGAAGAGTTCCAAGCAGGAAACCGTGGCAGACTCGACGATGGAGGCTGAATACATCGCTGCCAACGATGCTGCTAAAGAAGCTGTCTGGGTCAAGAAGTTCATTACTGAACTTGGAGTGGTTCCATCCATTGAGCATCCAATACCTTTGTATTGCGATAACAATGGAGCGGTGGCTTTGGCCAAGGAACCCAGGTCCCATCAGCGGTCCAGACATATTCTGAGGCGGTATCACCTGATCCGGGAGATAGTTGATCGCCGGGAGATCGAGGTCAGGAGAGTTGACACGAAGAACAACACGGCGGATCCACTCACGAAGGCCATTCCCCAGATACAGTTTGAGAGACTCTTCGGGATGCTCGGTATGAGATACTACAGCAGCTGGCCCTAGTGCAAGTGGGAGATTGTTAGTTGTATGTATGCCCTAGAGGCCAGTATTGTACAGATGATGTATATTATATTGGATGCTTGGACATATATAGAGATGACTTTCTTGCTCGACATGATAGTATGCTATCTGGTTGCCATTTATCTTAACATGTACACTAGTCTCTTTATACTGTCTTATAGTTACATGTTGGTAAAGCCCTTAGGTTTTGTACTTGACTACCTAGACTATGATGCAGATCATACTAGTGGGAACATGGTAGTCCATAAGTACATCCTTCAAGGTCCCTAGTCGTGGGTATCTCGAGACGGGGCATCGATTTACCAGAGTAGACTAGCGTATACGCTTCTCGACCCATGTGATGGGCGATGGATGATCCCATATCCATTGGTGTTTGACATCAGAGATGGTATACGGGTGCTCAGTGGAAACAGGGTACACTGGACGGACTCGCCGAGAACTCCCAGATGGTATTATACCTCACGTCAGATGGCAGTTCTCAGGTGACACTTGTACAGGTTAGTCTGTAGACCCGAGATCGTCATAGAGTCTTGTGTGATTCCCACTGTGCTTTGATCTCCACCTTACCACGTCCATGAGGGCATGCAAAACGGTGGTCTTTGGGTACAGTCCCGAATCACATGGAGGCAATGAGCGATAGGAGGGGTTTCGTCTCTCCCGGTATTGGGGGTTGATGTTGCGCAGTGCTCGATTGGCCGTAACAGGGAAGTCCCTGGCCAGGGCTGATCAGAGATTTGCTGGTAAGTGTTACCAGTAGTTTCTCGACCCGTTACGAGCCTCATATCAGCACGACTTATCGGGTTATTGGGGTCTGACGTATACCACCCCTAGACTTGATATGCGACGTATCAGACGAAGAGACTTGACTGTATGGTAAGTGTTACTGGTCGGATTCGCAGGAGTGTGAGCGGGCTAGCTCGTCGATCTTCTGATCGCTCAATACCCGGATGGCCGTTACGTTTAGCAGACCGCTTGCGGCTTGTGGGTGCTTGATATGATCATCATCTGCTACCGGCGTATTGACGAGTCTTTAGAGTCCTACACAGAGGTTTCCTGGTTCAAGCGAAACGAAATAGGAGCGCATATGAGATATGTACAGGACCGAGAATAATGCGTGTATGTGATACCGCATTTCATTCTCGCGATATATGTTTCGATTGGTTATATTCGATATGACCTAGTTATCGAATCATTGATTCGAGAAATCGATGCATTGAATACTAGTCGGTTATGTGCGACATGACCGGATCATTGAATCAAGTGTTGATTTAATGATTTAATGTATAATTATATATATTTGATATATTACTTTGCATTAACTAGTATTGGTTCACTTTAAACGGATTTTTCTCACTTGGATTGCACATTGTATATGTGATATACTTTTGTGCACTTTTTAGTATCATGTTTGATGATGCTTGCTCTTTTGGTTAAGTGTGAAGAATTAAATTTAGGTTAAGTAAATGGTTAGGGTTCCTAATTATTCTTTCTTTTATCATTTATTATTTTGGATTAAAAGAAAAGGATAAGAAAACAAAAAGGGTTGCTTTCTTCTTGAAGTTTGGTGAAGCTTCATGAAGCTTGACTAAAGTGACCATTTTTGTCCTCATTCCTAACCCTAACCATATATCTAACCTTAGTAAACTCTCTACACTTAACCATGGTGCAAATTATGATAAGTATTGTTTTCTTTTCATTTTAAAATATACTTATCATAAATCTATCTCATCTTCTTCTTCATTCTTCAAAGAAAAAGCTTGAGGCCTTTAATGGCAACTTCATTTCTAGTGAGAGATATCCAAAACTAAAGTGAACCCACCTCCTATTTCTTCACCCTCTACCTCTTGCCAAGTTGTTTTGGGTGTTTTCTTCACAAGTTTCACAAGTTTGTGAAGTCGGAGCTTGAGTTTGTGCAACCTCGACGTAGATCGTCTTTGACACAAAGCCGACGAGCTATTCCGCTTGCTTTCCCGATGAAGCCGATGATCGAGTCGAGGATTCATGATGGACAGCGAGGACATGACGTTGCGGAGCCGTGGAGGTGGAAATCCGGATCTACAAAGGTTGTATATCCGTATCATAGTAGTTAACTGTTAACTAGCTTTCTATTTCGCCTAAACATCTAGTTAAAGATCCGTAGTCTAGGGTTTCTCGGCACTAAAAATTTTAATTTGGCATGTTCGATGCCTTGTGAGAACCTACTAGGGTGCCTAAGAACCTTTCAATTGATGCTTGCGAAAACCTTGTTAAGGTGCTAAGCTAACCCTACAGTGGTATCAGAGCCAAGCTAGAGCATTAGGCGTTGTTTAGATGAAGTTTAAAGTCCGATCGAAACTCCGAAAACCCGATTATACCCCCTCTTTGGAAATTTTTCAAAAAGTTGGATTTTTCCATGTTAAAAATACTCAGAAAATCATGCAGGGAATTCTATGGACACACCTAAAAAACGAAACCCTAACTTGTCCAAGTGACCGTGGATCCGAGGCCAAAACATGCTTTTGGCGGCAGATCCGCGACGCCACTTGAGAGGCTTGGGTCGGGCCCTTCAGCTATTGGTCCGTAGGTGCTGTGGCATGTCTCTGGTTAACTTTAACTATGCTCAAGTGTTGAGCTCTTTGGAAATTTTTGGGAATTCGTTGCATCGATCGAATTATCTAACTTCGCCTAGCTATCTGTGATTGTGATACAATATTTGGAATCTACAGAATTGGTTATGAGATAACTAATTTGAATTTTATAAATCTAGCGGTTTAGTCTCATTTGATCGGTTGCCACGGGATTTTGATGTTGATCAAAAGTCCGTCGCAATTACGTAGTGTACGCGGATACTTGTCGGGTAACCTTATTAGATAGCCATGCCCCATAGCCCCGACCAAGTGACTGTAGGAGAACCCCGTCGCCAAAAGCATCCGTTTGGGTGCTCGCGGCTGCGGTGTTCTGCCTTAGTGCACTTCGTCGACAACATCGGGGGGTGCAGCCGTCTATTAAAGTTTCCGACGAGCATTCGATCAGGTTATCAGGAATCTTGTTGAATTACCCGACAGGTTATTGGAAAGTGTTTTCAATATCGAGACTAAAATGCGGGGTTTATAATTGTTAGGCATGCGATGTCTAAAGAATACATTTGGTTAGGCAAGCAATCCAATGTATGTGATATATTGGGTTTATGATGTCTAAGGTAGTTGCGGATTCCAACTGTTGTAGTTTTTCACTTTCTTTTCTGTGACCGTAAGTGTAAAATGTAGTGTATCGCCGATTTCGGTGCTATATCTCAACGACAACTGGGATACGCATATTTACTTACGTTGATGACATGAGCTGTTATGTGTTGCTGTAATATGTTATATTGGATCGTCGTGTTTTGAATAGCCGGGGATTTATGTGAGATGAGAGTTTTTCATTTTCACTCATGTAAAAACTTGTATGTAATATTCTTTTATTGGGGCACTTCCGGGTTGAGGATGATTTTACCATTGATGTATATTATTTACTTTTCCTCATTAGGATAGACCCAAGGTGGGAAGCACAAGTAACCTGGTTCTAGGGTCCAGTGGGAGACCATCTCAAGAAGTTGAGACCGGGTCTCCTAACTCTAGAACTAGTAGGGTTGCTTGCCGCTCTCGTAGGGGTCTAGGGATGTGGGTTTGGCTATTCATTGCGACCATGGAATCCATGTTTTATACTGGCTTAACTTAAAACTCGGAATTCCTAGTATATCCAATATTTCATATGTGATACTTCTGCTGCTGATATTCTGTGATGTGATCACTTGATATATTCTGAGACGAATGTCTATATTATATATATGAGATATAATTAATATTATAGCTTTCGTTTCTTATGTGATACTTGGGAAGCATATATTGATGGGACTTCATTAATGAGATTAATGAAATAAAAAGGAAAAGAAACCTGAAGATGTTGTAGAAACTTGTTTCGAAAACTGGTAGCTCTAGTTCTTACTTTGCATAGCGGTATTCCTTGTAGAATATCCAGTACCTTATTCGATAAGGAAAGAGTCGAGATCCCTTCACCCAGAGTGACCTCTTTAGCGAAACTAACAAATGCTACAAACATGGTTTGTCTTTTGATTGCTTCTATAGTTTTTACTTTGTATAGTGGTATTTGTGAAATATCCTGCACCTTATTCGATAAGGAAAGAGCCGAGATCCCTTCACTGGGAGTGACCTCTTTAGCAAAACTAGTAAAAGCCTCAAAAACACTCCTTTTTCAAAATCACTCGATTCTACGACGATATCAAGTTCATTACGCAAGGGGTTTTCTTAAAAACCTGTCGTAGCCCTCCGTAATTTCAGATAAGTAATTCTTAGTATTTGTGCTGCGTTTGTTGACCTTAGCCAAGGCGTAGTGTGCGGTAGCTAATTAGTGATTATCTGCAGCATATAATGCGATTGAGTTAGGATAGTCGTGCGGCTTTGTTGACCTTAGCCAAGGGTCACGCGGGTGGGTTTAATTCAATCAAGAAATGACGGGTTGAACTTGGCTAGCACTTATGATTTGTTGACCTTAGCCAAGGTCATAAGTTGCTAGGGGCAAAATATTATCGGGAATTTCAAGTGTTGAAATTTGTAATGAGATTGCATACCTTCTATGAGATAGTTGGATCCCGATACCCACTGCGAGTAAGAGTTACTCTTGGGAGAGTTCTATACATTACAATTAGCCGATCAAGTAGGTGTCTAGAAAGGTGTTAACGGGGTTACACCCCTGGGAAAACGTGGTTTATTTTAATTAGGTCCCTGCGAAAGCACGGGAAACCTGCCTCAAAGTACCGACACTGGCCTGGCCGAAAAATTGGCGAACTTGTAGGGTGTAATTAATCCCGGCTAGTCTTACCTTTTAGGGTTTGAAGGAAGATTTGACTAAAATGGTGGGAGCCATCCTGATTAGATAAAATGATAACCAAATCTAATCTTGCAAAAAGCACACGCAGAGTGTTTTCTTCTCTCTCTCTCTCCAGGTTGCAAAAATGCCACGCCTTTATCAAGATAATAATATGGATGCATTGACCGAACCCACTTATTATACTGAGCTAGGCAACGTTGGTTCCGCTCAATCTTATAACTGTTATAAGTCCGAACAGAAAATAGGGGAATATCCGGATTCCCATGCCACCCAATTCGAAGAAAGTACATATCGATGCATATTCTTCGGGTGTCCTTATTTCCGAGAACTGTTTTTTAGTATCCTCTACGTCCAGGGAATATGATGCCGGATCAGGATCCCGCATATATAATATGTTACATGGTCTACAGAAAGGTATAGAACTGAGAATAGGTGATATGTCTATATGTGTTAGAGAATGATGCAATTGTTGCAGCCAAGTCTGTTCGCAGATATCACCTTGTATTAATACATTGATTCTGAACAAATGTTATTATATATAGAACCTGATATACAACATTACATCGGTTTCTTTATTAAGTTAAAAAAGGATATAATTTTGTATAGGAGGATAATGTTGTGAACATTTTCCTGAATCAAGAGTTGATTCGATCAGGCACGTTATATAATAGCATATACGTTCTAAATCAAACCACAGTTCAAAGTATATAGAACACACACAAGAGGAGTAGTTCAGAAATGAACGAATCCTTCTTGTGGCATTGTAGACTAGGTCATATCAATGCGACACGACCAGCTAAGTTACATAAGAATGAATATGAGAATCTGTTCAAATTTTCATCTTATGATACTTGTCAGTCTTGTCTCAAATATAAAATAACCATAGCTCTGTTTACTAGAAACAGAGAAAGAGTTGGTGAACTTTTGGGATTGATACATGATGATGTATGTAGGTCCCCTGTCTACACATGCCAGGATTGATTCTTCGTACTTCATTGTATTCACTGATTATCTCTCAGGGTTCGGACATATGTTCCTGTTGAAACACAAGTCTGAAACTTTTAAGAAATTCAAGGAATATAAGCCTCAAGTTAAGAACCAGATGGGAAGAAGTATTAAAGTCCTTCGATGTGATCGAGGAGGAGAATACTTGCGCATGGAGTTCCTGGATTTTCTAAAAGAAGAATGTGATTCTCTCTCAGCTTATTCCTTTGAGTACACCACAGCAAAATGGTGCATCGAGGCGGAGGTATCGCATCCTATGAGATATGGCGCGCTCTATGATGAGTACTGCTGAGTTACCTGTTTCCTTTTGGTGTTATGGACTTAAGAAGCTGCATACCTATTGAATGGGGTTCCGTCCAAATCAGGGCCTACCACTACATATGAGATATGGTGTGGGAAGAGACCATGTCTTAAACGAGTTAAGATATGGGGTTTTCCGGTCTATGTTGAAAGGCAGAATCAGGACAAGCTCGAGGCAGTCAGTTCCGTACAAGTTTATTAGGATATCCCGAACATTCGTGAGGGAATATCTTCTACCACTCTGAGGAGCAAAAGGTGTTTTGTTTCTCAGCATGCCACCTTTTAGAAAAAAGGAATTTCTTGTGAAGAAATTTATGATCATGAGGTAGAACTGGAAGGAGTTCCAGCTAGACAAACTAACAGCCGATGATTTGGTAAAACCAAAGGATTCAATAGTCTCCAACAAACCTCATCCTCTCCGCGAATCTAGTAGGGTTCCTTATCCACTTGAGAGATACTACGGTCTTCTCGGTGACAGTGGGAGCGAGGATAGCATCATGAGATGATGGCCCAACTAGGTTCAGGCATGCCATCAAGAGTGGCGACTCTGTGAAATGGCTGGATGCTATGCGATCAAAAATGGAATCCATGTACACCAACAAAGTATAACTTTGCATGTTGCACCTGAAGGGGTAAAACCCATTGGGAGCAAATGGATCTTGAGAAGATTATTGGTGTAAATGGAAAAGTTGAGACTTTCAAAGCTATGCTTAAGTCTATCAGGATCAATGCGAGCATCGCGGAGTTGGAACATCTATTTTGATGTGGTAGTCAAACTGTTTGACTTCATCAAAAAGTTAGATGAACCTTGTATATAAAAGAAGGTTGTAGAGAGTGAGGTTTTCTTACACGTATTTATACGTAGATGACATACTCTTGATAGGAAATGGTTTCCTATGCTAGACTCAGTCAAGCTCCTCCTATCATGGGGATTCTCAAAAGAAGATTTGGATGATACCTGCTACATCTTGTGGATAATGATCTATGGTGATAGATCTATGTGGATATTAGGAGTGTCCTAAACTTAGATACATTAACACCATACTAAAGGGGTTTAGTATGGACGATTCTAAGCATGGTGGTTCGCCCACTTACTCATGGATCACTCTCTCCAAAAAGAAGTCTGCCAAGACTGATTTGGAGAGAGCTCGCGTGCAAAAGATACCCTATGCTTCGGCAGTAGGCTCTATCAGAGTATGCAATATTATGTACCAGACTAGATGTAGATGACTCACTGGTTGTAGTGATCAGGAATCAATCGGATCTTGGGAGAATCAGTGGAGAGCTATGGAGGACATTCTTAAGTACTTGAGAAGTACTGAAAGAAAGTTCTTGATTCTAGCTTCCAGAGTGATAAGG
Organism: Agapanthus africanus; assembly: GCA_030015575.1. Taxonomy (NCBI): domain Eukaryota; kingdom Viridiplantae; phylum Streptophyta; class Magnoliopsida; order Asparagales; family Amaryllidaceae; genus Agapanthus; species Agapanthus africanus. Next base: position 216,363,770 of record CM057337.1, on the reverse strand, counting down.
ATGACTGAGAGTCAGTCACAACATTGTCTTTACCCTCAGTGTAGGGACGATATGTTGGAAGAGTTCCAAGCTAGATACCGTGACATACTAGACGATAAAGGCCGAATACATTGCTACCAATGATGCTACCAAAGTGGCTGTCTGGGAATTTCTTGTTCATGAGATGAAGAAGGTTCCTACCATTGAGCGTCCAATAACTGTTATTGCGACAACAATGGAGTTGTGGCTTAGGCCTAGGAACTCAGGTCCCATCAGCGTTCCAAACATATTCTGAGGCAAGTATCACCTGATCAGGGAGATGGATGATTTCCAAGGGATCGAGGATAGGAGAATAGACACGAAGGATAACACAGCGGATCCACTCACAAAGGCCTTACCCGTAGAGAAACTTCTATGGGATGGTTGAGTATGGGATACTACAACCACAGCTATATTGTTGGGTATTGGATACTACAACAGATGGCCCTAGTGCAAGTGGGAGATTATTAGTTATATGTATGCCCTAGAGGCCATTACTGTACATGCGATGTATATTGTAGTGGATGCTTGGACATATATAGGGAGGACTTTCTTGCTCGACATGATAGTATGCTATCTGGTTGCTCTTTATCTTAACATGTACACTTATTGTCTCTCTATTACATGTTGATAAAGCCCTTAGGATGAGTACTTGACTACCAGGATTATGATGCAGATCATACTAGTGGGGAAAGGGTAGTCGATAAGTACATCCTTCAAATGTTCCTAGTCGTGGGAGTATCGAGATAGGGCATCGATACTCTAGAGTTGACTAGCGTATACGCTTCTCGACCCATGTGATGGGCGATGGATGATCCCATATCCATTAGTGTTTGACATCAGAGAAGGTATACGGGTGCTCAGTAGAGACTGGGTATACTGGACGGACACGCCGAGAACTCCTAGATGGTATTATACCTATCGTTGGATAGCAGTTCTCTGGTGACACTGGTACAGGTTAGTCTATAGACCCGGGATCGTCATAGAGTCTTGTGTGATTCCCACTGTGGTTTGATTTCCACTATACCGCGGTCAAGAGATCGTGCAAAAAGGTGGTTTTTAGGTACAGTCCCGAGTCACATGGAGGCAATGAGCGATAGGAAGGGTTTCGTCTCTCCCGGTATTGGGAGTTGATGTTGCGCTATGCTCGATTGGCCATAACAGGAAATCCCTGGCCAGGGTTGCTGAGATTTATTGGTAAGTGTTAGCAGTAGTTTCTCGAACCGTTATGGACCTTGCATCGGCATGACTTATAAGGCTATTGGGGTCTGACTTTATACCACCCCCAGGCTGTAATATGCGACATATCAGACGAAAGGACCGGACTGTACGGTAGTGTTACTGATTGGATTCGCAGGAGTACGAGCAGGCTTGCTTGTTGATCTTCTGATCGCTCAATACCCCGGTGGCCGTTACGTTTAGCAGACCGCTTGCAGCTTGTGGGTGTTTGATATGATCATCACCTACTGCCGGCGTATTGAATAGTCTTTAGAGTCCTACACAGAGGTTTCCTAGTTCATGCGAAACGGAGTACGAGCATATATGTGATATGTGCGGGACCGAGATTAATTCGTGTATGTGATACCCCATTCTATTCTCGCGATTAGTGACATCGTAGGTTATATATGATATAGCCAAGTTATCGGATCAACAGTTGATTCGATAAGTTGTTACATTTGATATTAGTCGGTTATATGTAATATAGCCGGATTATTAAATCAAGTGTTGATTTAATAATTTAATGTAGAATTATATATTTGATATATTAAATTGCATTAACTAATATTAGCTTACTTAAGCATTTCTTTTTCTCACATTTGATACACTAAACATATATGTGATATATGTTTATTGTTTTCTTAGCACACAAAATATATATGTGATATATATTGTTGTGTCATGTTAGGTTACACTTGCAACATGTATGTATGAGACTTCTACCATTCTAGGGTTTATGTTTGGGTTTTATTTATCATTAAGTAATTCGCAAAAGATTTGGAATGAGTCATGGTTGAAGCTTGGAGAAGCTTGTAGAAAATATTAACCAAGTCCACTCTTTTTTCATTGCTTAAGATATTTCTTAACCTAACCCTTAACTCATAACTATAGTTTATTCTCTACATAAGTTAGGCATGACACTAACTCACCCATGGTTGCAATTCTAACCTCACTATCTCATTCATTTTCTTCATCACTTCTTCTTCTTCTTCTTCAAGAGAAAAAGCTTGCTAGTTTTTTCTATGTGATGAAATCTTTTGAGAAAAACAAAACTAAAGAGAGCCCACTTCCTACTTCATCATCCTCTACTACTTTCTATTTAGTTTAGGGTGTTTACTTCACTAATCTACACAATTAGTGAAGAGATACCATGAGCTAGTATCTCCTCGACGTAGATCATCTTCGGCCTCGAAGACTTCGAAGCAAGCTTGTTCGTTTCTTCATAGTAGCAATTCTAGAGTCCGAGGGATCGTGATCGCAGCGAAGGGACTACTACATGGAGCTATTGAAGTGAAGGTCCGGTCTACAAAGGTTGTATTCCTTGTTCATTTAGATGTAAAGAGTTTACATATCATCTTTAACCCTAATTCTCTCCTGGTATTGGGGGTTGATGTCCCGAGCCATATGGAGGCAGTGAGCGGATTGTCGGGGATTTGTCTCTCCCGATATTGGGGGTTGATGTTGCATTGTGCACGGGTGGCCATCACCAGAAATCCTCGGCCGAGGTGGACGAGAATTACTGATTTGGATCAGTAGTTTATCAGTTGGTGATGGGCTTCATACCCACACGAAATGTCGCGTTATTAGGGGCTGACTTTATCCACCCCCTAGTTTTGATATGCGATACTCTTGGATGAACAGACCGGACTGTATGAAGATTGTCACGGACAGGTTCAGTAGGGGTTTGGATGAGCTTTCTCGTCGGCCTTTCTTTCGCTCTATACCTGGGTAGCCGTTACGTACAGCTAGTGTCGCTGACGTGCTTGTGGTTAAACCCACTGCCAGCGTATTGATGAGTCTTTAAAGTCCCACAAAGAGGGTTTCCCTGGTTCTGGCGAAATGATGTAGTAGCCGTATTGGATACGTGCAGGGTTCCGATCAATTGATTGTACATGTACCCGGACTTTAGATCGGACAGTTGATAATACTAGCTGGCTCGGGTTTGAGCCGGATTATTAAATCAGGTATTGATTTAATAATTTACATATATATTTCGATATGTATATTCTAATATTATGTTCTTTGTGTTATTCTATCTCTTTGGGTATTAGTATTTCGGTACGAATACATGTATGTATATACAGTAGAATGTAATCCGTATTTTTTCGGAAAACATTCTAGAAGGTGTACCCCTCATATTGGTTTGACCATTTATATTAAATGGATTATGAGGTAGAAAAGACTTGATGGGAGTATGGTGAGGACCATGCTTGCATAGTGTGCACAAATGAATTATTACTTCATTTGTGCATACTATTCAAGTATGGGCTTGATATTTTATTGAGAAGAATTGTTTTACAAAACCAATTCTTATGTGAGTTTTTTCCACACTTGCAACACTTGGTTTTTTTTTACAAATGAAGAGAGATGGTTTCTTTTTTAGAGCTCTCTTCCCTTCACCATTAGCATCACTCCTCTAGATTTCTTAAGCTCCCTCCACCTTCATCTTCCACCTTCTCTCAACCCTCTCATGTGTTGAGAATCATGAGAGGAGGTGAGATGAGATAAATTAACACTTTGATCACACACTACATCCTAGGCATTCTAGAATAGCATCCTAGAATCCCTAGTTACTTCAATTGCATTCATTATGTGGAGCTAGAGCCATGACTACATCTCTCGGGTGGATCATCTTTGATGGAGGAAGACCGGCGGCCAAGTTCGTTCGAGCACGCCTCAAGGAGCTTAGGAAGGTGCTGGAAAACCGAAGGACTTGGTTCTTTTGGTATGATCACTCTAACCCTTTAGTTTAGCTTCTTTAGTTTGCTAGTATAGGTTTATGGTTTCGATCTTGGAGCAGATTTTGTTTGCGCCAAAATTTTTAAACGCCAGTTTTTGTTCCGCATCGGCCACGGTAAATGGCCAGGGCGCCGACGAAACCCAGCATCCATAACTAGGTACATTTAAGGATATGCTTATGGACTACCCAGCTTTCACATATATGATTACCATCATATTGCTGGTAGTCAAGCAAAAATCCTATGGGCTTGTTCAGTCGAAAATATCGCACATTTGACATAACATTTCCTTACTTTTCTTAAAAATCTAAAGGTGTTTATTATAAATATAGAACATATTTTGGTTTATCTGTAAAAATACTATTTACCATATATTTATATATTATAATTAACATTATGAAGGAAAATGTATGCATATAATATTTATATAATATTTTGATAATTTAAATATGCATATCATATCAAATATCCTTAATCAATATTCTTAAAATATAATATCATATCAAATTGCTTAGGATAATATCTCAAAAATACCAAATATTACTAACATTATTCTTTGAGATATTGTGCAAGGTTTAGCTCAGGTCAGGAGATCGGGATATCGAGATGTCGGGAATCAAAAATCTGCTGATGAAGTTAAATAAAATCGAAGAATTAATACTGACAGAGACTCGGGAAATATTTTCAAGTTCCAGACATCAAATAAACCTCCATCTGTCACAATGAAGAAGCCCCAGAATTTTGGAACATTGATCACTCCAAACGGCTGCGGTTCCGCGGCCAAACCATGCAATATACGGCGGATCCGCGGCCGATTCTCCGAGTTAGGAGTTGGGATTTTGTGGTTTGGATCTTCACAACAACCCCTGATTCTTGGGATCTTTGGTTTCTGGTTTTGGGTCTATATAAAGGACCGAGGGCTAAACTTAGAGATCATCAACCTTTTACAAGAAGCAAATCACCGTCAAAAAACATGTGATCCAAGACAGGTCCGCGATTCGACATAATAAGGCTACGTGAGATTCGACGGAGCATCTACTTCCCACAAGGCAGAGATCAAGAGCAACTTCTTCTTCCTCTTGTAATCTAAACTTGAAGCATTGTACTTGGGAAGTTGATTAATAAAGGTAGATCATTAGATTAATTAGGTCGCAATTATTTTCTGTATTTCATTATGAATTCATTCTCTATTCATTCTTCTTCTATCCCCATCATGCTCGAGTAATTCTCCGCTTGATAGGGTTCGCAGGATTAGGGTAAAACATGTTGGCTATAGTGTTAGTGTATATGCCCTAGAGGCCATTACTGTATCATACTGGTTTGTATATTACTTAATGGAAGCTTGGGATATTCAACTTGTATATACAATCTTGCTCAAAATAGTAGTATGCTACTTGGTTTGTTACTACTTCAATGTGTACATGTGTTTATTTTATCATATCACTTATACGCATTAGTGGAGCCCTTAGGATCTTTGCTTGATTACCAACGTTGTGATGGCAGTCACACTAGTGGGGGCTGGGTAATCTATAAGCACATCCTTATACAGGTCCCTAGTCGCAGGACTATCGAGACAGGGCATCGATACTCCGGAGTAGACTGGCGCATGCGCTTCTCATCCCAGTCTGGGAGACGGTCTGTCCCACAGCCGTCAGTACGTCGTACTTGAGATAGTATGCGGGTGCTCGTTAGGTTATGAGTACACTGGACAGGACTCGTCGGGAACTGACAAGTTGGTATTATACCTATCGTCAGTTATCAGTTCCCAGGTGACATGAATACAGCTTAGTCCGCTGACTTGACACTGGCACTTCGCCTCGAGTGTGTTCCCACTGCACTTTGATCACTACCCTACCACGGCTCAAAGGAGTCGTGCAAACAGGTAATGGTTGGGTGCAGTCCCGAAGCACTTGGAGGCAGTGACGGTTAGACAGGATTCGTCTCTCCCGGTATTGGGGGTTGACATCGCGCTGTGTCTAGGAGAGCCATTACACGAGTAGTCCCTGGCCAGGGAAAGCGAGATATACTGGTAGGCTTCCAGTGTTATCTCAGGGTGTTTTGGGCTTCACTCCGACACGACTTGTACCGCTATTAGGGGACTGACGTTTACCGCCCCCTAGGCCCGACATGCGATGTATCAGACGAACAGACCGGACTGTACGGAGACTGTCACATTCAGACTCAGTGGGAGTTCAGATGGGGTTCACCTCATCAGTCTTCTTATCGACATCTACCTGGGGATCGTTACGCACAGCTAGTGCCGCTTGCGGTCTGTGGTTAAACCCACTGCCAGCGTAGTGTCGAGTCTTTAGAGTCCCACACAGAGGGCTATTCGCCTCTGGGCAAAACAGAGTAGAGGTCGCATGGTTTTGCGACAGGGTTCGTGCTCATCCGTGCACTTGTGCACGTTTGGAGTCCGGACAGATATTACTAGCAGGCTCTGGTTTGAGCCAGATACTGGTATATGTTTTGGGGCTGATTTTATCTCATGGTATTCATGTTCCTCGGAACAAGAATGCGGGTATGTATGCACAGTTGATTGAGGCGGAGGAAGAGGATTTTCATTAGGGTTTCGGAACGGGTGCGTATGCACAGTTGACAGTCGTCTTTTCCAAACCCTAATGGATTTATGAATTATCAATTAATAATATTAATTAAATGAAATTGTGTCATGGTTGGGTTTGTTGACTTGTTGACCAAGGTTGACTAGTTGACCATAGTTGAAAGTTTGACCATCATCATTACTTTACAAAGATGCTCTTTGATTCTAGCAAAATTCATTTAATGAATGTAATGATAATGGTCATTCCAAACCATCCATCAACTATTTCATTTTTTATTATTATTGTTAATTTGATAATTCTTTTCTTTTTGTTATGGTTGTAAAAAGAAAAGAGGTCTCATTCTATCATACTTCTTCTCTCTCCTCACTTCTTCTTCTTCCTCCTCTAGTTCAAGGAGATCCCTTCTCATGTGTTGAGAATCTCTCTTCTTGAGATAAAAACACCCCAAAGCCACTCTCTACTCACTCTAGGGTTAAAGGTTTAGCAAGCCAAAGATCCTAGTTCTCTCAAAGTTCGAGAAAGGAGCCCGAAGGTCGAACCCTCAGGTGGATCCATCTTTGACGGAAGAAGGCGACGAGGAAAGCACCATCAAACCCTACAAAGGTTTCAAGAAGAAGGAGTTCAAGTTAGGTATAACCTTTTATCCGAGTAGCTAACTCTCTTTAGCATGATAGCTAGTTTAGTTTAGAAAAGATCCCGACTTTGTTAGTCCATGTTGCTCCTTGCGCTAAAAATTTGATTTTTATACCGTTTTCGCCTCCCCGCAAGAACCGGGGTTGGCAACGTGGACTTACAGTGGTATCGGAGACTAACTAAACTTAAACTAGCTTAGTAGTAAAGTGTATGGAAGTTCGAACGGAAAAATCGCAAAAACCGGAAAAACAAAACCCTAACTTTCTGTTGAAAATTTTTGTGCTCTAAAATTAAAATGTTTTACTCCTAAAATCGGCTCAGGGTTTTGTGAGAACAGCCACCAAAAACGATCCCCTGATTCCCTCAAACCGCCGCGGTTCCGCGGCAATAGGTATGCATTTGCCGCGGAACCGCCGCCGTTTGGGCTCCTCTCGTGATCGGGTTTTGTGCAGTGTTCTTCTGGTAGGGTTTTGGGATTTTTCAGATGGTTTATTTGTGCCCAGGTTTTCCAGAAAAGAAATTTGTTTTTGGGGACCTATAAATCCGTATTTTTTTTCGAACTTCACTACACTTTGACTATATTGGTTATATCTGTGATGTTTATATGTATTGAACGTCGGCTAATCGCTATATGTCGATTAGTCGGGGTTATACATATCTGTGATCTGTGTTTGATGATGGTTTGTGTATATGAATGCGTTGGACTGTCGCGGGTGAATAGCCGGGGTGGATGTGAGATGAGTGTTTCTTTTTCTTTCATTCATGTAAAATGTAAATTGATGTAATATTATTATTTGTATGGCCGCACAACCGGGTCGGGGTTGTAGCCGTCATTGTATAATTCTTTTTACTGTTTTTGCTCCTAGGATAGACCCATGGAGGGGTGCACAAACTACCGGGTATATCGAAGTGCCGAGTGGCCTACTCACGGCGTTGAGGGAGGTTGCTCCACTTCGGGTACTTGGCGGGTAGTTTGCCGCACCCGTAGGGGTCTTGGGTAGGGTATTGGTTATTCACCGCGACCGTGTAATCCGCTTTTCGTTGCAGGCTCGAAAGGATTGCGGATTCCTAGTATATCCAATGTATTCATCTGTGATTTGTAATGTCTATCATTGCTATATATTAATAATTATTTTGGCATTGCTTATGTTTTTCAGCCGCGCTAGCCCAGCCCCCGCTCTGTCGTTAGTCAAGTAACCTAACGGGTGATGACGGGACCCCGTGGCGAATGCGAATGGCATAAGCGTACGTCATATTTTGGTTGTTTTCTGCAATGGTAGGATTAAATGATGGGATGCATTAAAAGAACTAATGCAAGAATATCACGCATTAAAAGAACTAATGCAAGATAATAAACCAAGCTTAAGTCGTTGGAACACTTTCGGAAAACCACTCGGTTCTTTTCAAAAAAAACTTTTAAATGCGGAGCTTGAGCCACTCCTTTTAAAAGCTATCTCATTCCATCGATTATATCAAGTTCACTACGTTCACGGTTTAGCCAAAACCAGTCGTAGCCCTCCGTCGTTTCACATGAATAGTCAATAGTATTCAAGCTATGTTTGTTGGCCAAAGTCAAGGCATAGTGATTGGTAGCTATTGGGTATTCATGTGCAGCATAGATAGATGCGTTGATTTGAAACAGTCATACTGCCTTGTTGGCCAAAGTCAAGGGGAGGTACGGGTGGATTCAAATTAACCTGAAGAACGACGGGTAGAACTTGACATGTGACTTGTGATTTGTTGGCCAAAGTCAAGGTCATAAGAGCATGGGGCAAAAAATCCACATCGGGAGTTTCATAAGTACTGAAACTTACTAGATTTGCATACCATTTGGAGTGTGATGATTATGGTAGGATTCCTTCATTTTCGTCACGCGATGATATTTGGATCCCGATCCTACTGTGAGTATATGCTACTCCTCGGGAAATTTCTCACTAAACAATCAATGCTATAAACCTAGTAGGTGTCTAGAAAGGTGTTAGCGGGGCTACGCCCCCAGGGAAAAGAGGTTCTTAAATTAAGGAACTTCGCGAAAGCGTTGGAAAACCTCCCTCGAAGTACCGACACTGGCCTGGCTGAACGGTTAAGCAAGTATTGTGCGGTGGGATTGATCCCGACTAATTCTTCCTTTATGGTTTGAGGAGGGATTCGAGAGACAGTGGGAGCCATCCTGTTTAGACAAATTAAAAACCATTCTAAACTTGCAAGAGCATCATGCTGAGTGTTTCTTCTCTCTCTCCTAATTGCAGCGACCAATCGACATGACTAGACTTAAGTTACTTCTAGATAAAAACATACTGACAGGGCCAAACTACAAAGATTGGCTCAGGAATGTCAAAATGGCAATCACTTACGACAAGCTGGGGTATCTTCTTACCACCAAAGCTCCCCCCGTCCCACGTCCCACCTCCAGCGTCGCGGATAAGGAAATCCGTAAGACTTGGGAGATTGATTGCACGAAGGCCAAGTGCCTCGTGCTTGCCTCTATGGACAACGAACATCAGAGGAGGCACGAGAATATGGACCTGGAATCCATATTTCTCCATACAAAAGAACTGTATGGAGAGCAGTCTCGTATCGCAAGATACGAAATATCGAAAAAGTTATTTTCGGCAAGATTGGCCGTCGGATCATCGGTAGCGGAACACGTGCTTAAGATGATTGGCTACATTGAGGAGCTCACAGAACTTGGGACCACGTTGGAGAGTGAGCTCTATACGGACTTGATTCTCCAGTCCCTTCCTTCCACTTACGCCGAGTTTATACTGAACTTCAACTTACAAGAAAAAGAAGTTGAACTTTCAGAACTCCTCAACATGCTGAGGAGCGCAGAGGGCACCCTACAGAAAGGTAGGGAAACACCCACTTTGTTTGTAGGAGGATCTTCTTCTTCTAGGTCCAAGACGAAAGCCAAGGGAAAGAAGAAGAAAGCCCCCGCCAAACCAAGGGGCGGTGTTAGTAAAGTGGATACGAAGGAAAAGTTAAAGGCAACAAAGATAGCGGGGAAGCTTGTGGGTAAAGAAGAATGCTTCTATTGTCATAAGAGTGGACACTGGAAGAAAGATTGCAGGGCTTGGAAAGCCAGGACACAGGAACTGAAGCAGGTTGCGGCTTCAGCTTCAGGTGTGTATGTTATTGAAAATTGTCTTTCGATAAACTCTACTTCCTGGGTATTGGATACCGGATCAGGATCTCATATCTGTAATTCTTTGCAGGCGTTGAGAAACCGTAGGTTTTTGAAGGCAGGTGACATGACCCTCAGAGTTGCGAATGGAGCTAGCATGGATGCTAAGGCCGTGGGGGACTATCACCTGGGAATGACAGATGGGCATGTTTTGGTTTTGCGTAATTGCTTTTTTGTACCCAACGCAACTTGTAATATCATTTCTGTATCTTTGGTTTCTAAAGAAGGTTATGAATTTGCGTTTGTAAGTAATGTTGTAAACATTCACCTTAATCAAGTTCTGATTGGGTCAGGTACACTGAGCAATGGTATATACGTATTAAACCAACAGCAGATTTTCAATGTCCAAGATACACACAAAAGAAAGTCTCTAGACATCAATCAGACTTTCTTATGGCATTGTAGACTGGGTCACATCAATGAGAGAAGATTAACTAAGTTACAAACAGAAGGATATTTGGATTCGTTCGAATATCAATCATATGCCACTTGCCAATCCTGTCTCAAAGGAAAGATGACAAAGACTCCGTTCACTGGACACGGAGTAAGAGCGAGCGAGCTCTTGGGACTCGTACACAGCGACGTGTGCGGTCCAATGTCTACACATGCGCGAAGCGGCTATTCTTACTTCATTACTTTTACGGATGACTTTTCAAGGTACGGTTATGTCTTCTTAATGAAACATAAGTCCGAAGCTTTTGAAAAGTTCCAGGAATATAAGAATGAAGTAGAAAAACAAACCGGCAAAAGTATCAAGATTCTAAGATCGGATCGAGGTGGAGAATACTTAAGTGCCGAGTTCCTGAATTACTTAAAAGAGAATGGAATTCTCTCTCAACTTACTCCTCCATACACTCCGCAACATAACGGTGTATCGGAGAGACGGAACCGGACCCTATTGGATATGGTACGGTCCATGATGAGTAATGCTGAGTTACCATGATCTTTCTGGGTGTATGCGCTAGAATCAGCTGCATACCTTTTGAACCGAGTTCCTACTAAAACTGTGCCTACCACACCATATGAGATGTGGTGTGGGAAGAGGCCCCATCTTAATCACATTAAGACATGGGGATGTCCAGCTTTTGTCAAAAAGCAGCATGCGGACAAGCTCGAGGCACGCTCAGTACAGTGCAAGTTTGTGGGATATCCAAAGAACTCCAAGGGATATTTTTTCTACTGTGAAGAGGAACAAAAAGTTCTTGTTTCTCGTCATGCCTACTTCTTGGATACTGAGTTTTTGGAAAACCAGATAAGTGGGAGCACAGTAGAACTGGAAGAAATTCCAGAACCACAGACTATTACTGAAAGTTTAGTGGAACCAGAGGGTTCAAAAGAACAGGACATTCCTACGCCGCTCCGCAGGAGTAGTAGGCAGTCTCATCCGCCCGAGAGATACTACGGTTTTCTCATAGACGGGGATAGAGAGGATTGCATCATAGATTATGATGAGCCTACTAGCTTCCAGCAGACCGTTCAGAGCGTTGACTCGGTAAAATGGCTTGATGCAATGCGGACCAAAATGGAGTCCATGTACACCAACAAAGTATGGACGTTGGACATTGCTCCAGACGGGGTAAAACCCGTAGGATGCAAGTGGATCTTCAAAAGGAAGATTGGTGCAGATGGACAGGTTGAGACCTATAAAGCTAGACTGGTTGCAAAGGGTTTTCGTCAATGACCTGGTTTGGACTATGACGAGACATTTTCTCCAGTAGCTATGCTGAGATCCATTCGGATCCTTCTTGCCATTGCTGCCTTCCACGATTATGAGATTTGGCAGATGGACGTAAAGACCGCTTTTCTAAATGGAAATTTAGAGGAGTGTATTTATATGGACCAGCCAGAGGGTTTCATTCAGAGTGGGAGCAGCGGAAAGGTGTGCAAGTTGCTTAAGTCCATTTATGGACTAAAGCAGGCATCGCGGAGTTGGAACATCTGTTTTGATGAGACAGTCAAGGAATTTGGCTTTATCAAAAATCCAGATGAACCATGCATCTATAGTAGATTTGTAGAGAGAACTGTAGTATTCCTCGTTTTATACGTGGATGACATTCTCTTAATAGGAAATGACATTCCTGTGCTACAATCTGTCAAGGGGTTCTTGTCGCACAGGTTCTCCATGAAAGACCTGGGTGATGCATCATACATCCTGGGGATCCGGATCCATCGTGATAGATCCAAGAGGATATTAGGACTTTCACAGTCCAGGTACATCGACACCATACTGAAAAGATTCAGTATGGAAGAATCCAAGCACGGTAACCTACCGGCTTGTCACGGGATCACCCTCTCTAAAGATATGTCTCCCAAGACTGATTTGGAGAGGGATCGCATGTCTATTATACCCTACGCTTCTGCGGTAGGCTCTATAATGTATGCGATGTTGTGTACCAGACCGGATGTAGCTTATGCACTGAGTGTGGTAAGCAGGTATCAGTCAAACCCTGGGGAGAAACACTGGATAGCGGTAAAGAACATTCTCAAGTACCTGAGAAGGACTAAGGAGATGTTCTTGGTGTATGGCGGAAAAGACCTCCAGATCGAGGCCTTTGCTGACACCAGCTTCCAAAGTGACAAGGATGATTCCAAGTCCATGTCGGGTTTTGTCTTTACCCTCAATGGAGGGGCGGTGTGTTGGAAGAGTTCCAAACAGGAAACCGTTGCAGACTCGATGATGGAAGCGGAATACATCGCTGCATCTGATGCCGCAAAAGAAGCTGTCTGAATGAGGAAGTTCTTGAAAGAACTTCAGGTGGTTCCGTCCATTGTTGACCCAATACCTCTGTATTGCAACAACAACGGGGCTATAGCTTTAGCGAAGGAACCCAGGTCCCATCAGAGATCCAGACACATCTTGAGGCGGTATCACCTGATCAGAGAGATCGTGGATCGCAAGGAGATCGAGGTTCGGAGGGTTGCTTCAGAAGAAAACACTGCAGATCCATTCACCAAGGCCCTACCCCAGACACAGTTCGAGCGGCTGATCGAGATGATAGGTCTTCGATATGCCAGTACATGGCCTTAGTGCAAGTGGGAGATTGTTAGTGTATATGCCCTAGAGGCCATTACTGTATCATACTGGTTTGTATATTACTTAATGGAAGCTTGGGATATTCACCTTGTATATACAATCTTGCTCAAAATAGTAGTATGCTACTTGGTTTGTTTCTACTTCAATGTGTACATGTGTTTATTTTATCATATCACTTATACGCATTAGTGGAGCCCTTAGGATCTTTGCTTGATTACCAGCGTTGTGATGGCAGTCACACTAGTGGGGGCTGGGTAATCTATAAGCACATCCTTATACAGGTCCCTAGTCGCAGGACTATCGAGACAGGGCATCGATACTCCAGAGTAGACTGGCGCATGCGCTTCTCATCCCAGTCTGGGAGACGGTCTGTCCCACAGCCGTCAGTACGTCGTACTTGAGATAGTATGCGGGTGCTCGTTAGGTTACGAGTACACTGGACAGGACTCGTCGGGAACTGACAAGTTGGTATTATACCTATCGTCAGTTATCAGTTCCCAGGTGACATGAGTACAGCTTAGTCCGCTGACTTGACACTGGTACTTCGCCTCGAGTGTGTTCCCACTGCACTTTGATCACTACCCTACCACGGCTCAAAGGAGTCGTGCAAACAGGTAATGGTTGGGAGCAGTCCCGAAGCACTTGGAGGCAGTGACGGTTAGACAGGATTCGTCTCTCCCGGTATTGGGGGTTGACATCGCGCTGTGTCTAGGAGAGCCATTACACGAGTAGTCCCTGGCCAGGGAAAGCGAGATATACTGGTAAGCTTCCAATGTTATCTCAGGGTGTTTTGGGCTTCACTCCGACACGACTTGTACCGCTATTAGGGGACTGACGTTTACCGCCCCCTAGGCCCGACATGCGATGTATCAGACGAACAGACCGGACTGTACGGAGACTGTCACATTCAGACTCAGTGGGAGTTCAGATGGGGTTCACCTCATCAGTCTTCTTATCGACATCTACCTGGGGATCGTTACGCACAGCTAGTGCCGCTTGCGGTCTGTGGTTAAACCCACTGCCAGCGTAGTGTCGAGTCTTTAGAGTCCCATACAGAGGGCTATTCGCCTCTGGGCAAAATAGAGTAGAGGTCGCATGGTTTTGCGACAGGGTTCGTGCTCATCCGCGCACTTGTGCACGTTTGGAGTCCGGACAGATATTACTAGCAGGCTCTGGTTTGAGCCAGATACTGGTATATGTTTTGGGGCTGATTTTATCTCATGGTATTCATGTTCCTCGGAACAAGAATGCGGGTGTGTATGCACAGTTGATTGAGGCGGAGGAAGAGGATTTTCATTAGGGTTTCGGAACGGGTGCGTATGCACAGTTGACAGTCGTCTTTTTCCAAACCCTAATGGATTTATGAATTATCAATTAATAATATTAATTAAATGAAATTGTGTCATGGTTGGGTTTGTTGACTTGTTGACCAAGGTTGACTAGTTGACCATAGTTGAAAGTTTGACCATCATCATTACTTTACAAAGATGCTCTTTGATTCTAGCAAAATTCATTTAATGAATGTAATGATAATGGTCATTCCAAACCATCCATCAACTATTTCATTTTTTATTATTATTGTTAATTTGATAATTCTTTTCTTTTTGTTATGGTTGTAAAAAGAAAAGAGGTCTCATTCTATCATACTTCTTCTCTCTCCTCACTTCTTCTTCTTCCTCCTCTAGTTCAAGGAGATCCCTTCTCATGTGTTGAGAATCTCTCTCCTTGAGATAAAAACACCCCAAAGCCACTCTCTACTCACTCTAGGGTTAGAGGTTTAGCAAGCCAAAGATCCTAGTTCTCTCAAAGTTCGAGAAAGGAGCCCGAAGGTCGAACCCTCAGGTGGATCCATCTTTGACGGAAGAAGGCGACGAGGAAAGCACCATCAAACCCTACAAAGGTTTCAAGAAGAAGGAGTTCAAGTTAGGTATAACCTTTTATCCGAGTAGCTAACTCTCTTTAGCATGATAGCTAGTTTAGTTTAGAAAAGATCCCGACTTTGTTAGTCCATGTTGCTCCTTGCGCTAAAAATTTGATTTTTATACCGTTTCCGCCTCCCCGCAAGAACCGGGGTTGGCAACGTGGACTTACATATAGTGCCCTCAAGGCAATTATCATAGTCGCAGACTTGTGATTATGATGATTGAGAGAAGACCTATACCGATAAAACAGTCTTACTCAAGATGATAGTATGCTATCTGGTTTATCTTTATCATCATATACATGTTGATAGAGCCCATTGGATTCTTGCTTGACTGCCAGCATTGTGATGGCGATCACATACGTGGGAGCTGGGGGTCTATAAGCACATCCTTAAATGTCCCTAGTCGTAGGAGTATCGAAACCGGGCATCGGTACTCCAGTGTAGACTAGTGTATACTGATCGAGACCCCGACGAGGGGCGGTGGAAAGGTCTCACAAGCCATTGATGTTAGTTTGTTCACCTAAGATAGTATGCAGGTGCTCATTGGGTTATGAGTACACTGGACGGACTCGCCGGGAACCTACTAGTTGGTATTATACCTATTGTCAGATAGCAGTTCCCAGGTGACATGTGTGCAGGTTAGTCTGTCGACCTGAGATCGTCATTTGTCTCGTGTGTGTTCCCACTGTGCTTTGATTACTACCCTACCACGGCTCAAAGGAGTCGTGCAAACAGGTTTTAGTTGGGTACAGTCCCGAGCCACATGGAGGCAGTGATCGGATCGTCGGGGATTCGTCTCTCCCGGTATTGGGGGATGATGTCGCGTTGTATACGGATGGCCATCACCATAAATCCGTGGCCACGGTGGACGAGAATTATCGATCCAGGATCGATAGTTTCTCAGGAGGTGATGGGTTACATGCCGACACTAAATATCGCGTTGTTGGGGGTCTGACTTTATCCACCCCGCTAGACTCGATATGCGATACTCTTAGACGAACAGACCGGACTGTGCGGATATTGTCACTGACAGGCTCAGTAGGGGTTCAGGATGAGTTTGCTCGTCGGCCTCCCTTTCGCTCAATATCTGGGCAGCCGTTACGTACAGCTAGTTCCGCTGACGTGCTTGTGGTT
The DNA here is from genome assembly GCA_030015575.1 of Agapanthus africanus. Classification (NCBI taxonomy): domain Eukaryota; kingdom Viridiplantae; phylum Streptophyta; class Magnoliopsida; order Asparagales; family Amaryllidaceae; genus Agapanthus; species Agapanthus africanus. The sequence goes on along the minus strand of CM057337.1, from coordinate 216,347,323 downwards.
AAACCCACTGCCAGCGTATTGATGAGTCTTTAGAGTCCCACACAGAGGTTTCTCACGGTTCAGGCGATATGGTGTACATGTTGTATGTTGATACATACGGGTGTCCGATTAAATATGTGCACTTGCTGCGCAGATTTTAATCGGACGGTTGATAATACTGGCGGCTTAGGATTAAGCCGGATTATTAAATCGGATTTTGATTTAATAATTTATATATGTATTTATATATACGTATTCTAGTATTATTGTTCACTATTCGTTTTCTCTCTCGGCTATTCGTATTTTGGTACGAATACGCGTATATGTATTTCGGTACATGTACCGGGAAGTATTCCGTATTTTATACGGGATAGCTTCTAGAAGGTGCCACCTCATTAATGATTTTCTTTATTGAAAATTATTTGGGAAATGAGGTGGAAAGGAGGTATGGTTTTGAGGCATGGTGCAAAGTATGGTCTCATTTGTTTAATGATAAATGTTGGAAAAAGAAAATGTTTTTTGTTGATTGGAGAGAGAGAGGGGGCCGGCCATATTGTGGGGATGGGGTTTTTCATTTTGGTTACATGATTAATTTACACACTAGCTCTCTCTCTCTCACTTTCTAATTCACACAAAGAAACTTAGCCATTTTCTTATGCTCATGCCAAAAGCTTTACCACCTTCATTCATCTTCCATGGATGCTCTCTTGAGCTCAAGGGATGAAAGAAAATCATAGTGACACACTAGTACACTCCCACTCTCCATCGCTAGCGACTTTGGAGCGTCGGTTACCTCGTTTGTCGAGGTTGGAGCTTGCGCCGTTTCCCTCGGGTGGATCATCGGAGACGAAGGAAGACGAGCAATCAAACGACATCAAGGAATCGCTAGGAGCTTGGAATGAAGACCGAAGGACACGGATCAACTCGGTATAACCTTTCTAACTCTTAGTTAGCTTGCTAGTATAGGGTTAAAAGGTCGATCCGGGATTCGGGTAACGGTAGCGCCGGTTTAGAAAATTTTGTTCCGCATTTTGGCCGCGTTTCGACGGCCGGGGCGTTGCCGGGACCCTTCATGGTATCAGAGCCACCCTTTAAACCCTTTACTAGTTTGTTTAAACTTGCTTGAAAGATCGATCGACGGAAAATACCGAAATCACGATTTTATTTATGCAGTTGCTGTCGATTTTTAAATGTGGTCAAAAAATTATTTGAGGCATCTTAAAAATCCGTGCAGGCAATTTTATGGATACTGGAAAAATTTGAGCCCCTGAAGCCTCTAGAGAGCCGCGGAACCGCCGCACGAACCCCACTTTGGCGGCGGATCCGCGGCCGTTTAGTGGCGACAGGCTTTCAAATTTTTACTGTAGCACAGAGACTTGGAATTTTGATTTTTTTCATATTCTGTTTTGGCCCAGGTTTCAGTGAAGTGTTGTTTTGCTTTTGGGGCCAATTTGGAACTTAGTCGATCGATATTTTAAGTGGGTGTTTAACAGTACATACATTATATTCTGCGACCGTGAATGTCATTTGATCGGTAAACTACTCTAATTGCTGTATGTCTTTTAGACGGGTTTGTGAACGTGACATTCACGTTGATGTGCTGTGATGTTGGTTGGATCGTCGTGGTGGATAGCCAGTGGTGCAATGATAGTACAGTTTTAGTTTTCATTTGTACATTTGATATTGCAGGGCGAGCGTCCGACATGTGGACTGCCGTCACTGCCAGCTTGTATATTATTCTTTTGGGGCACGACCGGGCAGAGGTCGATGTCACCCTTGTATATTATTTTATTTTCTGTACTAGGATTACCCCGCGGCGGGGTGCACGTATAGCCGGATTCTAGAGGGCAACGGGTCTGCATCTCATGGCGTTGGGACGGAGGGGACCTTACTCTAGAATTGGCGGGCTATTCGTCGCACTCGTAGGGGGTATAGGTGTCCCAGGAGGGGTGCTCAAGTTACCGGATTCCGTGAAGTGCTGGGTGGTCCATTCATGTTGCTGAAGGGGGCTGCCTCACTTCTGGTTTTGGCGGGTAACTTGCCGCGCTCGTAGGGGTCTAGGTTTCATTGCACAGGCTATCCACACGACAGGGAACGTCGGGTCTCACTTGCGGCTCAAGTGAAACTCGGGGCTCCAGATTATCCACCATTCTGTATTGCTTCTGTGATGTTTCTGTGATGTTGCTTTATATCATGCCTGAGACGAATGTTATATATATATTTATATATATTAGTAGATGTTGTATATGTTTTGCACCCGTGCTAGCCCAGTCCCCGCTCTGTCGTTAGTTAAGTAACCTAACGGGTGATGACGGGACCTAGTGGCGAATGCGGATGGCATATACGTACATTTTATTTTCGTTCTTTTCTAGTGTGATTAATTGATGGGACTGCATAGATTCTAATCAATGCAAGGATAAAACAAACCTATATATGATGTTGTTGGAACCAAGTTTTTAAAAACTGACATTACAGACGTTCTCTTTTGCTTTGCATCGTGGTATTCATTTGGAATATCCTGCACCTCATTCGACGAGGCAAGGGCCGAGATCCCTTCATCGGGAGTGACCCCTTGAGTGAAAGTTTGCGTCAACGTAATAACTTCAATATAGTCGATTCCTTTTGCTTTGTATCGTGGTATTCAGTTTGGGATATCCTGCACCCCATTCGACGGGGAAAGAGCCGAGATCCTTTCACCGGGAGTGACCTCTTTAGCAAACGTTTTCGCCACTATACATTTATAAAACCACTTGGATTCCTTCAACGATATCAAGTTCATTACGTTAAAGGTTTTTCGCCAAAAACCAGCTGTAACCCTCCGTCATTTCCTATAAATAGTACTTAGTATTCGTGCTGCGTTTGTTGACTCCGTCAAGGCGTAGTGTGCAGTAGCTGAGTGGTGCTTGTTTGTAGCATGGATATGTGATTGGTTAGGACAGTCGTGCGGCCTTGTTGACTCCGTCAAGGGCTCGTGCGGGTGGGTTTAATGCAATCAAGATAATGACGGGTTGAACTTGACTAGGACTCTTTGATTTGTTGACTCCGTCAAGGTCACTTGGGTCCTAGGGGTAAAAACACACATCGGGAGTTTCAAACATACAGGAAACTTGCCAGGCATGCGCATACCTTCTGGAGTGTGGTGACTTGAGTGGCTTCCATCAAGTCATCATGCGATGATAGTTGGATCCCGATTCCCACTGATGAGTAGGATTACTCCTCGGGTGATTCCGACTAATTCTCCTTTCAGGTTTGGAGGAGAATTCGAGGATACAGTAGGAGCCATCCAGATTAGATAAAATGATTAACCATTCTGATTTAGGTTAGAGTGCACGCTGAGTGTTTCTTCTTTCTCTCTCTCTCTCTCTCTGGCTGCGACTTTGACCCGACCTTTGACTAAAACTCATGAAACCAAATTGACCGAACCTTCTTAAAACAATATGGATTTTGGAATGTCACGTTGTCGCATATATCATTGCCACTTATATATCACCTTTGCAACTCTCCAGAACACCCCGTATTATTACGAACATCCACTTCCATTGGATAAATCCATCGTATGGTTATATACGAACTCGAAGGAACTTTTTCGAGGATGGATTCTGGTTTTGGAGAGATTGAATAGGATTATTCGGTTGTCTTTTCTCTTTACATTCTCTCAGGTTGTGAGGGCTTCTAGGATTAGGAGAGGGTACACCTATTGAACTTATTGGATAGTCTTGCTCCAGACCATAGGCAGGTGCCGAACGGTAGGGAAGGAAGAAAACCAACAAGCTTAACTGTGGTGTACAGAAGGTAATAAGTAAAGACATATAAAGAGATTAAACTAATGGCAAAGAAAATTACGATCACCATCATTCACGACAAAGACCGGGTATACCCCTGCCACTCCTACATCCACTTTTCTTTTCTCTAGAACACTCCGTATCACTACGGATATCCACTTCCATTGGATAAATCCATCGTATAGTTACATACGAACTCGAAGGAACTTTTTCGAGGATGGATTCTGGTTCAGGAGAAAAAGAATATCATTATTCATATGTCTTTTCTCTTTACCTTCTCTCAGGTTGCGAGGACTCCTAGGATTAGGAGAGTACACCTATTATGCTTATTGGATAGTCTTCTTCCAAACCTTAGGCTGGTGTCGAAGGGTAGGGAATGAAGAAAACCAATTAGCTTAAAGAAGGTGTACAGAAGGTAATAAGTAAAGACATAATAAAGGGATTGCAGAGAGGGCACGTAAGTATATGGTTACTGTCATGATTCAGAATAATGGAAGAGGCGTTACTAGGAATACCAGCTAACCCTTTTGAAACATTTTCGTGTTTCAGTTTCACTGTGCGATGTTAATTGAAAACTGTTTTCCCAATTGGAATCTAACTCCAGGGTATGTATTTACCAGATCAGTTTCTCACATCTGCAGTTTGTTATAGATGGTGAGTGGGAGTAAGATATTGGAAATTGGGTGATTAGATCCTCATTATATCGGAATTCGTTGTAATTGGTGATATTTGAGGAAATCATCTGGATTTTGCCGGATGGCAAATATTTGGTTTTGAATATCCGTTGTTATGCACCAATTTCAAACTGATATATCTGTACATTTATTTTATAAAGTGAGATATAACTTTTTGATATTATGTCTATGGCATTTACCTATATCAGTTAGTGATTAGGTAAGGTGCATTCAACAGCGGTGTAATTCTTCTTAACCATACTACAGTTTTTCAACCTACGACGCCCAGAGTTTGAGTTATTGAACTCAGGGGACTTATACAAAGTATTGTATGTTGTCCAGTGTCCATTAGGACAAAAGGGGGTGGTGCTCGTACTATATTGTGTTTACTTATGACTTCTCCAGTTCTGGACAAGTATTTCGTTGAAATGCAAAGTCCAGATATTGAGAAATTATAGGTATAAGAATAAAGTAGAGAACCATTTATTGTAAGTATCAGGATTCTTCGAGGAAGTCAAAAATATAGATACTTGTGTTTGGTATTCAGTTAATAGTAATGGTTTTGAGAACTTGCTTCTCTTTCGGGTTACTCATATAAGGATGCACTCCTAAATGAGTAATGCTGATTGTCCTCTCTCCATTTGGTTGATATGCACTGGAGACAGCTGCATGATTTTGAATCTGGTTCCAAATTAGATTAGTGATTTTGTTTCTATATTGGATATATAGAATCAATTTATTTCTTAACGATGTTAAGGTATAGGGAGTTGTCCGGCTGATGCTTAAAACCAGAATCCGGCGGTCTTAGGGAGTTGTGCCCTCAAACTTTTCTGGTAACGTTCCTACATCTTTCTGTCTCCTCTGAAAAATCCAATAATATATTTTCTGCAGGATTCTTTGCAAAATATCGCCGCTCAAAAATCTTTTTGCGTGTTTTGTTTTGCGGATTGTTTTTGCATATTTTAATATGGATTTTAAGGGGCAAGACCACAATTCAGATTAGGTGGGGATTTCATCACCCTTCCTACGCCCCACAAATCACTAAACGAGCATCCGCATCACCCTATTTGAATTAAAAAATATCTAAACCAAGACTCTAAAGACCGTCGCGCTCAAATAGGACAGAAGAAGGTCGTGGGTAATCTATCACTTATCCGCATTTCTTTTATGGTGTCTAGGGAAGTGTGTCTAGGAAAGTGGTTACTTAATTAGGCCCGCTATTTTCGATTATTCGTATAACGGATACCTCCCAATTACCTGGCACTTACCTAGCCACAAGAGTTATAAAGAAGTGGTAGAGGATTGATCATGAGGCTTGTCCTTTGGAAGTCTAGGAGCGGTCTAGTGCTTGACCTAGGTAAACTTAGTTCTACGGTTTGCTTTTGCATTTTGTGATTTGTTAATTCAACCCTCAAGTTCCACTTTCAAATCAAAACAATCCAAAAAGAGCTTAAATCTTTTCACCCTCCTCCCTCTTTTCACCTTCTTATAATGGGTAACCCAAATAAAAGAACTCTTGCCGAGCTTTGCTATCCAGACCCAGATATTTCTTGTTATCGTAATCGCTTCGGTATACTATCCTACTCTACCATGTCTTTAAGACATCAGATAGAGCAAGCGGAAAGAAACAGTTGGCAACCTTACTCCAGGTCCTATCAACCGCTGTTAGTGTAATATCCCCTAGAGGCCATGAGCGATAGGAGGTCCTACCAATACCTCCAGGTCCCACGGTTTGTATCTATTTTAATATGTGTATATGTTTCTTTTAACATATCGCTAATACATATTGATGGAGCCCTTAGGATCTTTGCTTGACTACCGACGTTGTGATGGAAGTCACACTAGTGGGGGCTGTAGGGTTCCTAGGCACTCTCAAGAGGTCTCACAAGGCATCAACCATGCCAATTTCAAAAATTACGGTGCCGAGAAACCCTAGTGTACGGATCGTTGGCTAGATTTCTAGGCGAAAAGTAAACTAGTTAACGCTTAACTATGAGAATCGGAAATACAACCTTTGTAGATCCGGTGCTCCACCTCCATAGCTCCGCAATGAAGTCCTCTCGCTGTCCTACACAAATCCTGGGCTCTAGCGTCGGCTTCATCGGAGAATAGGCGAGCTAGGTCGTCGATGTCCATGCCGAAGATGATCTACGTCGAAGCATCGCAAGATCAAGCTCTCACTTCACCAAGTCAAGAAACTTGTGAAGGAAACACACTCTACTACTTGGCAAGAGGTAGAGGATGAAGAAATAGGAAGTGGGTAGACTTTAGATTTGGATTTCTCACTCATATCATCAATCCACCATTGATGTAGTCTAGGTTTTTCTTCTTGAGTTGAAGGAAGAAGAAGAAGAAAATGATATGATAAGATTATTAAAAAAGAAAAGAATAATCTATTCTTATCATAACATAACCCAAGTTAAGTGTAGAGAATTGACCAAGGTTAAAGAATGGTTAGGGTTAAGGAGATGAGACAAAAATGGTGACTTAATGAAAGCTTCATGAAGCTTCATGATGAAAACAAAACTAGCCACCATTTTTCACTTCTTTTCCTTTTCTCATTTATCTTTTAAATGCAAAAGAAAAGATAAATGAATGAATAAAAGAAAACCCCAATCATTTACTTAACCTAGGTTTAATTCATTACACTTAACAAAAAAGATATGTATCATCAAACATGATACAATCAAGTGCACAAAAATCATATCGCATATGCAATGCGCACACCCGAGTGAGAAAATCCATTCAAAGTGAACCGATACTAGTTAATGCAAGGTAATATATCAAATTTATAATTATGCATTAAATCACTAAATCAACACTTGATTCAATGATCCGATCATGTCGCACATAACCGACTGGTATCTTCAGTAACAACTTATCGAATCAACACTTGATCCGATAACCCGGCTATATCGCATATAACCGATCAATGTCACATCGCGAGAATGAAATACGGTATCACATACACGCATCATTCTCGGTCCCGCACATATCTCATATGCGCTCCTATTTCGTTTCGCTTGAGCCAGGAAACCTCTGTGTAGGACTCTAAAGACTCGTCAATACGCCGGCAGCAGATGATGATCATATCAAACACCCACAAGCCGCAAGCGGTCTGCTAAACGTAACGGCCACCCGGGTATTGAGCGATCTGAAGATCGACGAGCAAGCCCGCTCACACTCCAGTGAATCCAACCAGTAACACTACCGTACAGTCCGGTCTGATCGTCTGATATGTCGCATATCACGCCTAGGGGTGGTAAACGTCAGACCCCAATAGTTCGATAAGTCGTGTCGATATGAGGCTCATAACGGGTCGAGAAACTACTGGTAACACTTACCAGCAATTCTCTGATCAGCCCTGGCCAGGGACTTCCTGTTATAGCCAATCGAACACAGCGCAACATCAACCCCCTATACCGGGAGAGACGAATCCCCTCCTATCGCTCATTGCCTCCATGTGACTCGGGACTGTACCCAAAAACCACCGTTTTGCACGCCCTCTTGGACGTGGTAAGATGGAAATCAAAGCACAGTGGGAACCACACAAGACTCTATGACGATCTCGGGTCAACAGACTACTCTGTACCAGTGTCACCAGAGAACTGCCATCTGACGTGAGGTATAATACCATCTGGGAGTTCTCGGCGAGTCCGTCCAGTGTACCCAGTCTCTACTGAGCACCCGTATATCATCTCTGATGTCAAACACAGATGGATATGGGATCATCCATCGCCCATCTGTATGGGTCGAGAAGGTATACGCTAGTCTACTCTGGTATATCGATGCCCCGTCTCGATATACCCACGACTAGGGACTGTGAAGGATGTACTTATGGACTACCATGTCCCCACTAGTATGATCCGCATCATAGTCCAGGTAGTCAAGTACACATCCTAAGGGCTTTACCAACATGTAACAGAGAGACAATCAGTATACACGTTAAGGTAAAGAGCAACCAGATAGCATACTATCATGTCGAGCAAGAAAGTCCTCCCTATATATGTCCCAGCATCCACTACAATATACATCCTATGTACAGTAATGGCCTCTAGGGCATACATATAACTAACAATCTCCCACTTGCACTAGGGCCATCTGTAGCAGTGGTTGCAGTATCTCATACTCAACCATCCCATAAAAGTCTCTCTCTGGGAACAGGCCTTTGTGAGTGGATCCGCTGTGTTGTCCTCTGAGTCTACTCTCCAAACCTCGATCACCCTGGAGATCAACTATCTCCATGATCAAGTGATACTGCCTTAGAATATGTCTGGATCACTGATGGGACCGGCATTCCTTGGCATAAGCCACAACTCCATTGTCACACAATGGGAGGAACATAGTTCATCTCATGAACCAATATACACCCAAACAGCCTCTTTGGTAGCATCTTAAGTAGCGATGTATCTAGCCTTTATCGTCTAGTATGTCACGGTATCTAGCTTGGAACTCTTCCAACATACCGTCCCTTTACTGAGGGTAAAGACAATGCCTGCGACTGACATTCAGTCGTCTTTATCACCCTGGAACCCTTCCAGCGATTCTCCCCAGGATCGGTTGATACTATCTCACTACAACTAGTGAGAATCCTAACATCCAATTAGATCTATCTCATAGATCCAAAATCCAGGATTTAGGAGGTATCACTTTGATCCTATATGGAGAATCATTGTGATAAGCGGAGATTGATCGAGCGTAGCATAGGAAACTCCTTCCCTATCAAGAGTATGTCATCCATGTACTCTACGAGGATCGTCACCATACTCCCTACTACCTTCTTGTTTATACAAGGTTCATCTACCATTTTGATGATGTCAACTTCTTTGACTATTCCATCAAAACAGATGTTCCAACTCCGCGATGCCTGCTTTAATCCTATAAATCATCTTGCACACGTTTCCGGTGCTCCCACTGTCTACGAAGCCCTCTGGCTGTGTACTTATAGACGCACTCTTCCAAATCATCATTTAGAAAAGCAGTCAAGACACCCAACCACCAGAGATCGTAGTCATGGTATGTAGCCGTGGCAAGTAGTATCTGGATGGACTTAAGCATAGGTACTGGAAAAGGTTTTATCATTATCCACGCCTGGTCGATGACGAAAACCTTCAACACGTCTAGCTTTGAAAGTCTCAACTTTTCCATCTACACCAAGTAATCTTCTCAAGATATACTTGCTCCTGATGGGGATTTAACCCTTCAGATATAGCAACCAAAGTCCATACTTTGTTGGTGTATAAGGATTCCATCTCAGATCGCTAAACATCCAGCCATTCTTACAGAGTCTTACTCCTGATGGCCAGCTCGAAACTAGTTGGGTCATCATCTCATGATGCAATCATCGCTCTCACTGTCATAGAGAAACCGAAGTATCTCTCAGGTGGGTGAGGAACCCTACTAGATCGGCGGAGAGGCTGAGGTTCGTTGGAATCTACTGAATCGTTTGGTTCTTTCAAATCATCAGCTGCAGTTTGCATAGCTGGAACCTTTCCAGTTCTACATAACAGACCTTGCCTCGAGCTTGTCCGGATTTTGCTTTTAGACATAGGCCAGACAACCCCAAATCTTAACTAACTTAAGACATGGGCTCTTCCCTTTCCATATCACATATGAAATGGTAGGCAACTGATTTGATTGGAACCCTATTCAATAGGTATGCAGCTTCTCAAGTGCATAACACCCAAAAGGAAATAGGTAGCTCAGTATTACTCATCATAGAGCACACCTTATCACATAGGGTGTAATTGCTCTACCCCGATATACCATCGTGCTATGGTGTATGCGGAGGAGTAATGCTGAGAGAGAATCTCATTCTCCTTTAGAATAATCCAGGATTTCCGTGCTCAAGTATTCTCCTCCCTGATCACATCAAAGGACATAATACTTATACCCGTATTCTGGTTCTCTACTTCTCACTTATATTCTGTGACTATCTCAAAAGGTTCGGACTCATGTTTCAACAGGAACATATGACTGAATCTTGAGAGATTATCAGAGAATGTAATGAAGTACAAAGAACCAGTCTTGGCATATGTAGACTGGGGATCTACATACATCAAACATGTATCATCCCAAGAGTTTACTAACTCTTTCTCTGCTTCCAATAAACAGAGCTATGGTCATCTTATCTTTGTGACATGACTGGCAAGTTTCATAAGATGCAAATTCAAACTGATTTAAATATGCATCTAAATGTAACTTAGCTAGTCAGGTCGCATTGATATGACCTAGTCTACAATACCTCAAGAAGGATCCGTTCATTTCTGAACTCTTCCTCTTGTGTGTGTTCCATATACTAAGAACTGTAGTTTGATTTAGAACATCAATGCTTTTAGATAACGTGCCTGAACCGATCAACTTTTGATATAGGAAATGTTCAAAACATTATCCATCAATACAAAATTATATCCTTTCTTTTTTATCAAAGAGAGTGATATGATTTGGTATATCAGGTTCGGTATCTAATAACATTCGTTCAGAATCAATGTATTGGTAATACAGGGTGACAGTGACCAACAAACTTGGCTGCAACACTTGCCCCGTTTTCTGTCTCATGAAACTTATCACCCGTTCTCAGTTCTCTACCTATCTGTAGCCCTATGTAACAGATTACATATCTGGGATCCTGATCCGGTATCACATACCCAGGACGTAAAGGACACTGAGAAACAGTTCTATATAATGAACACACCCGAAGATGATGCATCATCATGCACTCTCCTCGTTTGGGCGGCACGGGAATTCTGGTAGTCCCCTATTTCCTGCTTTGTCTTATAACAATTATAAGTTGGAGCGGGACCAACGTTCCCCAGCTCAGTATAACAAGCGGGTTCGGTCAAATATCCGTTTTATTATCTTGATTAAGGCGTGATATGGTCGCTACCTGGAGAGAGAGAGAAGAAAACACTCAGCGTGCGCTCTTTCAAGAATAGATTGGTTATTATTTTATCTAATCAGGATGGCTCCCACTGCTTTTTATCAAATCTTCCTTCAAACCCTAAAAGGAAAGACTAGCCGGGATTAATTACACACTACAAGTTTGCCAATCTTTCAGCCAGGCCAGTGTCGGTACTTTGAGGGAGGTCCCCCGTGCTTTCGCACGAACCTAATTAATGTAAACCTCGTTTTCCCAGAGGCGTAACCCCGTTGACACCTTTCTAGACACCTACTTGATCGGCTAATTGTAATGTATAAAACTCTCCCAGGAGTAACTCTTACTCGCAGCGGGTATCGGGATCCAACTATCTCATAGAAGGTATGCAATCTCATTGCAAATTTCAACACTTGAAATTCCCGATAATATTTTGCCCCTAACGTGCTATGACCTTGACGAAAGCCAACAAACCATAGCCCGCTAGTCAAGTTCAACCCGTACATTTCTTGATCGAATTAAACCCACCCGTACGACCCTTGACGAAAGCCAACAAAGCCGCACGACTACCCTAATCCAATCGCATCGTATGCTGCAGATAAGCAGCATATAGCTACCGCACACTGCACCTTGACGAAAGCCAACAAATGCAGCACGAATACTATATACAACTTATCTGAAATGTCGGAGGGCTACGACAGGTTTTTCTGAAAACCTATTGCGTAATGAACTTGATATCGTTGTAGAATCAAATGATTTTTAAAATGGAGTGTTTTTTAGGCTTTTCTAGTTTTGCTAAAGGAGTCACTCCCGGTGAAGGGATCGTCGGTCCTTTCCTCGTCGAATGAGGTGCGGGATATATCATATATATCACTATGCAAAGCAAAAACTCTTAAAAGCAATCAAAAACAAACCGAATGCGTAGCATCTGCCAGTTATTGCTAAAGGAGTCACTCCCGGTGAAGGGATCTCGGTCCTTTCCTCATCGAATAAGGTGCAGTATATATCTCATATACCGCTGTGCAAAGCAAGAACTGTAGCTACCTGTTTTATTTTGAAATTCGATTCTACAATATCTTAGGTTTCTTTTATTTCATTAATCACATTAATGAAGTCCCATCATTTAAGTACCTAATCATCACAGATAAATACGACGTACACTTATGCCATCCGCATTCGCCTCGATGTCCCCTCGTGCACCATTAGGTTAGGTAACTAACGGCAGAGCAGGGCAGGGCTAGCACGGGTGTAAAACATAAGTAACGTCTATATAATATATCATATATACTATATGCTGTATCTATCACAGAACATCACATGATCACATCACAGATATCGCAGCAGAAGAAACATATGAAATATTGGATATACTAGGACGTCCGTGTTTTCAATACGAGCCAGTATAAAACACGGATTCCACGGTCGTGATGAATAGCCAAACCCACACCCCTAGACCCCTACGAGAGCGGCAAGCAACCCTACCAATTCTGGAGTTAGGAGACCCGGACTCGACTCCTCGAGTTGGTCTCCCACTGGACTCCAGAACCTGGTTACTTGTGCCCTCCTCCTTGGGTCTATCCTAGTGTGGAAAAGTAAATAATATACAAGAGGTGACAACTTCCGCAACCTGGAAGCGCCCCAATAAAAGAATATTACATACAAGTTTTTACATGAATGAAAATGAAAAACACTCATCTCACATAAAAAAAACCCGGCTATTCAAACACGACGATCCAATATAACATATCCAGCAACACATAACATCACATGTCATCAACGTAAGTAAATATGTCCATCCCAATTGTCGTTGACATATAGCAACGAAATCGGCGATATCACATATTACACTTACGGTCACAGAAAAGAAAGTGTAAAACTACAACAGTTGGAATCCGCAACCACCTCAGACATCGCATGCCTGACCAAATGAATTACTTAGACATCGCATGCCTAACAATTATAAACCCCGCATTTTAGTCTCAAAATCGAAAACACTTTTCAATACCAAGTCGGGTAATTCAACAAGATTCCCGACATCCTGATCGAATACTCGTCGCAAACTTCAGTAGACGGCCGCACCCCCGACGCCGTCGACGAAGTGCACCAAGGCGGAACACCGCTACCGCGAGCACCCGAACGGATGCTCTTGGCGACGGGGTTCTCCTACAGTCACTTGGTCGGGGCTATGGAGCGAGGCTGTCTATTAAGTTTACCCGGCGAGTATCCGCGTACGCTACGTGATTGCGACGGACTTTTGATCACATCAAAATTCCGTGGCAACCGATCAAGTGAGACTAAATTGTTGCGTCTATAACATTCATTCAGTAATCTCATAACTTCTTGTGAATTCCAATTATTGTATCCCATTCCGGATAAATAGAAAATGATAAACTTTCCGATCGAACAGTCAAACACCCAAGTTTTCCCGATACAGATCAACACATGAAATAAGTCTAACAACATTCAGTTCGTGCCTCAGTACCAACGGTCCAGCCGTAGAAGGGTCAAGCCAACGCCTCACATGTGGCACGCCGTACTGCCCCAAACCCTAAGGTTCAAAGGGCAGTTCAAGACGGTCACATAATCGAGTTAAGGTTTGTTGTCTTCTAGAGGGTCCATCGCATTACTTGCACTACTTAGAACGTCGTTAAACTACGGAAAAATCCAACACTTGGAAATTTCCCGACAGGGGAAAAATTGGGTATTTATATCCGGTCGAACTTTTTAACATATTCTAAAATTTATCCGGAAAGCCACATAGACAAAATCTGATACTCCGATCGAAACACCGAATCCCCAAATCAACTCCAGAAAATTCAACTCTTGAATAAATATTAAAAATTCCCAGGAAAACCACCACAGAAAAATGAGAATTACTGTGAAAATTAAAATGCACAAAACGACAAAGCCGCCGCGCATCCGCCGCACGAGCCATGCTCGTGCCGCGGATCCGCGGCTCTTTGATGGAATTACGAACACGAATTTCACAGTATCTCTTAAATTCACCTGCTTATTTTTCTGCATATTTTTAATGTTGAAAAACTCACTGTTTTCAAAAATGTACAGAGAGCATGGAAATTTTGGACTTTCGGGTTCGATCGGACTTCAAATTGCGTCTAGACTTCGCCTAAGGCTCTAGCTAGGCTCTGATACCACTGTAGGGTTCCTAGGCACTCTCAAGAGGTCTCACAAGGCATCAACCATGCCAATTTCAAAAATTACGGTGCCGAGAAACCCTAGTGTACGGATCGTTGGCTAGATTTCTAGGCGAAAAGTAAACTAGTTAACGCTTAACTATGAGAATCGGAAATACAACCTTTGTAGATCCGGTGCTCCACCTCCATAGCTCCGCAATGAATTCCTCTCGCTGTCCTACACAAATCCTGGGCTCTAGCGTCGGCTTCATCGGAGAATAGGCGAGCTAGGTCGTCGATGTCCATGCCGAAGATGATCTACGTCGAAGCATCGCAAGATCAAGCTCTCACTTCACCAAGTCAAGAAACTTGTGAAGGAAACACACTCTACTACTTGGCAAGAGGTAAAGGATAAAGAAATAGGAAGTGGGTAGACTTTAGATTTGGATTTCTCACTCATATCATCAATCCACCATTGATGTAGTCTAGGTTTTTCTTCTTGAGTTGAAGGAAGAAGAAGAAGAAAATGATATGATAAGATTATTAAAAAAGAAAAGAATAATCTATTCTTATCATAACATAACCCAAGTTAAGTGTAGAGAATTGACCAAGGTTAAAGAATGGTTAGGGTTAAGGAGATGAGACAAAAATGGTGACTTAATGAAAGCTTCATGAAGCTTCATGATGAAAACAAAACTAGCCACCATTTTTCACTTCTTTTCCTTTTCTCATTTATCTTTTAAATGCAAAAGAAAAGATAAATGAATGAATAAAAGAAAACCCCAATCATTTACTTAACCTAGGTTTAATTCATTACACTTAACAAAAAAGATATGTATCATCAAACATGATACAATCAAGTGCACAAAAATCATATCGCATATGCAATGCGCACACCCGAGTGAGAAAATCCATTCAAAGTGAACCGATACTAGTTAATGCAAGGTAATATATCAAATTTATAATTATGCATTAAATCACTAAATCAACACTTGATTCAATGATCCGATCATGTCGCACATAACCGACTGGTATCTTCAGTAACAACTTATCGAATCAACACTTGATCCGATAACCCGGCTATATCGCATATAACCGATCAATGTCACATCGCGAGAATGAAATACGGTATCACATACACGCATCATTCTCGGTCCCGCACATATCTCATATGCGCTCCTATTTCGTTTCGCTTGAGCCAGGAAACCTCTGTGTAGGACTCTAAAGACTCGTCAATACGCCGGCAGCAGATGATGATCATATCAAACACCCACAAGCCGCAAGCGGTCTGCTAAACGTAACGGCCACCCGGGTATTGAGCGATCTGAAGATCGACGAGCAAGCCCGCTCACACTCCAGTGAATCCAACCAGTAACACTACCGTACAGTCCGGTCTGATCGTCTGATATGTCGCATATCACGCCTAGGGGTGGTAAACGTCAGACCCCAATAGTTCGATAAGTCGTGTCGATATGAGGCTCATAACGGGTCGAGAAACTACTGGTAACACTTACCAGCAATTCTCTGATCAGCCCTGGCCAGGGACTTCCTGTTATAGCCAATCGAACACAGCGCAACATCAACCCCCTATACCGGGAGAGACGAATCCCCTCCTATCGCTCATTGCCTCCATGTGACTCGGGACTGTACCCAAAAACCACCGTTTTGCACGCCCTCTTGGACGTGGTAAGATGGAAATCAAAGCACAGTGGGAACCACACAAGACTCTATGACGATCTCGGGTCAACAGACTACTCTGTACCAGTGTCACCAGAGAACTGCCATCTGACATGAGGTATAATACCATCTGGGAGTTCTCGGCGAGTCCGTCCAGTGTACCCAGTCTCTACTGAGCACCCGTATATCATCTCTGATGTCAAACACCGATGGATATGGGATCATCCATCGCCCATCTGTATGGGTCGAGAAGGTATACGCTAGTCTACTCTGGTATATCGATGCCCCGTCTCGATATACCCACGACTAGGGACTGTGAAGGATGTACTTATGGACTACCATGTCCCCACTAGTATGATCCGCATCATAGTCCAGGTAGTCAAGTACACATCCTAAGGGCTTTACCAACATGTAACAGAGAGACAATCAGTATACACGTTAAGGTAAAGAGCAACCAGATAGCATACTATCATGTCGAGCAAGAAAGTCCTCCCTATATATGTCCCAGCATCCACTACAATATACATCCTATGTACAGTAATGGCCTCTAGGTCATACATATAACTAACAGGGGCTGGGTAGTCTACAAGCACATCCTTATACAGGTTCCTAATCGTAGGATTATCGAGATGGGGCATCGATACTCCGGAGTAGACTAGTGTATACACTTCTCATCCCAGCAGGAGAGATGGTCTATCCCACAGCCATTAGTACATCATACTTGAGATATTATGCAGGTGCTCGTTAGGTTACGAGTACACTGGACAGGACTCGTCGGGAACTGTTGGTTGGTATTATACCTATCGTCAGTTAGCAGTTCCCAGGTGACATGAGTACAGCTTAGTCCGTTAACTTGACACTGCTACTTCGCCTCAAGTGTGTTCTCACTGTTCTTAGATTGCTACCCTACCACGGCTCTATTGAGTCGTGCAAACAGGTAGTAGTTGGGTGCAGTCCCGAAGCGCTTGGAGGCAGTGGCGGTTAGATAGGATTCGTATCTCCCGGTATTGGAGGTTGATATTACGCTGTGTTCGGAATGCCATTACACAAAGTCCCAGGCCAGGGCAAGCGAGATTTACTGGTAGGTACTCCAGTAGTTTCTCAGGGTGTTTTGGACTGTACTCCGACACGACTTATACCGCTATTAGTGGTCTGACATTTACCGCCCCCTAGACCCGATATGTGATACTCTTAGACGAACAGATCGGACTGTACGGAGATTGCCACAGACAGGCTCGGTAGGAGTTTGGATGAGCTTGCTCGTCGACTTTCTTATCGACAGATACCTGGGTAGCTGTTACATACAGCTAGTGTCGCTGACGTGCTTGTGGTTAAACCCGCTGCTAGAGTACTGTCGAGTCTTTAGAGTCCCACACAGAGGGTTTCCCAGTTTCGGACGAAACGATGTAGAGGTCGTATGGTTTTACGACAGGGTTTGATCACATACGTGTACCTGTACGCGTGTAGTGTTCGAGCGGACAATACTAATAGGCTTTGGTTTAAGCCGGATCCTAGTATTTGATTATTGGATTAGCTTCGTCTCATTGTATTCGTGTTTTTCGAAACACGAATGCGGGTATGTATATACGGATGAGAGGAGGTAAAAAAAGAGACACCTCATTAGGGTTTTGACCATTGATTTGGTCAAAATAAAAATGAGGTGGAGAAAAGAATTTGTTATTTTTTGGTAAATGATTATTGTATGGCATGGCTACTTGGGGTGACCTTTTGACTTGGCTTGACTTGTTGACTCAAGATATTTTTGGTGAGATATTTTGAGACCTAGATATTTTTGTTAAAATATTATTTTCATGCCATGCTTATTGTCATATCAAGGAGCCATGCCATTTATCAATTATCATTATCCAAAAACATTTCTCTTTCCTCAAGCTTGCTCTCTCCTTCTTCCTCCCAAACCCTAGTGTCTCATGTGTTGAGAATCAAGGGCTTGTAAGACAAAGGTACTCAAAATCACACTCTACACATTCTAGGTTACTTAGTTTAGCACACTAAGTGATCTAGTTACCTCAACTTGGAGGTTTAGCTCAAGGTTGGAACTCTGGGGTGGATCTTCTACTACATCGAGAAGCCGGCGAAGAGGTGCTTTCCATTTCTACTCCAAGGAGCTTGCGAGGTGAACGAGGACAGCGGGAAGATAAGAAGGACTTGGAACTTTAGGTATAATCTTCTTATGTAGTAGATAAAACCTCTAGTTAGTTTGTTAGTTATGGTTTAGCAAAGATCTTGGTGTTAAAGTCAATGTTACCTTGTTTGTAAAAATCGTTTTTTACCCGTTCTGCCTCTCCGCAAACCCGTAAGGTGTGTAACGTTGACTAACAGTGGTATCAGAGCCAACTAAACAATAGCTAACAGTTTAAACGACAAGTAAAACTACGAAACTGAAATAACCCGAAAACATCGAAGCATAGATTCAAGTTTCTGTCGATTTTTCATGAGGCTCTAAAAAATATTTTAGCAACTGCAGAGTACTCTTTGAACTGTAGAATGAACACAGAACAAAAATGAGACATTTCTACCTAAACTAGGCCGGCCATAATTCTCAAAAAGCCAGCAAGCTCGGTTCATTTTTTAGGAAATGCTTCGTATTTTGGTGTGTGGCTTTGTGACTTGGATCTAGGGCTTCAGGAGTTATTTGTTTTTGCCAATTTTGATTTTACTGTAAATTCTTTACTGTGGCAAATACCGGGTGTTTCGAAGTCCCAGTTTAATGTCGTTTAATGTTTCAAGTTCTGTTAAATGTGTTTGTAAACTTCCGCTAATTGCTATATGTCGGTTAGTTGGGGGTTGCACATTTCTGTGATGATTATATTGGTTTATGTATATGAACTTGTTGGATCGTCGTGATGAATAGCCGGGGATGTGAGATGAGAGTTTTCATTCTTTCACTCGATGTAAAATTTGTAAAGTGATGTAATATTATTTTTGTGGGGCACATCCGGGTTGAGATTGTAGCCACCGTTGTATTATTTCTTTTACTGTTTTTGCTCCTATGATAGACCCAAGGTTGGGTGCACAAACTACCGGGTACTTTGAAGTGCCGAGTGGCCTACTTACTTTGTTGAGGGAGATTGCTTCACTTCAGGTATTTGGCGGGTAGTTTGCCGCACCCGTAGGGGTCTAAGGTAGGGTTTGGCTATTCATCACGACCGTGTAATACGTCTTTAGTTATAGGCTCAAACGAAATGAGGATTCCTAGTATATCCAATGTGTTCATCTGTGATCTGGAATGACTATCGTTGCGTCTGACGAATGTATATATCTATATATGATATCTAGTAGGCGTTGCTTATGTTTTGCATCCGCGCTAGTCCATCCCCCGCTCTGTCGTTAGTTAAGTAACCTAACGGGTGATGACGGGCCCCGTAGCAAATGCGGATGGCATAAGCGTACGTTATATTTTCATTATTTTCTGCAATAGTAGGATTAATTGATGGGACTGCATTACATTAATGCAAAGCAAACAAACCAAAGTTGAATCGTTGGAACAATTTCAAAACCACTCGGTTTTTTCAAAACAGCAAAACTTTTAAATGCGGAGCTTAAACTACTCCTTTTAAAAGCTATCAGGTTCCTTTGATTATATCAAGTTCACTACGTTCACGGTTTCGCCAAAACCATTCGTAGCCCTCCGTCATTTCGGTTAGATATTCAGTAGTATTCAAGCTATGTATTTTGACATTCGCCAAGGCATAGTGATTGGTAGCTGCTGAATATTTATCGATAGTATAGATAGATGCGTTGGTTTGGGACAGTCGTACTGCTACTTTGGCCTTCATCAAGGGTATGTACGAGTGGGTTCAAATTATTGTTAGTTATATATATGCCCTAGAGGCCATTACTGTACATACGATGTATATTGTAGTGGATGCTTGGACAAATATAGGAAGGACTTTCTTGCTCGACATGATAGTATGCTATCTGGTTGCACTTTATCTTAACATGTAAACAAATACTGTTTTATGATCGCATGTTGATAAAGCCCTTAGGATGATTACTTGACTACCAGGATTATGATGCAGATCATATTAGTGGGGACAGGGTAGTCGATAAGTACATCCTTCAAATGTTCCTAGTCGTGGGAGTATCGGGACAGGGCATCGGTACTCCAGAGTAGACTAGCGTATGCGCTTCTTGACACATATGATAGGTGATAGATGATTCCATATCTATTGGTGTTTGACATCAGAGAAGGCAAACGGGTGCTCAGTAGAGACTGGGTACACTGGACGAACTCGCCGAGAACTCCTAGATGGTATTATACCTATCGTCGGATAGCAGTTCTCTGGTGACACTGGTACAGGTTAGTCTGTAGACCCGAGATCGTCATAGAGTCTTGTGTGATTCCCACTAGGCTTAGATTTCCACCATACCACGGTCAAGAGATCGTGCAAAACGGTGGCTTTTGGGTACAGTCCCGAAAAACCATAACAGGAGGCAATGAGATCGTGCAAAACTGTGCTTCACTCGTTTAACTCGATCGTTCGATCACATGGAGGCAATGAGCGATAGGAGGGGTTTCGTCCCTCGCGGTATTGGGGGTTAATGTTGCGCTGTGCTCGATTGGCCATAACAGGAAATCCCTGGCCAGGGTTGATGAGATTTATTGGTAAGTGTTATCAGTAGTTTCTTGAACCGTTATGGACCTTGCATCGGCATGACTTATCGGGCTATTGGGGTCTGACGTTAAACCACCCCCAGGCTGTGATATGCGACATATCAGATGAAGAGACCAGACTGTACGGTAGTGTTACTGATTGGATTCGCAGGAGTTATAGCAGGCTTGCTTGTTGATCTTCTGATCGCTCAATTCCTGGGTGGCCGTTACGTTTAGCAGACCGCTTGCGACTTGTGGGTGTTTGATATGATCATCACCCACTGCCGGTCTATTGATGAGTCTTTAGAGTCCTACATAGAGGTTTCCTGGTTCATGCGAAATGGAGTAGGAGCGCATATGTGATATGTGCGGGACCAAGATTAATGCGAGTATGTGATACCACATTCTAATCTCGCGATTTGTGATATCGGTCGGTTATATGTATTATAGCTGGATTATTAAATTAAGAGTTGATTTAATAATTTAATGTATAATTATATATTTGATATATTATATTGCATTAACTAATATTTAGCTCACTAATGATTTCTTTTCTCACTTGATGTGCACATTGTATATATATGTGATATGTATATTTGTGTACATGTATTGTGTCATGTTTGATGAAACATACAAGATGGGTGTATGAGACTTATACCATGCAAGGGTTAAATTAGGGTTTTGATTATTTCTTAAGTTATTACAAAATAGCAAAAGACTTGGTCAAAGTTTTAAGCTTGGAGAAGCTTGTAGAACTTTGACAAAGTCCACTCTTTTGTCATTCCTTAGGATATTTTACTTCACCCAACCCTTAACCATAGCCATGAGTTAATTCTCTACATGAGTTAAGCATGATAGCTTTAACTCAACCATGGGTACAATAATTCATTTGGATGAATTATTCATGAGTTCTTCTTCTTCTTCAAGCTCCATGAAAAGCTTTCTAGCTTCAATGGAGGTATGAGATAAAATGTGAGAAAATGATTTCTAAAGTGAGCAAACTTTCTACGTCATCATCCTCTACTACTTGCCATTTAGTAAAGTGTGTTTGCTTCACTAATCTACACAATTAGTGAAGAGATAGCATGAGCTAGTGTCTCCTCGACGTAGATCATCTTCGGCCTCGAAGACTTCGAAGCAAGCTTGTTCGTTTCTTCGCGGGAGCCTCTCTAGAGTCCGGACGATCGTGATCGCAGCGAAAGGACTTCTACACGGAGCTAATGAAGTGAAGGACCGGTCTACAAAGGTTGTATTCCTTGTTCACTTAGATGTAAAGAGTTTACATATCTTGTTTTACCCTAAGTCTCTAGTTAAGATCTTGGTTAGGGTTTGTTTAGCACCCCAAAAATTTTAAAGTAGCATAATTGACGCTTGCCAAAACCTTGCTAAGGTGCTAAGCTAACTCTACAGTGGTATCAGAGACAAGCTAGAGCATTAGGCGTTGTCTAGACGAAGTTTGAAGTCCGATCGAACTCCGAAACCCCAATAAATCCCACTTTCTGGAAAAAATTTCAAAAGTTGAAATTTTTCATATTAAAAATACTCAGAAAATCATGCAGGGAATTCTAAGGATTACTGTGAAGTACGGAGCCATAACCCACTCAAGTGACCGCGGAACCGTGGCCAAACCATGCGTTTGGCGGCGGTTCCGCGGCAAACTTTGGGAGTTAGGGGATAATGCTTCAGGGATATATTCTTGGGTACTTTTTAATGATTTTGGGAATTTTTAATTCTACTCAAGTGTTGAACTTTCTGGAAAATATTGGGAACTCGTTGATTCGATCGGAAAGTTTAACTTCGTTTAAGTTTTTCCGGGTAATTTAGAACATGTTAAAAGGTTCGAACGGATATCAATAACTCACATTTTCCCCTGTCGGAAAACTTTCAAGTGTTGGTTTTTTTTCCTAAGTTTAAAACTTTCAGAAAATCATGCAAGCGTATCTGTGGACCCTCTAGAAGAACATAACCTTAACTCGATTATATGACCGTCAAAACCTCCACTGAACCATATGGTTTGTTGTAGTTTAGCGTTGCCACATGTGAGGCGTTGGTTTGACCCTTCTACGGCTGGTTCATAGAGGCTGTGACATGTTCTGGGACTTTTTGAACTCCGCTCAAATGTTGAGCTATTTGGGCAATCTTGGGTGTTTGTTTATTCTTTTGGAAAGTTTAACATTGTATATTTATCTGGAATGTGATACAATATGTGCAATTCATATAGTTAGGCATGAAATGCGAAGTATGTATATTTCAGATTTATGATGACTAAAGTGATTATGGATTCCAAATGTTGTAGTTTTACACTTTCTTTTTTGTGACCGTAAGTGTAATATGTGGTGTATCGCCAGTTTCGGTGCTATATGTCAACGACAACTGGGATACGCATATTTACTTACGTTGATGATATGTGATGTTATGTGTTGCTGTGATATGTTATATTGGATAGTCATGTTTTGAATAGCCGGTGGTTTTATGTGAGATGGGAGTTTTTTATTTTCATTCATGTAAAAGCTTGTATGTAATATTCTTTTATTGGGGCATTTCCGGGTTAAGGATGATGTCACCATTGTATATTATTTACTTTTCCGCACTAGGATAGACCCAAAGCGGGGAGCATAAGTAACCGGGTACTAGGGTACAGTGGGAGACCATCTCGAGGAGTCGAGACCGGGTCTCCTAACTCTAGAATTGGTAGGGTTTCTTGCCGCTCTCATAGGGGTCTAGGGATGTGGGTTTGGCTATTCATCACGACCGTGGAATCCGTGTTTTATATTGGCTTAAATAAAACACGGAATTCCTAATATATCCAATATTTCATATGTGATTCTTCTGCTGCTGATGTTCTGTGATGAGATCATATTACTGCCTGAGACGAATGCCTATATATTTTATATATGAGACATAATTAATATTGTTGCTTTCGTTTTTTCTGTGATGCTTAGGAAGCATAAATAAATGGGACTTCATTAATGAAATTAATGAAAGAAAAAGAAACCTAAAGATGTTGTAGAAACTTGTTTAAAAACAGGTAGCTCTAGTTCTTACTTTGCATAGCGGTATTCCTTGTAGAATATCTAGCACCTTATTTGATAAGGAAAGAGCCGAGATCCCTTCACCGGGAGTGACCTCTTTAGCGAAACTAGCAGATGCTACAAACACGATTTGTCTTTTGATTGCTTCTATAGTTTTTGCTTTGCATAGTTGTATTTGTGAAATATCCTGCACCTTATTCGATAAGGAAAGAGCCGAGATCCCTTCACCGGGAGTTACCTCTTTAGCAAAACTAGAAAAGCCTAAAAACACTCCTTTTAAAATTCACTTGATTCTACAACAATATCAAGTTCATTACGCTCATGGTTTTCTTAAAAACCTGCGTAGCCCTCCGTCATTTTAGGAAATAGAGTACTTAGTATTCGTGTTGCGTATGTCAACCATAGCCGAGGCGTAGTGTACGGTAGCTAAGTGATGTTTTTCCTATACAGCATATGATGCGATTAGTTAGGACAGTCACATGATTATGTCGACCATAGCCGAGGGTCATGTGGGTGGGCCTAATTAACCACGAAATGACGGATAGAACTTGACTAGTGCTTATGATATGTTGACCATAGCCAAGGTCATAGGTACTAAGGGTAAAAAGTATTATCGGGAATTTCAAGTGTTGAAATTTGCAATGACATTGCATACCTTCTATGAGATAGTTGGATCCCGATACCCACTGCGAGTAAGAGTTACTCCTGGGAGAGTTTTACACGTTACAATTAGCCGATCAAAGTAGGTGTCTAGAAAGGTGTTAACGGGGTTACGCCTCTGAGAAAACGAGATTTATTTTAATTAGGTCCGTGCGAAAGCACGGGGAACCTCCGTCAAAGTACCGACGCTGGCCTGGCCGAAAGATTGGCAAACTTGTACAGTGTAATTAATCCCGGCCAGTCTTACCTTTTAGGGTTTGAAGGAAGATTTGACTAAAACAGTGGGAGCCATCCTGATTAGATAAAATGATAACCAAATCTAATCTTGCAAAAAGCACACGCAGAGTGTTTTCTTCTCTCTCTCTCTCCAGGTTGCAAAAATGCCACGCCTTAATCAAGATAATAATATGGATGCATTGACCGAACCTACTTATTATACCGGGTTAGGGAACGTTGGTTCCGTTCTTTTTAATAATTATTATAAGACTGAATAGGAAATAGGGGAATATCCGGATTCCCATGCCACCCAATTCAAAGAAAGTGCATGTTGATGCATATTCTTCAGGTGTCCTTATTACCGAGAACTGTTTTTTTTGTATCCTCTACGTTCTGGGTATGTGATACCAGATCAGGATCCCGTATATGTAATATGTTACATGGGCTACAGAAAGGTAGAGAACTGAGAATGGGTGATATGTCTCTAAGTGTTAGAGAATGGTGCAATTGTTGCAGCCAAATCAGTTGGCAGATATCATCTTGTATTAATATATTGATTCTGAACAAATGTTATTATATACCGAACCTGATATACAACATTACATCATGTTCTTTACTGAGTAAAGAAGGATATAATTCTATATTGGAGGATAATATTGTGAACATTTTTCTGAATCAAGAGTTGATTCGATCAGGCACGTTATATAATAGCATATATGTTCTAAATCAAACCAAGGTTCAAAGTATATAGAACACAGACAAGAGGAGCAGTTCAGGAATGAACGAATCCTTCTTGAGGCATTGTAGACTAGGTCATATCAATGCGACACGACCAGCTAAGTTACATAAGGATGAATATGAGAATCTATTCGAATTTTCATCTTATGCTACTTGCTAGTCTTGTCTCAAAGATAAAATGACCAATACCCCGTTTACTGGAAACAGAGAAAGAGTTATTGAACTCTTGGGACAGATACATGTTGATGTATATGGTCCCATGTCTACAAATGCAAAGGTTGGTTCTTTTGAGAACAAAACGGGTGGAAGTATTAAAGTCCTACGATGTGATCGAGGAGGCGAATACTTGCGCATGGTCCTTTTAGAAATTCCAGGAACTCCATGCGCAAGTATTCGCCTCCTCGATCACATCGTAGGACTTTAATACTTCCACCCGTTTTGTTCTCAAAAGAACCAACCTTTGCATTTGTAGGTTCCTGGAATTTCTAAAAGGAGAATGTGATTCTCTCTCAGCTTACTCCTTCGTATACACTACAGTACAACGGTGTATCGGGGCGGAGGTATCGCACCCTATGAGATATAGTGCGCTCTATGATGAGTACTGCTGAGTTACCTGTTTTCTTTTGGAGAAATACACTTGAGAAGCTGCATACCTATTGAATGGGGTTCCATCCAAATCAGAGCCTTCCACTCCATATGAGATATAGAATGGGAAGAGACCATGTCTTAAACAAGTTAAGATATATGGTTGTCCGGCCTATGTTGAAAAGAAAAATCCGGACAAGCTCGAGGCAAGGTCAGTTGTGTAAGTTTGTCAGGATATCCCAAGCATTAGTAAGGGAATATCTTCTACCTAACTGAGGAGCAAAAGGCATTTTGTTTCCCAGCATGCCACCTTTTTAGAAAAGGAATTTCTTGTGAAGAAATTAAGTGGTCATGGGTAGAACTGGAAGGAGTTCCAGCTAGACAAACTAACAGCTGATGATTTGGTAAAACCAGAGGATTCAATAGTTTCCGACGAACCTCAGCCTCTCCACAAATCTGGTAGGTTTCCTCATCCACTCGAGAGATACTACGATCTTCTCAGTGATAGTGGGAGCGAGGATTGCATCATGAGATGATGGCCCAACCGGGTTCAGAAAGCTGGAACGTCTGTTTTGATGTGATAGTCAAAGAGTTTGACTTCATCAAAATGGTAGATGAACTTTGTATATACAAGAAGGTTGTAGAGAGTAAGGTTGTCTTCCACGTATTGTACGTAAATGACATACTCCTGATAGGAAATGGTTTCCTATGCTACACTCGGCCAAGCTCCTCTTATCACGGAGATTCTCAATATAAGATCTGGATGATACCTACAACATCTTGTGGATTATGATCTATGGTGATAGATCTATGAGGATGTTAGGAGTGTCCCAAATCCTGGTACATAAACACCATACTAAAGGTGTTTAGTATTGATGATTCTAAGCGTGGTGGTTTGCCCACTTACTCATGGATCACTCTCTCCAATACTGATTTGGAAAGAGCTCGCGTGCAAAGGATATCCTATGCTTCGGCAGTAGACTCTATCAGAGAGTGCGATGTTATGTACCAGACTAGAAGTAGATGACTCACTAGGTGTAGTGATCAGAAATCAATCGGATCTTGGAGAGAATCACTGGACAGCTGTGGAGGACATTCTTAAGTACTTGAGAAGCACTAAAAGAAAGTTCTTGGTTCCAGCTTCCAGAGTGATAAGTTGACTGAAAGTCAGTCACAGGCATTGTCTTTACCCTCAGTGGAGGGACGGTATGTTGGAAGAGTTTCAAGCTAGATACCGTGACATAGATGATAAAGGCTGAATACATTGCTACCAACGATATTACCAAAGTGGCTGTCTGGACATTTCTTGTTCATAAGATGAACAAGATTCCTACCATTGAGTGTCCAATAACTGTTATTATGACAACAATGGAGTTGTGGCTTATGCCTAGGAACGCAGGTCCCATCAGCGTTCCAGACATATTCTGAGGTAAGTATCACCAGATCAAGGAGATGGTTGATCTCCAAGGGATCGAGGTTAGGAGAGTAGACCAGAAGGTTGACACAGCAGATCCACTCACAAAGGCCTTACCCCTAGAGAGACTTCTCTACAATGGTTGAGTATGGGATACTACAACCTCTGCTATATTGTTGGGTATTGGATACTACAACAAATGGCCTTAGTGCAAGTGGGAGATTGTTAGTTATATGTATGCCCTAGAGGCCATTACTGTACATGCGATGTATATTATAGTGGATGCTTGGACATAAGGACTTTCTTGCTCGACATGATAGTATGCTATCTGGTTGCACTTTATCTTAACATGTAAACAAATACTGTTTTGTGATCGCATGTTAATAAAGCCCTTAGGATGATTACTTGACTACCAAGATTATGATGCAGATCATACTAGTGGGGACAGGGTAGTCATTAAGTACATCCTTCAAATGTTCCTAGTCGTGGGAGTATCGAGACAGGGCATCGGTACTCCAGAGTAGACTAGCGTATGCGCTTCTTGACCCATATGATGGGCGATGGATGATTTCATATCCATTGGTGTTTGACATCAAAGAAGGCATACGGGTGCTCAGTAGAGACTGGGTACACTGGACGAACTCGCCGAGAACTCCTAGATGATATTATACCTATCGTCAGATAGCAGTTCTCTGGTGACACTAGTACAGGTTAGTCTGTAGACCCGAGATCGTCATAGTGTCTTGTGTGATTCCCACTGTGCTTTGATTTCCACCATACCACGGTCAAGAGATCGTGCAAAACGGTGGCTTTTGGGTACAGTCCCGGATCACATGGAGGCAATGAGCGATAGGAGGGGTTTCGTCTCTCCCGGTATTGGGGGTTGATGCTGCGCTGTGCTCGATTGGCCATAACAGGAAATCCCTGGACAGGGTTGCTGAGATTTATTGGTAAGTGTTACCAGTAGTTTCTTGAACCATTATGGACCTTGCATCGGCATGACTTATCGGGCTATTGGGGTCTGACGTTAAACCACCCCCTAGGCTGTGATATGCGATATATCAGACGAAGAGACCGAGCTGTACGGTAGTGTTACTGATTGGATTCGCAGGAGTTATAGCAGGCTTGCTTGTTGATCTTCTGATCGCTCAATACCCGGGTGGCCGTTACGTTTAGCAGACCGCTTGCGGCTTGTAGGTGTTTGATATGATCATCACCTACTGCCGGCGTATTGACGAGTCTTTAGAGTCCTACATACAGGTTTCCTGGTTCATGCGAAACGGAGTAGGAGCGCATATGTGATATGTGCGGGACCGAGATTAATGCGACTATGTGATACCGCATTCTAATCTCGTGATTTGTGATATAGGTCGGTTATATGTATTATAGCCGTATTATTAAATTAAGAGTTGATTTAATAATTTAATATATAATTATATATTTGATATATTATTTACATTAACTAATATTTAGCTCACTAATGATTTCTTTTCTCACTTGATGTGCACATTGTATATATATGTGATATGTATATTTGTGTATATGTATTGTGTCATGTTTGATGATACATGCAAGATGGGTGTATGAGACTTATACCATGCTAAGGTTAAATTAGGGTTTTGATTATTTCTTAAGTTATTACAAAAGAGAAAAAGACTTGGTCAAAGTTTTAAGCTTGGAGAAGCTTGTAGAACTTTGACAAAGTCCACTCTTATGTCATTGCTTAGGATATTTTACTTGACCCAACCCTTAACCATAGCCATGAGTTAATTCTCTACATGAGTTAAGCATGATAGCTTTAACTCAACCATGGGTGCAATAATTCATTTGGATGAATTATTCATGAGTTCTTCTTCTTCTTCATCAAGCTCCATGAAAAGCTTTCTAGCTTCAATGGAGGTATGAGATAAAATATGAGAAAATGATTTCTAAAGTGAGCAAACTTCCTACTTCATCATCCTCTACTACTTGCCATTTAGTAGAGTGTGTTTGCTTCACTAATCTACACAATTAGTGAAGAAATAGCATGAGCTAGTGTCTCCTCGACGTAGATCATCTTCGGCCTCGAAGACTTCGAAGCAAGCTTGTTCGTTTCTTCACAGGAGCCTCTCTAGAGTCTGGACGATCGTGATCGAAGCGAAGGGACTTCTACACGGAGCTAATGAAGTGAAGGACCGGTCTACAAAGGTTGTATTCCTTGTTCACTTAGATGTAAAGAGTTTACATATCTTGTTTTACCCTAAGTCTCTAGTTAAGATCTTGGTTAGGGTTTGTTTAGCACCCTAAAAATTTTAAAGTATCATGATTGATACTTGCCAAAACCTTGCTAAGGTGCTAAGCTAACCCTACAATTAACCTGGATAATGACGGGTAGAACTTAACATGTGACTTATGATATGTTGGCCTTCGTCACGGTCATAAGAGCATGAGGCAAAAATCCACATCAGGAGTTTCTAAAGAAACTGAAACTTGCTAGTGTTGCATACCATTTGGAGTGTGATAATTTTGGTAGGATTCCTACGACATTATCACACGATGATATTTGGATCCCAATCCCACTGTGAGTATATGCTACTCCTCGGGAGATTTTTTCACTTAACGATCAATGCTATAAACCAAGTAGGTGTCTAGAAAGGTGTTAGCGGGGCTAAGCCCCCAGGGAAAAGAGGTTATTTAATTAAGGAACTTCGCGAAAGCGTCGTAAAACCTCCCTCGAAGTACCGACACTGGATTGACTGAACGGTTAAGCAAGTATTTTACGGTGAGATTAATCCTAACTAATTCTTCTTTTATGGTTTGAGGAAGGATTCGACAAACAGTGGGAGCCGTCCTTTTTAGATAAACTAAAAACCAATCTAAGTTTGCAAGAGCATCATGCTAAAGTGTTTCTTCTCTCTCTCCTAATTGCAGCGACCAAAACATGATGGGCCTTAAGTTACTATTAGATAAAAATATAATGACAGGGACAAACTATAAAGATTGGTTCAGGAATGTCAACATGGCAATCACTTATGACAAATTGGGGTATGTCCTTACTACTAAAGCCCTCCATGTCAGGTCCAGAATCCAGTGTCGCGGATAAAGAAATCCATAAGACCTGGGAGATTGACTGCGCGAAGGCCAAGTGCCTCGTGCTGGCCTCTATGGATAATGAGCACCAGAGGCGGCACAAGAATATGGATCTTGAATCCATATTCCTCCATACCAAGGAATTATATAGAGAGCAATCTCGTATTGCAAGATACGAAACCTCGAAGAAACTATTTGAGGTGAGGTTGGCCGTCGGATCATCTGTAAGGGAACAGGTCCTTAAGATGATTGGCTACATTGAGGAGCTCGCAGACCTCGGGACCACGTTAGAGAACGAGCTGTATACAGACTTGATTCTCCAGTCCCTTCCTTCCACCTACGCCCAGTTTATCTTGAATTTTAATATTCAAGGTAAAGAAGTTGAACTACCGGAACTCCTCAGCATGTTGATGAGTGCTGAGGGCACCCTGAAGAAATCCAGAGAAACACCCGCTCTACTTATTGGTGGAGCTTCCTCTTCTAGGTCCAAGGCGAAAGCCAAAGGAAAGAAGAAGAAGGCCCCCACCAAGCCAAGAGGCGGTGTTAGTAAGGTGGAAGTCAAGGGAAAAGCAAAAGTAGCGGGGCCGACAGTAGGAAAGGAAGAATGCTTCTATTGTCATAAAAAAGGCCATTGGAAGAAAGATTGCAGGGCTTGGATGGCCAAGAACCAGGACCCGAAGCAAGTTGTGGCTTCGGCTTCAGGTGTGTTTGTAATTGAAAACTGTCTGTCAATCAACTCTACTTCCTGGGTATTGGATACCGGATTAGGATCTCATATCCGCAATTCTTTGCAGGCACTGAGAAGCCATAGGGTTCTGAAGACTATTGATATGACCCTCAGGGTTGCTAACGGAGCGAGCGTGGATGATGTGTCCGTAGGGGAATATCACCTTGGATTGACGAGTGGACATATTTTGGTTTTGCGCAACTGTTTTTGTGTACCTAGTTTGACTTGTAATATCATTTCTGTATCTTTATTATCAAAAGAAGGTTATGATTTTACATTTGTAAGCGATGTCGTAAACATCCACCTTAATCATAGTCTGATTGGGTTAGGTACTCTGAACAACAGTATATACGTATTAAACCAACTACAAGTTTTCAATGTCCAGAACACACATAAAAGAAAGGCTCCAGAATTAAATCAAGCTTTCTTATGGCATTGTAGAGTAGGTCACATCAATGAGACAAGGTTAACCAAATTACATAAAGAAGGATATTTGGATCCGTTCGAATATCAATCTTATGCAACTTGTCAATCATGTCTCAAAGGAAAGATGACAAAGACTCCGTTCACTAGACATGGAGTAAGGGCGAGTGAGCTCTTGGGACTCATACACAGTGACGTGTGTGGTCCAATGTCTACACATGCAAGAATTGGTTATTCCTATTTCATTACTTTTACGGATGATTTCTCTAGGTATGGACATATTTTCTTAATGAAACATAAATCCGAGACCTTTGAGAAATTTCGAGAATATAAGAATGAAGTGGAAAAACAAACCGGCAAAAGTATCAAAACACTCAGATCTGATCGAGGTGGTGAATACTTGAGTGCTGAGTTCCTAAATTACCTAAAAGAAAATGGAATTCTCTCTCAGCTTACTCCTCCATACACACCACAGCACAACGGTGTATCAGAGAGATGGAACCGAACCCTATTGGATATGGTACGTTCCATGATGAGTAATGCTGAGTTACCGCGATCTTTCTGGGGCTATGCACTAGAATCAGCTGTATATCTTTTGAACAAGGTTCCTACCAAGACTATGCCTACCACTCCATATCAGATGTGGAGTGGGAAGAAACCCTATCTTCGGTATCTGAAGATATAGGGATGTCCAGCTTTTGTTAAAAAGCAGCATGCGGACAAACTCGAGGCACGCTCAGTATTGTATAAGTTTGTGGGATACCCAAAGAACTCCAGGGTGTATCTTTTCTATTACGCAGAGGAACAAAAGGTTTTTGTTTCTCGTCATGCCCACTTTCTGGAACATCAATTTTTAGAAAAAGAAACAAGTGGGAGCGCAATAGAACTGGAAGAAATTCCAGAACCACAAGCTATTACTGAAAGCTTGGTAGAACCAGAAGTTCCAAAAGAACAGGACATTCCTGCACCACTCCGCAGGAGTAGTAGGCTGTCTCATCCGCCTGAGAGATACTACGGTTTTCTCGTTGACGGGGATAGAGAGGATTGCATCATTGATAATGATGAGCCGACTAACTTCCAGCAAGCCATTCAGAGCACCGACTCGGTAAAATAGCTGGATGCAATATGGACCGAGATGGAGTCCATGTACACCAACAAAGTATGGACTTTGGACATTGCTCCAGAAGGGGTAAAACCCATAGGTTGCAAATGGATCTTCAGAAAGAAGATTGGTGTAGAAGGACAGGTTGAAACCTATAAGGCTAGACTTGTTGCGAAAGGGTTTCGTCAAAGATCTGGTTTGGACTATGACGAAACCTTTTCTTCAGTGGCTATGCTCAAATCCATTCGAATCCTTCTTACCATTGCTGCCTTCCACGATTATGAAATTTGGCAGATTGACGTAAAAACTGCTTTTCTAAATGGAAATTTGGAAGAGTGTGTCTATATAGACCAGCCAAAGAGTTTCATTCACAGTAGGAGCAGCGGGAAAGTGTGCAAGTTGCTTAAGTCCATCTATGGACTAAAGCAGGCATCGCGGAGTTGGAACATCTGTTTTGATAAAACGGTCAAAGAATTTGACTTTATCAAAAATCCATATGAGCCATGCATTTATAGTAAGATTGTAGCACGAACTATTGTATTCCTTGTCTTATACGTGGATGACATTCTCTTGATAGGAAATGACATTCCTATGCTACAATCTGTCAAAGGGTTCTTGTCACACAGGTTCTCCATGAAAGACCTGAGTGATGCCTCTTACATTCTGGGGATCCAGATCTATCGTGATAGATCTAAGAGGATATAGGGACTTTCACAGTCCAAGTACATCGACACCATACTGAAAAGATTCAGTATGGAAGATTCTAAGCGCGGTAATTTATTGGCTTGTCATAGAATCACCCTCTCCAAAGAGATGTCTCCCAAGACTAATTTGGAAAGGGATCGCATGTATATTATACCCTACGCTTCTGCGGAAGGCTCTATAATGTATGCGATGTTGTGTACCAGACCAGATGTAGCTTATGCACTGAGCGTGGTAAGCCGGTATCAGTCAAACCCTGGGGAGAAGCACTGGATAGCAGTAAAGAACATTCTCAAGTACCTGAACAGGACTAAGGAAATGTTCTTGGTTTACGGCGGAAAAGACCTCCAGATCGAGGCCTTCGCTGACTCCAGCTTCCAAAGTGACAAGGATGACTCCAAGTCCATGTCAGGTTATGTCTTTACCCTCAATGGAGGGGCGGTCTGTTGGAAGAGTTCCAAGCAGGACACCGTTGCTGACTCGACAATGGAAGCGAAGTATATCGCAGCTTCGGATGCCGCAAAAGAAGCAGTCTGGATGAGGAAGTTCTTAACAGAACTTCAGGTGGTTCCGTCCATTGTTGATCCAATACCTCTGTATTGTGACAACAACAGGGCTATAGCTTTAGCAAAGGAACCCGGGTCCCATCAGAAGTCCAGACACATCTTGAGGCGGTATCACCCGATCAGGGAGATCGTGGATCGCCGGGAGATCGAGGTTCGTAGAATTGGTACGGATGACAACACTGCTGATCCATTCACAAAGGCCGTCCCTCAGACGCGGTTCGAGAGGCTATTCGAGATGATAGGTCTGCGATATGCCAGCACATGGCCTTAGTGCAAGTGGGAGATTGTTAGTGTAATATGCCCTAGAGGCAATTATTGTATAGTACTAGTTTGTATATTATATCTTGGAAGCTTGGGATATATACACGGATTTATGACAGTCTTGCTCGATATAGTAGTATGCTATTTGGTTTGTATCTATCTTAATATATGTATATATTTCTTTTAACATATCGCTAATACATATTGATGGAGCCCTTAGGATCTTTGCTTGACTACCAGCATTGTGATGCCAGTCACACTAGTGGGGGCTGGGTAGTCTACAAGCACATCCTTATATAGGTCCCTAGTCGTAGGATTATCGAGGCGGGGCATCGATACTCCGGAGTAAACTAGTGTATACGCTTCTCATCCTAGCAGGGGAGATAGTCTGTCCTACAGCTATTAGTACGTCGTACTGGAGATAGTATGCAGGTGCTCATTAGGTTACGAGTACACTGGACAGGACTCGTCGGGAACTGTTGGTTAGTACTATACCTATCGTCAGTTAGCAGTTCCCAGGTGACATGAGTACAGCTTAGTCCGTTGACTTGACACTGCTACTTCACCTCAAGTGTGTTCCCACTGTTCTTAGATTGCTACCCTAACAAGGCTCTATTGATTCGTGCAAACAGGTAGTAGTTGGGTGCAGTCCCGAAGCACTTGGAGGCAGTGGCGGTTAGATAGGATTCGTCTCTCTCGGTATTAGGGGTTGATATCGCGTTGTGTTCGGAACGCCATTAGACAAACTGGCCAGGGCAAGCGAGATTTACTGGTAGGTACTCCAGTAGTTTCTCAGGGTGTTTTGGACTGTACTCCGACACGACTTATACCGCTATTAGGGGTCTGACTTTTACCGCCCCCTAGACCCGATATGCGATACTCTTAGACGAACAGACCGGACTGTACGGAAATTGCCACAGACAGGCTCAATAGGAGTTTGGATGAGCTTGCTCATCGACCTGCTTATCGACAGATACCTGGGTAGCCGTTATGTACAGCTAGTGCCGCTAACGTTCTTGTGGTTAAACCTACTGCCAGAGTACTGTCGAGTCTTTAGAGTACCACACAGAGGGTTTCCTGGCTTCGGCCGAAACGATGTAGAGGTCGTATGGTTTTACGACAGGGTTCGATCACATACGTATACTTGTACGCGTGTGGTGTTCGAGCGGACAATACTAGTGGGCTTTGGTTTAAGCCAGATCCTAGTATTTGATTATTGGATTAGCTTCGTCTTATTGTATTCGTGTTTTTCGGAACACGAATGCGGGTATGTATATACGGATGAGAGGAGGTAAAGAAGGAGACACCTCATTAGGGTTTTGACCATTGACTTGGTCAAAACAAAAATGAGGTGAAGAAAAGAATTTCTTATTTTTTGGTAAATGATTATTGTATAGCATGGCTACTTGGGTTGACCTTTTGACTTGGCTTGACTTGTTGACTCTAGATATTTTTGGTGAGATATTATGAGACCTCGATATTTTTTTGTTGAAATATTATTTTCATGCCATACTTATTGTCATATCAAGAAGCCATGCCATTTATCAATTATCATTATCTAAAAATATTTCTCTTTCCTCAA
The DNA here is from genome assembly GCA_030015575.1 of Agapanthus africanus. Lineage (NCBI taxonomy): Eukaryota > Viridiplantae > Streptophyta > Magnoliopsida > Asparagales > Amaryllidaceae > Agapanthus > Agapanthus africanus. The sequence continues at coordinate 216,311,511 of CM057337.1, read as the reverse complement.
GCTTGCTCTCTCCTTCTTCCTCTTAAACCCTAGTGTCTCATGTGTTGAGAATCAAGGGCTTGTGAAACAAAGCTACTCAAAATCACACTCTACACACTCTAGGTTACTTAGTTTAGCACACCAAGTGATCAAGTTACCTCAACTTGGAGGTTTAGCTCAAGGTTGGAACTCTCGGGTGGATCTTCTAATACATCGAGAAGCCGACGAGGAGGTGTTTTCCATTTATACTCCAAGGAGCTTGCGAGGTGAACGAGGACAGCGGGAAGACAAGAAGGACTTAGAAATTTAGGTATAATCTTCTTACATAGTAGATAATACCTCTAGTTAGTTTGTTAGTTATGGTTTAGAAAAGATCTTGGTGTTAAAGTCAATGTTGCCTTGTTTGTAAAAATCGTTTTTTACCCGTTCCGCTTCCCCGCAAACCCGTGGGGTGTGTAACGTTGACTTACAACCGCATCAAAATTCTACATCTTCTTTTGTTGATACTCCATCTAAAGCGTGTGAGAGAACTCCTAAACGCATGTCCATCGCTGAGTATATAGCAAGGAAGAACGGCCAAAGTTTCAATCCGGTCAAACCGTTAGGACAACATGTAGGGTTACCTAGCACGACAGCAAGGTTTCGGGGGGCATCGTCCATGCCATTTTTAAAAAATTTCCATGCTACTTAACCCTAACCCTAGATCTTAACTTGAGAATTAGACAATACAATATGTAAACAACTTTATAACTAAGTGAATATGGAATACAACCTTTGTAAACCGGTCATTCACTTCAAATGCTCCATGTAAAAGTCTCTTCGCTCCAAGTAGTGGTAATCCGGACTCTCTGTAGGCTCCACTGGTCGAAATGAACGAGCTTACTCAATGATCTTCGAGGCCGTAGATGATCTACTTTGAGGAGACACCAACTCAAGCTACCTCTTCACTAATTAGGGGTTAGTGAAGCTAACACCCTAAACTAAATGGCTAATCTAGTAGAGGATGATGAAGTAGGATTTTTGCTCACTTTAGAATTCTTTTTCTCACTCTATTTCTTTTTCTTGAGAAATCTAGAGAGCTCAATGAAGAAGATGAAGCAAATAATGGATGAGAGGGTGAATGGCAACCATGGGTGAGTTCATATCATATATAACTCTTGTAGAGAATAAACCATGGCTAAAGATTATGGTTAGGTTAATAAATATCTAATGCAAGACAAATTTAGTGGACTAAGTCAAGGGTTTCCACAAGCTTCCAAAGCTTGCAACCATGCTTAATTCCCACCAATTTATATTTGCATTAACAAATAAAACCCTAATAATCTAATGGCATGGTATAAGTCTCATACACCCATGTAGTGTGTATCATTAAGCATGAAACGAAAAAGAAAACACGAATAATATATATCACATATATATTAAGTGTGCACATGTGAGAAAAAAGAAATGCACAAGTGAGCAAATATTAGTTAATATAAATTAATATATCAAATATATAATTATACATTAAATTATCAAATCAACATTTGATTTAATAATCCGGCTATATCACATATAACCGACTAATATTATATGTATCAACTTATCGAATTAACACTTGATTCGATAACCCGGTTATATCATATATAACCTACCGATATCACATATCGCGAGAATAGAATACAGTATCACATACTTGCATTATTCTCGGTCCCGCACATATCACATATGTGCTCCTACTTCATTTTTCCTGAACCAGTAAACCTCTGTGTAGGACTCTAAAGACTCGTCAAGACACCGGCAGTAGGTGATGATCATATCAGTCACCCACAAGCCGTCAGCGGTACAAGCTGGACGTAACGGCTACCTAGGTATTAAGCAATCAGAAGATCAACAAGCAAGCCTGCTCATACTCCTGTAAAGCCTGTCAGTAACACTACCATACAGTCCAGTCTCTTCGTCTGATATGTCGCATATCCAGTCTAGGGGTGGTAAACGTCAGACCCCAGTAACAGATAAGTCATGCCGATGTGAGGCTCATAACGGGTCGAGAAACTACTGATAACACTTACCAGTAGATCTCCATATCAGTCCTGGCCAGGGACTTCCTGTTATAGCCAATCGAGCATAGCGCAACATCAACCCCCAATACCGGGAGAGACGAAATCCCTCCTATCACTCATTGCCTCCATCTGATTCGAGACTGTACCCAAAAGCCATCATTTTGCACGTTCTCTTGAATGTGGTAAGGTGGAAATCAAAGCACAGTGGGAATCACACAAGACTCTATGACGATCTTGGGTCTACAGACTAACTTGTACCAGTGTCACCAGAGAACTGCTATCTGACGATAGGTATAATACCAACTAGGAGTTCTCGGCGAGTCCGTTCAGTGTACCCAGTCTCCACTGAGCACCCGTATACTATCTTTGATGTCAAACACCAATGGATGTGGGATCATCCATCGCCCATCATATGGGTCAAGAAGCGTATACGCTAGTCTACTCTGGAATATCGATGCCCTGTCTCGATACACCCTCGACTAGGAACTATTAAAGGATGTACTTGTGGACTACCCTGGCCTCACTAGTATGATCTCCATCATAGTCCTAGTAGTCAAGTACTCATCGTAAGGGCTTTATCAACATGTGAGGGCAAGACAGTATCACAATACAAGTCTACATGTTAAGACAAAGAGCAACCAGATAGCATACTATCATGTCGAGCAAGAAAGTCCTCTCTATATATGTCCAAGCATCCAATATAATATCATCAAATGTAAAATAATGACCTCTAGGGCATACACATAACTAACACAACAAACGCCACCACCTTCTAAAGAAGATTTTACTACTCGGTTTGTGGCGTATATGACATCTGTTGACAGTCACCAACCACACAACCAATATCAATATTCTTCTTATCATAATGTTGATCCTACTCCTGCCCAATTTTCACAACCATTCGGTTCCTATTAATCCTACCCGACTTTTAAACCTTCTCTAGACATTTCTTCTAATCAGTCATTTGGGAGTTTTACTTATCCACAAGAATTTCAATCTTATGCTGAAACCCCTTACCGACCCATGTCTAGTCTTGAACGGACCGTGGAAGAATATGTGGTAGCGTCGCGCTGCACCAGAGAGGAATTGAATGAGTGCATGGTCGTCCTCAATAAACAAAACAAACGAGCAACTAGTTTCCATCCAGCTCAAAATTTTCCAACGTATGATACGGCCATAGGACAAATTGAGAATTTGGGTAGTGAGAGAGAGTGGTACACCCTTCCAAATCAAAGCTCCCCATCCCAAATTGAAATCCACAACTCCAGTTTCACAGATTTATCGAGTACACCAAATGATTCACCAATTGAAGATAGAATGTCTGATGAGTTATGTGACTTTGTAGAGTTTGATTTACCCGATTGCGAAAGGTCCGTTTCAAGTGAAGCCACACCCAACCCTTGTGATCTTTACACCTCCACTCTAGAACCACAATTAATTGAAAACCCTCCTTTTGATGAAGTGTCTGAGACTTGTAACCTTCACTTGATTGAGGATATTGACGTTGGGGATATATTGGATGATGAACCCAAAATTTTGGATGAGTTTGTCCCACCAATTCATCAGGTCCTTTCACTCCCCTATGGGAATCATCTCAAACCTTTAACTATTCTTACAGAACCCCGTATTCGCCTTGAAATTGATGATAAATGTATGACCGAAAAGCAGAACGAAATTCAGCCTTCATTTCCCACATCTGGTTCAGCAATACTCGACACACCAATTTGTTTACCCATTTCATCTCCCACTTTCTCTGGTTCTTCTTCTAATCTTCCTTTAATGATAGCAAGTTTTGATGAATCACAATCAGATATTTCGAGTTCGATAATTCTAGAAAGACAACTTGCTTTAGATTCTTTTGAGAATGAGGTAGATGAGCTTTTCGAGTCTCCTACCTCCATAATTTTTGACAAGTCAAGTGTGTTGAATTCTGGCGCGACACTTATTGACATTGAAACATTCAATCGGACCATCGATGAAAATTTCGAAAATATTTTCGCCGACGAACTCGCATTCTTAAATGACACGAACTTTGTGATTAATCAACCTCCACCCAAAGAAGTTGAGCCACCACCATTTCTTCTTATCCTATACGAGAATGTGACCATTCTTCCTATTTCTAATCATCCACATTTTCGTTTCCGTTCACCATTATTGTTTCGTTTCTATCAACCGAGACGTAAACCATACCGCCTCCTATCTCCTCACTTCTTCAAATCCCTGATTTTCCACCAACCAGTGTGTTACATCGATAAAATTTTTGAATGGTTGGTGTTGGCTTTGATCTTTGTAAAGCTTTACTTTGACCAATAACTTTAACCCCCCCTCATTTTAAGTGCTTCATATTGTTTTACTCAAGTGTGGGGGGAGGGGTATATTTTGTTTCTTGAACGAAAAGAAATTATTTTCAAAATTGTGAGCCAAAAATAAGTTTGGGGGAGGATTTTACTGTCATTACTTCTTGTCCCCTTTGATACATTTTCCTCCTATGTCTATAGTTTTTTTTAAAGCTTAACAGATGATATCAGTGAGGACACTGCTGCAAACAGTTTGGGGGAGGTTTGTGCTTATTCACGCATTATTTTGCATTATACTATATATAAGCACAAAAAAAATTTGATAATGAAAGTTTGAAAGTGAAAATTTATATATGAAAGATATGAATAGTTTGAGAAAAGTAAGAAAGTTAAATGTTTTCTTAAATGAAACTAGTAATAAGTAGTTATGAGCCATTATCCCAAGGATTAGTAAGATGAAGGAAATTACTAATCTAAGGATAGATCTGAGTCTGAACAATTGTCCATATTCTTGAGGCCAAACATTTGAACGTTGATACCCTACTATACGCACTATCACACATCTTGAAACTTGGGATAGTAGAGGATACCATAAAATGCACTTGTCTAAAATCCTTGGTATGAAGGAAAATAAAAATATATAAGTGGTGAAGAAAAAAAATGAACACTGGTTTTATAATTGCTTAAGGCAGCATAAAAAAAATATAGTGAAGGTGCTTTATCACCTAGTGCCTTAGACCAACTATTTTGGGAGCCACTGTTAAGCCTCAGGTGTTGCGAAATGAGGAATTACGCCTAAACGCACAAGCACATTTAGTAATCGGTCGGTTAGTACCTCAAGGTGTATTAACGGTCCCATGAAGGTTGTGTTAGCAATTCCATCTAAAATATTCACCGAATAAAAAGTACAAAGGAAGATGAATAAGAGTATGATAGCTTGAATTGAATTCTCTAAGTGTAGGGATGTCTTTTACACACACGTAGGGGTATATGATCGATATTTGGATGAAAGGTAGGGAGGAAGACTAAAGACGATGTTTTATTGAGGGATGGTGTGATTTCTAACATCTTTTCATGACCATTAAGATAAGGCTCATGGCAACTAAAAAGCCGGTGTAGTTGAAAACTCTTCTTTTTAAGTTCTTTCTTTTATAGTTCTTATCTTTGTATGTAACTTTCGCTATTTTTCTTTTATTATAGGATTTTATGGGTGTAATCCGCTGAAAACCCTCAGGAGACAACACTCCTCCTACTAGGGACACCTAGAGATTTAACGGCTTGTTGCACGTGCTCAGTGCAATCGTATTGCCTACGAAAGTGTGCTACTTAGGTTTTTCTTTTTCTTTTTCTTCCTCTCTTGAATAAATAAGTTTGCGCGGGATGATCAAAATTAAGTTTGGGGGTATTAGTTCAGTCGAAAATATCGCACATTCGATATAACATTTTCTTTCCTTTTCTTAAAAATCTAAAAGTGTTTATTATAAGTATAGAACATATTTGGGTTTATCTGTAAAAATACTATTTACCATATATTTATATATTATAATTAACATTATGAAGAAAAATGTATGCATATAATATTTATATAATATTTTGATAATTTAAATATGCATATCATATCAAATATCCTTAATCAATATTTGGAACATTGATCACTCCAAACGGCCGTGGTTCCACGGCTAAACCATGCAATATGCGGCAGATCCGCGGCCGATTCACCGAGTTTGGAGTTAGGATTTTGTGGTTTGGATCTTCACAACAACCCCTGATTCCTGGGATCTTTGGTTTCTGATTTTGGGTCTATATAAAGGACCGAGGGCTAAACTTAGAGATCATCAACCTTTTACACGAAGCAAATCACCGTCAAAGAATAAGTGATCCAAGACATGTCCAAGATTCGACGTGATAAGGCGGCGTGAGATTCAACAGAGCATCTACTTCCTACAAGACAGAGATCGAGAGCAACTTCTTCTTCCTCTTGTAATCTAAACTTGAAGGCATTGTACTTGTGAAGTTGATTAATAAAGGTAGATCATTAGATTAATTAGTTCGCATTTATTTTCTGTATTTAGATTATGAATTGTTTCCTGATTTAAAATCAGGAAAGCTTATGGAGGAGGCATCACGTGCTAGCACATGACCAGCGGTCACGTATTGACACGTGACATTTAAAAGCAGCGGAAAAAGGCAGATTCGCTCCCTGTTTAAATCAAAGAAAAGGCTCCAGAAAAGGTCACGTGCTCACACGTGACCAGGGGTCACGTGATGGCTGAGCAGCGGCCAGAGAACAGAACGCAAAAGGAGAAAAAAGGCCCGTTCCAGGGGTCACGTGCCTACACGTGACCAGGGGTCACGTGGCCGCACGTGACCGGCTTTCAAAGCCTCTTTATTTAACAGAATTAAATTCTAATCTTTCCAAAAGAGAATGATTATTTGGAACCGTTCGATTAAAGATCTAAAGGTGATTAAATGTCACCTATTTATGGAAAAATCTTGAACTTGGAAAGATTTCCTCTTAAATCTAACCGAAATAACAAAGAGATATGTTTGAATTTAAAATCCAATGGTGAATAAAATTCACCTAATAATCCAAAGGTCCAGATGAATGATGAATGTAAATCAAATATCTCAATAAACAAATCAAATCTCTCAATGAAAGATTCACTAAAGCTGATTGATTCTCTTCCTTCTCCTATAAATAGAAGCCAGAAAAGAAAGAAAAAATATACAGAGGGAGACATATACAGAGACATACAGAGAGAGAGAGCCTTGAGATTTTGGGAAGAATTTGATCCTATACAAAAGAAAACCTTAGGTAAGAAGGGAGAGGCTTAAAAAAGGAGAATTTAATTCTCAAAGAGTTTAACTCTTATACAAAGAAAAGAACTTAGTTCTTTCTCTGGTGGAGGATCTGCAAGTGCACATCTCCCCATGAATCAAGAATTTAATTCTCATTGGGTTGAGATCATGCCATGCAGATCTAAAACACAGAGGAGGAACTGAGTTTTGAGAATTTAATTCTCACAGAATTATAGGAATTTAATTCCTTTGAGATAAAATTAGGGTTTAACCCTATGTTATAGGAATTTAATTCCTTCAAAATGGACAGAACCAGGGTTTAACCCTAATGGAGAACTTAATTCTCTCAAAATCACAGGAAAGAGGAAATCAGGACCTCACCCTATGCCAGAATTTAATTCTTTACATACAAGAGGAATTTAATTCCTAGAGTAAAAGAAATTAGGGTTTAACCCTATCTAAGAATATAATTCTTCAGAAGAAAACAGGAATTTAATTCCTCTAAAGTTTATTGCTAGGGTTTAACCCTAAGAGGAATTTAATTCTTAAAAAGATAAACACATCTTCAAACAGACAAAGAAACAGGGTCACGTGCTACCACGTGACCCCTATAAAGATCCATAGAGAAGAACTTTGAGACAACGCCTCACGTGCTCCACGTGACCCCCAAAGCGCACAAAGAAAAAACAAAAGAAAAGAAACTCTGGGGCGCCCTCACGTGTCACCACGTGACCCCTAATGAGAATTCTAACAGATCAAAGCGTGAACCCCCATCACGTGCCCATACGTGATGGCCTTCAGAATTAAAAGTGTTAAACACTTATCTGTAGAACAAAATGAAGGGGATCTGGCATCACCTTTTGGATGTCATCACGTGCCCCACGTGATCTCTTCTCTTACAATATTTAGCATCAAACTGATGATTTGTTCCCAGTGTTTAACACTGATTTCCATAGTGTTAAACACTAGTTGAAAACTCCATTTCCAGTGTTTAACACTGATTTTCTTAGTGTTCAAACACTAATTTGGAAAATTCTGTTTCCAGTGTTTAACACTGATTTCCTTAGTGTTTAACACTAATTTGAAATCTTTGTTCCCGGTGTTTAACACTGAGTTGCCTTAGTGTTTAACACTAATTTGAAAACTCTGTTCCCAGTGTTCACCATTGATTATCTTTTAGTGTTTAACACTAACTTGTTAATCTGATTCCCAGTGTTCAACATTGTTGGTCTCTAGTGTTTAACACTAGCTTTAGCCCAATTGGCTAAGTTTCTAGAGGCAAAGCCTCTCCTTCAATGGACCAACAGAAAGCCAATATCCTAAACATAATTGGACTTAGCCCAAGCTGGCCATAAGTCCTCAATTCAAATTTAACTGGGCTAATGGGCTCATAACATAATTAATTGGTCTTGGTCCCAAATTGGGCCAAAGATTATTTGATCTACCTCGGTTTAAGGGTACATCTCTTCACTCCTTTGATACTTGGTGTTGTAATTCCTCAACGTCTTCAAAGAGGTGACGGGTCCCGATGACCACACATTGATACGGACTGTGGGGTCCTTAAACCCTCGGACTATGAGGTCCTTAACCTTGACCGGGATGTCTTAAAACTAACGACGGACTGTGGAGTCTTTAAACCCTCGGACTATGATGTCCTTAACCTTGACCGTGATGTCTTAAAACTAACATTGGACTGTGGAGTCCTTAAATCCACGGACTACGACGTCCTTAACCTCGACCGCAATGTCTTAAAACTAACACTGGACCGCAATGTCCTTAAACTACCTATCGACCGCAATGTCACTAAACTAAACAACAGGACCCCCTTAATTGCTCTCTTGTCGGATCTAAACGATCCCGTTAAGTTGATCTTAGTCTAAAAATTAGGCTGACGTATCCTTAACAAACGTTTAAGTCGATCTTAGTCTCAAACGAGACTAACGTATCCTTAAACCCAAACCCCCCTAGCCAAATCTAAGATAATACGGATTTGGACTAGTCCACGCCCTATGGGCGACGACATAACTCAGTCTCCGTATACAATCCACGGGCAGCCAAACACAAAATGAAAACACACGACACGAAGTGATCACATGGAGAAGGAGAAAGTTGTTACCGCAATGCGGTAGCGTAATTAACTGCAGGGGCTTGCGCCTGCAGGGAAGAGCGTCCCCATAATCAAAAAAAAACCCTTGAGCGAGGGGGAATCTGACGAAGTCTGCTACATCGGACGCATCCGTTTAAACCTTCGATACACGATGCCATAAATCAACATGGCACCTTCGGAGAGGTAGACGGATAACACCAATTAGCATCTGTCCCGAATTTCAAGCAAGACAGTCCATGTCTTGGCCGTCTTTCGGAGGGGAACAGATTCTGGCGCGCCCGGTGGGACCTTTTCCTCTTTCCACTCCACACTTTGTGTGTCGTGATTCGCGAACCAATCGCGGTTCGGTAACGGTTGCCCTTGGGTTGCAAGGTACTAAGATTTAGCGTTTTGCTTATTGCAAAAAGCAAAGAATCAATGGCTTCTACTTATGTGAAATGCTCCAACTGCAACTGCAATCGGTGCTCCGCCTCGCCAGGAGGTATAGCCTATGGGCCCCAAGCTGCTTCGCTGTTCACAATGTCCGTGGAACAGGTCACTCAAGCCACCACCGGGTTGTTTTTCGGGACCATGCTCCCGCCAACGAGCTTCACCGCTCCTGTGCTGACACCGGAAGCTCCCAAGAAATCGGTCTTTGATCGGCTTACACCTGCCGCGGCCCCTCTCAACGGGTCGCCCAACACCAGCGCCTCGGTCTTCTCCAGACTGGGCCGGAACTCCTGTGGACCCGCAAGGGGGCCTACAATCCCAGAGAAGGCTGCTCCTAAGAAAGTAACCAGTCCTGTTCCTGAAGTTGCCAAGGCGGCTTCTTTTGCCAAAAAGTCAGTCTTCACAAGATTGACTGTTCCAGCTCCCGCTCCTGCTACCCAAAGGATATCGGTCTTTAACAGGCTGACGCCAGCAGCGACCCCTCACCTACACAGGGGGCAAGATGAGGATATCGCCCTCACCGAGCCGATTCCATCAGCACGACATGCTCAACGTCGCTACTGGTGCCGAGTGAGGAAGGCCGGAGGCAACTCCCCTTCTGTACTAACTCCTCCAGCCCCGACGACAGAAATTAGTGCTGCTGTTCCAACTAAGAACAGCTTTGAGATGCTGAATAAGGTGCGTAGGAATTCTCCTATCGCGGCGCTAAATAGGTCTCCCCCTCCGCTGAAAAAAGGCTGTGGAAGTAAAGCCAGAACAGCCCCAATCTCCTCAACGGCTGTCCTCCAAAATCTATAAAGTCTGGCGGCAGACCCGAGACTCGGTTATCGATCCAAATTTCTCCCGCAAGCACAAGAAGCTGAAAATTCAACAGGAAGTCAGTCATCACGCTAAGCCACGAAAAGCTGTCTGGGTGCCCACCTCAACGGTCCCCTCAACTTCCACTGCTCATAAAAAGAGGAGGCCGGAGAAGATCCCCGGGCCTGCGATGAGAGCTAAAGGCGCTGAGCCCAGACTCCCTAAGTCTGGGGGCATGATGGTCCATACTGTATACATGGCGTCGGGGAAGGAAGATAGCCGTGCGTCTACAGGGCATAGACTGCTTACGCGGTCGGTGACCAAAGCTCAGGAGCAACAGCAGAAGCTCCAAGAAATGATGGCCGCGATGGCCGCACTTACTGGGCCGAAAGAAAGCCCCGAAGCGTCATCTGATCAACGCCAGGAGGAAGAAACTGACGCTGAGTTCCTTTGTAGGAAACTGGAGAAGAAGGATAAAGAGGATGCTGAATAAGCAGCCAATATACAACGAATAGCCCTCCTGTTCCAGGACATGGTAGGTATGATGATTCAACAAGAGCCCCCTACTGAAGATCCTCCAATCATTCTTGAAGGCGACAGGGGAGAAACGTCAAATCCTCCACCCGCTCTGTCAACAGCCAAGGAGGAGACAATCTCCAAGGCTGACCTGGACGAATACATAGCCCAACAGATACGCGTTCACCAGGCAACTGAGGCAGCTGGTCAAGTTGTCAGGACAAGAAGACCATATCCGAGCTGGTATGACCAAATCAAATACCCGCCGGGCTACACAATACCAAAATTCCATGTCTATAAGGGGACAGGAAATCCCCGTCAGCATCTGGCCCAGTTCAGGGCGCTTTGTGGCAACACTGGTGGAGACGATAAGCTCTTGCTTCGCCAATTCGTCGGCAGCTTATCAGAAACAGCGTTCGAGTGGTATTCTGAGCTCCCGAATGATTCCGTCAAGACGTTCGCTGAAATGGAGTTGCTATTCACTCAGCGATTTGCAAGCGCCAGCGAACGTACCCCGATAACGGCATTGATTAACGCCAGGGTGAAACCAGGCGAAACGTGGGTCCAGTACGCTATACGCTGGCGAAATTTGTGGTCGAAATGCGAACAACGCATTGAGGAAGCGCCCGCGGTGAGCATGTTCGTGGGTACCCTGGATCCCCATGCAACCATCTCACAGTTCATGATGTTCATCAAGCCGACCACGTTTCAGGCTTTGATCGACAAGTTGTCCCAGATGGACCAGATGGGTCACAGACCGTCTCCCCCGAAGCCAGAGCCTCGGAGTGACAAGGGTAAAGGGAAGGCAACCTTCGTCGCGAATGCTCAGCAGCATCCCAGTGCCTCAAAGCTGGCGAATCAACTGGAAGAAAGACGGCGGTATTATAATGAAAATATGAAGCGTCCCTACTCGTTCCCACGGGACAAGACGAAACGGTTATTTGAGCTGGCAGTACGCAACAGGCTTATCAACTTGCCAAATCCGAGGCAACCGCCACAACCCACTGAGGTGAATAACCCCAATTACTGCCCTTACCATCAAACGGTAAGTCATCCGATTGAGGACTGCTTCGTCTTCAAAGGATGGATTGAAGATCAATACCTACAGGGAAAGTTTGCGCTGTCCGAAAAGTGGAAGGTGAACCCGCCACAGCCGCATACTCCTAAGAAGGCGGATACGCCGGGGGCAACCAGTTCTTTCATTGAAGAAGCTCCATGGGGGGTCGTGCTATCAGCTAAAACCAAAAGGATGCTGAGCGATCTTCATGCGTACCCAGCAGTCAAATGGAAGAACCCGCTTGAACCTCAAATCATCGAAGGGATGCTGAAGCTGCATCCAACTACAAAGAGCGATGGTGATGGCCTAAGTACTCACACCCAACCGTCAAAATCTTCGAAGAAAAAGAAGTAGAAATCCGAGAATCCCGTGAAGCCTGGAGACAAGCGCACGGATTTGCAGAAACAGATTGACGTGCTGGAAGAGTACAATCAAAAGGCGCGGACTCCGGTCACACTGCAAGAGTTCCTCAACCACGTCTTTCAGGAAGAAGATGATGGAGAAAGCTCGTCGGATGAATCCGAGGGATATGTGGCGAGTTGTCATGTAATTTCCCACTCGTCCATGGACGATGAGAAAATTCTTGGCACTGAGAAACTGGGGGTACAGCCTGAGCCAGAAATTGTATGGCCGACAGACGAAATGATCGACGCCTTTCTAGAAGAGATTCGTTTGAAAAGTAAAGCCGATCGGGAGCGTAAGATGGCCGCATCGGAAGGAGCCAAACGCAAGCGACTAAACGAAAGAGTCGAAGCACTCCCGCCAGATCAAAAGACATCCGATGCGGATAAAAACAAATTCAAGACAAGGAAAAGGTTTGCCAAAGCCATGTCAATGGGAATGAAGCTACCGCCCTCGGAAGGAAACACGCTCAATGGGGCGGAGAGGCACCCTAATTATTGCGCATATCATCGGAGGATTTCGCACCCCACTGAGGAGTGTGACGCTTTTAAGATATGGTGGCAAGGATATGTTGCCCACCGGCAATATTTCAAGCGCATGAAACGCAAGACTCATCGAGTGTTAGTTATGTATATGCCCTAGAGGCCATTGTTGTACATATGATGTATATTATGATGGATGCTTGGATATATACAGAGAGGACTTTCTTGCTCGTCATGATAGTATGCTATTTGGTTTCACTTTATCTTAACATGTTGACTTGTATTGGTTTACTGTCTTACTCTCACATATTGATAAAGCCCTTAGGATCTGTACTCGACTACTGGGACTATGATGAGATCATACTAGTGGGGCCATAGTAGTCGATGAGTACATCCTATAACTGTTCCTAGTCGAGGGTATATCGAGACAGGGCATCGATACACCAGAGTAGACTAGCGTATACACATCTTGACCCATATGATGGGCGATGGATGATCCCATATCCATCGATGTTTGACATCAGAGATGGTGTACGGGTGCTCAGTGGAGACTGGGTACACTGGACGGACTCGCCGAGAACTCCCAGATGGTGATATACCACACGTCAGATGGCAGTTCTCCGGTGACACTGGTACAGGGTAGTCTGTAGAACCGAGATCGTCATAAAGTCTTGTGTGATTCCCACTGTGCTTTGATTTCCACCTTACCACGTCTAAGAGGGCGTGCAAAACGGTGGCTTTTGGGTACAGTCCCGAATCACATGGAGGCAATGAGCGATAGGAGGGGATTCATCTCTTCCGGTATAGGGAGTTGATGTTGTGCTGTGTTCGATTGGCTATAACTGGAAGTCCCTGGCCAGGGCTGATATAGAGATTTACTGGTAAGTGTTACCAGTAGTTTCTCGACCTGTTATGAGCCTTACATCGACACGACTTATCGGTTACTGGGGTCTGACGTATACCACCCCTAGACTTTATATGCGACATATCAGACGAACAGACCGAACTGTACGGGAGTGTTACTGATTGGATTCACAGGAGAACGGACAGGCTAGCTTGTTGATCTTCTGATCGCTCAATACCTGGGTGGCTGTTACGTTTAGCTGACCGCTTGCAGCTTGTGGGTGTTTGATATGATCATCACCTGCTACCGGCGTATTGACGATTCTTTAGAGTCCTACACAGAGGTTTCTTGGCTCAGGCAAAACGGAGTAGAGGCACATATGTGATATGTGCAGGACCGAGAATAATGCGATATGAGATACCGTATTATATTCTCACGATATTTATATATGAACCGAGACATCGAATCAAGTGTTGATTCGATGAATCGGTACATGATATATATTAGTCGGTTATATTCGATATAGCCGGATCGTCGGATCAAGTGTTAATTCGATGATTTAATGTATAATGATATATATGATATATTGTATTACATTATCTAATATTGGCTCGCTTTATTATTTCATTTTCTCACCGAAAATAATACATTGATATATATTGCAAATATATAATATATATGTGATATATATTGTTGTGACATGATATGATTTATTATGAAACATGTTTAAGGATGATAAAAAGAGATTAGGGTTTGATTAAGGTTGGTTCCTTCTTGCTCTTTCTAGAAGGATTTCCTTTTATCTTGGTTAAGATATTATGGTTGATACTTATCCATGACTCATTCTTGACCTAACCAAACCCCAACTCTAGTTTATTCTCTACAAAAGTTTAGCCTCTCATCCTTGACCATGGTTCAATAATCAATCATATATTCTTTACTACTATTCATCAGAAAAGGATTATCATTTTCATTCATCTTCTTCTTCTCTCTTAGCTTTGAGAAAGCTTACTAGTTAATTCTTTTGTGATGATTTCTTGTGAGAAAATGAATTAAAAAGAAAGCATAAATACTACTCCATCATCCTCATCTAATCTAGCCGATTAGATTAGGGTGTTCATCTCTTTAGAGTGAGAGAGCTTGGGTTATAGCAACTTCGACATAGATCATCGGAGAAGCGGAACACTACAAGCTAGCATGGATCGTTCGAGTCGTGGAGCCTCTCTTGAGTCCGGGAGATCATGGATCGCGGCGAAACGACTTCTACTCGGAGCTTGTGAAGCGAAGGAGCGGACTACAAAGGTTGTAATCCCTCACACTTCATTTTGAAGATGTTATCTTGCATGTTAAACCCTAATAATCTAGCAAAGATCCCGTCTTTGGGTTGTTCGGCACATCTAAAATCTTATTCGGGCATGTTTGATGCTTTATGAATCTTCACAAGAGTGCCTAGGAACCCTACATAGGGAACAAAAAAGTACGACCGAAGGGCGCAAAAGAACTGCCAGCAACTGTTACATGGTTAACGCCGAAGGGTCACAAGTTCTCACCTTTGGGAGCGACTCTGATGAAGAAATGACTCTGGGCCCTCTCTTTAAAGAATCCGTTTTAGGGAAAGAGGAAGAACCAGAGGCCTGCGAAAACATTCAGCTGCGCAATCGCACGCCCCAGGAAAAGAATCTCGGACCCGCGAATAGAAAAGATAAGGGAAAGGAGAAGGTCACTGAGGATATCACCTTAGATGACCAGGTCATGAAAGAGTTGACTGCCAAAGACCCTCCCAGGAAGGGTAAGGTGGACTATAACATCCTAGCTCACCTAAAGAAACTACCTTCACAGCTCAGCATTCTCGACACCCTCCTATTATCAAAGGAAGCGAGAGATTCATTAATCAAGGCGTTACAAGAACCCGAACAATTCCAAGCCTTCCTCGCCGAAGAAAGGATGAAGGATGAACTGGAAGAAGTGCACACGGCCGACATCACTTTCGGTGATGAAGACCTTCTCCTCAGGACGTGCGACCACAACCGTCCCCTATACGTCTCCGAATATTGCCACGATATCAAGATAGGCAAAATCCTTGTTGATAATGGATCCTCCGTCAATCTCCTTAATGTTCGGGTGTTGAAGGAGATCTGCATGAGCGTGCATCACCTCGCTCGTGACAAAATTACCATCTCCAGTTTCGACTCCTAGTCATCACAGACTCTCGGATCCATGATATTAACGTTACGCTTCGGACTACTCATCACGGACATCAAGTTTCACGTCATTGACGCCAAGACCTGCTACAACGCCTTGCTCGGTCGTCCTTGGTTACACGAGTACAACATCATCCCTTCTACACAGCATCAATGTATGAAGTACTTTAAGGATGGTTTTGAGTATACCATAACAGGTGAGCTGAACCCATTCCCCGTGAACGAAGTCCGCAAGTACGAAGATGCAAAGTACTTTTTGCCAGACTTCGAGGATAAAGAAAGGTGTCGCAAGCCGGAGAACAAAGCCGCCGCCACCATCCCTGTTTTCGGAAGCGATACCGAAGAAGAAGAAGAGATAGTTTACGCTGGCCCGTCTCGACGTAACAACCCGGGACTGTCCGCCCCCATGGTGATCTTCGGAAGTGACTCGGAAGATGAGGTTGATGCCGTGTTCTCCAGTCGGCCATTAATACAAGCATCCCCTGGTGATGATCAGAGTTTGCAAATCACCATGGTGCCGTAGGAACACTACAAAGACCTTGACGTACTTGAAGCTTACAATGTGCAGGACCTGCAGGCGTTTTACGTCCCTCCCAGGCGAAAGGGTGAAAAGGCGATCCTATTCTACCGATCCATGGAAACAAGAGTGGAGAAAGAAATCTGGCATGGCGCTGATTCTACACTCAACATGCTCCAACCCCTCCATTTGCCCAGATACTACACAAACGGGTTGAAAAGACTATTGAAGCGCCAAGGGGTACCCTTAAAACAGACTATCCGACAAGCTCGATTCTACAACAGGATTTGGGATGTCCCTGGGACACAACGCAAATTGCCCAACGGGAGAATGGAAACGCTCGAGCTTGGATATGTGAGATCCAGGAAACGAGAGCGAGTCCACGGTAGCTACGCCATATATAACTTCGATGAGGAAAAGGACGCCCTGTCGGGTGATGCTAACCCCTCGTCAAAACTGGATCCCGCGAGCGAAGTGCCGAGACCGTCGTTTGAAGAACGAATGGACAAGCTTATCAGGAAAGCGGGTCAAAAAGCTTGAGACGACCATAGTCGCGAAATGGCCATCTACGAGAAAGCCAGGACGCAACGTCTGTTTCGACGGGCCGCAAAAGACGAAGATGCTCCTCCCTGTCGACCTATCGCGCAAAAGGCCCGACGCAGAGGTAGAAATAAGTCAAAAGGCGGAAAAAGGAGCCGACAGCAACGATGCAGGATCAAAGAGTCATGTGATCGGGTATTGTGCGGTCCGGACTTGTCCCTCATGAAGAAGATGAGTCAAGCGTATTCCTTCCCTCAAGAAAAGACGAAGAAAATACTCGATCTCGCTATGAAGCACCGAATGATCACACTTCCGAAGACTAAACACCCTGAGCAAGCTAATGAGGTCTCTCATCCGGACTATTGCTCTTATCACCGAGCCATAGGACATCCTGTCGAAGACTGCTTCACCTTCAAGAACTGGGTTGAAGACCAATACCAGCGAGACAGATTTACTCTATCCGACAGCTGGAGGGTAATGCCGCCGCGAAAGCACGAACCCAAAGCCACAAGAGCGGAACCAGACCCACGTCAGTTTTGTAAGCGAGCCCGTACCTGTCACGTAATAACGATATCAAAAGAACAGCCCGAGAATATGGATGACCTTCCCTGGTGCTTCGAAAACAATGACAATGAGGTGATCTCAGAATTTCCACCAGCTCCAAAAGAACTAGAAGATGGCATACATACTACTGCAGATAACCTCAAGAAGATTGAGTTAGGGTCAGCAGATGACCCACGACCGACATTCGTCAGCGAGCTGCTATCTGAAGAAAGGGTGGCTGCGTTAAAGGACGTGCTTCTACAGCATAGAGATTGCTTCGCATGGAACTATTCCGAAATGCCGGGATTAGATCCAGAGATTGATGTGCATAAATTAGCAATATCCCCGGATATCAAGCCAGTCAAACATGCGCCGAGAAGAATGCGGCTCGAGCTTGAGATGAGCATTAACGCCGAAGTCAAGAAGCTGATCGATTCTGGGTTTATCCAGGAGGTACAGTATCCTGACTGGATCGCCAACATCGTCCCGGTAATGAAGAAAAATGGGACAGTACGCATATGTTTGAACTTCCGAGATCTCAATAAAGCCTGCCCGAAGGACGATTTCCCAGTGCCGGTCACTGAGCTGATGATAGATAATACGTCCACTCATGAAGTTTTCTCTTTCATGGACGGTTCATTAAGGTACAATCAGATAAAGATGCATCCCGAAGACCAAAAGCACACCGCTTTCCGGACTCCTTTGGGTATATTCTGCTACAAAGTTATGCCTTTTGGTTTAAAGAATGCCGGTGCCACCTATCAGAGGGCCATGACAAAGATCTTCGATGATCTTATACATGAAATCGTCGAATGCTATATCGACGACCTTGTAGTGAAGAGCATGTCATACGAAGAGAACTTAGAGCATCTGAAGACCGTATTTCAACGCCTTCGGCAATACAATTTGAAGATGAATCCCCTCAAATCCGCATTCAGAGTTTCCTCAGGTAAATTCCTGGGATTCATCATCCGACATCGAGGTATCGAAATAGATCCATCTAAGATCAAGGCGATCATGGAAATGCCTCCGCCGAGAACTCTCAAACAGTTGCGCTCTCTCCAAAGGAAGCTCGCGTACATCTGGCGGTTTATCGCCAACATGTCAGGCAAGTGCCATCCTTACAGCCACCTGATGAAGAAGGGAACTCCATTCGTCTGGGATCGAAAATGCCAGAGCGCGCTGGATCAGATCAAGCAGTACCTGCAGAACCCACCGGTGGTAGCTGCTCCAGTCAAGGGAAAGCCCCTTATTCTTTATACAACAGCCTTTGAGGATTCCTTAGGCGCATTATGGGCACAAGAAAATGACCAAGGGAAGGAGAGAGCGCTCTACTATTTAAGTCGAGTTCTTCTGGTGGCAAAAAGCAATTACTCCCCTATCGAAAAACATTGCCTGGCGTTAATCTTTGCGATAACAAAACTCAGGAACTATGCATTGGCGCATGAAGTCCGTCTTATATCTGTTGGAGATAGTGCCCTCAGAGTCAATTATTGGATCACAGGCACGTGATTGCAATGATTGAGGGAGGACCTATCCCGGTAGGACAGTCTTACTCGAGATGATAGTATGCTATCTGGTTTACCTTTATCATCGTGTACTGCTTTAGGTGACCTGACATGTCGCTATTACACGTTGATAGAGCCCCTAGGATTCTTGCTTGACTACCAGCAGTATGATGGCGATCATATACGTGGGAGCTGGTAGTCTATAAGCACATCCTTAAAAGGTCCCTAGTCGTAGGAGTTTCGAGACAGGGCATCGATACTCCATTAGTAGACTAGTGTATACAGTCGAGACCCCGACGAGGGGCGGTGGCCGGTCTCACAAGCCACTGGTGTCAGTTGGTTCACCTAAGATGTATACAGGTGCTCATTGGGTTATGAGTACACCGGACAGGACTCGCCGGGAACCTGCTAGTTGGGCTTATACCTGACGTCAGATAGCAGTTCCCTGGTGACATGTGTACAGGTTAGTTCATCGACCTGAGGATCGTCATTTGTCTCGTGTGAGTTCCCACTGTGCTTTGATTACTACCCTACCACGGCTCAAAGGAGTCGTGCAAACAGGTTTTAGTTGGGTACAGTCCCGAGCCACATGGAGGCAGTGAGCGGATCTTCAGGGGTTCGTCTCTCCCGGTATTGAGGGTGAGGTCGCGCTGTGTCTAGGAGAGCCATTACGCAAAGCCCTCGGCCGAGGCAGGAGATTTACTGGTAGGTATTCCAGTAGTATCTCAGGGCGTTCTGTGCTACACTCCGACACGACTTGTACCGCTTTTGGGGGTCTGACTTTTACCAACCCCCTAGGCCCGCCATGCGATACTCATAGACGAACGGACCGGACTGTACGGATATTGTCACTGACAGGCTCAGTAGGGTGTCGGGGTGAGCTTCCTCATCGACGTCCCTTTTGGTCAATAGCTGGTGGCCCGTCACGTATTGGCTTATACCTCTGACGTGCCAGTGGTTAAATCCACAGCCATTGTATTGACGAGTCTTTAGAGTCCACCACACTTTCAGTTACTCAGCTTTCGGGCGAAACGCTGTAGAGGCCGTATGGAGATATGGCAGGGTCCGATCAGATACGTGCGGTATTGCACGGATCAGGATCGGACAGTTTGTACTAGTGGCCGTATGGTTATATGGCAGGGTTCGATCAGATACGTGCGGTATTGCACGCATCAGGATCGAACGGATATTACTAGCCGGCTTTGGCTTAAAGCCGGTCCTAATTTAGTACAGTGTAGATTTTGTCTCATTGCATTTGTATCCGGACGGAATACAGATGCGGGTGTGTATGCACAGTATTGGGGTTTTCCTGTAATTTATTACGGGACCAGTTTTCTGGAGTTGCCAGTTTGCATTCCGTTCCGGCCGGATTTCCTTTGTTCTTTCCCGGCCGGACTTTTCCGATGGAGGGGGTTATTTGCAAGTTTGCAAATAACACTTTGTGGAGGGTTTTATTGCAAATAGATTGATTATGATGGCTTCTTTATCTTTGCACCATTACTAGCATTTATTGTGATTAGATGAATGGGTATGGGTTTGTAAGAACAAGCATGGTTGATGTTTTCTTGTCCTTGGATGTGGTCACCATTCTTGTGCTCCTACACTCACCTCCCTCTTGCTTTCATATAGTTCTTTCCTCCACCTTATTCTTGACTTGATGAAGATGATAAGTTTTTCAAAAGAAAGGAGAGAAGAAGAAAAAGAAAGAGAGAAAGAAAAAGAATGAGAGAGTTCATCTATGTTATGGGAGGAATTCTTCATCTCCTTCTTCTTCTTGTTTCGGAAAAATGAAAGCACCATTTTTCCTAACCCCAATCCTCCATCATGGCAACAAACCCCAATGTGAGACTATGATTCTACACTACACTTCTTACAGCATATCTTGAGCATGTCGAGTTGCCGGCTTCATGCTCGAGTTGCCTCGGTATTGAGGCGGGAGCCCGTAAAAGACGAAGGCGATGTGGTGCCCTTTCCGGCGAGGAGGCGACGATGTGGAGCCAAGACTGTCCGCGGGAGATCGGGATGATGAAGAGAAGACGGAGGACTCGGATCAGTCGGTACATCTCTTCCCTTTCTTGTTAGTAGCTTAGACTTGTTAATGGTTACGATCCGGAGTTTAGTGCGCGGTGGTGCCGGTTTGCAAAGTCCGCAAAATTAAAGTTTATCACCGCTTCCGCATTCCGGCGTCGGTTTGACGGCCGGGGCGCCGCCGTGCACTTACAGTGGTATCAGAGACTCGCCATTAACTTCGTCTAGCTTGGTTTAATGTGTTTTACGTTTCCGATCGAACAAAATCCCGAAACCGCATTTTTCATGCACATCAGTTTCTGTCGAATTTTTTTTGAGTCCAAAAATTTTTCAGGTTGTCTCAGAGTGATGTGCAGGGAATTCTAAGCATACTGTAAAAATTTGGTACCATGAACCCACCATCCCACCGCGGAAGGGCGGCCAAAACCCTACTTTGGCCGCGCTTCCGCCGCAAGTTTCACTGTTCATGCCCCCAAAACTTTGCAGAATGTTCCTGAGTTGAAAATGTACTTTCTGGAAAGTTAAAGTTAGGCCAATTTTTTCTGTGAGTGCTACAGTTTTCTTTGGGGCCCACTTTTTAATTGTTTGATCAATCGGAAAATTTTAAACACATTTTTCACAGTATTTACATTATATCTGCGACCGTGAATGTCACTCGATCGGTAAATCCCGTCTAACTGCTATAGCCCGGTTAGACGGATTTGCGAACGTGACTTTCACGTTGATGTTCTGTGTTTTGCTGTGATGTTGCGGATCGGTCGTGGGGGATAGCCTGGATGCAATGCTAGTACTGTGTTGTATTATGTACATTTGATATTGCGGGGCGAGCGTCCGACATGTGGACTGCCGTCACTGCCTGTTTGTATTATTCTTTTGGGGCACGACCTGGTTGCGGTCGATGTACCCGGTATATGTATATTTTACTTTCTGTACTAGGATTACCCCGCGGAGGGGTGCACGGATAGCCGAGTTCTAGAAGGCAACAAGCCCGCATCTCATGGCATTGGGACGGAAGGGGCTTCACTCCAGGATTGGCTGGCTATTCGCCGCACTCGTAGAGGGTATAGGTTTTCATTGCACAGGCTATCCACACGACCAGGGGAACGTCGGGTTTCAGTAGTGGCTCTGTGAAACCTGAGGATCCCAGATATCTGTATTGTTCTGTGATGCTGTACATTTCTGTGATGTTGCATTTCTTTTCACGCCTTGAGCGAAATATAATATATTGGTATATATATTAGTAGATGTTGTATATGTTTTTCATCCGCGCTAGTCCAGTCCCCGCTCTGCCGTTAGTTAGCTAACCTAACGGGTGATGACGGGACCCAGTGGCGAATGCGGATGGCATATACGTACGTCAGTATATTTTCGTTCTTTGTGGTGTGATCAATTGATGGGACTGCGTTGATTCGGATCAATGCATGTTAAAACAAACCTAATCTGATGTTGTTGGAACACCTTTCAAAAAGCTGTTATTGCAAGGACGTTCACTTTTGTTTTGCATCGTGGTATTCATTTGGAATATCCTGCTCCTCAGTCGACGAGGCAAGGGCCGAGATCCCTTCACCGGGAGTGACCCCTTGGACAGAAGTTTGCGTCAGGGCATTAACTTCACTATAGCCGATTACTTTTGCTTTGCACAGTGATATTCGGTTATGAATATCCAGCACCCCATTCGACGGGGAAAGAGCCGAGATCCCTTCACCGGGAGTGACCTCTTTAGTAAAGGTTTTCGTCACTATATTTTCTAAAAAGCTATCCGTTCCTTCAACGATATCAAGTTCACTACGTTAAAGGTTTTCGCCAAAAACCATTCGTAGCCCTCCGTCGTTTCATATGGGTAGTCAAGAGTATTCAAGCTGTGTTTGTTGGCCTTAGTCAAGGCACAGTGTTTGGTAGCTGTTGGGTATTCATATGCTGCATAGATAGATGCGTTGGTTTGGGACAGTCGTATAACCTTGTTGGCCTTAGTCAAGGGCTTGTACGGGTGGGTTCAAATCAACCTGGACAATGACGGGTAGAACTTGACATGTGACTTATGATTTGTTGGCCTTAGTCAAGGTCATAAGAGCATGGGGTAAAAATCACATCGGGAGTTTCAAAAGAACTGAAACTTGCCAGATATGCGCATACCTTCTGGAGTGTGGTACCGTGAGCGGATTCCGTCACGTTATCATGCGATGATAGTTGGATCCCGATTCCCACTGATGAGTTGGTTTACTCCTCGGGTGACCCCGACTAATTCTTCTTTCAGGTTTGGAGGAGAGTTTGAGGTACAGTGGGAGGTTTCCAGATTAGATAAATTGGTAACCATTCTGATCTAGGTTAGAGTGCACGCTGAGTGTTTCTTTTCTCTCTCTCTTTGGCAGCGACCATTGACCCGACCCAAAACTATGACTCAGAGACCAAGTTAACCGAACCTTCTTAACACTGGCTTTTGGATTGTCAGAGTTGCAGACCTCATTGCCACTCCTACTTTTACCCTTTTCTCCAGGACACCCCGTATTACTACGAACGTCCACTTCCATTGGACAAAACCATCGTATGGTTAGATACGAACTCGAAGGGATTCGAGGATGGTTTCCGGTTCTGGAGAAAACGGATAGGATTATTCAGTTGTCTTTTCTTTTCACCCTCTCTCAGAATGCGAGTACTCCTTAGTTTAGGAGTAGTACACCTATTATGCAAATTGGATAGTCTTCTTCCAAACCATAGGCTGGTGCCGACCGGTAGGGAATGAAGAAAACCAGTTAGCCTAAACGGTGTACAGAAGGTATTAAGTTCAGACAAAGAAAGGGATTAGTAAGAGGGCAAAGTAAGTTGCGACTGCTATTCACGACCAAACCAAGTATTTCTTCGCCAATCCTAAATCACCTTTGTATTTCTCCAGGACACTCCGTATCACTACGAAGATCCCATTTTATTGGATAATCCATCGTATGGTTATATACGAACTCGAAAGGAACTTGTTCCAGTTCGGGGATGGATACTGGTCCAAGAGAAATAGGAATAAGGTTTATTCGGTTGTCTTTTATCTTCACCTTCTCTCGCATTGCGAGTGCTCCTAGGACTAGGACAGTACACCCATTATGCTTATTGGATAGTCTTCTTCCAAACCATAGGCTGGAGCCGAACGGTAGGGAAGGAAGAAAACCATTTGGCCTAAGGGGTGTGCAGAAGGCAACGACTAAAGACATATAAAGGGATTTGGAGAGGTGGCAAAGAATTATACGGTTATAGTTGTGAATCTGGATAATGGAAGAGGCATTACTAGGAATACCAGGATACCCCATCGAAACATTTCAATGTTTCAGTTCACTGTGTAATGTTAAAAGAAAACTGATTTCCCGATTAGACACTTGCTCCAGGGTATGTATTTACCAGGTATGATTCTCACATCTGTATGGTTTTACAGATGATGAGTGGGAGTAGGTTATTGGGAATTGGGTGATCATCCTCATTATATCGGGATTCGTTGTAATCGGTGATATTTGAGGAGATCACCTGGGCTGTTTGCCGGTCGGCAAATATTTGGTTTTGAATATCCGCTGTTGTGCACCAATTTCAAGTTGATATATCTGTACGTCTATTTTCATAGAGTGAGATATACCTTTTGATATTATGTCGATGACATTTACCTATATCAGTGGATGGTTAGGTAAGGAGTATTAAACAGCGGTGTAATTCTTCTTAACCATAAGTACAGTTTTCAACCTACGACACACAGTGAAAGAGTTGTCAGACTCAGCGGACTTATACAGAGTATTGTATGTTGTCCAGTGTCCATTAGGACAGAGGGGTTGGTCCTCATACTATATTCTGTTTACTTTTAACTTCTCTAGTTCTTAGACATGTGTTTCGTAGAAACACAGGGTCCAAGTTTTGAGGAGTTATAGGTATTTGAATAGAGTAGAGAACCAGGTGTAGCAAGTATCGGGATTCTTCAAAGTGATCGAAGATGTAGATACTTATGTATGGTATTCAGTTGATAGTAATGATAAAGAGAAATTGCTTCTCTTTCCGGTTACTCATAATTGGAAGCATTCCTAAGTTGAGTAACGCTGATCGGCCTCTCTCCATTTAGTTGACATGCACTGGAGATAGATGCATGATTTGAATCTGGTTCAATTTAATCAGTGCCTCTGGTTCTATATTGGATATAGTACAGTTCATATCTTAACATAGTTAAGGTACGGGGAGTTGTCCGGCTTATGATTAAAACCAGACTCTGGATAACTCAAGGCACGTCTCTGCAATGGCTGTTTGTGGGTTGACCCAGGCTATGACGAGGGTTGATTTTCTACCATCTGGAAGATCAATAGTGATATTGTTCTTAACTCGCCACATTTTAAAAGAAATGGTTATTTTTCAGAAAACAGTAGTGGGAGTATGGTAGAACTGGAAGCGATTCCAGAACCGCAAACGATTACTGAAGATTTGATAAGGAACCTAAAGATTCAATCTGATTTGACATTCCATTGGCCACTCCGCAAATAAGGTGGGTAACTTCAGGCACCCGAGAGGTACTCCGGTAGCCTCAAGGACGGTGACAGGGAAGTTCTTGTTTACCCACACTTGCCATTGTTGTTGTTCCAGGCTGCGAGACCCGGCAGGAGGATGAGTATAGCGTCGTTCTAAACTAGCTTTAGAAGTGCACGTCTATATGACTCTGGCAGAGGGTTGTCGTAGTCAGTGGGAGCAGCGGAAGCATTGGTGGACTGCAGGCTTATGTCTATTTATAGACTAAAGCAGATATAGCGGAGTTAGATCATCTGTTTCTGATGTGACAGTCATGGGTTTGACGTCATCAGAATAGGGGATGGATCTGTTGAGAAGGTAGTAGGAAGTGATATTCCTATACTACGATCGGTTATACTTTGGTCGTCACACAGTGGTTTCTCCACAAAGGACTTGGATATTGTATCAGACATTCTGGTTACTAGATCTATGGTTTTAGATCTAGATTTGGGTGGTTTCCCAATCTGGGTACCTTGACAGCATTCTATGAGTATTTAGAATGGACGACTCCTGACACGGTAGTGCACCTACAGTTGATGGAGTCACCCTCTCTAAAGGTGTCTTATAGACTAAAGGGGAGAGGGATACTCATGATTGGCAGATCACTTGCTTAGGCAATTGAGTCAATCATGAGATGTCAAGTACCGCACCAGATGTTGTTCTTGCACTAGATGCAATAAGTTGATATTGATCCAATCCTGGAGAAACAGTCGGAAGCAGTCTTAGAACATAAGTGGATGTTCTAGGGATATGATAACGACAGACTCATTTGGGAGACAGTTATCATTCCAGGCTTCCAAGGTGACATGGACGACAAGGAGGTTGTCAGAGTTATAGTTTTCCTTCTAACGAAGGGCAGTATTTTGGACAGGTGGTCCAAAGCAATACTGAGGGTGGCATGGCGCAGGATACTGATTAAGTTCAGTTATCGATACAGTCTAAGAAGTTTGGATTTGAAGTTCATTTATGAGCTAGGTCCCATCAGACATCCAGACGTTCTAAGACAGGTATTGCTCATTTCGGGAGATGGCTTTCTCCGCGAACTTGAGATATAGAGAGACATAGAAAGAAACATCACAGCGGATCCACTCACTGAGGCTATTCCTCGAACGCAATAGTTTCGCAAACGAGCTTTGTGAGACTGACTAGTAGAGGAGTTGGGTGTTCGGTATCACACGGGCTGTGAGTATGCGGCATCGCAATAATTAGCCTTGAGTGCAAGTGGGAGATTGTTGGAGATAGTGCCCTCAGAGTCAATTATTGGATCACAGGCACGTGATTGCAATGATTGAGGGAGGACCTATCCCGGTAGGACAGTCTTACTCGAGATGATAGTATGCTATCTGGTTTACCTTTATCATCGTGTACTGCTTTAGGTGACCTGACATGTCGCTATTACACGTTGATAGAGCCCCTAGGATTCTTGCTTGACTACCAGCAGTATGATGGCGATCATATACGTGGGAGCTGGTAGTCTATAAGCACATCCTTAAAAGGTCCCTAGTCGTAGGAGTTTCGAGACAGGGCATCGATACTCCATTAGTAGACTAGTGTATACAGTCGAGACCCCGACGAGGGGCGGTGGCCGGTCTCACAAGCCACTGGTGTCAGTTGGTTCACCTAAGATGTATACAGGTGCTCATTGGGTTATGAGTACACCGGACAGGACTCGCCGGGAACCTGCTAGTTGGGCTTATACCTGACGTCAGATAGCAGTTCCCTGGTGACATGTGTACAGGTTAGTTCATCGACCTGAGGATCGTCATTTGTCTCGTGTGAGTTCCCACTGTGCTTTGATTACTACCCTACCACGGCTCAAAGGAGTCGTGCAAACAGGTTTTAGTTGGGTACAGTCCCGAGCCACATGGAGGCAGTGAGCGGATCTTCAGGGGTTCGTCTCTCCCGGTATTGAGGGTGAGGTCGCGCTGTGTCTAGGAGAGCCATTACGCAAAGCCCTCGGCCGAGGCAGGAGATTTACTGGTAGGTATTCCAGTAGTATCTCAGGGCGTTCTGTGCTACACTCCGACACGACTTGTACCGCTTTTGGGGGTCTGACTTTTACCAAACCCCTAGGCCCGCCATGCGATACTCATAGACGAACGGACCGGACTGTACGGATATTGTCACTGACAGGCTCAGTAGGGTGTCGGGGTGAGCTTCCTCATCGACGTCCCTTTTGGTCAATAGCTGGTGGCCCGTCACGTATTGGCTTATACCTCTGACGTGCCAGTGGTTAAATCCACAGCCATTGTATTGACGAGTCTTTAGAGTCCACCACACTTTCAGTTACTCAGCTTTCGGGCGAAACGCTGTAGAGGCCGTATGGAGATATGGCAGGGTCCGATCAGATACGTGCGGTATTGCACGGATCAGGATCGGACAGTTTGTACTAGTGGCCGTATGGTTATATGGCAGGGTTCGATCAGATACGTGCGGTATTGCACGCATCAGGATCGAACGGATATTACTAGCCGGCTTTGGCTTAAAACCGGTCCTAGTTTAGTACAGTGTAGATTTTGTCTCATTGCATTTGTATCCGGACGGAATACAGATGCGGGTGTGTATGCACAGTATTGGGTTTTTCCTGTAATTTATTACGGGACCAGTTTTCTGGAGTTGCCAGTTTGCATTCCGTTCCGGCCGGATTTCCTTTGTTCTTTCCCGGCCGGACTTTTCCGATGGAGGGGGTTATTTGCAAGTTTGCAAATAACACTTTGTGGAGGGTTTTATTGCAAATAGATTGATTATGATGGCTTCTTTATCTTTGCACCATTACTAGCATTTATTGTGATTAGATGAATGGGTATGGGTTTGTAAGAACAAGCATGGTTGATGTTTTCTTGTCCTTGGATGTGGTCACCATTCTTGTGCTCCTACACTCACCTCCCTCTTGCTTTCATATAGTTCTTTCCTCCACCTTATTCTTGACTTGATGAAGATGATAAGTTTTTCAAAAGAAAGGAGAGAAGAAGAAAAAGAAAGAGAGAAAGAAAAAGAATGAGAGAGTTCATCTATGTTATGGGAGGAATTCTTCATCTCCTTCTTCTTCTTGTTTCGGAAAAATGAAAGCACCATTTTTCCTAACCCCAATCCTCCATCATGGCAACAAACCCCAATGTGAGACTATGATTCTACACTACACTTCTTACAGCATATCTTGAGCATGTCGAGTTGCCGGCTTCATGCTCGAGTTGCCTCGGTATTGAGGCGGGAGCCCGTAAAAGACGAAGGCGATGTGGTGCCCTTTCCGGCGAGGAGGCGACGATGTGGAGCCAAGACTGTCCGCGGGAGATCGGGATGATGAAGAGAAGACGGAGGACTCGGATCAGTCGGTACATCTCTTCCCTTTCTTGTTAGTAGCTTAGACTTGTTAATGGTTACGATCCGGAGTTTAGTGCGCGGTGGTGCCGGTTTGCAAAGTCCGCAAAATTAAAGTTTATCACCGCTTCCGCATTCCGGCGTCGGTTTGACGGCCGGGGCGCCGCCGTGCACTTACAATATCAAAGGTGGACCCCCTCAAATATCTAATGTCAAAGGCCATATTGACAGGGAGACTCTCCAGATGGGCCCTACTCTTGATGGAGTTCTCGATAACCTATCAGCCTCTCAAGGCAGTGAAAGGCCAAGCCATCGCCGACTTCCTTGCTGCGCATCCAGTACCTGCCGGTTCTCCTTTGAATTGTGAGCTGCCAGACGAACATGCGTTCGACACGATCAATGGTGGTGATACCCGATGGGAGCTTTATTTTGATGGAGCATCTTCCATGAAGAAGCGCAAACAAAGTACCCCGATAATCAAATCGGGGGTAGGACTCATCTTTGTAACTCTACAAGGATGGATAATGCGCTTTTCTTTCTCCTTAATAGAACCGAGGACAAACAATGAAGCCGAGTATGAAGATTTGATAGCAGGCCTCGAGATCGCCATCGACATGGGGATTGAGAACCTCCTCCTCTACGGAGACTCTCAGCTGGTCGTTAGTAAAGTAAATGGCGACTACCAAACGTGCAAACCCGAGCTAGTGAGGTATGGCGAGAAAGTACAACAACTGCTCACTCATATTCCTTCCTGTACTTTGGAAAGCATACCGCGCGTGGAAAATAGCAAAGCAGACGTGTTGGCCAAGCTCGCCAAGGAACTGGCTGATGAGAACCTCGACGACGTAAGAATCGTGGTACAAAGCCGTCGGGTGCTCACCCCAGCAGAAATATATCCGGAATCATCCGAAGAAAAGGAAGCAACTGAGCAGATGACCTTGCAAATAAAAGACCGGGAAAACACCGAGGATTGGAGAGAAGCCTTTATAGACTACTTCAAATACCGTCGAACGCCCGAAGATGCGTCTTCAAAACATCAGCTTATAAAATGAGCTCTGTCTTTTGCCTTCGTCAACGATACTCTGTACAAGAGGTCATTTGACTCTCTGTGGCTGAGATGCCTAGGACCTGAAGAGGCAAAAAGGGTCGTTCAGGAAGTTCACGATGGACTCTGCGGTTCTCACCAAGCAGGCCCAAAGATGAAGTTGAAAATCAAGCGGTTGGGCTACACTGGCCCACGATGATTCAGGACTGCCTTGAATATTCAAAGCAATGCCACTCATGCCAAATCCATGGGGACTTCATCCATCAGCATCCAAATCCACTCCATCCAACGGTGGCTAGCTGGCCATTCGAAATGTGGGGAACTGACATGGTCGGCCCCATCGAACCAGCATCGTCCAGGGGACATCGTTTCATCCTGGCGACGACCGACTACTTCGCCAAATGGGCAGAAGCCGTACCGTTGAGGGAAGTGAAGACGGAGAATATCTTCCATTTCTTCAAGACGCACGTCATATATCGGTTTGGAACTCCGCGACGGATCATCTCCGATAACGGACCGGCTTACAGAAGCTACAAGATCAGTCGCTTCGCGCAACAGCATAATATAGATTGGAGATATTCCTCAGTTTATAATACGCGAGCTAACGGTCTAGCTGAAGCCTTCAACAAGACCTTGACAAAGATCATGAAGAAAACGGTGTCCCGAAATAAGAAGGACTGGCACGAAAGACTGCAAGAAGCTCTCTGGGCGTATCGAACTACGTTCAAGACAGCCACAAACACAACGCCATACGCATTGGTATTCGGTACAGAAACAGTACTCCCCCTTGAGATAGAGTTACCCTCTCTACGAGTGGCAGTCCATTACGAGCTGACGGACGAAGAAAATGCTCACCTTCGGCTTGAGGAGTTTGATGCCCTTGACGAAACCCGGCTCATAACGCAACAAAATCTGGAGGCTTACAAAGCGAAGATGACGCGCTCATACGAAAGGTTGACCCGACCGAGGGCATTTCGCCAAGGCGAACTCGTGCCAGTGGTCAAAAGGCCTATAATCCCCAATCGCGCCAAGCGGGGAAAATTCGAGCCGAATTACGAAGGCCCGTACATCATAGAAAAGGTCTACCAGGGTGGAGCCTATCTACTCATAGATATGCACGGTGAAAGGCCTTTCAGGCCAATAAACGGCCGCTTCCTAAAGAAATACTATGCTTAATGAGCCACAGCCTAGGTCAATGATAGATGACGACGACTATGTCCGCTCGCTATCTTCCTAAGCTCAAGCTCTATAGGTAGTAGCTGGCCCTCTCAACATCGGACCGAAACGTCCTCAAACTAACGGCGGACCGAAACGTCCTTAAACTAATAACGGACCGAAATGTCCTTAAACTAACAACGGACCGAAACGTCCTTAAACTAACAATGGACCACAATGTCCTAAAACTAGCTGTTGACCGAGATGTCGATAAACTACGGTGGATTGCAGTATCTCAAAGCCAAAAAAAAGGAAATAATAAACAAAAAATAATAATAATAAATAAATAAACGGTATGTCCATAAGCAAAATAGGCATGGATGAAAACCCGAAAGGGCTCCGTGAGTAAAAACAGCAGGGCTACTGGCAAGTGTTCGTGAAAACCCGAAAGGGCGCGACCTTGTAAAAAAAAGAGAAAAAGAATAAAATAAAATGGTATGTCCATAAGCAAAATGGGCACGGATGAAAACCCGAAAGGGCTCCGTGAGTAAAAACAGCAGGGCTACTGGCAAGTGTTCGTGAAAACCCGAAAGGGCGCGACCTTGTAAAAAAAAGAGAAAAAGAATAAAAAAAAACGGTATGTCCATAAGCAAAATGGGCACGGATGAAAACCCGAAAGGGCTCCGTGAGTAAAAACAGCAGGGCTACCGGCGAGTATTTGTGAAAACCCGAAAGGGCGCAACCTCGTTAAAGGACACTTGCAGGGTCCTCACGATCTTGTAAGGAGAAACCACCCGCGTGGGATCCTTACGACTCACAAGGGAGCGACACACTTAGGGATCCCCACGATTCCTAAGGAGAAAATACACTTGCGAGATCCTCACGACTCGTAAGGAGAACTCTCTTATGGGACCCTCACGGCTCATAAGATTTGAAAGTCTTAAGTTACAGAAACCTAAACCTGTTCTTAAGCAAACCCCCCACAACCTTCGATATTGCCCTACAAGTGGCTCAATACTGGCCCTTGTATACAATCCACGGGCGCGAATAAACATTTCCCCAGCAAAATCCCACCCGTGACAAGGGATATGTCCATATGGTAAACAACCCTTGTAAGTCCTCTCGACTTATAAGGAGAAAACCTTTTTGTAGGATCCTTGCGACTTACAGAGGAACATACACTTAGGAATCCTCACGATTCCTAAGGAGAAAATACGCCTGCAAGATCCTCATGACTTGCAGGGAGAAATACCTTTGTGAGACCCTTACGGCTCATGAAGTCAAAAGCCTTAGTCGACAGGACCCTAACCCTGTTCGCTAAGCCACCTTTGTTCGACATCGACAGAGGCAAATGATGATCCGCTCCTGGAAACATCCCAGTTGTAGCGGTGCTGATGCCGAAATCGGTGTCCAAAATCCAAACTTGCAGCGAAAAGGCTAGCGAGCCACACATGCATACGGAATAGCCGAAATGATGGGGCAACTTGCAATAAAAAGCAGCAAGTAAAAGTGTATGCATGAAAAATAGCCGAAATGATGGGGCAACTTGCAATAAAAAGCAGCAAGTAAAAGTATATGCATGAAAAATAGCCGAAACGATGGGGACAACTCGCAATAAAAAGCAGCGAGTAAAAATAAAATAAATAGCCGAAATGATTGGGCACCGCGAAAAATAGCCGAAATGATGGGGCAATCGCGACCTTCGCGATATAAAAGCTGAAATGATAGAGCATCACGGAAAAAGAAATAAAATAAAAATGAAATTTATGCCCTACAGGTGATGTTATATCTATCTCTGTATACAATCCAGAGGCGCAAACAAAGAAGGGATCATACTCCTCCCCCAGGTTTCATCATAGGAAGAAGCCAAATCTCGACGGGCCGCAAGTGATTTAGAGATCGTCTCAACACTCGTCTTGTGACAACGGACACAACTTCAAGCGAAGCGGAACAGCGGTAGCTCCCAGTTCCATGGCTCGGCGATATACAGATCACCAAGAGTCAAATCCCTATCCCATGAAATGCGGCTACAATCAACAAAATTCCTAGTTACGTGGAACGTGGATAATATCACTCTTTGACCCCATGGAAAACGTCCAGAGCGGATCCTGGTCCTCGCAGAGCACGGCAGTGAACCCATGTGAAGTATCCAGAGCGGAGCCTAGTCCTCACCGAATACGGCAGTGAACCCGTGTGAAGCATCTAGAGCAAAATTCCTGGTTACGTGGAACGCGGATAATGTCACTCTTTGACCCCGTGGAAAACGTCCAGAGCGGATCCCAATCCTCGCAGAGCACGGCAGTGAACCCGTGTGAAACATCCAAAGCGGAGTCTAGTCCTCGCCGAACACGGAAGTGAGCCCGTATGAAGCATCTAGAGAAAAATTCGTGGTTACGTGGAAGGCGGATAATGTCACTCTTTGACCCCGTGGAAAACGTCCAGAGCGGATCCTGGTCCTCTCAGAGCACGGCAGTGAACCCGTGTGAAGCATCCAGAGCAGAGCCTAGTCCTCACCGAACACGGCAGTGAACCCGTGTGAAGCATCTAGAGCAAAATTCCCGGTTACGTGGAACGCGGATAATGTCACTCTTTGACCCCATGGAAAACGACCAGAGCGGATCCTGGTCCTCGCAGAGCACGGCAGTGAACCCGTGTGAAGCATCCAGAGTGGAGCCTAGTCCTCACCGAACACGGCAGTGAACCCGTGTAAAGCATCTAGTGCAAAATTCCTGGTTACGTGGAACGCGGATAATGTCACTCTTTGACCCCGTGGAAAACGTCCAGAGCGGATCCTGGTCCTCGCAGAGCACGGCAGTGAACCCGTGTGAAGCATCCAGAGCAGAGCCTAGTCCTCGCCAAGTACGGCAGTGAACCCGTGTGAAGCATCTAGTGCAAAATTCCTGGTTACGTGGAACGCGGATAACGTCACTCTTTGACCCCGCGGAAAACACCCAAAGCGGAGCCTGGTCTTCGCCAAGCGCGGCAGTGAACCCGTATGAAGCATCCAGAGCAAACACCGGACTGTGGAGTCCTTAAAATCCACGGACTATGATGTCCTTAACCTCGACTGAAACTTCTTAAAACTAACGACCAACCATGATGATTCTAGACTGATTTTACCTTGGTTGAAGGGTACATCTCTTCACTCCTTTGATGTTTGGCATTGTAATTCCTCAACGTCTTTAAAGAGGTGACGGGTCCCAGTAACCACGCATTTCATGGACTGTGGAGTCCTTAAATCCACGGACTATGAGGTCCTTAACCTTGACCGCGATGTCTTAAAAGTAACATCGGACTGTGGAGTCCTTAAATCCACGGACTATAAGGTCCTTAACCTTGACCGCGATGTCTTAAAAGTAACATCGGACTGTGGAGTCCTTAAATCCACGGACTATGAGTTCCTTAACCTTGACCGCGATGTATTAAAACTAACATCGGACTGTGGAGTCCTTAAATCCACGGACTATGAGGTCCTTAATCTTGACCGCGATGTCTTAAAACTAACACCGGACTGTGGAGTCCTTAAATCCACGGACTATGAGGTCCTTAACCTTGACCGCGATGTCTTAAAACTAACAGTGGACTGTGGAGTCCTTAAATCCACGGACTATGAGGTCCTTAACCTTGACCGTGATGTCTTAAAACTAACAGCGGACTGTGGAGTCCTTAAATCCACGGACTATGAGATCCTTAACCTTGACCGTGATGTCATAAAACTAACATCGGACTGTGGAGTCCTTAAATCCACGGACTATGAGGTCCTTAACCTTGACCGTGATGTCTTAAAACTAACATCGGACTGTGGAGTCCTTAAATCCACGGACTATGAGGTCCTTAACCTTGACCGCAATGTCTTTAAACTACGATACCCTGGAGAACATCCCAAAGCGACCCTTGACCCCGTGAAATACGGATAAGGGTGACCGCACCCAGCACTTGCGGCTCCTCACGACCTGCAAGGAAGAAAACTCTCTTGTGAGATCCTTACGACTCCCAAGGGAAAACCCGCTTAAGAATCCTCACGATTCTTAAGAAGAACTTACACCTACGGGATCCTCTCGACCTGTAGGGAGAAAAACCCTTTATGAAACCCTCACGGCTCATAAAGGTCAAAAGTTTTAGGAGGCAGATCTTAACCCTGAATCCTAAACCATTGCTGCCCTGCAAGTAGGCCAAGATAAATTGTCCGCAGAACACATTCAATAGAAAGGGGACACACCATCGAGAAGAAAAAAAATATGTCTTTTATTCATAACTAAAATGGATACAAGGTACAATTCATGAAAGAGCAAAAAGAAAATACTCTCGTTCAGGAGTATGTACAAAAAAGAAAGGAAAAGATACAAGTTTTTCAAGCCGGCGGGCGATTTAGCAATTTCGCTAGTCGCTAGCTCATCCTGCTTTTGCTGGGCCACGGCTTCATGATTCAGGATCGCCAAGAGACGGGCCTCCGCCTGAGCCTGCTGGGCCTGATACGAGGCAAGCCGGCCTTCAAGCTCTTTCTCAGTGGCCTTGTGAGCCTCGACCCTTTCATGAGTGAACATGGAAGCGTTATCAAGAGCCACCACCTCTTTGATAGACTCTTGAAGCACCCTCCAGAGATCATATGCTTTGTTGGCCTTGGCGGTAAGATTAGCCTGAAGCTCGCTCAGCGCCTTAGAAGCCAACTCCCTCTCCGAAAATTTACGGCCGAGCCCGTTTCTCGCATAACAATATGTTTGCCGCGCGTCGCTCTATCAGGCCACGTAAGCTTACTTTCGCGACCGCAACCTCGGAAGCAGGACATATACGCTCAAGACCGTATAAACGAGCCTCCAGTCGACAACAATAGTCAATCTAAAACGCGCTCATATCACCTGGTATGGGAAGCAACAAAAAGTTCTCGGTGTACATCCTATCAAGCATGCATTCGCAACTATATGAATATTCGAAAGGAAATGATACCCAAAGCTCTTATGTGCATGCAACATAACGATAGTATTCGCAATTAAAGAAAGTTCTCATGGGAAGAACACGAAGTTCATTTATGCAAGCAAAAACATACATATGAGTACCCAGCATACATGAAAGTTCAACATAAAGCATGCGAAAACTGACTTAAAAATACTACACTAGCGGGAAGAGGTCGCCGAACAAAGGATCGGTAGTGCAAGGGTTGACAAAACAAAAGACAAAATTCTCCATCTCTCTCTCTGCCCTCTCCAACACGTCAAAGCGCCGATTCTCGCGAGGAGTCGCTCCCCACCGATTAGCTCCATGTTCGTCCGCAAAAGCAGACATAACAGCCCGACGGGCTCTTATTTCACTCAAAAGGTGAACCGAGCGTTCTTTCAAAGCTTGAGTGATTAGGCACGCTTCGTGAAATCCCTCGAGCTTTTCTTCGGCCGCGTCAAGCATCGCCAGGGTCATCTCCGCCGGGTGAGGGGGGACGTCGGCGAGCATGGCGGCCAGAATCATCCGGAGCCAGAAGGACCCCATCGGGAGGGGGGACCCCCTACGGATCGAAAGTTCATACATCGCCGAGTCGCATTCGTCATCAGTAAGGAGTGGATCCGCCAATCGGGCGACAAAGCGGGAGATCATCTCCTCGATAGGAACTTCCCATGGCTGTCGACGAGCATGAGGGCGATTGCAGGCCATGGCGCTCAATTGTTTCTCAAGACAAATCACACCAAAATGAGAATAAATCTCTCTGTGAAGAGAAAAAAAAAGTCCATGGCCTCAGATATAAAGAGGTGCATTAAGTGCTGCGCGCGGAAAATCTTGCATGATGAAGCTATTTCCAAGGCCCAAAAAAGGGAAGGCATCGGAAATCAAGGAGATGGAACTATTTCCAAGGCTCCTTTTCTGCATCTGATATTGTGCACTAAAAATATGGCATTGGAAAATTTTTTGAACAGTCCCATCAAAAGGACCCCACGTGCGGAGCACGTGAGCCCCAAACCTGACGTGCACTAAAAATAGAATAGCACCCTGCACGTTAGAAGCATCAACAACAACAATAGCAAAATGATAAAATCCAACAGAAAGGCATGCAAACACAGAAAGACATAATAAAACTTATCATTCCTGCTTTAAGAAGTTCATACAAAATAAAAAGAACACGTTTACAACGGAAAGACCTCAGACGCGGGGCATGGATTGAGAAACTCGAATGTAACTTTGTCCAAGATCTTGGTATGCTTCCTCTCACGGTCGCAAGCGTCGGGGTCCTCACGAATGTCCTCCACCCTCCGATAGGCGCCAAGTATGGCTGACTGCTGAAAGGCCTGGTGCAAGAGATCAATGAGGTGATCTCGCCTCCTCTTTGAGATCAAGCTCATCAGGTACACCAAATGTACCTTATCCTCAGCAGTGTCCAAGGCCCCGAGCGGTACGCCGGTGCAAAAGAGAGGGAGTGCCTCCCAGATCGCCACCACGATCAGCCTCAGAAGAGAAGAGCGACGAGGGAGTAGCCGATGGTTGTACTCGTCGAAGCGGCTCATGATCTCAGCACACTGAGCATTGGTGAACTCCTGGTAAAGACTGCGGCCCAATGCACGAATATTCCCGTAGGAAATGATTTCGTCAAGATCGTACATATGGGCATCCATAATACCTGAAATAAAGGTCATAAGAATCATTGCAAGCTTCTGTTCCATTAATTACAGAAGGACAACCTAAGAAGCCTTCATGCGAAGAAACTGAGTTCTTCATAAGAATTAAATTCCTTGTTGAGAAAAGGGAATTAAATTCCCAGAAACATTTTTGGGATGGAATTAAATTCCATGGATTTGAATCGCCATCATCATCTCCCTAAGGATCATACGAGCCCTAAAAGATCTACTGTGGAAGATTAAATGATTTCATATTTTGATTGAAAAGCTTAAAGAAAAAATGGATTCCTGTTAAAAAGGGTAAAAACCCTTGCTTTGGATTTAAAATCCAGAGGAATGTGAAAGTTCATCGTTCATTCAAGAGCATTACCTGAAGAAAAGAGTCTTTTTGAACAGAGTTAAACTCTGAAAATGTTTCAAGGCAGAGAACTAAGCTCTGGAAGAAAAGAATTAATTCTCAGAAAAAATTTGCAAGGAGGAAGATAAGCAAAAGTGGAGGCGCTTCTGAAATGACCCCTATATTTATAGGATGTGATGGAGACGCTTCATCTCCCTAAATCTCTAGAGGAATCCAACGGTCACAAAAAGTGACAGCGTTGCACTCACGTGCAGACACGTGAGAACAACACTGTGGGAGCATTTGTTTCCTGATTTAAAATCAGGAAAGCTAATGGAGGAGGCATCATGTGCTAGCACATGACCAGCGGTCACGTGTTGACACGTGACATTTAAAAGCAGCGGCAAAAGGCAGATTCGCTCCCTGTTTAAATCAAAGAAAAGGCTCCAGAAAAGGTCATGTGCACACACGTGACCAGGGGTCACGTGTTCGCACGTGATGGCTGAGCAGCGTCCAGAGAACAGAACGCAAAAGGAGAAGAAAGGCCCATTCCAGGGGTCACGTGCCTACATGTGACCAGGGGTCACGTGGCCGCACGTGACCGGCTTTCAAAGCCTCTTTATTTAACAGAATTAAATTCTAATCTTTCCAAAAGAGAATGATTATTTGGAACCGTTCGATTAAAGATCTAAAGGTGATTAAATGTCACCTATTTATGGAAAAATCTTGAACTTGGAAAGATTTCCCATTAAATCTAACCGAAATAACAAAGAGATATCTTTGGATTTAAAATCCAATGGTGAATAAAATTCACCTAATAATCCAAAGGTCCAGATGAATGATGAATGTAAATCTAATATCTCAATAAACAAATCAAATCTCTCAATGAAAGATTCCCTAAAGCTGATTGATTCTCTTCCTTCTCCTATAAATTGAAGCCAGAAAAGAGAGAAAAAATATACAGAGGGAGACATATACAGAGACATACAGAGAGAGAGAGCCTTGAGATTTTGGGAAGAATTTGATCCTCTACAAAAGAAAACCTTAGGTAAGAAGGGAGAGGCTTAAAAAAGGAGAATTTAATTCTCAAAGAGTTTAACTCTTATACAAAGAAAAGAACTTAGTTCTTTCTCTGGTGGAGGATCTGCAAGTGCACATCTCCCCATGAATCGAGAATTTAATTCTCATTGGGTTGAGATCCTGCCATGCAGATCTAAAACACAGAGGAGGAACTGAGTTTTGAGAATTTAATTCTCACAGAATTATAGGAATTTAATTCCTTTGAGATAAAATTAGGGTTTAACCCTATGTTATAGGAATTTAATTCCTTCAAAATGGACAGAACTAGGGTTTAACCCTAATGGAGAACT
This sequence comes from Agapanthus africanus, assembly GCA_030015575.1. NCBI lineage: Eukaryota > Viridiplantae > Streptophyta > Magnoliopsida > Asparagales > Amaryllidaceae > Agapanthus > Agapanthus africanus. The sequence goes on along the minus strand of CM057337.1, from coordinate 216,272,083 downwards.
TAATTCTCTTAAAATCACAGGAAAGAGGAAATTGGGACCTCACCCCATGCCAGAATTTAATTCCTTACATACAAGAGGAATTTAATTCCTACAGAAAAAGAAATTAGGGTTTAACCCTATCTAAGAATATAATTCTTCAGAAGAAAACAGGAATTTAATTCCTCTAAAGTTTATTACTAGGGTTTAACCCTAAGAGGAATTTAATTCTTAAAAAGATAAACACATCTTCAAACAGACAAAGAAACAGGGTCACGTGCTACCACATGACCCCTATAAAGATCCATAGAGAAGAACTTTGAGGCAACGCCTCACGTGCTCCACATGACCCCCAAAGCGCACAAAGAAAAAACAAAAGAAAAGAAGCTCTGGGGCGCCCTCACGTGTCACCACGTGACCCCTAATGAGAATTCTAACAAATCAAAGCGTGAGCCCCCATCACGTGCCCATATGTGATGGCCTTCAGAATTAAAAGTGTTAAACACTTATCTGTAGAACAAAATGAAGGGGATCTGGCATCACCTTTTGGATGCCATCACGTACCCCCACGTGATCTCTTCTCTTACAATATTTAGCATCAAACTGATGATCTGTTCCCAGTGTTTAACACTGATTTCCATAGTGTTTAACACTAATTGAAAACTCCATTTCCAGTGTTTAACATTGATTTTCTTAGTGTTCAAACATTAATTTGGAAAATTCTGTTCCCAGTGTTTAACACTGATTTCCTTAGTGTTTAACACTAATTTGAAATCTTTGTTCCCGGTGTTTAACACTGAGTTGCCTTAGTGTTTAACACTAATTTGAAAACTCTGTTCCCAGTGTTCACCATTGATTATCTTTTAGTGTTTAACACTAACTTGTTAATCTTATTCCCAGTGTTCAACATTGTTGGTCTCTAGTGTTTAACACTAGCTTTAGCCCAATTGGCTAAGTTTCTAGAGGCAAAGCCTCTCCTTCAATGGACCAACAGAATGCCAATATCCTAAACATGATTGGACTTAGGCCAAGCTGGCCATAAGTCCTCAATTCAAATTTAACTGGGCTAATGGGCTCATAACATAATTAATTGGGCCAAAGATTATTTGATCTACCTCGGTTTAAGGGTACATCTCTTCACTCCTTTGATACTTGGCGTTGTAATTCCTCAACGTCTTCAAAGAGGTGACGGGTCCCGATGACCACACATTAATACGGACTGTGAGGTCCTTAAACCCTCGGACTATGAGGTCCTTAACCTTGACCGGGATGTCTTAAAACTAACGACGGACTGTGGAGTCTTTAAACCCTCGGACTATGACGTCCTTAACCTTGACCGTGACGTCTTAAAACTAACATTGGACTGTGGAGTCCTTAAATCCACGGACTACGACGTCCTTAACCTCGACCGCAATGTCTTAAAACTAACACTGGACCGCAATGTCCTTAAACTACCTATCGACCGCAATGTCACTAAACTAAACAACAGGGCCGCCTTAATTGCTCTCTTGTCGGATCTAAACGATCCCGTTAAGTTGATCTTAGTCTAAAAATTAGGCTGACGTATCCTTAACAAGCGTTTAAGTCGATCTTAGTCTCAAACGAGACTAACGTATCCTTAAACCCAAACCCCCAAACCCAAATCTAAGATAATACAGATTTAGACTGGTCCACGCCCTACGAGCGACGACATAACTCGGTCTCTGTATACAATCCACGGGCAGCCAAAAACAAAATGAAAACACACGATACGAAGTGATCACATGGAGAAGGAGAAAGTTGTTACCGCAATGCGGTGGCGTAATTAACTGCAGGGGCTTGCGCCTGCATGGAAGAGCGTCCCCACAATCATAAAAAACCCTCAAGCGAGGGGGAATCTGACGAAGTCTGCTACATCGGGCGCATCCGTTTAAACCTTCGATACACGATGCCATAAATCAACTTGGCACCTTCGGAGAGGTAGACGGATAGCGCCAATTAGCATCTGCCCCGAATTTCAGGCAGGACAGTCCATGTCTTGGCCGTCTTTCGGAGGGGAACATGAATTCATTCTCTATTCATTCTTCGTCTATCTCCTGTTAGTATATATGCCCTAGAGGCCATTACTGTATCATACTAGTATGTATATTACTTGATGGAAGCTTGGGATATTCACAGTTGTACAGACAATCTTGCTCAATATAGTAGTATGCTACTTGGTTTGTCTCTGCTTTAATGTGTACTTGTGTGTTTATTTATTATATCACCTATACGCATTAGTAGAGCCCTTTGGATCTTTGCTTGATTACCGGCGTTGTGATGGCGATCACACTCGTGGGGGCTGGGTAATCTACAAGCACATCCTTATACACGTCCCTAGTCGTGGGAGTACCGAGATAGGGCATCGATACTCCAGAGTAGACTAGCGTATGCGCTTCTCATCCCAGCACGGGAGACGGTCTGTCCCACAGCCGTCGGTACGTCGTACTTGAGATAGTATGCGGGTGCTCGTTGGGTTACGAGTACACTGGACAGGACTCGTCGGGAACTGATGGTTGGTATTATACCTATCGTCAGTTATCAGTTCCCAGGTGACATGAGTACAGCTTAGTCCGCTGACTTGACACTGTCACTCCGCCTCGAGTGTGTTCCCACTGTTCTTTGATTACTACCCTACCACGGCTCTTCTGAGTCGTGCAAACAGGTAGTAGTTGGGAGCAGTCCCGAAGCACTTGGAGGCAGTGACGGTTAGACAGGATTCGTCTCTCCCGGTATTGGGGGTTGACATCGCGCTGTGTCTAGGAGAGCCATTACACAAGTAGTCCCTGGCCAGAGCAAGCGAGATATACTGGTAGGTTCCAGTGCTATCTCAGGGTGTTCTGGGCTTCACTCCGACATGACTTGTACCGCTATTGGGGGACTGACATTTACCGCCCCCTAGGCCCGCCATGCGATGTATCAGACGAACAGACCGAACTGTACGGAGAATGTCACATTCAGACTCAGTAGGAGTTCAGATGGGTTTTACCTCGTCAGTCTTCTTATCGGCGACTACCTGGGGACCGTTACGCACAGCTAGTGCCGCTTGCGGTCTGTGGTTAAACCCACTGCCAGCGTAGCGTCGAGTCTTTAGAGTCCCACACAGAGGGCTATTCGCCTCTGGGCAAAAATGAGTAAAGGTCGCATGGTTTTGCGGCAGGGTTCGTTCTCATCCGCGCACTTGTGCACGTTTGGAGTCCGGACGGATTATACTAGCAGACTCTGGTTTGAGTCAGATACTGTATATGTTTTGGGGTTGCTTTTATCTCTCAGTATTCATGTTCCTCGGAACGAGAATGCAGGTGTGTATGCACAGTTGTTTAAGGCGGAGGAAGAGGACTTTCATTAGGGTTTCGGAACGGGTGCGCATGCACAGTTGACAGTCGTCTTTTTCCAAACCCTAATGGATTTATGAAATATCAATTAATAATAGTAATTAAATGAAATAATGTTATGGTTGATTTTATTGACTTGTTGACCATGGTTGACTTGTTTGACCATGGTTGAATGTTGACCATCATCATTGCTTTGCAAGGATACTCCTTGATTCTAGCTTACATTCATTTAATGAAGTGATGATGGTGGTCATTCCAAATACAACCATCAACTATTTCATTTTGATTTATTATTATTAATTTGATAAATCATTTTCCTTTTGTTATGGTTGCAAGAGAAAAATAGCTCATTCTATCATTTGGTTTCTCTCTCTTCACTTCATCTTCTTCCTCCTCTTGTTCAAGGAGAGCAAATCTCATGTGTTGAGAATCATCTCCTTGAAGATATAACACCCCAAAGCACACTCTACTCACTCTAAGGTAGAAGGTCTAGCAAACCGAATACCTTAGTTTTCTCAAGATCGAGAAAGGAGCCCAAGGATGAAGCCCTCAGGTGGATCTATCTTCGGCAAAGAGGAGACGAGGAGGGGAAGCCATTCAAGCTACTACAAAGAGCAAGAAAGAAGAAGAACAAGAAGAAGAGAAGGAGTTCAAGTTGAGGTATAACCACTTTGCCGAGTAGTTAACTCTTCTTTGCAAGTATGCTAGTTTAGTTTAGCAAAGATCCGGCTTTTACGGTCCATGTTACAAAGTTTATGAAAATTTTTGTTTTACCGTTTCCGCATCCCCGAAAGTACCGGGAGAGGTAACGTGGACCTAACAGTGGTATCAGAGCCAGGTTAAACTTAAACTAGCTTGGTAGCGAAGTGTATGGAAGTTCGAAACGGAAAAATCACAAAAACCGGAAATCAAAAACCCTAAGTTTCTGTTGAAATTTTTTGTGCTCTAAAAGTAAAACTTTTTACTCCTAAAATCGGCTCAGGGTTTTGTAAGAACACCCAAGAAAAACGATCCCATGAAACCTTCAAACCGCCGCGGATCCGCGTCCTCAGCTATTCTCTTCGCCGCGGATCCGCCGCCGTTTAGGCTCTTCATGTGATCGTGTTTTGTGCAGTGTTCTTCTGGTAGGGTTTTGGGATTTTTCAAATATGTTATATGTGCCCAGATTTTCCAAAAAAGAAATTTACTTTTGGGGTCCTATAAATCCGTATTTTTTTCGAACTTCGCTACACTTTGGCTATATTGGTTATATCTGTGATGTTTGCATGTATTGAACGTCGGCTAATCGCTATAAGTCGATTAGTCGGGGTTATACATCTCTGTGATCTGTGTTTGATATTGGAATGTGTATATGAATGTGTTGGACTGTCGCGGGTGAATAGCCGGGGTGGATGTGAGATGAGCTTTTGTTTTTCTTTCATTCATTTGTAATATGTAAATTGATGTAATAATATTATTTGTATAGCCGCACAACCGGGTCGGGGTTGTAGCCGTCATTGTATAATTCTTTTTACTGTTTTTGCTCCTAGGATAGACCCATGGAGGGGTGCACAAACTACCGGGTACATGGCGGGTAGTTTGCCGCACCCGTAGGGGTCTTGGGTGGGGCTTTTGGCTATTCACCGCGACCGTGTATTCCGCTTTTCGTTGAAGGCTCGAACGGATTGGGGATTCCTAGCATATCCAATGTATTCATCTGTGATCTGTAATGTCTATCATTGCTATATTTATAACTATTTAGGCGTTGCTTATGTTTTACAGCCGCGCTAGCCCAGCCCCCGCTCTGTCGTTAGTTAAGTAACCTAACGGGTGATGACGGGACCCCGTGGCGAATGCGAATGGCATAAGCGTACGTCATATTTTGGTTGTTTTCTGCAATGGTAGGATTTAAATGATGGGACGCATTAAAAGAACTAATGCAAGAAAATAAACCTAAAAGACGTTGTTGGAACAATTTTTCAAAAAAAAAAGCTGTTATTGCAAGGACGTTCAATTTTTGTTTTGCATCGCGGTATTCGGTTATGAATGCCCAGCACCTCAATCAACGAGGCAAGGGCCGAGATCCCTTCATCGGGAGTGACCCCTTGGACAAAAGTTTGCGTCAGGGTAATAACTTCACTATAGTCGATTATTCTTGCTTTGCATCGAGGTATTCAATTTGGAATATCCTGCACCTCATTCGACGAGGAAAGAGCCGAGATCCCTTCACAGGGAGTGACCTCTTTAGCAAAAGTTTTCGCCATTGTATTTTCAAAAAGGTGCAATCAGGTTCCTTCAACGATATCAAGTTCATTACGTTAACAGGTTTTTCGCCAAAAACCCAGCCGTAGCCCTCCGTCGTTTCGGATTAATATTATTCAGTATTCGTGCTGCGTTTGTTGACCTAGTCAAGGCGTAGTGAACGGTAGCTAAAATAATATTTTTCTGTGAATTGCAAATGTGATTGGTTAGGACAGTCGTACGGCCTTGTTGACCTAGTCAAGGGCACGTACGGGTGGGTCTAATGCAATCAGGATTATGACAGGTAGAACTTGTCTAACAGTTTGTGGCTTGTTGACCTAGTCAAGGTCATGAACAGTTAGGGGCAAAAACCACATCGGGAGTTTCAAAAGAACTGAAACTTGCAGATTTAGCATACCTTCTGGAGTGTGGTGACTAGAGTGGATTCCGTCTAGGTTATCACACAATGACAGTTGGATCCCGATCCCACTGATGAGTTGGATTACTCTCGGGAGATTATTTCACTTAACGATCAATGCTATAAACCTAGTAGGTGTCTAGAAAGGTGTCAGCGGGGCTACGCCCCCAGGGAAAAGAGGTTCTTGAATTAAGGAACTTCGCGAAAGCGTTGGAAAACCTCCCTCGAAGTACCGACACTAGCCTGGCTGAAAGGTTAAGCAAGTATTGTGACGTGAATTAAAAACCCGGCTAGTTCTTCTTTTAAAAAGGTTTTAAGAAGAATTTGAGTAAACAGTGGGAGACATCCTGGTTAGATAAATTAATAAACCAATCTAATCTTGCAAGAGCATACGCTGAGTGTTTCTTTTCTCTCTCCAGGCAGCAACTTTTTCACGCCCTAATCAAGATAATAAAATGTATCGCTTGAACGATCCGAATTCTTATTCGGGACTGGGGAAAGTTGGTTCAGCTCTAACTTGTGACAACAGTCATGAGTATGAGAATGGGAAAGGGGATCGTATGGATTTCCAGGATACCCAGTCGAAGAAGAAGCATGGTTTTGCATCTACTTCAGGTGTTCTTGTAATTGAGAACTGTTTTACGGTCAGCCCTACCTCCTGGGTACTTGATACCGGATCAGGATTTCATATCTGTAATTTATTGCAGGGACTGAGAAAAAGTAGGAAAGTTGCACCGGGTGATATGTCGCTCAGAGTAGCGAACGGAGCACAAGTTAATGCGGCAGCCGTCGGTGAATATCACCTAGTATTGCCAAATGGCAAGACTATGATTTTGAATGATTGCTACTATGTACCCTCCATGGTTTGCAACATCATATCAGTTTCTTTACTCGATAAAGATGGATATAACTTTGTTCTTGAAAAGAATATCATGAACATTTACCTTCATAAGGTACTGGTTGCAGAGGGTACACTGTGTAATGGTATCTACGTTCTAAATCAGAATACAGTTCTCAATATACAAAACACACGCAAGAGGAAGAATTCAGATACGAATGAATCCTACTTGTGGCATTGTAGACTTGGTCATATCGGAGAGAAAAGACTGAGTAAGTTGCATAAAGATGGACTCTTGAATGCGTTCGAGTTTTCATCTTATGGAACTTGTCAGTCTTGTCTCAAAGGGAAGATGACCAAATCTCCGTTCACCGGACATGGAGAAAGAGCAACCGAGCTCTTGGGACTCGTACATAGTGATGTGTGCGGTCCGATGTCTATACATGCAAGGGGTGGGTTCTCGTACTTCATCATATTCACTGACGATCTCTCTAGGTTCGGATATGTGTATCTGATGAAACACAAATCTGAAGCTTTTGAGAAATTCAAGGAATTCAGAAATGAAGTAGAGAACCAGACAGGCAAAAGTATCAAGATCCTCCGGTCTGACAGGGGAGGGGAGTACTTAAGCACGGAATTCCTGGATTACTTAAAAGAGAATGGTATTCTCTCTCAGCTTACTCCTCCTTATACACCACAGCACAACGGTGTTTCGGAGCGGAGGAATCGTACCCTACTGGATATGGTTCGCCCCATGATGAGTAATGCCGAGTTGCCTCTTTCATTTTGGGGACATGCGCTATTGACAGCCGCATACCTATTGAATGATGTTCCGTCTAAATCAGTGCCTAAGACTCCGTTCGAGATATGGAATGGAAAGAGGCCATATCTTAAAAGATCTAAGATATGGGGTTGTCCGGCTTATGTTAAAAAGCATAAACCGGATAAACTAGAGGCACGGTCAGTTTTATGTAAGTTTGTGGGATATCCAAAGAATGGTTATGGATATCTATTCTACCACACCGAGGAACAGAAGGTGTTTTTTGCTCAGCATGCCGTTTTCTTGGAAACGGAGTTTCTTGCAAAAGAAATTAGTGGGAGCACGGTAGAATTGGAAGAAATTCAGCGACCACAAACTGAAACTGAAAGTTTGACAGAACCTCAGGATTCTATAACCCCAGACGAACCTCAGCCACTCCGCAGATCTGGTAGGATTTCTCATCCGCCCGAGAGATACTACGGTTTTCTCATAGACGAGGATCGAGAGGATTGCATCTTGGAAGAAGATGACCCTACCAGTTTCAGGCAGGCCATTATCAGTAGGGACTCTGATAAGTGGCAGGAAGCAATGCAATCCGAAATGGAGTCCATGTACGCCAATAAAGTGTGGACCTTGGATATTGCTCCACCTGGGGTAAAACCCGTTGGATGCAAATGGATCTACAAAAGGAAACTTGGTGTAGATGGGCAGGTGGAAACCTATAAAGCTAGACTCGTTGCAAAAGGTTTTCGTCAAAGACCTGGTTTGGACTATGATGAAACTTTTTCTCCGGTGGCTATGCTCAAATCCATTCGGATCCTACTTGCCATTGCTGCCTTCCATGACTATGAAATCTGGCAGATGGATGTTAAAACGGCTTTCCTAAACGGTTGTTTGGAAGAGTGCGTTTACATGGATCAACCAGAAGGTTTCGTAGACAGTGGGAGCAGCGGAAAGGTGTGCAAGTTGCTTAAATCCATTTATGGATTAAAGCAGGCATCGCGGAGCTGGAACATCTGTTTTGATGAGGCAATCAAGGAATTTGATTTCATCAAGAACGAAGATGAACCCTGTGTATACAAGAAGATTGTAGGACGAACTGTCGTATTCCTAGTCTTGTACGTGGACGACATTCTTTTGATAGGAAATGATATTCCTATGCTACAATCGGTCAAGCTATTTTTGTCACAAAGGTTCTCCATGAAGGACCTGGGTGATGCCTCGTACATTCTGGGGATCAAGATCTATAGAGATAGATCCAAGAGACTATTGGGACTTTCGCAGTCCAGGTACATAGAGACCGTACTAAAGAGATTTAGTATGGAGGGTTCCAAGCGCGGTAACATACCCGCATTGCACGGAATTACCCTCTCCAAGAAGATGTCTCCTAAGACTGACGAGGAGAGGGTTCGCATGAGCACTATACCCTACGCTTCGGCTGTAGGATCTATAATGTATGCGATGCTATGTACAAGACCAGATGTAGCTTACGCGTTGAGCACGGTAAGCCGGTATCAGTCAGACCCAGGGGAGGACCACTGGACAGAAGTGAAGAACATTCTCAAGTACCTGAGAAGGACTAAGGAGATGTTCCTGGTTTACGGTAATGGAGACCTCAGGGTCGAGTCCTTTACCGATTCAAGCTTCCAGAGTGACAAAGATGACAGCAAGTCTGTCTCGGGTTTTGTGTTTACCCTCAACGGAGGGGCGGTATGTTGGAGGAGTTCCAAGCAGGATACCGTCGCAGACTCGACGATGGAGGCTGAATACATTGCTGCTAGCGATGCCGCAAAAGAGGCGGTCTGGATAAAGAAGTTCATTTGTGAACTTCAGGTGGTTCCGTCCATTGTTGACCCAATACCTTTGTATTGCGATAACAATGGGGCTATAGCTTTAGCGAAGGAACCAAGGTCCCATCAGAAATCCAGGCACATCTTAAGGCGGTATCACCTGATCAGGGAGATCATTGATCGACAGGAGATCGAGGTGCGAAGAGTAGACACAAAGGACAACACTGCGGACCCATTCACAAAGGCTTTACCCCTAACTCAGTTCGAGCGGCTGATCGAGATGATAGGTCTTCGATACGCCAGTACATGGCCTTAGTGCAAGTGGGAGATTGTTAGTGTATATGCCTTAGAGGCCATTACTGTATCATACTAGTATGTATATTACTTGATAGAAGCTTAGGATATTCACAGTTGTACAGACAATCTTGCTCAATATAGTAGTATGCTACTTGGTTTGTCTCTGCTTTAATGTGTACTTGTGTGTTTATTTATTATATCACCTATACGCATTAGTAGAGCCCTTTGGATCTTTGCTTGATTACCGGCGTTGTGATGGCGATCACACTCGTGGGGGCTGGGTAATCTACAAGCACATCCTTATACACGTCCCTAGTCGTGGGAGTACCGAGATAGGGCATCGATACTCCAGAGTAGACTAGCGTATGCGCTTCTCATCCCAGCATGGGAGACGGTCTGTCCCACAGCCGTCGGTACGTCGTACTTGAGATAGTATGCGGGTGCTCGTTGGGTTACGAGTACACTGGACAGGACTCGTCGGGAACTGATGGTTGGTATTATACCTATCGTCAGTTATCAGTTCCCAGGTGACATGAGTACAGCTTAGTCCGCTGACTTGACACTGTCACTCCGCCTCGAGTGTGTTCCCACTGTTCTTTGATTACTACCCTACCACGGCTCTTCTGAGTCGTGCAAACAGGTAGTAGTTGGGAGCAGTCCCGAAGCACTTGGAGGCAGTGACGGTTAGACAGGATTCGTCTCTCCCGGTATTGGGGGTTGACATCGCGCTGTGTCTAGGAGAGCCATTACACAAGTAGTCCCTGGCCAGGGCAAGCGAGATATACTGGTAGGTTCCAGTGCTATCTCAGGGTATTCTGGGCTTCACTCCGACACGACTTGTACCGCTATTGGGGGACTGACGTTTACCGCCCCCTAGGCCCGCCATACGATGTATCAGACGAACAGACCGGACTGTACGGAGAATGTCACATTCAGACTCAGTAGGAGTTCAGATGGGTTTTATCTCGTCAGTCTTCTTATCGGCGACTACCTGGGGACCGTTACGCACAGCTAGTGCCGCTTGCGGTCTGTGGTTAAACCCACTGCCAGCGTAGCGTCGAGTCTTTAGAGTCCCACACAGAGGGCTATTCGCCTCTGGGCAAAAATGAGTAGAGGTCGCATGGTTTTGCGGCAGGGTTCGTTCTCATCCGCGCACTTGTGCACGTTTGGAGTCCGGACGGATTATACTAGCAGACTCTGGTTTGAGTCAGATACTGGTATATGTTTTGGGGTTGCTTTTATCTCTCAGTATTCATGTTCCTCGGAACGAGATTGCAGGTGTGTATGCACAGTTATTTAAGGCGGAGGAAGAGGACTTTCATTAGGGTTTCGGAACGGGTGCGCATGCACAGTTGACAGTCGTCTTTTTCCAAACCCTAATGGATTTATGAAATATCAATTAATAATAGTAATTAAATGAAATAATGTTATGGTTGATTTTGTTGACTTGTTGACCATGGTTGACTTGTTTGACCATGGTTGAATGTTGACCATCATCATTGCTTTGCAAGGATACTCCTTGATTCTAGCTTACATTCATTTAATGAAGTGATGATGGTGGTCATTCCAAATACAACCATCAACTATTTCATTTTGATTTATTATTATTAATTTGATAAATTATTTTCCTTTTGTTATGGTTGCAAGAGGAAAATAGCTCATTCTATCATTTGGTTTCTCTCTCTTCACTTCATCTTCTTCCTCCTCTTGTTCAAGGAGAGCAAATCTCATGTGTTGAGAATCATCTCCTTGAAGATATAACACCCCAAAGCACACTCTACTCACTCTAAGGTAGAAGGTCTAGCAAACCGAATACCTTAGTTTTCTCAAGATCGAGAAAGGAGCCCAAGGATGAAGCCCTCAGGTGGATCTATCTTCGGCAAAGAGGAAACGAGGAGGGGAAGCCATTCAAGCTACTACAAAGAGCAAGAAAGAAGAAGAACAAGAAGAAGAGAAGGAGTTCAAGTTGAGGTATAACCACTTTGCCGAGTAGTTAACTCTTCTTTGCAAGTATGCTAGTTTAGTTTAGCAAAGATCCGGCTTTTACGGTCCATGTTACAAAGTTTATGAAAATTTTTGTTTTACCGTTTCCGCATCCCCGAAAGTACCGGGAGAGGTAACGTGGACCTAACATCTCCATCATGCGCGAGTAATTCTCCGCTTGATAGAGTTCGCAGGATTAGGGTAGAACAATGGATGAGAAAATATTTTAACTTCTTTTAAGTCTTATGAAGTTTATAAACTTTAGCAAAAGAATCGTTAAAATCCTTATCGGGCGTGCTACTAATTTATTGCTAGTATCGACCGCGATTTGAGATCAGATGAATAAGTGTTTTGTTAAGGGCTAGACATGAATAGAGATCAATGAAAGGACAAGGGTCAATAGTGTGAAAACCCTAGTTTCTTCCAAGAACCCTAATCCTCATTCATCACTATCTATCTAGTTTTAAATCTATCAATAGATAAAAGGAGTAATCTTTATTAGTCATCCATGACTATTAAATCCGAACGAACCCTACAAGCCTTCTTTTTATATATTCTATATCTTTATTTAAACTAGATATGTATTCTACATCCGTGTTCGACATAGATCTAAAAACTATTCTCCATTATTCCTTATTCTTTTATTCTCCTTCCTTTTTTCTAATCAACACGTCTAAACTAAGATTGAAAGATTCCACATATCCCTGAGGACGACCCGTACTCATCTCGGCTAGCTTCACGCGACACCGTTATTGATTGCGGTTATTCTACAAACTCTTCTTTAAAATAGATCAATCACGGCTTTATCATTATATATTAGCGACACGTAATAACAAGTAAAATGTATACATATCAATGATAAAGACAAACCAGATAGCGCACTATCATTTCGAGTAAGACTGTTCTACCTGAATAGGTCATCCCTCAATTATCATAATCGCCTACCTGTAATTACAATAATTGCATTGATGGCACTATATCCAATAGATCCTACAGGTTTTCTTGTCGGTAGAGGGAGGGGCATCCATTATGAGAGTTGCGGCGGTGAACTTCAAGCAGAATAGGGTTACTGGAGGTGATGATGATATCTCTAAACACTTAGGCTTTGATGAGGCAAACCTGAATTCGACTGTAGCAGTGAAAAGAGATTTTTATGGTAGCTTGGAGGGGGATGGCCTTTGGAAGGGTAACGAATTGCGTGTGCAGGATGTTCAAGGAAAGAGTTTGCAGACCCAAGGAGGTCAGGGGGTGAGCAAGGAAATTCCTGCATCAGTTACAGTAGGGAATCATAGGCTTGAGAACGAGGCAATGGTGCTTGATGGTCCTCAAAGGGAGCTAAAACGGAAGCCAGATGCGAGCTGGAATCAGGTCAAAAATTCTCTGAAGGAGGGTTTCGAAGAAGGATCAAAATCGATTGAACAATGCAGCTTCATATTGGAGGACGATTTGCAAAAGACTGATACTAATAAGGGGGTAAGTGAAGGTTTCTTCATTGGTGATGATAAAGGAGAGAAGTTCATGGTGGAGGATACTTCAATGGCCGAACCTACGTCTAATAAAGATGCTGATGATACTGAGGTAAAGGGTACGGATGATAGAATCAAAGATATAGTGAACCGGCAGTTGGAAGATGTGTTTTCGACATGCTTGGGTGCTTTTATTAGGTGCAAGATAAAAGAGGCAGTTACCAAAGTTGTATGGAGAGAGGGTATGATAGAGGATCATGAAACGAATATGGTTGCTAGGCAGCCGGGAGATACATCCGAGGCGCCTCAGCCTGACAAAGAAAAGGTTGTCGTCACTGTGGGAGCAACAGCAGTAGAATCAGATCAAGAGGAAAGCATCGCGGCAGAGAGTAGGAGGAGTATAAGGCTTGAGAAAAAGAGCCTTACGGTCGGGACAAAGACAGTGAGCACTTCAAAATCAGCTGACATCACGAAAAATAAAGCAACGTCATCAGGTACACATTTAAATTTAATCACAATTTTGGCAATGTACCGAATGAAAAACTAGTTGAATTCTCTGAAGCCATTAGGGTGGATATGGGACAGTCAAGAGAGTACATAAATAAAAACCTGTCAGTTGCTAGGTCTTTAGAGGAGAGTAGAGGTGCTATTGATGTTCCACTTCAAAAGAAGAATGATGAGATGCAAGGGGAAAGGGCGGAAGGTAACCGTCAATGCTAGATCCGTTTTGAGGTTTTAGTAGGGTTTCTTTGGTATTGTTTTTATTATAAGTTTCCTTTTTTGGAATGTGCGTGGGAAAGGTATGTCGTCTAAGCGACATATGGTAAGAGGTGTCATTAGGAAAAAGATGTTTCCAGTTATAGGTCTATCAGAGACCATGATTGGTAACCCTTCGACTAGAGTGTTAAATTGCCTGGGGGATGGACAGAAGTCATGTGGGTTGTTAAGAAGGCATAAAGTGCTCGTGGAGGTATCTTGCTAGGTATCAGGCAGGACATCAAGGAGTTTGTGGATACTTTCATTGGGTCCTTTTCAATAACAGCAGTGATTAAATGGAGGCAGAATGGATGGCTGCAGATGGTATCAGTGGTTTATGGTCCGAGCATGAGAGAATCAAGAGAGGAGTTTTGGGAAGAATTATATCAGATAAAGGGAAGGTGGGGACTCCCGTGGGTGGTTGGAGGAGACTTTAATGTGGTTAGACTTGCGGAGGAAAGGGTGAGGGCCTTGAATGATTCCACTGATGGAGTATTGTTTAACTAAACGGTAGACAAGCTAACCCTCCTTGAAATTACGATCAAGGACATGAAGTTCACGTGGTCGAATCATAGTCATAGAGTACACTTAGCAAAACTTTATATGATCTTAGTCTTATTGGATTGCGAGAGCCGTCATCCTTTGGCTTTTGCGAGGACGGAAGCAAAAACAGCATCAGATCATGTGCCCTTACCTCTTTTTGATAGGAAGGACGATAGAAAGGCAAGTAAGTAGAAATTCAGGTTTGAGAAGCGCTGGCTAGAAGATGAGGATGCATGTAGGTTGATCAAGGAGAGTTGGGTTTGCTGCACGACTTGTGCAGATGTTGCAAGTAACCTGGTGGTGAAATTTCGAAGGCTACAGCGGGTGTTGCAGAAATGGGATAAGAAGCAAAGGCTACTGGAGAGGCAACGAAAGGAGGAACTTGTCTGCTATATTAAAGAGCTAGAAAAGCAAGAGGACCGGGAACTTTTCTTAGGTGAGCATGGTTATCTTCGCTCATGGAGGATAGAGTTAAAAGAAATTTATATGAAAGAAGAGACGAAATAGAGTCACAGGGTTAAAGAAAACTGGCTAAAAGAAGGGGATGAAAATGCAAATTATTTTCATAGGATGGTTAGTATGAAAAGGAGGCCAAACTTCATCAGTATGATCGAAGACGATAGAGATGTCGTAACTGATGGGGATAAGATAAGGCAGGTAGCTCTGGGCTATTATAAAAACTTAATGGGTTCGACTAAGGAGGTCAGGTGGAAGTTAAAGGAAGAGTTCTGGGATGATTGCGGGAGGTTGACAGGGGAGCTGAGCGAAGAGCCGAGAGTGGGATTTTTAGAGGAGGAAGTTAAGATGGCTGTTTAAGTGCTGGGAGCGAATAAGGTGCCAGGACCTAACGGATTCCCCATTCTGTTTTATCGCATCTTCTGGGAGATTGTGAAAGGTGATCTACTAAGGCTGTTTAACGTGATGGAAGATAATGCACTCAATTTGGAGCTCCTAAATTGCTCTAATTTAGTTCTTATCCAAAAAAAGTGAATCAATGTTCCTTAGAGATTATAGACCCATAAGTTTAGTAAATTTCTCATACAAGATCATCTCCAAAGTTCTGGCAAATCGTCTGCGTAAGGTATTAGGGGATATTACCAAAGACAAGCAAACTAGTTTCATGATGGGGCGTTACATCATGGATGGTATAGGTATAGCCAATGAGGTCATTCAAGACTCTCGATGGCAAGGGAAAGATGGATACCTTCTGAAATTAGATTTTGAGAAAGCGTATGATACGGTGGATTGGAGGTGCATTTTAGAGTGTTTTTAACTTAACGGTTTTACGTCCAAATGGATACACTGGATTGAGCTATGGCTCTCTTCGGCTTCAGCTAACATCTGTATCAATGACGAAGATACAAATGAGTTTCGATGCAGACGTAGCCTACGACAATGGGACCCTCTCTCATCGCTCATTTTTACTTTAGTGGCTGACGGTCTCGCATACATGATTCAAAGATGTAGGAATAAGGGGTTGTTGGAGGGATTAGGTCGGGGGGAACAAGGACGGAGGTTATCAATTTGCAATATACTGATGATACCTTACTGTTTGGGAGACTTTGTGAGAATTAGGCTGCGGTGATTAAATAGGTCTTATATACTTTTGAATTCTGATCAGGATTGAACGTCAACTTCCATAAGAGTTCGGTGATTTGCTTGAGAGAGTGGTCTGTATAGGAAGAACGTTTAGCCTCAATATTTAATTGCAAGGCAGAGGATTTCTCTGTTAATTATTTAGGTCTACCGCTGAGACCAGGAAAGTTAAAGAAAGTGAACTGGTTGCCATTGATAGGCAGGGTTCAAGATAGATTGGAGGGTTGGAAGGGACGATGTCTATCTATAGATGGGAGGGCAACTCTACTTAATTTGGTTCTGTCGGCAATACCATAATATTACATGTCCTTTTATCTGCTTTCGGATTGGGTGGTGAAAAGGTTCAACCAAATTCGGCATAAAATTTGATACATCATTTTTCCGGATGATTGTTTTTAGTCATAGATGCATCTTCAATGCTTGTATTGGTTATTGCTATCTGTGAACATCCATTATTAATGGCATGTCAACTAGAATAGAAGCTTTGCCTAAATTAGGAAGCATCATTTGTTTTGACCCATCCATTTCTTGAATGGGTATCTGATGGTACTCACAGTTGGGTATTCCCTGGATCTTAACACATAGAAAATGGCGTGTCCTCCATGCATGCTTCCTAGATTTCTAGGGGGCTGCCAAATTGGAATAAGGGAACATTCTTCGGTACCTTTCCTTCGAGACTCCATCCGAGGAATGGACTCCGACCTCATGGGGCCTCCCGCTCGGTGCATTCCTTCTTCGACCAACCACCGGTCAATAGCTCGTCTCTGAGCTATCCTAGAGCTGAGCTTCCTCAACCCCTTTGCCGCCCCGATTAGCTCAGGACCGATAGCATAAAGACCGAGCTTCCTCAGATTGAGCTTCTTCAACTTCCCTTTACCAAGCTTC
The DNA here is from genome assembly GCA_030015575.1 of Agapanthus africanus. Lineage (NCBI taxonomy): Eukaryota > Viridiplantae > Streptophyta > Magnoliopsida > Asparagales > Amaryllidaceae > Agapanthus > Agapanthus africanus. The sequence goes on along the minus strand of CM057337.1, from coordinate 216,255,202 downwards.
CTTGCTTGTCTCCGAGCTATCCTATAGCTGAGATTCCTCAGCGTTCCTGTTTGACCGGGAGAATGGAGTACGAGCACCCCCATAACGGCTCTGTGTATCTCACCACGACGAGATCTTCGCCGACGAGATCTCCACCGCTCCACGTCCCGTATCCCACGCTAGCATATCTCACCATTAATGAGTGTATCCCGCCATCAATGCGAACATGACATAGGGGCGAAACGGACGGCGAGAATCTTGCATTGGCCCATTCCAATTCGACCCCTATATAAACCCCTCCTCCAAACGATTCAGGTAACTCGAACTCATTCCAATACGCTGCTACTCTGCCTAATTATTCCCTGGTACATACTTGATCGTCGAAGGTCCTACGATGGTTTCCCACCCCGGGACTTCTTTTACAAGTAGCTCGACGTTAACATCAATCAATAACCCATTGAGATCCGCACGCAACCTCTCACTACAAATCTCGACCGTTCAGCCCCGCTGGCCACAAGATCGATGGAGGATAACATCTGAGGGAGATTCCGGCCTCCATCAGTTGGTGCCATCTATAGGAACGAGAAGCTTTTCCACCCAAAAATTTGATCTTCCACCTTCGATTCGATGGCCAGCGATCATCGCAACGAAGATCCTAGAAGGAGCCATCTCGTCCTCCGCAATGGAGGCAGGGGCGGTTCCACTCCTCCTCCCAACATCGTCGAAGCCTTAACGGCACAGATTGACCGACTGACAGCGATGGTGGACGCGCTCGCTCGTGTCCAAACTACCAGTCACGCTCGGCAAACCGCCGCCCCTACTCCCCAGAAAGGCGGCGTGCACGAGGCAACAGTTGGACGCGTTTAAGTCCCCGACCTCGCTCTGTCCAATCCTGACACCACGGAACACCGGCGTGCCGATTTCGACAGTTGCGACCCCCATACAAGGAATGATTCTATGACTTGTTGGGCTCCGGACAATCTAACGCCAAGGTCTCAGGACTAATCGAACTATCGTTTCAATGCTCATCGTGCCCTTTTGCCCTCCGAGGCAACGTCGGTCAGGTCTCTTGATTCCATAAAAGACCGATGTCACTATAATCATTGAGTCTGTGCCTGTGGCACAGGTCGGGAGGAGCTACGAAGGGTTGACTCCGAGGATCTGAAGAACGTGATAGAGCGAAACCGAAACCACTCCATCACCCAAGCCCGAACCTGATACAGTAGGCACTTCGATTATGGAGAATCCTTAGGGTACCAGCAGCGAATCGAGGTCCTCAAGAAGAAGATCGAAGACATGCGACTCGCCACCCGTTTGTCCGGCGGATCGGCAAAATACTCCGCGAACTTTCTCACAAAGCCATTTACTGAGCAGTTACTAAGGGAGCGGGTCTCATCCTGGAACATACCGCCCAAAGTGGCTCTCTTCGACGGGAAGTCTGACCTGAAAGACCACTTGAACGCGTTCACCGCAGGCATGAGCTTTCAAGATAACTCAGACGCGGCTCAGTGCTGAACTTTCCCCACCACTCTCATTCGGACCGGGAGAGACCGGTTCCATGGCCTAACTCCGTGCTCAATCTCAACTTTTGATGAGTTGGCTACTCAGTTCTTCAGCCACTTCGTTGGAAACCGATGACAGAAAAGGTCGGTCGACTACCTATTCACCATCAACAGTGAAGACAGAGAATCTTTCAAGGGCTACATCACCCGGTTCTACAATACTCTCCTGGAAGTACCCGAGCATCAGGACAAGACGATCATCACTGCCTGAGGTCTGGTCTTAGGCACAAAGAGCGGCTCTGCTCCTTTGCATTAACGCAGCCTAAGACTATGGTCGAGGTGAAGGTCTGGACCGAGCGAGAAATCCAACTCGAGTCCGAGGTCAATGCTCATCTCCACCAAGGAGACCGGGGAGACCGAAAGAAGAGGGATCGGGAAGAAAAGAGACTGTGCTCAAATGAAGATGGTCACTCGGTACTACAATGCTCAAGTTAAACACCGAGCTTTCAAGACAGGAGACCTAGTCCTCCACTGCAATGAATTCGAGGAACAAGGGAAGCTGAACAAATTCTCTCCAAGGAGGGATGGCCCATTCCTCATGAACGAAGTATTGTCCGGAGGAGCTTACCGACTCCAAGATTCCTTGGGTCATAATCTTACGCGGCCATTCAGTGCAGAAAAGCTTAAATTTTATAGATGAACTTATACTCTCTTTAAATAATAAGATACCTTTTCTTCTGTCATGTGAACTAGTTTTTTCTCGTTTCCGAGCTAAGCCCTTGCCACGAGGCCGGCGGACAGCTTCTGGCCCGTCGCACTCATTCACGGCGGGTAAATTCCTGCCCGGCCTAACTCGTGAATCCTAAGCCCTCGCATGAATAGACTCCTGCTCGGTTCAGAGGCCGGCAGATAGGTTCCTGCCCATCGCACTAATTCACTGCGGGTAGATTCTTTCCCGACCTAAGTCTTGAATCCTAAGCCTTTGCCACAAGGCCGGCGAATAGCTTCCTGCTCATCGCGCCCATTCACGGCAAGTAGATTCCTGCCCGACCTATACTGTGAATCCTAAGCTCTCGTGCGAGTAGACTCCTTCTCGGTTCGGAGCCCGTCGCACCTATTCACGGCGGGTAAATTCCTACCTGACCTAAGCCGTGAATCCAAAGTCCTCACACGAGTAGATTCCCACTCGGTTTGAAGGCCGTCGGACAGCTTCCTGCCCGTCGCACCGCTTCCTACCCGTTGCACCCATTCACGGCGGGTAGATTCCTGCCCGACCTAAGCCATGAATCCAAAGCCCTCATGCGAGGCCGGCGAACAACTTCCTGCCTGTCGCACCTATTCACGGCGGGTAGATTCCTACCCGACCTAAGCCGTGAACCCAAAGCCCTCATGCGAGGCCGGCGGACAGCTTCCTACTCGTTGCACCCATTCACGGCGGGTAGATTCCTACTCGACCTAAGCCGTAAATCTAAAGCCCTCATATGAGGCCGACGGACAGCTTCCTGCTCATTGCATCCACTCACGGTCTAGGCGACGCTACGTCGCAGCCGATCATTGGCTGCCTTCCTATCATGCCGATCTGAATAGCCGAAGCAACGTCTCACATCCGCGCTCCAAATGCAGCCCCATGGCACGAGATCGACGGTCAGCCCGTCGCCACGATGAACCGAGCAAACGAAATGACGTCGCCATGATGGCGCTGCCCTTTCAGCGATCCACTGACGTCATCGAGGATATACGCGAAAATTAAAGCACATGATGAAGGCCACGTGGACCCGGAAATTGGGGAGACACAAACCCCGAACGCTCCCGAACGTTCTACCGCGTAGATTCCTTGGCAAAAAGATGGAAAGAGAAGACCAAGCGATCCACCAATGACCCGACCCTTAAAATAGGCCGGGATGAGTGTAGGAGGCTAATGATGGTACTCACAGTTGGGTATTCCCTGGATCTTGCCACATAGTAGATAACAAGTCCTCCGTGCATGCCTCCTAGATTCCTGGGGCCTGCCAAACTGGAATAAGGGAACATTCCTCGGTACCTCACCTCCGAGACTCCGTCCGAGGAATGGGCTCCAACCTCACGGGGCCTCCCCCTAGGTGAATTTCTTCTTTGACAAACCACCGATCAATAGCTCATCTCCGAGCTATCCTAGAGCTGAGTTTCCTCAGGCCCTTGCCATCTAGAACAGCTCGGAACCAGTAGCATAAAGCCTAAGCTTTCTCGGATTGAGCTTTCTCAAAATCCCTTTACCAAGCTTCCTTGCTCGTTGATTGTCAGAGATTTTCTGTGTTTAAATTTACCGCAATCAAGATGGTGTCGCTTGATAGCTAGCCGGTTGAGTACGGGTCGATCCGCAGGGAGATGGAATCTTTTTCTTTATATTTTAACGAGTTAAATCCAAATGTTTTGGGTTTTGTTTTAAGATCTACAGATTAGATATAGGATGATAAAAGACTTGCTAGGGTTAGAATTAGGTTAGTTCAAGTTAGGAAACTCTCACTTTTTCAATGCCCTATTTATTGTCGGTGTTAAGGTAATCGGCAACAACGGGGATTAGCACGACTAAGAAGGAACTTGCAAGTATAAGCTAGGCTTTCCATGCTTAGTTTCTTCCTTTTGGTCCTTATCCGTCCATTCTTGGCTCTTATCCGTAACCTCCAGTTAATTCAACCACAACCGGTCTAACTATGGGATCACCGCTATCATGTAGGATAGGGTATCGTAGTGAGCGGATTATGGTTGAATTAAAGGGAGTCCGATTTAAGGTGTTAGGCAAAGAAAAGAGTGTGAGAGATTTCCTTCTCTCAAATTTTCCTTCTCCTGCCCTAACAAGTGAGAAGATTACTCACCCATTAAAAAGATATAAATAAAAAAAGGAAGGTAGAAAGAATTAAGTTGAGAGGAATTTACAACTAGCTATTCGAGACCTCACCTTGGCAAGAATCTTACTCAAGCATCATCGTTGTTTAAGGGTAAAGAAAATAGAGAAAACAAAAGAATAACACAAATAAAATAAGCGACTAAATTAACAAAATAAAAATGCAGAAATTAAATAACAAGCAAGATAAATAAATATCTCTCTTTTTATTAAAGAACGCTCATAGCTCGCTACAATTTTTCATAGGAAAGAACCGAATTAAATCTAAAGAACAAAATTAAATCTAAAAATTCTAAACTAAAGAAGGTAAAAATCATTTGGTTTTGAGCTCTTCTATTTATAGATAGGAAGGTGAAACCCTAGGTTAAATTCTGAGCTCAACCTGAGATTACAAAACTACCCAAAAAGAGCCAGGTCAACGCGGAGCTTCAACTGCCACCGACACGCCACCGACATGCCGCGGAACCGCAGCAGATGTGCCTGTTTGGACACGGTTCCGCAGCCATTTGGTATACTTGGTGGTCCATTTTTCCAGGGCTTCTTCATGTTATTTTTGTCTTCTGTTTGGCACACTTGGTTTCTCAAAAACTCTTCAGTTCTCTTCCAGATATTCAGCAGTGGACTTTTGCCTTGAGCTCCGCGTTTGAAGTCTTGGATCTTGTGCTGCCCTTGTGCTTTGTGTAGTGAAATGACAAACGATTTGCCATTTTGTCCCTTGAACTGGTAGGCGGCATCATACGAATGGTTAGCGGAGATCAGTATTCATCTGTTGTTGGTTATAGTCCCACATTTGTTACGACTTTTCATGAATTTCACTATAAAGAGCTGAGAACCTGTAATCTGTAATTATTCAGCAAACACGGATTAAAAGCACCTACCTATATGCAATGTGATTAAGAATGGGCGGTATAAAAATGCAAAAATCTGTTATGAACAAATACCCCCAAACTTATCTTTTGCTCATCCCGAGCAAAGCTAATTTTATTCTCAAAAGGTCCTGACCTCACTTTCGCAGGGAACGCGATTGCACTGAGCTCGTGCAACAAGCCGTTAAATCTCTAGGTTCCCTAATTAGTGGAGTGGTGCCTCCTGAGGGTTTTCAGCGAATACTATCCACAAAATCTGATCAATTTGGCCATTAACTCTAATTCTTCAATTCAGTATTTTAGCAAGAAATTCTATTATCTTCAACTTAGAAACCATCAACCCGTATTTTTCACGCTTCCTTTTCATTTAACTTAAGATCATATACGTTTTGCAAGTTTATAAAGCTTTCAGCAACTCCTAAGTTTTCCTTCTAAGGCGCAATCTTAACTCAGGAATTTTTATCATCTCTACTGAAGATATAAGTCCTATCTTCTATTCCTATCTCTCCTCTAAACTCGAATCACACACCCCTACGTGTGTGTAATTATCACCCCTACACTTGGAAATTCAATTCAAGCTATCATACTCTTGTCCATCTTCCAAAATACTTTTAGTTGGTGAATTTTAAATGAAATTGCTCACGCATCCTTCATGCGACCGTTAATACTTCTTGAGATACTAAACGACCGATTACAAAATGTGCTTGCGTATTTAGGCGTAAATTCTCGTCTTGCAACACCTAAGACTTAGCAGTGACTCCCAAACCAGTTGGTCTAAGGCACTAGGTGATAAAGCACCCTCGCTGTATTTTTTTTTATTTATGCTGCCTTAAGCAATTACAAAACCAGTGTTCATTTTTTTATCTCTTTATTCACCACTTATACTTTTATTTTATTTTCCTTCATACTAAGGATTTTAGACAAGAGCATTTTAAGGTATTCTCTACTATCCCAAGTTTCAAGATGTGTGTGTAAGTGCGTATAGTAGGGTATATATTTTCAGAATTTGGACTTAAGCTTCTGAATTATTTTTCAGACTTATACTTCAAATAGAGCTTTCAATACTCTTCCCTTATTTCGATTTAACCCAAGAACCGAACTCAAAATTTGCCTATTTCTAAATAAATTACAAGGGCGTATATTTTCTACAGTTAAACTTTAAGAAATTTTATTTTTAGGGTTTTTATTTACTAAGTTTAGGATCTAGTCTTTCCTAACTAGTCAACCGTCATGTTGAACTTAAGTCAAATATGGCCAAAATTGAACTTTTCAATTTTTATAATTTTTAAAATTTTTTAATTTATTTTATTTTTATTTTTTTATATTTTTTTATAAAGATGCAATGCGGAATTAAATATGCATAGAAAAAACAAATATGTACAAAAAATAAAAATATGCAGATGTAATGCAAAGATAACTATTTACAATACCTTCACCCCCAAACTTATTAATAGCAGTGTCCTTACTGCTCCCTGCGGCGTCTACTTGACGCGGCCTCACTGGTCCCAACCTCACTCCTATCAGCCCCCCGTCCACTCAATCGTGAGCGGGATCGTTCCTCTCTGGCCAGTAGGGTGGTCATTCCCTGTTCCAGACCAGTTACTCGTTGATCCAAGTTGGTCATCATCCCTATCAATCGTTCTATCCCCTATTGGTTCGTCGCATCAAGCGCGCTTGTGCAGCGGGGGTAAGCTCTTCGTCGCTCACTGTAGAGCTCGAGCTAGGGGTCTTCGCCATTATGTTCGGCCGGCTCGGTGCGCGACCATACATCATGTAATCGTGTGTAGGACGTGGAGACGCCCTCAAGAAGTGGTCTAATGGGAATCCCACCATGGATATAAAATTCAAATTCCTCAACAGGGAGGAAATGGCGACACAGTTGTGTCACCAATATAGGGCATGGATAATTGGTCGTCTGTTTGCCAGCGCCAATCGAGTGAAGCAATACAATGCAATGTCATAGCTAGGGTTTTGTGTCATCAATGTGTGCACTATATGGAGGGATGGTGTGAAAAATGTCGTGTTATATGAACTACCAAAAATATTATTTTGTGCCCAACGGCACACAGTTAACACGTTCGCGAAAAGCGTGTGGGCCTGAATACCCTTTCGTGGCTCCCTAGAACAATCGTTTCCCATTAAGGGTAGGTAGTCCTCAAATCGGAGGGGTTGGTCATGAATGGGGAGTCATGGAATTAAGGTGACTTCGTGAATGAAGTCCCTATCAATTATAATTTCCCTATCTCCCCACATTAATCTAATATACCTGTGTTATGCAAGACAACTCTCCTCCATGCATTCATAAAAACGGGTGAAAAGGTCCGGAAGTGCGAAGGAATTCGGATGGTTAAATAAGAGAAAGTTCCATCTGCGCCTTCGAATCTCATCGACAAAATAGCTACCATAAACAGTATGGGTGAATAATTTTGAAAAATCCCTTTCAAACTGAAGTGTAGGGACCATTGAAATAAAATTGCAGAAAGCTAAAGATTTAACAGAGAAGAGCAGAGAAGATCGAACCTCCTCTGAAAATTTCATAGGGAGAGGCAGCAGAGGCGCGGCGGTTGCGCGGTCAGAAGCTAGCTTGTGTGGCGGAAGCACGGCGGCGAGAAGAGATCTCTCTGCAGAACTTGGAGCGGCGGCTAGGGTTTTGGAAGTTAGGGTTTCTAAGGCACAGGAAACTCAGCAGGGGGTCGGTGTGTTTTTATAAGGGTTACTGGTTATTTGTAAAAAGGCCTCCTTAAAATTAGGAATTTATTTGTTAAAAAATATTTATTATTTTTTATTTTTTATTTTTTTATTTAATAAAACTGAATATTTACAAAAATACCACTATAATTTGGGAAATTTTTTTATGTTTTTATTTTATATAATTACAAGTGGTACATACCCCCAAACTTATCTGAAACAGTGTTTCCACTGTTGCCATTTTTTAAATCTCATAAACTTGTAAATTTGGGAGGAAAAATTTATTAACGGGGACATGAAATATGATTATGAAAATCTCTCCCAAACTTATTTTTGGCTCACCACTTTGAGTTAAAAAAAAATTTATTTTCAAGAGCCAAATTATACCCACCCAAACTTAAGTTAAACAATGTTAAGCTTTTAAAGAGGGGGGTCAAAGTTACCGGTCAATGCCAAGCTTTGAAAAGACCAAAATTCAACACCAACCATTCGAAAAATTTATCAGTGAAACGCACCAGTTGGTAGAAGAACATGTTGTATGGAGCCAGGAAGAAATGGGGAAGAGATAAGTGGTGTAAAAGAAAGGGTTTGCGTCTCAATTTGGAGAGACGACTCAGTGATTGTAATGATGGATTACTTGCATACTGGTGATTGTCAAGAAGAAGGGGTTGAGGTTCAATTTCTTTTTGGAGTCGATTCATCTCAACACCCGTGTTTGCTAAAAATGCGATCTCATCAGCGAAAATTTACTCAAAACTTTCATCGATACCCCTGAAGAATAATGTCATCAGAAAGAGCGATTTGATCTCTAGACTCCATAAAAGATTCATAATCAGCGTTAGATGTTGACCCGGACAACTCAAAGGAAGAGTCCGTATGTGTATAATACATAGTTGGGTCAAACAAAAACATATGAAAAGAGTCTAGATTAGTATCGTGAAGCTGATCAAATTCGTTGCTGCCGACATCCATTAATTCGACAGAACATGCATGAGCAGAAGGTTCGGAGGATACACTTCCCAACTTGTAAATGTTAAGCTCAATTGACATCTTCCCGAAAGATAGAGTCATAGAGTCGTTACAACAGTTGATTACAGCATTGGAAGTGGACAAAAAGGGTCGATCGAGAATCACCGAAATTTGGTTCCGTGGGTTTGCTAAATATGAAGTCCCCTGCCTTTATTAACACATCCTCTAGCTTACCCCTAGGATAGGTGATAGATCGGTCTTCTATTTTGGAGAGTACAGTGTATGGGTTTCAGCTCTCCTATACCTAGTTGCTCATATACCGAATATGGAAGCAGATTAACACTGGCACCAAGATCCAAAAGTGTGCGGTTTATGTTCTTATCCCCAATAGTTATTAAAATAGTAGGACAGCCAGGGTCTTTTCGTTTTTGAGGTAAAGCTTGGGTAAGAGCATCACTCACGGCACTAGCTAAGAAAACCTTCTTGGGTGCCTGAGATTTCCTCTTCTTAGTGTACAAGTCCTTCAAGATTTTTGCATAGGAATGGACTTGTTGGATTGCATCCAAGAGAGGAATGTTAATGTTAACCTGTTTAAACAACTCCACAATCTTCTCCATTTGTGGATTTTGTTTATTAGACCTCAACCGGTTTGGAAATGGAACATTTTGAAAATTGGTTGAGTCCAAGATTTGTGGAGGAGATTATGGATTTGGAACGGATCCCAGTGCTGGTGTTTTCGTGGAGTAAGATGTGGGTCCGTTCGAAGCTGTAGAAGAAGAAGACCTTTTGAAGAATGGAGAACAGGCTCAGAAGACGAAGAAGAAGAAGAAGAAGAAGAAGCGGCCAGGGTGTCATTATCTGTGCCCACATTGTTATGCAGCGTCCTTCCAGATCTCAACATAGTTACGGCACTCACATTATGGATCTGTTGTTCAAGAGCAACATGTGCATTATGTGGGTGACCAGGATTTGGGAGTGGTTGAGATGGAAGCTTCCCCTTCTCTTTCTCGCTTAAAGCTGCATTCAGTTGTGCAATCTGGGCTTCGATGGTTTTGATGCTTTGCCCTTGCACAGCAGTGTGTTGCACTAAAGACTGAATGGAAGACTGGATATTGGCGGAGGATTGAGTTGATTACTTTAAAAATGCCTCCAGACTTCGTTCTAACGAGAAAACCTTATCGTTATTTGATAGAACAAAATTGTTTTGAGGAAAAGAATTGTTGGGTGCAAAATTGTTCGGTGGATTTTGATAAGGTTGGGGTTGGAAGGGCTGCTGATATTGATGTTGAGTTTGTGGCTGAGATTGTTGTTGAGGAGGAGGAGGCCTTTGGAAATTGTTGTTGCATTGGAATTGTTGCTGATTTTGATTCCAGGCGAAATTAGGGTGGTTCCTCCAACCAGAATTGTAAGTTGAAGAGTATGGATCATTTCTATGTCTTTGCTGAAATGCAGCATTGACTTGATCATGTCCCTGAGCAGGTGGGTTGTAAGGACACTCTTCGGTCATATGTGATGGATCCGAACAACAAGCGCAGATGGTATGAGGGGGAAGAGCAGGGGCAGGAGAAGGCGATGAGAATTTGCTCTCAATTGCCTCTACTTTTTTGTGATCGCAGCCATTTCGGCCTTCATTGCAATCGAGAGATCAAATTGATGAACGCCTACCCTAGATGGACCGGAAGAAGTAGATGAAGTGTTCGGTCTAGTGCTTTCCCACTGAAGCGTTTGCTCTGCGAGATCGTCGAGAAATTGCTAAGCCTCCTCGTCAGATTTGGATAGGAAGTGGCCTTAACAAATGGTCTCCAACAACTGCTTAGTTGCTGGGTTCGGTCCTTCGTATAAGGTCTGGCAAAGTTGCCATCTCTCAATACCGTGATGAGGGCACTGAACAAGAAGGTCTTTGTATCGGTCAAAGCACTTCCAAAAAGGTTCGGCAGGAAGCTGGTAAAATTGGTTAATTTAATTTCGTATTCTCGCGGCCTTGTGATTTGGGTAGAATTTTTTTAGAAACGCTTTTATAAACTCTTCCCAACTGTTTATAGAATGCGATGCAGTGCTATACAGTCACCTTTCAGCTAGGTCACACAAGGTGAAAGGAATGACTCGTAGCCGTATAGCATCGTCGGACAGTTGGGTGGTCTTCATCATTGCACAAATATTCTAGAACTTTTTAATGAAGATATAAGCATCTTCGGATTCCAGCCCATGAAATTTGGGCAACATGTTGATGAAGTGGGGCTTAATTTCGAAATCATCCCCATTAACCGGCGGAAGTGAAAGACAGGTAGGAAGTGCGAAGCGGGTAGGATAGAAACTGTTGGAGATAGTGCCCTCAAAGTCAATTATTGGATCGCAGGTACGTGATTGCAATGATTGAGGAAGGACCTATACCGATATGACAGTCTTGCTCGAGATGATAGTATGCTATCTGGTTTGTCTTTATCATCGTATACATGCTTTAATTCGCTATTGCATGATTGATAGAGCCCATAGGATTCTTGCTTGACTACCAGCAGTATGATGGCGATCATATACGTGGGAGCTGGGGTCTGTAAGCACATCCTTAAAGTGTCCCTAGTCGTGGGAGTTTCGAGACAGGGCATCGATACTCCAGAGTAGACTAGTGTATACAGTCGAGACCCCGACGAGGGGCGGTGGCCGGTCTCACAAGCCACTGGTGTCAGTTGGATCACCTAAGATGTATACAGGTGCTCATTGAGTTATGAGTACACCGGACAGGACTCGCCGGGAATCTGCTAGTTGGTATTATACATATCGTCAGATAGCAATTCCCTGGTGACATGTGTACAGGTTAGTTCATCGACCTGAGATCGTCGTTTGTCTCATGTGAGTTCCCACTGTGCTTAGATTACTACCCTACCACGCTCAAAGGAGTTGTGCAAACAGGTTTTAGTTGGGTACAGTCCCGAGCCACATTGGAGGCAAGTGAGCGGATCTCGGGGATTCGTCTCTCCCGATATTGGGGGTTGATGTCGCGCAGTACACGGGTGGCCATCACTAGGAATCCTCAGCCGAGGTAGTGGAGAATTACTGATTTGGATCAGTGGTTTCTCAGGTAGTGATGGGCTTCATGCCGACACGATTTATCGCGTTATTAGGGGTCTGACTTTATCCACCCCCTAGACTCGATATGCGATACTCTTTAGACGAATGGACCGGACTGTATATATACATTGCCACTGTCAGGCTCAGTAGGGTTTATAGATGAGTTCGCTCGTCATCTTCCCTTCCAATCAATACATAGGCAAAACGTTACGTGCAGCTTGTACCTCTGACGTGCTAGGGGTTATACCCAGTGCCAGTGTGTTGATGAGTCATTAGAGTCCCCCACAGACACTTTCCCAAGTTCGGGCGAAACGTTGTAGAAGCCGTATGGGTTTATGAAAAGGTTCGGAAAAAGCACGTGCGTTTTCGCACGTGTCGTTTTTCGGGCAGATAATACTGGTAGGCTTTGGTTTAAGCCGGAACCCATTATTATACTGTGTAGATATAATATCTTTGTCTCAGTTGCATTTGTATTCGGTCGTAGTACAAATGCGGGTATGTTTATACTGTTACGGGGTTATCCTGAAATTCGTTTCAGGATCACTTTAGGAAGTTGCCAGTTTCCAGTTTTCTATCAGCCGTATTTAACAGTCGGTTAAATACGGATTTATCTTTTCTTGATGAGGTGAGTCAGTGTTCTAGATGCTTCTAGATGTGATGACTAAGCTAGTGACTCATTAGTGTCATTAATGGTTCATTAATGATGGAGGATGACTAAGTTAAATATGATTGGTTTGCTTTTAATGCATTCATACTTTGTGTTCACACTAGATATTTTGCTTAGTGTTACCTCCCTTGCTCCTACACTCACCCTCTCCTCTATATATTATGGCCGGCCTTCCCCCCCTCTCAAGATGATGGTTGTTATTCACTAGAAAAAGATTATGATAGATTCGGGTTCACGAAAAAATAGATAGTCTCTTTCTCATTTCACCCGATCCAAAGGGCAACTTCCATAACCGTTCGTCCGTGACCCTGGACGTAACGAGACAAAGTGTTCTGCTCATTCTCTACTTCATCTTGGTCGTCTCTTTTAGCAAACTTGACGATCGAGTTGCCTCGGTTCAGAGGCGGGAGCCCGTTTAAAGATCCGTCGACGTGGTGCCACCTGGACGAGAAGACCGGAGTTCAAGGAGATCGGAGCAGCCGCAACAAAGCGTGGGATGATGGTTAAAGACTGAAGGACTCGGATCATTCGGTATAACGTTTCTATCCCTTTGTAGTTTGTTAGTTTAGCTTTAATGGCAGATCCGGGTTACGGTACACGATAGCGCCAGTTTCGTTAAAAGTTTTTGTTCCGCATTTGGCGTTTGTTAGACGGCCGGGGCGCTACCGTGGACTTACAGTGGTATCAGAGCCTCACCATTAAGCTATACTAACTCGTGCTAACACGTTTAAAAGATCGATCGAACGGATTTCGCAAAACTACATTTTTCAGGCCACTGAGTTTCTGTTGATTTTAAACAGTGTCTAAAAATAATTCTACATATCACAGAAAATTCAGCAGGGATTTCTAAGCTCACCGTCAAAATTTGGTCACGTGATCTCACAAGACCGCCGCGGAATCGCGGTCAAACCTAGGGTTTGACCACGCTTCCGCGGCCATTCTATGAGATCAGTGCACCAAATTTGCACAGTGGCTTTTTTACTGGAAATTGGGGTTTTTGGTATATATATTTTGGGCCCAGATTTTGTTGCTGTACAACAGTTGTTCGTGGGGCCCACTTCGGGAAATTTAGTCGATCGAAATTTTAAATTTGTTGGTTTACAGTACTTTCATTATATCTCCGACCGGGAATGTCATTTGATCGGTAAACCGCGTCCGATTGCTATAGTTCTTTTAGACGGGTTTGCGAACGTGACATTCGCGTTGATATTCTGTGTTGTGCTGTAATGTTGCGGATATGTCGTGGTGGATAGCAGGGTGCAATGATAGTGCAGTTTGGATTTATTTGTACATTTGATATTGCGGGGCGAGCGTCCAACATGTGGACTGCCGTCACTGCATGTTTGTATAATATTCTTTTGGGGCACGACCAGGTTGCGGTCGATGTACCTGTTGTACTATTTTTAATTCTGTACTAGGTTTATCCCGCGAAGGAGTGCACGGATAGCCGGGTTCTGGAGGGCAACGGGTCCGTATCTCATGACATTGAGAGGCAAAGGGGCCTCACTCTAGAATTGGCAGACTGTTTACCGCACTCGTAGGGGGTACAGGTTGACCCAAAGAGGGGTGCTCAATTTACCGGATTCCTTGAAGTGCCGGGTGTTCCATTCACTATGTTGTGGGGACTACCTCGCTTCAGGTTTTGGCGGGTAACTTGCCGCACCCGTAGGGGTCTAGGTTTCATTGCATAGGCTATCCACACGACCAGGGGAACGTCAGGTTTCAGCAGCGGCTCTGTGAAACCCGGGGATCCCAGATTATCTGTTTTGTTCTGTGATACTTATTACTTTTCTGTAATGTTGCATATTATCACGCCTGGAGCGATTATTGTATATTGGTATATATACTATTAGATGTTGTATATGTTTTACACCCGCGCTAGTCCAGCCCCCGCTCTGTCGTTAGTTAAGTAACCTAACGGGTGATGACGGGACCCAGTGGCGAATGCGGATGGCATATAGGTACATTTTATTTTCGTTCTTTTCTGGTGTGATTGAATGATGGGACTGCATTGATTCTTATCAATACAAGGATAAAACAAACCTATATTTGATGTTGTTGGAATAAATTTTAAAAAAAGGTGTTATTACAAAGATGTTTACTTTTGTTTTGCATAGTAATATTCAGTTGGAATATCCTGCACCTCATTCGATGAGGCAAGGGCCGATATCCCTTCACCGGGAAAAACCCCTTGGACAGAAGTTTACGTCAGGGTAGTAACTTTAATATAGTCGATTACAAGTTGCTTTGCATCGCGGTATTCAGTTGGAATATCCAGCACCTCATTCCACGAGGAAAGAGCCGAGATCCCTTCACCGGGAGTGACCTCTTTAGCAAAACGTTTTCGCCACTATATTTTTATAAAAAGCTATCAATTTCCTTCAACGAGATCAAGCTCATTACGTTAAAGGTTTTTCGCCAAAAACCAGCCGTAGCCCTCCGTCGTTTCTTATGGATGGTCAGTAGTATTCAAGCTATGTTTGTTGGCCCTTAGTCAAGGCATAGTGTTTGGTAGCTGCTGGGTATTCATTTGTTGCATAGATAAATGCGTTGGTTTGGGACAGTCGTATTACTTTGTTGGCCCTTAGTCAAGAGTATGTACGGATGGGTTCAAATTAACCAGGACAATGACGGGAAGAACTTGACATGTGACTTATGATTTGTTGGCCCTCAGTCAAGGTCATAAGAGCATGGGGCAAAAATCATATCGGGAGTTTCAAACATAAAGCAAACTTGCCAAATATGCGCATACCTTCTGGAGTGTGATAACTTGAGTGGCTTCGATCAAGTTATCATGCGATGATAGTTGGATCCCGATTCTCACTGATGAGTTGGTTTACTCTTCGGATGATCCCGACTAATTCTTCTTTCTGGTTTGGAGGAGAATTTAAGATAACGGTGGGAGGTTTCCTGATTAGATAAAGTGATAACCATTCTGATCTAGGTTTGAGTGCACGCAGAGTGTTTCTTTTCTCTCTCTCTTTGGCAGCGACCTTTGACCGACCCTAGACTATGACTCAGTGACCAAAGCTGACCGAACCTTCTTAAAATACTGGCTTTTGGATTGTCTGAGTTGCATAAGACATTGCCGCTCCTTCTTTTACCCTTTGTATTTCTCAAAACACCCCGTATTACTATGGATATCCACTTCCATTGGATAGATCCATCGTATGGTTATATACGAACTCGAAGGGACTTCTTCGAGGATGGATCCAGGTTCAGAAGAAATAGAATTGGTTTATTCAGTTGTCTTTTATTATCACCTTCTCTCAGGTTGCGAAGGCTCCTTAGTTTAGGAGAGTACACCTATTACGCTTATTGGATAGTCTTATTCCAAAACAATAGGCTGGTGCCGAAAGGTAGGGAATGAAGAAAACCAATTAGCCTAAGTAGGGTGTACAGAAGGTAATATCTAAAGACAAAATAAAGGGATTAGAAAGAGGGCAAAGTAAATTGCGACTGTTATCATTCACGACCAAACCGCGTACTTCATCGCTACTCCTATTTCACCTTTGCTTTTTCCCAGTTCGGGAGAAAAAGAATAAGGTATTATTCAGTTATCTTTTATCATCACCTTCTCTCAAGTTGCGAGTACTCCTAGGTTTAGGAGGGTACACCTATTTTGCTTACTGGATAGTCTTCTTCCAAACCATAGGCTGGTGCCAAACGGTAGGGAAGGAAGAAAACCATTTAGCCTAACGATGGTGTCCAGAAGGTAACGACTAAAGACAAATAAAGGGATTTGGAGTGATGGCAAAGAAATATACGGTTACAGTCATGAATAAGATTATGGAAAAGGCATTACTAAGAATACCAGAATACCCCTACGAAACATTTTCATGTTTCAGTTTCACTGCGCATTGTTAAAAGAAAACTATTTTCCCGATTAGATACTTACTCCAAGGTATGTATTTACCAGGTTTCATTCTCATATCTGTACGGTTTTGCAGATGATGAGTGGGAGTAAGTTATTAGGAATTAGGTGATCATCCTCATTATATCGGAATTCGTTGTAATTGGTGATATTTGAGGAAATCACCTGGGTACAGTTTTTCAACCTACGATGCATAGGTTTTGAGTTAATAAACTCAGGGGACTTATACAGAGTATTGTATGTTGTCCAGTGTCCGTCAGGACAAAGGGGTAGGTCCTCGTACTGTGTTCTGTTTACTTATGACTTCTCTAGTTTTTAGACAAGTGTTTCGTAGAAATACAAAGTCTAAGTTTTGAGAAGTTGTGGGTATAAGAATGAAGTAGAGAACCAGGTATCACAAGTATCGGGATTCTTCAAAGAGATTGAAGATATAGATTCTTGTGATTGATATTCAGATGATAGTAATGGTTTTGAGAAACTTGTTTCTCTTTCAGGTTACTCATAATTGGATGGATTCCTAAGTTGAGTAATGATGATTAGCCTTTTTCCATTAAGTTGTCATGCACTGGAGACAGCTGCATGATTTGAATCTGGTTCCAATTAAATTAGTGCCTCTATTTCTATATTGGATATAGAATGGTTCATATCTTAACGATGTTAAAATACGGGGAGTTGTCCAGCTTATGCTTAAAACCAGACACTGGATAACTCAAGGCACGTTTCTGTAATGGCTGTTTGTGGGTTGACCCTGGCTTTGACGAGGGTTGACATTTCTACCATTTAGAAGATCAATAGTGATATTGTTCTAGACTCGCCACATTTTTAGTAAAATGGATTTTTTCAGAAAACAGTAGTGGGAGTATGGTAGAATTGGAAGTGATTCCAAAACCGCAAACGATTACGGAAAATTTAATAGGATCTATATATTCAAATCAGGTTTGACATTCCATTAGCCACTCCGCAGATATGGTGGGTAACCTCAGACACCCGAGAGGTACTCAGGTAGCCTCAAAGACGGTGACAGGAAGGTTCTTGTTTACCCAGACTTGACAGTACTGTTGTTCCAGACTGTGAGACCCGGCAAGAGGATAAGTATAACGTCGTTCTAAACAGGCTTTAGAAGTGAACCTGTATATTATTCTGCCAGAGGGTTGTCGTAGTCAGTGGGAGCAGCGGAAGTATAAGTGGGCAAGTAGCTTATGTCTATTTATAGACTTAAGCAGATATAGCGGAGATAAGATCATCTAATTTTGATGTGACAGTCATGGGTTTGACTTCATCAGAATAGGGGATGGATCTGTTAAGAAGGTAGTAGGGTGTGATGTCTTGGTATTTGGATGACATACACAAGTAGGAAGTAAAATTCCTATACTACGATCGGTTGTACTGTGGTCGTCACAGTTGTTTCTTCACAAAGGATATGGATGTAATATCAGACATTCTGGTTACTAGATCTACGGTTTTAGATCTAGATTTGGGTAGTTTCCCAATTTAGGTACTTTGACAGTATTCTAATAGTATTTTAGAATAGATGACTCCTGGCATGGTGGTGTACTTGCAGGTGATGGAGTCACCCTCTCTAAAGGTGTCTTATAGACTAAAGCAGAGAGGGATGTGCATGATTGGCAGATCACTTGCTTAGGCAATTGAGTCAATCATGAGATGTCAAGTACCACACCAGATATTGTTTTTTCACTTGATGCGATAAGTTTATATTAATCCAATCCTGAAGAAACATAAGGAAGCAGATTTAGAACATAAGTGCATGTTCTACGGATTTGATGACAGCAGCCCCCTTCGGGAGACGGTTATCATTCCAGGCTTCAAAGCTGGTATAGATGACATAGTGATTGTCAGAGTTATAATTTTCCCTCTGATGAGGGACAGTATTATGGACAGGTGGTCCAAGAGGATACTGTGGGAGGCATGGTGCTGAAAACTGATTAGGTTCAGTTATTGATATAGTCTAAGAAGTTTGAATTTGGAGTTTATTTATGAACTCAGTCCCATCAGATATTCAGACATATTCTAAGACGGGTATTACTCGATTCGGGAGATGGCTTTCTCCGCGAACTTGAGATTGAGAGAGACATAGAAAGAAACATTAGGGCGGATCCACTCACTGAGGCTATTTCTCGAACACAAGAGTTTTACAAACTAGCTTTGTGAAACTGATTAGTAGAGGAGTTGGATGTTCGGTATCACACGGGCTGTGAGTATGCGACATCGCAATAATTAGCCTTGAGTGCAAGTGGGAGATTGTTGGAGATAGTGCCCTCAAAGTCAATTATTGGATCGCAGGTACGTGATTGCAATGATTGAGGAAGGACCTATACCGATATGACAGTCTTGCTCGAGATGATAGTATGCTATCTGGTTTGTCTTTATCATCGTATACATGCTTTAATTCGCTATTGCATGATTGATAGAGCCCATAGGATTCTTGCTTGACTACCAGCAGTATGATGGCGATCATATACGTGGGAGCTGGGGTCTGTAAGCACATCCTTAAAGTGTCCCTAGTCGTGGGAGTTTCGAGACAGGGCATCGATACTCCAGAGTAGACTAGTGTATACAGTCGAGACCCCGACGAGGGGCGGTGGCCGGTCTCACAAGCCACTGGTGTCAGTTGGATCACCTAAGATGTATACAGGTGCTCATTGAGTTATGAGTACACCGGACAGGACTCGCCGGGAATCTGCTAGTTGGTATTATACATATCGTCAGATAGCAATTCCCTGGTGACATGTGTACAGGTTAGTTCATCGACCTGAGATCGTCGTTTGTCTCATGTGAGTTCCCACTGTGCTTAGATTACTACCCTACCACGCTCAAAGGAGTTGTGCAAACAGGTTTTAGTTGGGTACAGTCCCGAGCCACATTGGAGGCAAGTGAGCGGATCTCGGGGATTCGTCTCTCCCGGTATTGGGGGTTGATGTCACGCAGTGCACGGGTGGCCATCACTAGGAATCCTCGGCTAAGGTAGTGGAGAATTACTGATTTGGATCAGTGGTTTCTCAGGTGGTGATGGGCTTCATGCCGACACGATTTATCGCGTTATTAGGGGTCTGACTTTATCCACCCCCTAGACTCGATATGCGATACTCTTTAGACGAATGGACCGGACTGTATATATACATTGCCACTGTCAGGCTCAGTAGGGTTTATAGATGAGTTCGCTCGTCAGCTTCCCTTCCAATCAATACATAGGCAAAACGTTACGTGCAGCTTGTACCTCTGACGTGCTAGGGGTTATACCCAGTGCCAGTGTGTTGATGAGTCATTAGAGTCCCCCACAGACACTTTCCCAAGTTCGGGCGAAACGTTGTAGAGGCCGTATGGGTTTATGAAAAGGTTCGGAAAAAGCACGTGCGTTTTCGCACGTGTCGTTTTTCGGGCAGATAATACTGGTAGGCTTTGGTTTAAGCCGGAACCCAGTATTATACTGTGTAGATATAATATCTTTGTCTTAGTTGCATTTGTATTCGGTCGTAATACAAATGCGGGTATGTTTATACTGTTACGGGGTTATCCTGAAATTCGTTTCAGGATCACTTTAGGAAGTTGCCAGTTTCCAGTTTTCTATCAGCCGTATTTAACAGTCGGTTAAATACGGATTTATCTTTTCTTGATGAGGTGAGTCAGTGTTCTAGATGCTTCTAGATGTGATGACTAAGCTAGTGACTCATTAGTGTCATTAATGGTTCATTAATGATGGAGGATGACTAAGTTAAATATGATTGGTTTGCTTTTAATGCATTCATACTTTGTGTTCACACTAGATATTTTGCTTAGTGTTACCTCCCTTGCTCCTACACTCACCCTCTCCTCTATATATTGTGGCCGGCCTTCCCCCCCTCTCAAGATGATGGTTGTTATTCACTAGAAAAAGATTATGATAGATTCGGGTTCACGAAAAAATAGATAGTCTCTTTCTCATTTCACCCGATCCAAAAGGCAACTTCCATAACCGTTCATCCGTGACCTTGGACGTAACGAGACAAAGTGTTCTGCTCATTCTCTACTTCATCTTGGTCGTCTCTTTTAGCAAACTTGACGATCGAGTTGCCTCGGTTCAGAGGCGGGAGCCCGTTTAAAGATCCGTCGACGTGGTGCCACCTGGACGAGAAGACCGGAGTTCAAGGAGATCGGAGCAGCCGCAACAAAGCGTGGGATGATGGTTAAAGACCGAAGGACTCGGATCATTCGGTATAACGTTTCTATCCCTTTGTAGTTTGTTTGTTTAGCTTTAATGGCAGATCCGGGTTACGGTACACGATAGCGCCAGTTTCGTTAAAAGTTTTTGTTCCGCATTTGGCGTTTGTTAGACGGCCGGGGCGCTACCGTGGACTTACAGAAACGATCCTAGAGCGCGATTCGTTGAGGCGCTTCAACAGGAGGTGGTTGCGGGTTATTCGCACCCAAATGAGGTGGAATCAGTCCCGAGGGAGGTAAAGGGATGTTAGGAGGAAATCCTGACATCTCAGAAGAATTTGGTGGTGATGAAAATGAAGATGAAGATGATTGAACAGAGTTTCGGTCAACGTCGGAGTTGGCTGGCAAAGGTAAAGGTGAAAGTGGTGTGGAGGGAGTTTCGACGTCGGAGTCGATCGCATAGTCGGTAGAGACTAACGAAACACGGACTAAGCGGGCACTATTGTCCCGAGTCCAGCCGGACATACACTAAACGAGTTTAGTATAGTCAAAGCGTAGAATGTGAGGGTAAGAAAACGTCAATGGAGAAATACGGATGAAAAAGTGGTTGAAATGGGATTCTAGCGACAAAAAGGGCAAGTTTTTATAAAAGTTTTTGTTTTGTTGTGTTTTTTTTTTAGAGTTTTGCAAAAATATGTACGGATCTACAGCACGACTTCAAACAATCACAGTTAAAACAAGCACAATCAAACCTAGAGCTACGGTCTTCTAAGTCCACTAAACTGCTCCTAACTGTTCTAAAGTGACAAGTTGTGAGATAACCCTCAAATCGTCTCTTCACTGCCAATTGTGGCCAGGTAAGCATAAATAAAGAAAGGAGGGTTCCGCTCACGAATCACCGTGAGACGGGCCTTTTAAAATTACCTTTCTCAGTTGTCTAGCCTAGGCACCACAAAGTCAAGTTTAGATAAACGATTGAATGCCCACAACCTTCATCTGTCCTATTGAGCACGGCAGTCCTTAGTTGGCTTAGTCTAGATATTTTTTAATTAAGCTTAGGGTGATGCGTATGCTTTTAGTGATTTTTGGGGTCTTAGGAAGGGTAATGAAATCCCCACCCAATCTTAATTGGTGTTATAGCCCCTTAGATTCCGTATTAATTATGCAAAGCAGTAACACACCAAAATTCTATAACACTTGCAAAAAAAAATTTATTTGGCAGCGCAAAGAATCCTGCACAAAAACAATTTATTGGATAGGAGAAAGAGAATCTGTGCAAAGAAACCTATAGGAAAAATATTTCAGTTGAGTTCAGAGGAGAGGAAAGGAGAAAAGAGATACTTACAGAGAAAATTTGGTGCTGACGTCACCAGTTGACCGCGGTTCCACGGTCAAACCCTTGATTCTGCCGCGGTTCTGCGGTTGAACAGTTGGTTTGGATCTTCTGACTTTTTCCCTGTGCTGAGTTGGTTCTCCTCTTTCTGTTTAGATCCCTTATTCTGGATTTGTTCACTGAGTTTGCTCCAGATCTGAATCAGGCCTTCTTCCAATCCTGCACACTTGCATAAAGATTTTTCAAAAATAACAAGATGATGATTTTTTTTTTTAATTAACCCGAAACTACACAAAGAATTAAACTACCATCTCTCTGGCAACGGCGCCATTTGATTGTCATAGATTTTCTTTGTTTAAATTTACCGCAATCAAGACGGTGTCGCTTGGTAGCTAGCCGGTTGAGTACGGGTCGATCCGCAGGGAGATGGAATCTTTTTCTTTATGTTTTAACGAGTTAAATCCAAATGTTTTGGGTTTTGTTTTAAGATCTACAGATTAGATATAAGATGATAAAAGACTTGCTAGGGTTAGAATTAGGTTAGTTCAAGTTAGGAAACTCTCACTTTTTCAATGCCCTATTTAATGTCGGTGTTAAGGTAATCGGCAACAACGGGGATTAGCACGACTAGGAAGGAACTTGCAACTATAAGCTAGGCTTTCCATGCTTAGTTTCTTACTTTTGGTCATTGTCCGTCCGTTCTTGGCTCTTATCTCTAATCTCCAGTTAATTCAACCACAACCGGTCTAACTATGGGATCACCACGATCATGTAGGATAGGGTGCCGTAGTGAGCGGATTATGGTTGAATTAAAGGGAGTCCGATTTAAGGTGTTGGGTAAAGAAAAGAGTGAGAGAGATTTCCTTCTCTCAAACTTTCCTTCTCCTGCCCTAACAAGTGAGAAGATTACTCATCCATTAAAAAGATATAAATAAAAAAAAGGAAGGTAGAAAGAATTAAGTTGAGAGGAATTTACAACTAGCTATTCGAGACCTCACCTTGGCAAGGGTCTTACTCAAGTATCATCGTTGTTTAAGGATAAAGAAAATAGAGAAAACAAAAGAATAACACAAATAAAATAAGCGACTAAATTAACAAAATAAAAAATGCAGAAATTAACTAACAAGCAAGATAAATAAAGAACTCTCTTTTTATCAAAGAACGCTCATAGTTCGCTACAATTTTTCATAGGAAAAAACAGAATTAAATCTAAAGAACAGAATTAAATCTAAAAATTCTAAACTAAAGAATGCACACATCATTTGGCTTTTAGCTATTCTATTTATAGATACGAAGGTGAAACCCTAGGTTACATTCTGAGCTAAACCTGAGATTACAAAACTACCCAAAAAGAGCCAGGTCAATGCGGAGCTTCAACTGCCACCGACACGCCACCAACACGCCACCGACATGCCGCGGAACTGCGGCAGATGTGCCTGTTTGGCCGTGGTTCCGCGGCCAGTTGGTAGACTTGGTGGTCCATTTTTCCAAGGCTTCTTCATGTTATTTTTGTCTTCTGTTTGGCACACTTGGTTTCTCAAAATCTCTTCAGTTCTCTTCCAGTTATTCAGCAGTGGACTTTTTCCTTGAGCTCCGCGTTTGAAGTCTTGGATCTTGTGCTGCCCTTGTGTTTTATGTAGTGAAGTGACAAACGATTTACCATTTTGTCCCTTGAACTGGTAGGTGGCATCATACGAATAGTTAGCGGAGATCAGTATTCATCTGTTTTTGGTCGTAGTCCCATATTTGTTGCGACTTTTCATGAATTTCACTGTAAAGAGCTGAGAACCTGTAACCTGTAATTATTCAGCAAACACGGATTAAAAGCACCTACCTATATGCAATGTGATTAAGAATGGGCGGTATAAAAATGCAAAAATCTGTTATGAACACTCGTCTCTGAGCTATCTTATAGCTAAGATTTCTCAGCGTCCCTGTTTGGCCGGGAATATGGAGCACGAGCGCCCCCGTAACGGCTCCATATGTTTCGCCACGACGAGATCTCCGCCGCTCCACACCCCGCATCCCACACTAGCGTATCTTGCCATCAATAAGAACATGATGCAGGGGCTAAACGGACGGCGATAATCTCGCATCGGCTCGCTCCAATGCGACCCCTATATAAACCTCTCCTCCACACGATTCAGGTAATTTGAACTCATTCCAATATGCCGCTGCTCTGCCCAATTATTTCCTGGTACTTACTTGATCTTCGGAGGGTCCTGCGGTGGTTTTCCATCCCGGGACTTCTTTTATACATAGCTCGGCGTCAACATCAATAAACAACATATTGTGACCCGCACGCAGCCTCCCACTACAAATCTCGACCGTTCAACCCCGCTGGTCACAAAATTGATGGAAGACAACATCTGAGAGAGATTCCGACCTCCATCAGTACCTTTATACATATTCCGCTACATTCTTTAATATCATATATACCCTCTCTAATATTTTTATTTATACCCGTTGAATTATTTAAAATTGTTAAAGAACATGTTTCATTTCCATTTATATTTGTTCAAACTTAACCAACTCAATTTGCAATGATGAAATTTTCCTTTTCTATTCAAGAAAAGGAACCGATCGTTCAGAATTTTTACTGTTATTTATAGTTGTTATCAATTATAATAAGAAAATATATGTCTTGAGACTTTCATTGAATTGTTTTAGTTCATATCAATTTATCATCTTTATTTTCTATTTCATGATATCCTTTTCATTTCAGTCGATAGCGATTTAAACATTTAGTTCTAGAATCGCGGGTGTCATGATTCATCGAAATAATGATTAAACCAAAAATTACATGATATATATAATAGCCTCAGTGGCGGATCCATCCATAGTGCAGAAGGGGCGGTTGCCACCCTTGAATTTTGTTAGTAGGATCCTTCACTCCTCTTCTCTCCTCTCAATCTTCTCCCTATCTCCTCTCTCTCCTCTCTTTCGACCTAAGGTTCATCGAAATCCTAACTCCAGTGATTCAGGTGCAGGGTTCCATAGGATGGCAGCAAGATTTCGGGAAGTATCGTCCATGCCAAATTCAAAAATTTGTCGTTCTACCTAATCCTAATTAAGAATCGTTAACTAGAAATCTACGGAAATGTAAATGCAAACACTTTGCAAGTAAAAGAGAGCAAGGAGTACAACCTTTGTAGACTGGTCCTTCACTTCAATAACTCCGTGTAGTAGTCCCTTCGCTGCGATCATGAACTCAGGACTCTAGAGAGGCTCCCATGAAGAAACGAGAATGCTTGCTTCGAAGTCTTCGAGACCGAAGATGATCTACGTCGAGGAGACACTAACCTAAGCTATCTCTTCACTAATTGTGGAATTAGTGAAGCAAATACCCTATACTAAATGGCAAGTAGTAGAGGATGATGAAGTTGGAATTTTGCTAACTTTAGATTTCATTTTCTCACATTTTTCTCATATCTCTATTGAAGCTAGAAAGCTTTGAGGAAGAAGAAGAAGAAAAAGAAGAATGAACTCATCATATGAATTAATCCAAATGAATTATTGCAACCATGGGTGAGTTAAGCCATCATGCCTAACTCATGTAGAGAATAAACTAAAAGCTAAGGTTAAGGATTGGGTTAACAAATATCCTAAGGAATGACAAAAGAGTGAACTTTGTCAATATTCTACAAGCTTCTTCCAAGCTTGAAAATATTGACTAAGTCTTTTCTCTTTTGTGATAACTTATGTAATAAATAAAACCCTAACTTAACCCTAGTATGGTATAAGTCTCATACACCCATCTTGCTCGTATTATCAAGCATGACACAATACATGTATACAAATATACATATCACATATATACAATGTGCACATCTAGTGAGAAAAGAAATCTTAAGTGAATTAATATTAGTTAATGTAATTTAATATATCAAATATATAATTATACATTAAATTATCAAATCAACTCTTGATTTAATAATCCGGCTATATTACATATAACCGACTAATATCATATGTAAGAACTTATCGAATCAACACTTGATCCGATAACCCGGCTATATCGCATATAACCGACCAATGTCACAAATCGCGAGAATTGAATACGGTATCTCATATCGTATTAATCTCGGTCCCGCACATATCACATATGTGCTCTACTCCGTTTCGCTTGAGCCAGGAAACCCCTGTGTAGGACTCTAAAGACTCATCAATACGCTGGCAGTAGGTGATGATCATATCAAATACCCACAAGCCGCAAGCGGTCTTCTAAACATAACGGCCACCCGGGTATTGAGCGATCAGAAGATCAACAAACAAGACTGCCCACACTCCTGCGAATCCAATCAGTAACACTAAGGTACAGTCCGGTCTCTTCGTCTGATATGTCGCATATCTCGTCTAGGGGTAGTAAACGTCAGACCCCAGTAACTCGATAAGTCGTGCCGATGTGAGGCTCATAACTGGTCGAGAAACTACTGATAACACTTATCAGTATATCTCTGAAGCAGCCCTGGCCAGGGACTTCCTGTTATAGCTAATCGAGCACAGCGCAACATCAACTCCCAATACCGGGAGAGACGAAACCCCTCCTATCGCTCATTGTCTCCATGTGACTCGGGACTGTACCCAAAAGCCACATCTAGTGAGAAAAGAAATCTTAAGTGAATTAATATTAGTTAATGTAATTTAATATATCAAATATATAATTATACATTAAATTATCAAATCAACTCTTGATTTAATAATCCGGCTATATTACATATAACCGACTAATATCATATGTAAGAACTTATCGAATCAACACTTGATCCGATAACCCGGCTATATCGCATATAACCGACCAATGTCACAAATCGCGAGAATTGAATACGGTATCTCATATCGTATTAATCTCGGTCCCGCACATATCACATATGTGCTCTACTCCGTTTCGCTTGAGCCAGGAAACCCCTGTGTAGGACTCTAAAGACTCATCAATACGCTGGCAGTAGGTGATGATCATATCAAATACCCACAAGCCGCAAGCGGTCTTCTAAACATAACGGCCACCCGGGTATTGAGCGATCAGAAGATCAACAAACAAGACTGCCCACACTCCTGCGAATCCAATCAGTAACACTAAGGTACAGTCCGGTCTCTTCGTCTGATATGTCGCATATCTCGTCTAGGGATAGTAAACGTCAGACCCCAGTAACTCGATAAGTCGTGCCGATGTGAGGCTCATAACTGGTCGAGAAACTACTGATAACACTTATCAGTATATCTCTGAAGCAGCCCTGGCCAGGGACTTCCTGTTATAGCTAATCGAGCACAGCGCAACATCAACTCCCAATACCGGGAGAGACGAAACCCCTCCTATCGCTCATTGCCTCCATATGACTTGGGACTGTACCCAAAAGCCACCGTTTTGCACGTTCTCTTGAACGTGGTAAGGTGAAAATCAAAGCACAGTGGGAATCATACAAGACTCTATGACGATCTCGGGTCTACAGACTAACATGTACCAGTGTCACCAGAGAACTGCTATCTGACGATAGGTATAATACCATCTAGGAGTTCTCGGCGAGTCTGTCCAGTGTACCCAGTCTCCACTGAGCACCCGTATACTATCTCTGATGTCAAACACCAATGGATATGGGGTCATCCATCGCCCATCTACATGGATCGAGAAGCTATACGTTAGTCTACTCTGGTATATCGATGCCCTATCTCGATACACCCACGACTAGGAACATTTGAAGGATGTACTTAGCGACTATATTGTCCCCACTAGTATGATCTGCATCATAATCCTGGTAGTCAAGTACTCATCCTAAGGGCTTTATCAACATGTAACATAGAGACAATCAGAGTACATGTTAAGATAAAGAGCAACCAGATAGCATAATATCATGTCGAGCAAAAAAGTCCTCCATATATATGTCCAAGCATCCACTACAATATACATCGTATGTACAGTAATGGCCTCTAGAGCATACATATAACTAACATCAGGTTCGTGATTACTTCTCTAATTTGTGTTGGATTTTGTATTATTGATTGTTAAGGTTTGTTGATTGAGCTGGTTCGTAGCGAAATTTGATCTCGTTTTGATTAGATTTAGGAGGGTTTCGATCTGTTTCTTTAGGATTTTGAGCTGATTTGAACATTACCAGTTTGTTTCGGTGACTGATTGTGATGATTGAGTTTATTTCTTGTGTTCAGTTTTTGTTGATTGTCAAAATAAAAAAAGGGAAAAGAAAAAAGCTGGTAGTTTTACTAGAGAACAGTGGCGAATCCATTTACTAGAGAACAGTGTCAAGTAAAGTTCCATTGACTTAGTGATTGTTAAGCTTTTGTATGCTAGTTTTAATTACCGCAATCAAGACGGTTTCGCTTGGTAGCTAGCCGGTTGAGTATGGGTCGATCCACGGAGAGACGGGAATCTTTTTCTTAGTGTTTTAACGAGTTAAATCCAAATTATCCGAGTTTGTTCAAAGTTAACTATGTGCTTAGATATGCGTGTTAATAGAAGCTTGTTTGGGTTAGGATTTGGTTAGTTTGAGTTAGGTGTTCGCTCACTTCTTTTATTTGCCACTCTTGATATCGATGTTATGGTAATCGGCAACAACGGGGATTAGCACGACTGGGAAGGAAACTTGCAAGTACAACCTAGGATTTCCAACGCTTAGTTCCTTCCTTTTGATCCTTGTCCGTCCGTTCTTGGCTCTTAACCATAACCTCCGGTCAATTCAACCAAAACCGGTCTCACTAGGGTGTCACCGCTATTATATAGGATAGGGTGCCGTAGGGAGTGGATTGTGGTTACCTTGACGGGAGTTCGAATCAAGTTGTTGGGCAAAAAAAAGAGTGAAAGAGATTTTCTTCTCTTAAACTTTTCTTATCCTACCCTAATAAGTGAGAAACTACACACTCATTATAAAAGAGAAGAAAATAAAACAAGTAAAAAAAATAAAAAGAAATGAGGTAGAAAATTACAACTAGCTACTTGGGACCTCACCTAGGCAAGGATCACTCTTAAACATCATGGTTGTAAGGATAAAAGTAAAGAGAATAAGAAAAAGAACAAAAAAAACCAACAACTACTTAACAAAGAAAATTACAAGCAATATATATAAAAACCAATTAACAAATTACAAGACATGCATATAACAAGAACTCCTCTTCATTTATCATCCACTCAAAAGCTCTAACTACAATTTTAATAGAGTAAAGACAATGAAGAAGAAAAGGTTACACTAAATTCTAACAAAAAACTAGTGAAAAAATATATCTTCCATATGGCTCTGATCTGGAGTATTTATAGGTAGTGAAGTGAAGCCCTAAAGTCTTTTTCTGAGCCCTTACAAAATGTCAAAACTACCCTAGAAAAATTGGCGCGAGACGCCACGTAATGGCCGCGGTTCCGCCGCCAATAGATGCCTTAGACCGCGGAACCGCGGCCGTTTTGAGGAGTTGGAACTCCAAAATTCTCTGGCTGTCTGGTGTTGCTATATTGCTCTGTTTAGTACACTTGTTTTTCCAGAATCATTCCATTTTTCTCCCAGATTTTCAACAGTCCAAAAGATGAAAATGTGTGGACTTTTTGCCTTGATTTTCTCGAGATTTGCGTTGTCAACTTGATTCTCATGCTGCCTCTCTCGTGCTTTGTGCGTGAATGGCCCTTGCTTGACTTTTGTCTCTCGAACTGGTAGGCGGCACCTAACGGATGGTGAGCGGAACCCGTATTTTTATCCATTGTTGGCAGTTTTCCTGACTTTGTCGTGACTGTTCATGATTTTCATTGTTTTGGACTGAGAACATGTAACCTGCAATTATGTAGCAAACACGAATCAAAAGTACCTATCTATATGCAATGCGATCAACAATGGGTGGTAAAAAAGTGCAAAATTCTGATATGAATACTTAGTTTGGAAAATGTTGTCCAAAGTTTGATGTATATTAGATAATCTTTTTTTAATTTCGAAGATTATTTATAATATTTTAAGATCGTTTAATTTCCGTCCATCCTGACTAAATTTTCAATATCCGCCGCTGAATAGCTTTTGGATTAACTAAGCTAATATTTACTATATGTCCACTGAAGGGATTTTTGAAACAATCATGAAAGATTTTGTTAAGAGACATATATCTTGTGTATTGGGTTTACATGTACAGAGCGTGTATTTTGTATTGAGTGTAGTGTGCCTATAAGCAAGGGAGCTACACACCCCAATACGCAACACTGACATCAACATATTGTAGGCCCCACAGACTTAAGTGTGGGCCCCACAATTGTTGTGAATGTTGCGCAGTGGACTGCATAGGCACTCTTTTCTGTTGTGCGTTAGGGTTTTTTCTTTGATTGGGTATATACAGAGACACATTGTATATTGTATTTTTCTTGATCAATTATTAATAATATTTTTCCTTTTTACCAAATTCAATGGTTTATAATATGGTATTCGAGCGATCCTGATTTTGTGTCATTGACTTGATTGATCCCGTTGACTTTACGATCAGATCTTGTTGTTGTCGATCTAGATCTTCTTGTCGTTGTCGACTTAATCCTAAGCCACCGCTGCTGCTTATCTCCTCTATGCCGCATCCTCACCGCTGCTCCTCTCCGACGTGACCTCGCCGTCGTTCCATCCCCGTCGTCGTTGCCGCGGTGCCTAGGAAGCCTTGCCCAACAAGTCTTTGCCGCAGTGCCCCCGCAGTGCCCAGGAAGACGTGTGACCCGCTTCTTTTTTTGCCATGATTAATTTTGGCCTTTGGATCTAAGGATTTATTCTTAGCTTCAAGATCGAGCCTTCAAGCCAAGCTCAGTCGAATTCATCAAATTCGAGCCGTAGCCGGCCAAGTCGACTCTTAGCCATCCAAGGGCCCGTGTGGTCTCGCGTAGTCGCTAGAATATGTTGATGATATGATTATCACAGGTGTTGGCTTGGCAACTATCATGTATCTTAAGAAGCTACTCCAGCAGCAATTTGAGATGAAGGATCTTGGCCATTTACGCTATTTTTTGGGTATAAAAGGTACTTACTCTCTTCGTGTCTATCTTCTGCCGCAGCAGAAGTATATTTCTGATATTCTTGCGTGTGTCATGATTGTTGATTCTAATATTGCTGCGGTACTTCTGTAGGTACGCCGATGGAGCTTCATCTAAAGTTTCGTCAAGAAAATGGAGCACATCTGCCGAACCCTACTTGGTATTGAGTGCTAGGTGGTGCCCTTATCTTACAAGGCCGGATATTGCACATGATGTTCATGTCTCGGTCAGTTCACGAGCGCTCCTTCGTTAGTTCACTATGCAGCTCTTATATGGGTTTTTTGATACCTTCATGATACTTATACTCGGTCGTTGTTGTTCACTTCCGATTCTGCTCTTGATTTACATGCATGCTTTGATGCTAACTGGGCTAATGACACTGACACTGATCGATCTATCACCGGTTTTTGTGTCCATTTAAGTTCCTCTCTGATCTCCTAGCGTAGCAAGCGCCAAAACATTGTTTCTCGTTCAAGCACTAAAGCCGAGTACCATGCAATGGCTGATATTGCTGCTGAACTTAAATGGCTTCATAGTTTGCTTGTTAATATGTGGGTCGTCATCTCTTCACGTGTTCCTCTTTATTATGGCAAATAAGACTGTCATTCGTATTGCTAAAAATCCATTATTTCATGAACGTACCAAGCATATTGAAGTCGATTGTCACATAGTTCGACAGGAGCACGATCGAGATTGGATTTCACATCCTTGCATTCATTCCAGAGATCAAGTGGCGGATCTTTTTAAGAGACCCCAAACACATACTCAACTTCTGTTTTTCTTGTCAAAATTCTCGATATATGATCCACCGTGAGTTATTAAGTTCTAATATGATTCTTTTTTGCAAGAGCCTGAGGCTTAGGGGGAGGGGGCTGAGCCTTGTAGACCCATGGGAACTTTCTCCACATAATTAAATGAAAATCACTTTTGCTACTACAAGTTGGGGGTTTTGGAACCCAAAAGCTCTTTGGCAGTTCTAACATGAACTTAATCTAAGAAAATTAGATATTTTATAAATCCAAGTACCAACATGGTTCAAATTCTACAGATGCAATGCTCTTTCACTACCCTATTATGTACGGATGAATTCCAAATGCTCTTAATTTTTTTTTTTTTTTTTGATAAGCTATAAAATATTGATAACTCATTGAAGGAATATATTCTCACATTTCTACATTAATTTATTTCAAATCACAGCTATTAGCCATACTCAATTAGCTGTACTTCAATATTTTAATTTTCTTATACTCCTTTTTTTAATTTCAACAAATGGCATCTTTTGATGACTTGATCTCAAAGTTGCTAAAGCATTCAGTAGTTTGAATTAAAAAGGGAATCCTTATTAGCTGTAATATGACAATTTAAAATTTATTTAAATTTTTGTCAAGAAAAAATATTGTTTGTGTTTTTTCTATGTTGCCCAAGAACCGAATTAGATTCCGTCCTATATATAAGAAATTTAATTTTTTTATTCTTTTATTAGATACAATGAATTGCTCGTTGGATCCAATCAAACTATGAGAAAAATGGTTTGGTGTTCTATTCATTAGGTTGTTTATATGATTAAAATTTAATTTGTTTTGGTATATATAAGATAGAAATCGCTGTAGTTGGTGACATGTACTTGTCATACCTTGTTTTTCTTTTATTTAGTTATTTATTAGTTTTTAAATATAAGGCATCAATTATAAGGATGCTGGATTCAAACTCCAAACCTTCTGCTCAACATC
Organism: Agapanthus africanus; assembly: GCA_030015575.1. Lineage (NCBI taxonomy): Eukaryota > Viridiplantae > Streptophyta > Magnoliopsida > Asparagales > Amaryllidaceae > Agapanthus > Agapanthus africanus. The sequence continues at coordinate 216,222,503 of CM057337.1, read as the reverse complement.
TTTATATATAGTCTTATTGTTTAATAATGTAATATGAGTTTTAATTAACTAAAATATGAAGAAATCAATTTATTAGATTATAAGCAAAGAATGATTCTTATTTAATTTTTTGCAAAACATTATTGAGGAAAATTGAAATCAAAATTAAAAATTCACGTAAAATACTTGGATAATTAAATATCTTTTAAGGATTTTCAATTTTTGGATTTTCTTTTCAATATTATTGTGGGTGTGTGTATATGCAATTGTATAAGCTATGAAATTATGTAAAATTACATTAATGCTCTTCTCATGCAACTTGCCATGGTTACAAGCTCCATTCAAAATTTATAAATCTTTTAAAACAAATCTAAGGTCATTAATTACGCTCTAAATTTGAGTTGAAAGCAGTCCAATTGTTCTTCTTCATAATATCGCTCTTAGGAAGAGGGATATAGAAAAACATTTACATTTATCATTCACAAAAAAGAAAACTACTGACTAACCAAGCAATCGGGGGAGGGGGGATCTTAAAAGAGAAATATATATATAATCGCGTTATATCGAGTAATTTAATCCCCGTGATCTAATAAAGGTTAGCAAACAATTCCAGCTATCTATCTAGCCTGATAGATTCCCAAACACATGAAGTCATAACGAAACATATCTATAACAACTGAAATATCCAATACAATTATATGACACCATTAGATTTCAAATCAAGGCAGATGCAAGCCCGAGTGAATATTCCAATATCCGTCCCACATTTTTTTCGACGGTAACAAATTGATTTTATTTTTTATTATGTTGATTGTATGTCTTAAATTTGTTATCAACAAGTTTTCTCACTTTCTATAATTGATTTCCAACATATTTTAAGTTAATGAAATTGATTAGTATGGAATCCTCGTTTTAGTCTTAGCTGTCGGATGTTTTGATGAGATGTGTGATGATTCTTGTTCGTATCAAGATGAGAGATTTCTTCTTGAGCCCATTTAGATTTGTCAGTCTGCAAGAGACTTAGGGTCATGAATGTCGGAGTTTTCTTGGTTAAAACACTTTAATGCTCATCTTTTACCTGTAATAATTGATATTAGAACTCAAGGAAAAAGAGTGATAATGTATAAAAGAATGTAATCTCCTTGAATATGAAATCGCCCTTCATGTATATTGTTAAATAGGGTGATCATAAATGTCCGAAATATTCGCCCCTTGGATGCTTATATCTCAAGAGGATGGCGAGTTTACTTATATGTTCTCTTTAAATTTAAGAACTGATCAGGTATAAACTGCTAATGAACAAACCCAACAAGTTTGTTTGTATTATTGTTTATCTTGATATTATCCCTAACTTAAGTGTTAAAAAGATCACATTGTGACCATCCATCTGACTCTACTGGTGTCACCTCCCACTTTTCAAAGTATCAGGACGGAGACACAACAAGACCTGCGACGTATTTACCACTACTACAATAAAGGGTTGCCCCCAACGGATAAAGCCGTAGGGGCAAATCACTGTCCCTACGGATATATTCGCAGGGGCACAAAAATACACCGTAGGTGCAAAGGCCGCAGGTGCAAGTCTTCGTCCTGAACATGCCACTGCGGAGTAATAATTGCCCTTACGCTTTCCTCCGTAGAGACATATTTCCCTACGGCTTACACCATAGGGACAAAATATTTATTTAATTTATTGGTTTATAAAATAAAATGCTTGTCCTTACGGATAACTTCGTAGGGACTGAACATGCCCCTAACGAGTTCTTCGTAGGTCCAGATAAATGCCCCTACCGATTTATTCATAGGTCCAGCTGAATGCCCCTACGGGGTAATCCGTAGGTCCAGACAAACGCCCCTACGGATACATTCATAGGAGCAAGTTTAACGCCCGTTACTAAGTCCATAGAGGCAAAATATCAGATATCCTGATATTTTGCGCCTACGGCTAGCTGTGTAGGGGCAAATTTTGGACCTACGAATTAATCCGTAGGGGCAACATATGGTCCTACGGATTAATCCGTGGGAACAAAATATCAGGGTTTTTTTTTTAAAATGGGCTTCCTGTTTTTTCCCCGTCCTGTGCACAGTAATATACATCATATAACTAAATACCATTCATAATCAATATCTCACGCATAATATATAAAAAAAAATAAACAAACAGAATATAATATCAATCTAAATCATTGTGAACACGCAAACAACATCAATACCATCCAAAATATATACAATATATATACATGCTTAAAATATAAAAAAAATAATGAAAGTTTTGTCTTTAGGCTGCTCGTACGGAAACTTATTTATGTTTCAATAAATAATAACTTAACATTGATACTGTTATTTGATTAATTAAATAATTTCAGCTATGGTTTTAAACCATATATGTTCTTATATAGACTTCCAAAATTGATAATGGACAAGATTGATACCATTTATCGCGTGGGGTTTTTAAAAAAACAGATTAAATTTCACCAAATATCGATCAAACTATTTTTTAGATAAATATTATAGAAACTAAATACCAAAAAATTTATTGGATGCAAAAATAGACAAAATCGTAGGTTCTATTATTCTTATTTTTCTTTTTATATTTTTGTAGCTTTTAATCCATATGATAACAAAAGATGTCGTATTTATTTACGAAAAATTTGGAACTCAAACATTTGCGGTGTTTATTAATGCTATACTACATTTATGGTTTCTACACCATGGAGAAAAGATGAAAATTCATGGTACTTATTTGTCATAATTAAATTTCATGGTTAATAAACAATGATTCATGGTATTTATTTGAAAAATCTTGAAAGTCCATGGTATATATTTGAGAACCCTTGAAAGCTCATGCTTAATAAACAATGGTCCATGAATTGTCATAATTGCCTTGGCACAACCACGAGTTTACTGACATAGCCCAAACTTCCACAATACTTGTGAAGTGCAAAATAGGAATTCAAAAGTTTTGTCCATAGTTAAATTTACATGTTTGCCCACACCATCAAACCATATTCTCCAAAATACCAACATAGTCTAAATTTCAGGCAAGAGGGAATAGTCAAATTAATGGGGGTAAAATAGGAAATCTCAAAGTTCCACATTTTCATTCAACTTTCTTCCAGTACAAACATAGAAGCCTATATATATGTTCTTAGTCCGAAAGATTTTAATAGCAGTCTTCTTGCAAAATGGGTTATGAGGATTTTGAATAATGATAATGCACTTTAAGTTACATTCTGGAAATTATATAATTTAGTAATAAAAAAATACAAAGATTACTAATACTGAAAAAGATATGGCGTGGAAAAATGTGGCTTTAGATGGGATTTTACTATCTACATGCTATCAGGTTTTGGACAAGACAAATTGATTCAGTTTTTAAATCAATGATAAACACTGAACTTAGTGTAAACAAGATGGGTTATCTATCGATCTTTGAATGGATGTCGTTGGAAGTAACCAAATCTTTCTTTACTAAAATTCTGAAGTTGTGCCAAAATGGAAGCCTTTTAATAAAGCGAGATGATATAGTGACAAGAACTGGGATTTTTTTTTACCAATTGAGACTTTTTTTACTGCCACAAGAACTGAGATTTTTTTTACCAATTGAGCTTTAGCTCGTATGTTTCCAATTTGGATTTTAATCTCACCAAATAGCTTAGGCTATGATGGAGGTCCTTTTCGGATCTTCCTCAGATGTTGTCTTCCATCGATCTCCTGGTAGATTCTGAAGGGGATTCCCTGTTGTGTGTGGGTCTCAATGGGTGTAGAGGAAATTCGGTGATTGGAGGAGTTGGCGCGAAGTACCTGCAAAGAAGTCCAGGGGTGGTTGGATACCACCGAGGACCCTCCGACGATCAAGTTAGTACTGGATCCGAGCAGCGTAACGGCTAAGTGGAGTCCAAAATCGCTTACTTGACCCTCTGTGATGGGAGTTTATATAGTGGTGGAGGCACGCAGCAGCAGGCGCGAGAATCTCGCCGGCAGTTACGCTCCCGACGTCACGCCCGCGTAGAGAGAGGATCGCTCATTAATGGGGATCGTGGAGGCGTGGAACGTGGGATGTTGCGGGCGAAGAATCCGCGCATGGAGAGATTCGCGGAGCGGCGGTTGTGCCTGTGAGCGGTGGAGCTGGGCGGAGGACCGAGGAAGACGGCCTCGGTCGGGGGGCTCGTGGACGAGCGAGAAGGCCGAGGATACTTGCTCTTGTGGCAGCTCAGGGCGAGCTGAGGGGCCGAGGAGGACAATCTGCAGGGAGCCCCAAGGAGGGCTGGCTTGTGCCGGCAGGTCGGGTACAGGGATGGCCCGGTCGGCCACTGTGGGCCCTTCCTTCTGAGTTCTGGGACGTGCTATCCGCCATGTGTCCTAATCTTAGGGGTCCCCAATATTGAGCATCATCATTAGCCCCCCACTCCTGTCCCGACCGGTTAGAGGGTCGGGTCAGGAGTGGACTGCTGGACCTCCCGGGGTGAGCTCCCTCCTAAGGTTTTGTCGGGACGCGTCCCCGGGCCGTCAGCTGTCTTTTCTGCTAGCGAATATGGGGGAATCTCCGCATTTAAGGAGGGTGCGCCGGTTCGTGTCGCTTCGAAGTGATAGCCCACGTGTCAAGCGTCGGTTGGCTGACGCGACGTGTGCATACCTGCGACGTCTGAAAGGGCGCAGTCCAGTGCGGGGACGACAAGTGGAGCAATCGGAGCCGTTGGACGCGAAGAGGCGTCTTGGCGGGAGATGAAGAGCACCGTTGGATGAAGTCGCTTGTGACGGTAAATAGTGGTGGGGCCCGTTCCAGGGCCCCTACTCCTTCATATTTCTCATTCTAGGCCTCGATTGCTCAGCGCTCATCTCCTTCCTTCTACTTTCATTTCCTGAGGATCATTCTTCCCAAGGTTAGATGTCTTCTCTTTTCGAGTCAGTAGATGTCGTTGAGGTAGGTTCTAGGAACCCTTTAGGTGAGTCTGAGTCCTCTGTTCATACCATAATATTGCATTATTATATTCCCCATTTTTATTCGTTTTATAAATAAACAGGTGCTTTTGACGCATGTCTGCTACATATTATAGGATATAGGTTCTTGGAGCGAAAACAGTGAAAAAGACAAAAGATGATACAAAAGAGAGACTTTTGACCAACAAGTAGAAGGTCCTAGTCAAGCCTAAACGAAGAACAGTTCACAAAGGTACAGGGCAAGGCAAGGTCCAAAATGTCAAAGTGAACGGTTAAAAGATCATTACAAGTTTTTACTGAAGATCTAGAGAAGACCCAGAAGTCAAATGGAGAAAAGAACTAAAAAATAAAAAGCCCAAATATCATAGAAGCAGCCCACAAAAAAATGACCAGGAGATACGACCAATGGGCCGCGGAACCGCGGCCCTACCCCTACCCATGCCGCGGTTCCGCGGCCGTCCATTGCGCATGTCGGTGCAAAAAGTTGGTGGCGGTGCGTCGGTGACTTTGTTGGGATTTTTCGGGGGTATATCTGTAATAGCACATGCGCGAGAAATTGTAACCCTAATTTTCCTATTTCCTATAAGTATGTATTCTAAAGATTGTATTAAGGATGCCTCTTTTCAATAAATAAAAATTTAGATTCTTTGGAAGATTTAAGAGCATCATTCTTGTAAGTTATCTTTTATTTTCTGCCGTAGTTTTCTAATTTAATTCTTGCCTTAGATAAATCGTTCCTTTTGCCCTAATTTAATCTAGTGTAGTATCTCTTAACCTGCAGTAGGTAACTAAACTGTTAGATCTAAAAATACACAGTAATCTTAAAATGATGTTTTTAATAGATCCCCTAATGAGCGAGTTATTTCCTCGCTTGTTAGGGTTAGAAATAGGGAGGGATTGAGAGATGAATATCTCTCATCTCTTTCATGCCCAATCATTTTTAATAACTAGAACTTCATGCATACATGCATGATCCGCTCCCTACGGCACCCTACCCACGAGGTAACGGTGAAACCATAGTATAAAAGACCGGACATGCATGTCTTCCATGAAGGTTAGAGCAATTATTAGGAAAGGACGGACAAGGATCTAGAGAAAGAAACTTCGTTCCTTCCCAATCATCCTAATCCCCTTTACTAACAATTGCTATAACTCCTAAAAAAAACTTAACTCAGGGCATTGAAAGAGGTGTGAAATTTAATCTTATCAAACTCCACCTTAGACCTAATCCTAACAAGTTTCTTAATCATCGTACAACTTAGTTTTTAGATTCAATTAAAAGACCAAACAACTATTGGAATTAGCTCGTAAGAACACTTAGGAAAATTACGCATCCCTGTGGACCGACCCGTACTCACCGGCTAGCTGCAAAGCGACGCCGTTCTTGATTGCGGTAAATTATCTTTGATCGTTGAATCCTACATTAATCAAATGGCCCCGTTGCCGGGGATGGCGTAAAAATTTCCTATTTGTAATTTCGGGTTGATATAAATTTTAAAAATCATAAAATTCTGAAAATATAAAAAGTACAAAAATTTTTGTCATTTTATTTTATTGTTTGAAGGGTTATCGTTTGAATCTTGCAGGAACAGCGAAGAATCTCGGATCTGTAAATTTATAGAGTGAGAAACAGAAAAAGTCACATCAGAACAGAGGGGAAATTCCACAATAGAGGTGCTGAAATTTTTTGGAGCTTCGATCCATCCTCCAGACCGCGCTTCCGCGGCAATTCTGCGCCTGAAACCGTGGTTCCGCCGCACATAAGCCACGTCAGCTCCTCAAATTTTGTCGGTTTTTTTCCCCCCCTCTGCCAACCTCCATATATCCTTTTGCGAAATTTTCTGCAGGATTTCTTTGCGCATAAAAAATAAAAATCTTCTTCCCCCTTCTCAATAACAGATTTTCTGCAGGTTTCTTTACGCCGCGCTTAAAAATAATTAATTGCAAGTGAATTTACTGTTTTGCATAATTTAATCGGACATTAAGGGGCTATTGACCAAACTCAGATTGGGTGGGGATTTCATCACCCTTCCCAGGACTCCAGAAAGCACTTAAGGCATTTGCATTGACCATATTTAATTAAAAAATACTAGACTCAGCCCTAAGGACTTCGAGCTCAATAGGACAAAGGACTAGTCATAGGCATCGACCGTTTATCCTAACCTGACTTTGCGGTGTCTAGGCAAGTGTGTCAAGGCAAGTTGTTACTTAATTAGGACCGCTACTTGTAGCGGGGAGCCTCCCACTTACCTGACACTTACCTGGCCGCAATTGGCGGTGAAGAGACGGTTTGAGGTCCTATTTCTAACCCTAGTTAGGAGCTGTCTAGCTGACCTAGGTGACCCTAGATCTAGGCCTGATTATGGATGTGTGGTTGATCGCATTTGTGTCACAAGTCTCTTGTCAAAAATCTTTTTGCAAAAATCTCACATAAAAAAAAGGAAAAAAATCTTTTCAAAACTTGCAACTTGTCGCTAAAGAAATCTTGCAACTCACTTACACCACCTCCTCTCATTGACGTTATCTTACCTCCACATTCTGTCTTTCATTTTTCTGACTACACTACCCCTTTAGTGTATGTCAATTTGGACTAGGGACACTAACGCCCGATTAGTCCGTGTTTCGTTGGTACCGACCGACGAACCTTTCGACACCGAAGTCGAAATTCCGTCCACTTTCTTACCTCCACCTTCAAATTCTTCTTCTGAAGACATGTCGGGATACAATCCTAACGATACCTTACCGACGGGAATGATTCCACCTCCGTTAGGTGCGAATAACCCGAATCAACCGCCTGTTGAAGCGCCTACACGAGTTGCGCTCCAGGATCTTTTCTACCCTATCCGCACTTCTTTAACTACCTGTCTTTCTCCCCCACCGGCAAATGGGGACAATTTTGAAATAAAACCCCACTTCATCAATATGCTGCCAAAATTTCACGGTTTGGAATCAGAAGATGCGTATATTTTTATCAATAAATTCAAAAACGTTTGCGCTATGATGAAAACGACCCAATTAAGTGATGACGTTATAAGGCTAAGGGTCATTCCTTTCACCTTATGTGACCTAGCTGAGAAGTGGCTATACAGCACCGCATCACATTCAATTAGAAATTGGGACGAGTATGTGAAAGATTTTCTTAAAAAGTTCTATCCTCATCACAAAACTGCTAGAATCCATAATGAGATTATACAATTTTCACAGCTTCCTCACGAACCATTTTGGAAGTGTTTTGAAAGATTTAAAGACCTACTCGTTCAATGCCCTCATCATGGGATCGAAAGTTGGCAACTCTGCAAACATTATACGAGGGATTGAACCCGGCAACGAAGCAGTTGCTAGAAACCATCTGTCAAGGTCACTTTCTAACCAAATCTAGTGAGGAAGCGTGGCAGTTTCTTGAGGACCTTAGTGAATAAACAATTCAGTGGGAGAACACCAAGACCACATCATCTTCTTCTAGTGGTCAATCTAGGGCAGGCATACATCAATTAGATATGTCTATTGCTATGAAGGCCGAGATGGCCGCTCTTACGAAAAAGCTAGAAGCGATTGAGACCAAAATCTCATCGTCTTCTCCTGCCCCTGTTGTGCCTCCACGAACTGTTTGTGCTTGTTGCTCGGATCCATCACATCTCACCGAAGAGTGTCCTTACAATGCATCTACTCAAGGACATGATCAAGTCAATGCTGCCTACCAGCAACGACAGAGAAACGATCCATACTCTTCGACATACAATCCGGGGTGGAGGAGTCACCCAAATTTCGCTTGGAACCAAAATCAACAATTCCAAGGAAATAATAATTTTCAAAGGCCTCCTCCTCCACAACAACAACAAGCACCTCCACAAACTAAATTTCAACAGCAACCTTTTCAACAGCAACCTTACCCTAATCAAGTGAACAATTTTGTGCCTAACAATTCTTACCCGCCAAACAATTTTGTTCAACCTAATAATGACAAGGTTAGCTCGCTCGAAAGAAGTCTAGATGCTTTTCTAAAGCAATCTACACAATCTACAGTAAGATTAGAGACTTCTATTCAATCTTTGGTGTAAAACAGTGCCTCACACGATCAAAGCATCGAATCTATTGAGGCACAAATTGCACAACTCAATGCAGCATTGAGCGAGCGAGAAAAAGGAAAGCTCCCATCTCAACTACTGCCCAATCCCGGTCACGCACATGCTGCATATCAACAGCAAAATCATAACATAAATGCTGTGACCACGTTGAGATCCGAAAAAGTGTTGCAAAACAATGTGGGTATTAACCATGACACCCCTGCCGGTGGTTCTTCTTTATCTTCTTCACCTTCTTCTTCTTCGTTAGAGCCTATTCTCCATCCTTTACACGGCTCTACTTCTTCAAGCTCGAACGGACCCACTTCTCACAACACGAACACATTTACACGGGGTTCCGTTCCAACTCAACAATCTGATCCGCAAAAATTGGACTCAACAACCTTTCAAAATGTACCTTTTCCAAACCGGTTGAGATCCAATAAACCAACTCCATAAATAGAGAAGATTGTCGATTTGTTCAAACAGGTTAGCATAAATATCTCTCTTTTGGATGCAATCCAACAAGTTCCTTCATATGCAAAAATCTTAAAGGACTTATGCACCAAAAAGAGGAAGTCATAAGTACCAAAGAAAGTTTTTTGCGGTTAGTGATGTTATTGTAAATTCTTTACCCCCAAAGCAAAAGGACCCCGGTTGTCCTACTATTTCGATAACAATTGGGGACAAGAACATCAATAGAGCACTATTAGATCTTGGTGCTAGTGTCAATTTGCTATCTTATTCTGTGTACGAGCAATTAGGCGTTGAAGAGCTTAAGCCCACTCACTGTACTCTCCAAATGGCCGACCGATCAATCACCCATCCTAAGAGAGAGTTGGAGGATGTGTTAATTAGAGTTGGGGATTTCATTTTCCCCGTAGACTTAATTGTTATGGATACACAACCTGTCGCTAACCCCCGGAATCAAATTCCGGTGATACTTGGTCGACCATTCCTTGCGACCTCCAACGCAGTGATCAATTGTCGTAATGGTTCAATGAATCTATCTTTTGGCAATATGACAATTGAACTCAATATTTTTAAGTTGGGGAGTCAGCCTGCCGAGCCTAATGCTAACGTACTTGATGTTTGCTCGATCAATGAGATCGCGGAGGAGAACTGTCAGTTCGAAAAAAATTTGTTCGATCACAGCAATGTTAACGCCACTAGTGCGTTCCTCCTAGAATCCGACACAGCTTTCACGGCGGATAACGATTATGAGTGTTTCACCTTTGTAGATGATTTTGAAGACTCTCCACTCGAGTTGGAGTCTTTTGCTTTTTCGGATGAGTTAGTTGAACCATCCGGCTCGGTTGCGTACACTCGATTTGAACCTTTGATGGAATCCTTCGAGTTTGAAACAGTTACTCCATTGTTACCATCTATTGTTTCACCTCCTAAACTCGAACTAAAGCTTTTTCCGTCGCACCTAAAATATGCTTATCTAGGTGAGAATGAGACCTTACCCGTTATCATATCGGCCTCTCTAGCTCTTGAGCAAGAGAAGGCCCTTTTAATGGTCTTACACAATAATCGGCAAGCTTTCGGCTGGTCTATGGCGGACATCAAGGGGATTAGTCCCCTCATAGTTGAACATCATATACACTTGATGGATGATGCCAAGCCAGTAAGGGATCCACAAAGACGCCTCAACCCCATTATGAAAGAGGCTGTTAAGAAGGAGATTGTTAAATATCTTGATAGTGGTATCATTTACCCTATCTCGGATAGCCAATGGGTTAGCCCCATTCATGTCGTGCCAAAGAAATCGGGCATCACGGTCATTACCAATGAGGCAAATGAGTTAATTCCTACTCGCACCCAAACGGGGTGGCGAGTTTGCATCAACTTTAGAAAACTCAATGCCGCAACAAGGAAAGACCACTTTCCTTTACCTTTCATTGACCAAATGCTAGAACGATTGGCGGGGCACGAGTTCTACTGCTTTTTAGATGGCTATTCCGGTTATAACCAAGTCCCCATAGCCAAAGAGGATCAAGACAAGACCACATTTACTTGTCCCTTTGGCACCTTTGCTTATCGTCGCATGCCCTTTGGGTTATGCAATGCACCCGCTACATTTCAGCGGTGTATGATGGGGATCTTTTCAGACATGGTTGAAAAGTTCTTGGAGATCTTTATGGATGATTTCTCCATTTTTGGTGACTCCTTCGACGAGTGTTTATGACATCTTGATGCAGTTCTTACCCGCTGTAGGGATAAGAACCTAACTTTGAATTGGGAGAAGTGCCACTTTATGGTACGAGAAGGCATTGTCTTAGGACATGTCATCTCGCAAAACGGCATAGAGCTTGATAGAGCCAAGCTTGAAGTCATCTCTAATCTTCTTCCTCCTAAATGCGTCAAAGACATCCGAGCTTTCCTTGGCCACGCCGGATTTTATAGACGGTTCATCAAGGATTTTAGCAAGATTGCTAGACCCTTGACTCTCTTATTAGCCAAGGACACAACATTTGATTTCGACTCAACGTGCATGGAAGCATTCAAGTCTTTGAAACACTCTCTCATTTCTGTGCCCATTCTTTCATCTCCAGACTGGACGCAACCTTTCGAAATTATGTGCGACGCATCAGATTTTGCCATTGGTGCTGTCCTTGGACAGCACATTAACAACATGCCGCACGTGATTTATTACGCTAGCCGTATATTAAATGAGGCCCAACTAAACTACACAATAACAGAAAAAGAGATTTTAGCAGTTGTGTTTGCACTTGAAAAATTTCGACCTTATTTAATCGGCTCTCCAGTTATTGTGTATACGGATCATTCAGCTCTTCGCCACCTTTTTGCGAAGAAGGATGCAAAATCAAGGCTAATACGTTGGATCCTCCTGCTACAAGAGTTTGACATTGTCATAAGGGACAAAAAAGGATGTGAAAACGTAGTGGCCGATCACCTTTCACGACTTCCTTCTTCGCCTACACTTGAACTTCCTATCACTGATGCTTTTCCCGATGAGCAACTCTTGACCGTTTCTTGCGAGCCATGGTTCGCTGATATAGTAAACTACTTAGCCACCGGCTTGATACCTAACGATTGGTCGAAACAGGATAAACTTCGATTCTTGTCCCAAGCAAAGCATTTTTACTGGGATGAGCCTTATCTTTTTAAATACTGTTCTGACCAAATCATTCGTCGGTGTGTACCGGAAAATGAGTTTAAGAGTGTGCTGTCTTATTGCCATGATCAAGCATGTGGTGGGCACTTTGGCCCAAAGAAGACGGCCGAAAAAATCTTGCAGTGTGGTTTCTATTGGCCACGACTCTTTAAGGATGCATATGAATACTGCAAGACATGCTCCCGGTGCCAACACTTGGGCCGGATATCGCGGAGAAACGAAATGCCGCTCCAACCAATTTTGGTTGTCGATGTTTTTGATGTTTGGGGTATAGACTTCATGGGACCATTTCCCAATTCTTTTGGGAATGTTTATATTCTGTTGGCTGTTGACTACGTTTCGAAGTGGGTCGAGGCTGTGCCTAGCCGAACGAATGACAATAAGGTTGTCGTTCGATTTCTTAAAGAACACATCTTTTCTCGATTTGGGCACCCTCGAGCGATCATAAGTGATAATGGTTCTCACTTTTGCAATAGGACTTTTGAGTCCTTAATGCGCAAATATTCTATAACCCACAAGCTGTCAACGCCATACCATCCCCAAACATGTGGGCAAGCCGAGATTTCAAATCGGCAAATCAAGCAAATCTTGGAGAAAACGGTGTCTAAAAATCGTAAAGATTGGTCCCTCAAACTGATCGATGCACTATGGGCTTTCCGTACTGCATACAATACCGATCTTGGTATGTCTCCATACCGGCTTGTTTACGGGAAGGGTTGCCACCTCCCGGTAGAAATTGAGCACAAGGCATTTTGGGCTATCAAAGAGTTGAATTTATCTTTAGGAGATGCGGGCAGCAACCGAAAGCAGCAATTAAATGAACTAGAAGAGCTGCGGGATGAGGCATATGATAATGCCGTAATTGTCAAAAACCGAATTAAGGTGTTCCACGATAAACACCTTTTGCGAAAAACTTTTGAACCTAGTCAACAGGTTTTACTCTATGACACTCGGTTACATTATCACCCAGGCAAGCTCCGTTCTAGATGGAAAGGGCCATATGTCGTTCGCACCGTCTATCCGCACGGTGCGGTTGATCTTGAAAATTCTGAGGACGGTACTTTATTCAAAGTTAATGGACATCGATTGAAACCGTTCCTCACAGCGGACCATTCGGAGGAGCTCCTGTTTTTGCAGGAGCCGATTTACACTGATTGATTTTCCTCTACTTTCACCCCCGGATTTCTAATCAATTTTCCAAAACTTTATTTCAAATAAGTTTGGGGGTGTATCATTTGTAAATATGTTAATAAGCAGGACATTGCCGACATTATCGACCCTCTTGGTGCAGCATGACAGTGAGGACACTGTCCAGTTTAAGTTTGGGGGTATGCTCGGTACGTCTTCTTCCTTCGCATTCATATGTATATTTTTGCATTTGCATATTTATTTGAAAACCCATAAAAATTGAATAACTTCAAAAATTATAAAAATTATTGTATTCAAATTTGACCATATTTAACTTGAGTTTGACAAATAGGTCAACTGGCTACGAACAACTAGATCTTAGACTGAGTAAATTAAAAACCCTACAAATAACCTTCTTTAAAGATTAACGGTAGAAGGTATATGTCTTTGTAATTTATTTAGAACTAGGCAAATTTTGAGTTCACTTTTTGGGCTAAGTTGAAATAAAGGAAAAATATTGATATTCTTATTAGAGTATAAGTTTAAAAAATAATTCCTAGCTTAAGTCTAGATTCTCAAAATGTATACCCTACAAATTACACAATCACGCATCTTGAAACTTGGAATAATAAAAGAGACCTTGAAATGCTCTTGTCTAAAGTCCATAGTACGAAGAAAATAAAAAAATGTGAATAAAGAAAAAATGAACACTGGTCTTTGTGATTACTTAAGGCTGCAAAAAGAGAAAAAAATATTTAGCGAGGGTGCTTCATCACCTAGTGCCTTAGACCAACTGGTTTGGGAGTCACTGCTAAAAGCCTTGGGTGTTACAAGACTAGGAATAACGCTTTAAAGTGTAAACATATCTTGTAATCGGTTGTTGGTACCTCAAGAAGTATTAACAGTCGCATGAAAGATGTGTAAGCAAAAAATTCATTAAGAATTCACTAGTTAATTAGTGCTTTGGACAACGGACAAGGGTATGATTGCTTGATTTGAATTTCCAAGTGTAGGGGTGATTTATACACACACGTGGGGATATATGATTAGAATTGAGATAAGAGAAAGGAATGAAGAATAGAACTTGTATCTTTAGTAGAGTTGATAGAAAAATTCCTAAGTGGAGATGGAACCTTAGAAGGAAAACTTAAGAAATGCCGAAAGCTGAGTGAGTCTATCGAACATATATAATCTTAAGTTAAATACTGAGAAAGTGTGAAGAATATGGGTGGGTAATTTACGAGTCAATGATAATAGAATTCCTTGTTAGAAAACCTAATTGGAGAATTAAAGTCGGTGGGCCTAATTGATAGGATTTTGTGGGTAGTATCCGCTGAAAACCCTCAGGAGACAACACTCCTCCTACTAGGGACACCTAGAGATTTAACGGCTTGTTGCACGAGCTCAGTGCAATCGCGTTTCCCTACGAAAGTGCGGTTAAGTCCTTTTTGTTGAGAATAAGGAATGAGTTTGCTCGAGGAAGAGCAAAAGATAAGTTTGGGGGTATTTGTTCATACCATAATATTGCATTATTATATTTCCCATTTTTATTCGTTTTATAAATAAACAGGTGCTTTTGACGCATGTTTGCTATATATTACAGGATACAGGTTCTTGGAGCGAAAACAGTGAAAAAGACAAAATATGATACAAAAGAGGGACTTTTGACCAACAAGTAGAAGGGTCCTAGTCAAGCCTAGACGAAGAACGGTTCACAAAGGTACAGGGCAATGCAAGGTCCAAAATATCAAAGTGAACGGTTAAAAGATCATTACAAGTTTTCACTGAAGATCTGGAGAAGACCCAGAAGTCAAATGGAGAAAAGAACTAAAAAATAAAAAGCCCAAATATCATAGAAGCAGCCCACAAAAAAATGACCAAGAGATACGACCAATGGGCCGCGGAACCGCGGCCCTACCCCCACCCATGCCGCGGTTCCGTGGCCGTCCATTGCGCACGTCGGAGCAAAAAGTTGGCGGCGGTGTGTCGGTGACTTTGTTGGGATTTTTCGGGGGTATATCTGTAATAGCACATGCGCGAGAAATTGTAACCCTAATTTTCCTATTTCCTATAAGTATATATTCTAAAGATTGTATTAAGGATGTCTCTTTTCAATAAATAAAAATTCAGATTCTTTGGAAGATTTAAGAGCATCATTCTTGTAAGTTATCTTTTATTTTCTGCCGTAGTTTTCTAATTTAATTCTTGCCTTAGATAAATCGTTCCTTTTGCCCTAGTTTAATCTAGTGTAGTATCTCTTAACCTGCAGTAGGTAACTAAACTGTTAGATCTAAAAATACACAGTAATCTTAAAATGATGTTTTTAATAGATCCCGTAATGAGCGAGTAATTTCCTCGCTTGCTAGGATTAGGAATAGGGAGGGATTGAGAGATGAATATCTCTCATCTCTTTCATGCCCAATCATTTTTAATAACTAGAACTTCATGTATGCATGCATGATCCGCTCCCTACGGCACCCTACTCACGAGGTAACGGTGAAACCATAGTATAAAGGACCGAACATGCATGTCTTCCATGAAGATTAGAGCAATTATTAGGAAAGGACGGACAAGGATCTAGAGAAAGAAACTTCGTTCCTTCCCAATCATCCTAATCCCCTTTACTAACAATTGCTATAACTCCTAAAAAAAACTTAACTTAGGGCATTGAAAGAGGTGTGAAATTTAATCTTATCAAACTCCACTTTAGACCAAATCCTAGCAAGTTTCTTAATCATCGTACAACTTAGTTTTTAGATTCAATTAAAGGACCAAACAACCATTGGAATTAGCTCGTAAGAACACTTAGGAAAATTACACATCCCTGTGGACCGACCCGTACACACCGGCTAGCTGCAAAGCGACGCCGTTCTTGATTGCGGTAAATTATCTTTGATCGTTGAATCCTACATTAATCAAATGGCGCCGTTGCCGAGGATGGCGTAAAAATTTCCTATTTGTAATTTCGGGTTGATATAAATTTTAAAAATCATAAAAATCTGAAAATATAACAAGTACAAAAATTTTTGTCATTTTTTTTTATTGTTTGAAGGGTTATCGTTTGAATCTTGCAGGAACAGAGAAGAATCTCGGATCTGAAAATTTACAGAGTAAGAAACAGAAAAAGTCACATCAGAACAGAGGGGAAATTCCACAACAGAGTTACTGAAATTTTTTGGAGCTTCGATCCATCCTCCAGACCGCGCTTCCGCGGCAATTCTACGCCTGAAACCGCGGTTCCGCCGCACGTAAGCCACGTCAGCTCCTCAAATTTTGTCGGTTTGTTTCCCCCCCCCTCTGCCAACCTCCATAGCTCCTCAAATCTAGTGTAGTATCTCTTAACCTGCAATCATTTGATTAATGTAGGTTTTTACGATCAAAAATAATTTACCGCAATCAAGAACGGCGTCGCTTTGCAGCTAGCCGGTGAGTACGGATCGGTCCACAGGGATGTGTAATTTTCCTAAGTGTTCTTACGAGCTAATTCCAATGGTTGTTTGGTCCTTTAATTGAATCTAAAAACTAAGTTGTACGATGATTAAGAAACTTGCTAAGGTTAGGTCTAAGGTGGAGTTTGGTAAGATTAAATTTCACACCTCTTTCAATGCCCTAAGTTAAGTTTTTTGTAGGAGTTATAGCAATTGTTAGTAAAGGGGATTAGGATGATTGGGAAGGAACGAAGTTTCTTCCTCTAGATCCTTATCCGTCCTTTCCTAATAATTGCTCTAACCTTCATGGAAGACATACATGTCCGGTCCTTTATACTATGGTTTCAGCGTTACCTCGTGGGTAGGGTGCCGTAGGGAGCGGATCATGCATGCATGCATGAAGTTCTAGTTATTAAAAATGATTGGGCATGAAAGAGATGAGAGATATTCATCTCTCAATCCCTCCCTATTCCTAATCTTAACAAGCGAGGAAATTACTCGCTCATTAGGACATCTATTAAAAACATCATTTTAAGATTACTGTGTATTTTCAGATCTAACAGTTTAGTTACCTACTGCAGGTTAAGAGATACTAAACTAGATTAAATTAGGGCAAAATGAACGATTTATCTAAGGCAAGAATTAAAATAGAAAACTACGGCAGAAAATAAAAGATAACTTACAAGAATGATGCTCTTAAATCTTCCAAAGAATCTGAATTTTTATTTATTGAAAAGAGGCATCCTTAATACAATCTTTAGAATACATACTTATAGGAAATAGGAAAATTAGGGTTACAATTTCTCGCGCATGTGCTATTACAGATATACCCCCGAAAAATCCCAAGAAAGTCACCGACGCACCGCCACCAACTTTTTGCACCGACGTGCGCAATGGACGGCCGCGGAACCGCGGCATGGGTAGGGGTAGGGCCGCGGTTCCGCGGCCCATTGGTCGTATCTCCTGGTCATTTTTTTGTGGGCTGCTTTATGATATTTGGGCTTTTTATTTTTTAGTTCTTTTCTCCATTTGACTTCTGGGTCTTCTCCAGATCTTCAGTGAAAACTTGTAATGTTCTTTTAATCGTTCACTTTGACATTTTGGACCTTGCATTGCCATGTACCTTTGTGAACTGTTCTTCGTCTAGGCTTGACTAGGACCCTTCTACTTGTTGGTCAAAAGTCCCTCTTTTGTATCATCTTTTGTCTTTTTCACTGTTTTCGCTCCAAGAACCTGTATCCTGTAATATGTAGCAGACATGCGTCAAAAGCACCTGTTTATTTATAAAACGAATAAAAATGGGGAATATAATAATGCAATATTATGGTATGAACAAATACCCCCAAACTTATCTTTTGCTCGTCCTCGAGCAAACTCATTCCTTATTCTCAACAAAAAGGACTTAACCGCACTTTCGCAGGGAAACGCGATTGCACTGAGCTCATGCAACAAGCCGTTAAACCTCTAGGTGTCCCTAGTAGGAAGAGTGTTGTCTCCTGAGGGTTTTCAACGGATACTACCTACAAAATCCTATCAATTAGGCCCACTGACTTTAATTCTCCAATTAGGTTTTCTAACAAGGAATTCTATTATCATTGACTCATAAATTACCCACCCATATTCTTCACACTTCCTCAGCATTTAACTTAAGATTATATATGTTCGATAGACTCACTTAGCTTTCGGTATTTCTTAAGTTTTCCTTCTAAGGTTCCATCTCCACTTAGGAATTTTTCTATCAACTCTACTAAAGATACAAGTTCTATTCTTCATTTCTTTCTCTCATCTCAATTCTAATCATATATCCCCACGTGTGTATATAAATCACCCCTACACTTGGAAATTCAAATCAAGCAATCATACCCTTGTCTGTTGTCCAAAGCACTAATTAACTAGTGAATTCTTAATGAATTTTTTGCTTACACATCCTTCATGCGACTGTTAATACTTCTTGAGGTACCAACAACCGATTACAAGATATGTTTGCACTTTAAAGCGTAATTCCTAGTCTTGCAACACCCAAGGCTTTTAGCAGCGACTCCCAAACCAGTTGGTCTAAGGCACTAGGTGATGAAGCACCCTCGCTAAATATTTTTTTCTATTTTTGCAGCCTTAAGTAATCACAAAGACCAGTGTTCATTTTATCTTTATTCACATTTTTTTATTTTCTTTGTACTAAGGACTTTAGACAAGAGCATTTCAAGGTCTCTTTTATTATTCCAAGTTTCAAGGTGCGTGATTGTGCAATTTGTAGGGTATACATTTTCATAATCTAGACTTAAGTTAGGAATTATTTTTCAAACTTATACTCTAATAAGAATATCAATATTTTTCCTTTATTTCATCTTAGCCCAAAAAGTGAACTCAAAATTTGCCTAGTTCTAAATAAACTACAAAGACATATATCTTCCACCGTTAATCTTTAAAGAAGGTTATTTTTAGGGTTTTCAATTTACTCAGTCTAAGATCTAGTTGTTTGTAGCCAGTTAACCTATTTATCAAACTCAAGTTAATATAAAACATCCATTGGAATTAGCTCGTAAGAACACTTAGGAAAATTACACATCCCTGTGGACCGACCTGTACTCACCGGCTAGCTGCAAAGCGACGCCGTTCTTGATTGCGGTAAATTATCTTTGATCGTTGAATCCTACATTAATCATCCTCCCGGGGGGCAGGGTCGGCCCCTCTTCCTGGGATCGTGCGGCGGGGGCAGCCCCTACGGAGGAGGCGGTAGATGCTGCCCCTGGCGCCTCGTGTTGGATAAGGCATGAGGACGAGCTTGCCAACGCTCGGGCTCGTTTCCACATCCCCTCATGCTATACACTCCGTCTGGCCAAGGAGGGAAAGAGGGCAGACCAAGTACGGGGCAGGGAGATCGCCCTGTATTTGGAAGCATTCTGGGGTGGAATGCGGCTGCCTTTCTCTCCTGAGGTCGTAGGAGCGTTGAACTTCTTCGGGTTAGCTCCCGGTCAGTTAGTGCCGAATTCGTGGAGGATTCTCCTCGGGTTCCTGATCCGTCTGAAGTTACAGGCGATCCCCTTCAGCCTTTCCCTCCTTGATTCCTCCCTCGTCTTCAAAAATCACCTCGGTGGTCGAGCGGGCGACCCGAGGTGGGTTTATCTCCTTTTCAGAAAGCGACCAGGGGGCGCCACCGGGACGGGGGTTGTGGCCCTGCCTTCTTCCATTCACGATTGGAAGAAGAAGTTCTTCTTCGTTTCCCCTCCCGAAGGCGAGAACTGGCCCGTGCCTACAGAGTGGTCGAGGGAGAAGCACTTGCCGGGGAACCAGTCCAGTGACCCCACCGCGGTGAGAGTGGCGTCTTGGGAGCCCATCCCCTGCTACGACATGCTGTTGTGTGAGAGGGTTCTGAGTTGGGCCGGACTCAGCCCCGTTGAGTTCGTCGGTAAGTTTAGGTTTTCTTTTTTGGCTTGTATATTGCCTGTGTCACTGATTCCTTTGCACTCGGTTTTGTGCAGGACCCATGGATATGGACTCGCTTAGAAAGTCCATACGCCAGCCGAGGCCGGTCGCGAAGGTTGGGGGCACCGGCTCTTCCCGTTCACAGCCCGCCCCGGCTCCTTCTCCCCCGGTGGTAGCGCCCCGCGAGCGCTCAGAGGCAGATCTCGCCCCGGGGCCCAGCAAAGCGTCGGGTCGGAGGCGGGCTCGGATTCTGGAGGACTCGGCCTCGGAGGAGGAGACCGGCTCTCCCACAAGGCCGCTCAAGGGGAGATCTGCTCGGGGACCGTCTTTGCCGATCACGGTGGAAGAAAGGCGGTCTCCAGTTCGTCGTGCCTTCGGGGCTATCCATCACGGATAGCCTGCTGCATGAGATAGAGGCATCGGCCGGGGGTAGAGTCCCCGGGGGGACCTTCAGGGCTCAGCTGGCGTCCATCGCCCAGGAGTCCGTGCAGGTAAGCGCTTGTCTTTCATTATTATTATTTTCGAGGTTCGATACCTCTCTCATCTTCCTGATCTCTCTTCTGCTTTTCAGGTCCTTCAGCACGTCGCCCTCGCCTTACGCATGGAGGCCGAGGTGGTAGCCCCGGCGATGAAAGCTGCGGGCCAACTCGCCTCGCTGGAAGAGAGCTCCAAGCGGGAGCTGGAGGCGATGAAGGCGAGGGTTGTCGCCTTGGAGGGCGAGGTGGAGGCTGGGAAGCGGGAGGTCGCCCGGCACCGCGAGGCCGCCGTGGTTGCTGAGGCCAAGCTTGAGGACGCTCAGGTGCTGGCTGGCAACCTGAAGAAGACAGTGAAAACCCTCCGGAAAGAGCTGGGGGCGGCGGCTGAATGGGCGAAGTCGGCTGACCTCTCGGCGGCGAAGGCGGTGGAGGGCTATAAGAAGTCGAAAGACTACTACGATGACCTGGCCATCGCCACGACCCTCATCTGGCATGAGGCCCTCGACGCTGTTAAAGCCCGGGTGCCGGGGTTCACCGATGAAGGGCTCCGGACCCAGTACCCCCTCACGGACACCGGCGGGCAGGGGCAAGGGATTAATGACGAGGAAGTCGCCGAGGACCCAGCTCGCCTCGTGGTGGATGTCGAGGCCCTTGAGGTCGCTCCTGGCCCCGAGGCCTAAAGCCCTCGTCTTCCTCCTCCTTTTTACTTTGCTGTATCTGGAACTTTGTAAGCCTCCGGGCATTTGTTTAGGCTGGAGAGCCAAAAATACCCTCTGTGAAGACCGCCTTTTAGTAATAAAACTTCTTCTTTCTTTGGTTTCATTGATTTGCGCTTTGGTCTTTTGTTCATGAAGAATGCTTATAAAATTTTTCTTCTTGCGCTGTTGGGCCTCCATGTCAGGTCGGCTATCTGCCAAGCGATCGTCCGTCGAGTTGATCCAAGCGCTGCTGAGGAGAAGGCGTCTCCATGGCCCCGAAGTCGAGGGGAGATCGCTCGAGACTTGGATAGACCTGGTGCCCCTAGTTGGCAGCTCGGACCATCTGCATGTGATGGGCGGAGAGCTGTCCGCCTTATTTGGGCCGAGGATGGATGGAGGCTTCGATCTCTGGCATCGTGGGTAGGCAACTACCAGCCTGGGATGACCGAGCGGGGTAGCCGCTCGGCTACCTCTTGCGAGGGGTCCGATCCCTGGCTTCATGGGTAGGAAGCTACCAGCCGAAGATGACCGAGCAGGGTAGCTGCCCGGTTGCCCCTTGCGAGGGTTTTTGATCTCTAGGGTCGTGGATAGGCAACTACCATCCTGGGACGACCGAGGGGAGTAGCCGCTCGGATGCCTCTTGCGAGGGCTCCAATCCCTGGCGTCGTGGGTAGGGCGCTACCGGTCGAAAATAACAGAGCAGGGTAGCTGCCCGGTTGCCTTTTCCGAGGGCTTTGATCCTTCAGGATGGGGACCGAGCAGGGTTACTGTCCAGTGCCTCTTGGCGAGGACTTTGATCCCTGTCGGTTGTGGTAGGATGCTACCAGCCGGGGATAGCCGGGTATAGCCTCCTGAAGCGTGTGGATCTTAATGGATTTTATGTGGTTGAGGCCGAGCTACCTGCAAAGAAGTCCCGGAATGGTTGTGCTACCGAGGACCCTCCGACGATCAAGTTAGATAGGGTATTTTGGCAGAGTAACGGCCTATTGGGGTAAAATTGATTCAAGAGGCAACCCACCAACTCAATCTCAGCCATCCATCAACGCTCGCTGCAGATCAATGGAAGATAATATCTGAAGGAGATCCAGAGATCCATCAGTTGACGCCGTCTGTGGGAACTTCTTAGTTCCACTCAACGAAATTTCATCTTCCGATCTCGACTTCATTGCGAGCGATCACTGCGACGATCCAAGCACCAGCTGTCGCCTTCCCCGCAGTGAAGACAAGGGAGAATCCCCTCCTCCCCCGAACGCTATTCATGCCCTATCCGCTCGGATAGATCGGCTCGCGTCCGTCGTGCAAGCACTCGTCCGTGTCCAAACGGCCGGGCAAGCTCCTCAGGTCGCCGCTCCCCCACCTCGGGACCGGAACCCCTACAGAGGAAGAGAAAACTCTGCCCGTGTCGGCACGACCGGACACCACCTCACTGTCTCCGGCAGCCGCAGATCCCCCGGGCCGACGTATTCAATGACCCGCTGGGCGCCGCACAGCTCAACACCGAAATCTTTCTCCAGAGCGCCTCGCCCTGAGCCCCATCGCTCCCCTGTCACTCCCGAGAAGGTGTCGGTCAGCTCGCATGCGTCCAGGCATGACCGGCACCCCCTCCCTCGACGGGGTCGCACGGACGGGACTCGCCATGGCAGCTCGAAGATGACCTCGCCAGGGGACCTAAGGAACTTCATCGAACGGAACCGGGGCCGTGGCCAGGCGCAGGTCTCCGGCAGCAGAGGCCAAAAATCAGAATGTGCCGAATCATCGGGATACCACGGCCGACTCGAAGCCCTCGAAAAGAAGATCGAAGGCATGTATCGGGAAAATCGTCCTTCAAGCGACGGGGCTATATATGTCGCCGACTCTCTCATGAATCCCTTCACCAAAGCGCTACTCGCCGTCCACATCTCCTCCCGAAACAAGCCCCCGAAGGTCTCACTCTTCGACGGGAAGTCCGACCTGAAGGATCATTTGGACGCGTTCACAGCCGGAATGAGTTTCCAGGACTGTTCCAACGCCGTACAATGCCGCGCTTTCCCCGCCACTCTCGCCCGCTCCGGCCGAGACTGGTTCCGAAGACTCGTGCCATATTCAATCTCTACCTTCGATGAGCTGGCCATCCAATTTCTTGGCCACTTCGTCAGGAACAGATGGCAGAAGCGGACCGTTGACCATCTCTTCATCATAAAGAGCGGGGACAAAAAAATCCTTCAATGGATACGTCACCCGCTTCTACAACGCCCGCCTTGAGGTCCAGAACACCAGGACTAGACGGTCATTACGGCCCTTAGGTCGGGTCTTAGGTGTTAGTGTATATGCCCTAGAGGCCATTACTGTATCATACTAGTTTGTATATTACTTAATGGAAGCTTGGGATATTCACAGTTGTATAGACAATCTTGCTCAAAATGGTAGTATGCTACTTGGTTTGTTTCTACTTTAATGTGTACATGTGTTTATTTTATTATATCACCTATACGCATTAGTGGAGCCCTTAGGATCTTTGCTTGATTACCAGCGTTGTGATGGCAGTCACACTCGTGGGGGCTGGGTAATCCAAAAGCACATCCTTATACAGGTCCCTAGTCGCAGGACCATCGAGACAGGGCATCGATACTCCGGAGTAGACTAGCGTATGCGCTTCTCATCCTAGCAGGGGACACGGTCTGTCCCACAGCCGTCAGTACGTCGTACTTGAGATAGTATGCGGGTACTCGTTAGGTTACGAGTACACTGGACAGGACTCGTCGGGAACTGATTGGTTGGTACTATACCTATCGTCAGTTATCAGTTCCCAGGTGACATGAGTACAGCTTAGTCCGCTGACTTGACACTGTCACTTCGCCTCGAGTGTGTTCCCACTGTACTTTGATTACTACCTTACCACGGCTCAAAGGAGTCGTGCAAACAGGTAGTAGTTAGGTGCAGTCCCGAAGCACTTGGAGGCAGTGACGGTTAGACAGAATTCGTCTCTTCCGGTATTGGGGGTTGACATCGCGCTGTGTCTAGGAGAGCCATTACACGAGTAGTCCCTGGCCAGGACAAGCAAGATATACTGGTAGTCTTCCAGTGTTATCTCAGGGTGTTCTGGGCTACACTCCGACACGACTTGTACCACTATTAGGGGACTGACGTTTACCGCCCCCTAGGCCCGCCATGAGATGTATCAGACGAACAGACCGGACTATACGGAGACTATCACATTCAAGCTCAGTAGGAGTTCAGATGGGTTTCACCTCGTCAGTCTTCTTGTCGGCATCTACCTGGGGGCCGTTACGCACAGCTAGTGCCGCTTGCGGTCTGTGGTTAAACCCACTGCCAGCGTAGTGTCGAGTCTTTAGAGTCCCACACAGAAAGCTATTCGCCTTTAGGCAAAAGAGTAGAGGTCGCATGGTTTTACGATAGGTCGCATGGTTTTGCGACAGGGTTCGGTCACATCCGTGCACTTGTGCACGTTTAGTGTCCGGACAGTTAACACTAGCGGGCTTTGGTTTAAGCCAGATCCTAGTGTACGTTTTGGGATTGGTTTTATCTCGTATGTATTCATGTTCCTCGGAACGCGGATGCGGGTGTGTATGCACAGTTGACGGAGAGACAGAGGCAGAGGATTCTCATTAGGGTTGTTGACTGCTGACTGTTGACTATTGACTTTTTGCTAAACCCTAATGAGAATATGAAATATAATTAACAATAATATTAATTAAGTATTATAGTGACATGATTGTTGAGGGGTTGACTGTGTTGACTTGTTGACTTTGTTGACCGGTTGACTAGGTTGGACTAGTTGACCATCATCATGACAATGGCTATCATTTCATGGCAAAGACTTTTGCTTGCTTGTTTCTCTTGTGCAAAATGAGTGCATGAAATGATATGGCCATTTTTGACTTAAACCATCACATAATACTTGATTGCTATTATTTGTTATGATGACTTTGGATTATGAGAGCCAAGAGGGAAAAAGACTTTCTCATTCTCTCATTTGCTTTCTCTCTCTTGCTTGAGCTCTCCCTCTTCCTCTTGCTCTCTCTCTCTCTAGTCTATGGTTCACTTGTCTCATGTGTTGAGAAGCAATAACCATAGAGAAAAATCCCAACACACTCTCTTCTACTCACTCTAGTTCACAAGGTTTAGCAAACCGAGTGAACTAGTTTCTTCAAAGTTCGAAGAAGAAGCCAAAGGTAGAAGCTTTCGGGTAGATCGATCTTCGGCGCAAGGAGACGACGGGGTGAAGCCGATCCGTACACCATCAAGAGTAAAGACGAAGGAGTTCAAGAAAAGTATAACCCCCTAACCGAGTAGTTAGCAACTCCTAGTTAGGTTGTTAGGTAGATAGTTTAACAAAGATCCGTTTTGAGTCCATGTTACCGCCTCTAGAAAATTGTTTTTCATCATTTCCGCAAGCCCGTAAGTACCGGGAGAGGTAGCATGGACTTACATTAGGCATAAGAAGTGGCTACGCTCTTTTGCATTAGCGCAGCCTAAGATCATGGCCGAGGCAAAGACATGGACCGAACGTAAGATCCAGCTTGAATCCGAGGTGAACGCCAACCTGCCCCGGACAGAACAAGCTGATCAGAAAAAAAGGGCGCGGGAGGAGAAAAAGAAGATTGAGCGGCCAAAGGCCTACTTCCCGAAATTTCAGGAGTACACCCCGCTCAACGTCTCCCAGACGGTACTGTTGGAGGAGGTTAAGGGTGAGAGATTCTTCAAACTCCCCCCAGTCTCGAATAGGGCGGCAAAGTGCACCCGGGGCCCCTACTGCGGTTTCCACAGGTCGCAGGGCCACTCCACTGAGAACTGCAAGCAGCTCCGAGACTACATCGAGGAGTTAATCCGCTCGAGGCACAGGCAGCGTACTTGCGAGACAAGCGGCAGGCCGACCGTGATCAAGAGCACCATCCCCCTCCCGGCGAGTTGACAATCGGCCAAATCATGGTCGTGTCAGCAGGGGGTATGACGGGAACCGACGTGTAACGTTTTAAAAAAATGAATAAATAAATAAATAAATAAAATCTTTTAGGTGAATTTTCTGATAATCGGTAAAATAAACCGTCTTTTCCGTAAAACTTAACTACAATTATTTTTCAATATAGATTTAAATACTCCTATTTTAACTATGTAATTACTAGTAAATGGTGTTTATTTAGTGACTTATAAATTATTAGTTTACTAAAATATTTTCCGTAATTAATTAAATTCAAATATTTACATAAGCTTTTAATTATACATTAAATGAGTGCAAATTACAAATAAAAAATGGGTTAATTTGACAAAGTGAGCCATAACATATTAGAATTAAGATGGTTGCATACTCTTCTCTTCTTGAAATTTCTTCAAAATTCTAGAGGTTTCTAGGATTGGTTTAGAAAGGAAAATAAATAAAATTAAAATAATTTAGTGAAAAAACTTAAAAGCTGTAATTATTTGAAGATGTTTCTACACTTTTCCTCACATCTTTTTCTCTCTCCCTTTTCCCCCATGCCATGGCCGAAAATACCTCATTGGCAGCCCCCCATTTCTCCACTTCAATTCTTCTCAAAAATCATCCAAAAATTCATCAAAAATCCGAATAAAAACCCACTAATTCCTAATTAAATCTCTACCCTTCATTCTTTTTCCAAACAAGTAAGGATCTTGGAGAAAAGTTAGCATTTTGGAGACAAGTTTGCATGTTTGATCTCATGTTTATGGAGATATAATCCTAAGCCCTTAGTTTAATTTTTGGTTAATCACTTTAAATTAGCTTATTAAGTGTTTAGTTTGGTTTTAAAGTGGTTCCAATTGCATGATTGAAAATTGTACAAAGGGTTTTTAAATTAAGTTAGGGTTTTTATCATTGGATATTAATCTTAATGTGTAGTTTAACATATTAGGTAATGCTAAACCTAATCTAGAAGCTAAATTGTAAATTGTTACACTTTAATTGTCCAAATTGCTTAAATTTTTGCAAACTAGGTTGTTGTAAAAGTTGTATTTTGGTGAGATAAAATATGATGAGGGTTGCTATCATTAGATTATGGTTTTAATGAGGAAATTAACATGTTAATTGAATGCAAAACCTAATTTGGTTACTAGTTGCTATTTGTTAGTTAAAAAAATAGTGATAAATATGCTATTTTGCAAACTAGGTTTTAGAAATTTATTTAAAATGTGGGATTAAAAATCTAGTTAGGATTTTAGCACATCATTAAGGTTTCCATGAGTGGTATAACAATTTAAAATATGCAAAATCTAGTTTAGTTGTTGAATTGTGAATTTTGCTTTAAAAAGTGTTAAAATTTGATATTTTTGCAAACTAGAAATTTGGTTTAATATAAATTGATGAGAATAAATTATAGGAATGGTTTATATAACCTAGTTATGATATTTAGTGAATATTATGGCCATTAGTTTCGTTTAAATATCAAGTTTTGAAGTAAAACGGTTAATTGATGCTTTCTAGCTTTTTGCGAAATAGAACGACTTGATTGATTTTAAGGTTTTGATAATTTAAACCCTATTTTATATTGTAATTAGTGAGTTTTGGAACTACGACTTGTACGTTCGCGTTTTATCTCGATCACTCGGCATTTGTACGCCGATGTCGAGGGTTTTTCGGTTATTTTGCATGAGCGGGTCATAGGTTTTAACCTATGACCCGCTCGTGCGCCGTTTTGGTTTTGTCCGTGATTTGGTTTACGATATTATATATGTTTGCGTATAGGTACCCCTCACGTGGACTTCGAACGAGAAAGAAGAGGAGGGCGACATCGACTTCGGCAGACAAAGACTGGGTGAGTAGATGTATATCTACGGGAGAAGTCGGGTGGATGGCGTATAGCACCCCCGCAAACGTAGCATAGGGATCTTACTTACTGTTATTAGAAAGTCGGACGTGACCTTAGATTCTTAGCGAGTAGGGTCCTATTGAAGACTTTAGGTTGGACTAGATTGATTTAGAATACTTAACCATGAGGATGACTGCGTTGGAGGGAATTCGTAGGTTTCATGTAGACACACACACGCACGTACATAAACTTGACTTGGTGTATACGTGTGTGTGTATACATATAAGAATGTGTGTAGGTGTATATATATATATGTGTGTGTGTGTGTGTGTGTGTGTGTGTGATATGAGAAGGTTATATGATACATGGGGATGAGTAGATATGACTGGGCTTGATGCCGTGATCTATTGGATATACGATCGGGTTATGATATGAGATGTGTTATGATAGTAGAAGATCGTTGGGCAATGAGATTATATAAAATATATTTATATAAACGATAACAAGTGTTGATGACATTGGAATGTACGGGATTCTAGAATAGAACCCGGAGGGTAATATGTGACTTAATCATGATATGATATATGACATGATGTTTTAGTGGATCATTTGACGATGTATATTTACACAGACAATGATATATGTTTGACGATATTGGGACGTATGCGATTATAGTACAGTACCATTGATCATGATATTGTTTGATGATGATACTATACGAACGATGATATATATATATATATGATAGTTGACCCGTACCCCGATTTTGGGATGCCGTACGATGGATATTACTGTACGAGGCATAAACGTGATGATTGATCCGCACTCTTGACTCAAGAAAGTCGTACTACGTACGTGACGCTATTGAGGCTGGATTGCCGACTACTAGAGATATCGACTCAGACTTTAGGAGGATTTTTCTTACCTTTCGACTAGTGTCTTTAGCTAGTTCCTTAGTTGGATAGATAGATACTAGTTTAGGCTCGAGTCATATAGTTGTAGTTAGATATGTATATTCTAAATGTGTGGTTAATACACATTCACCCTTATATTCAGATTGTAATCATCGCATTGCATGTTCATACATATGTTTGTTTAGCTAATATGAAACTCTGCATGTTAGGACACCAGCACCATTACCAATGATGCGCATGTTCCACGTACACATATTTGCCGGCTCACACACATCATCATCGGCAATTGCCATGTCACGTACACTTTAGAACATATTATCTTTTATTGATATAATCAGCTAAAGGCTAGATCAATATAATATTGTGTGATTACTCTCATTGAGCTAGTTTAGACATTGCATTTATTACTTAGATACTTCATGCATTCACATTTTCATGTTATCATGGAGTATTGTGGGGCTTATGCTGATACTCATTATTTATTTACTCATGATTTTGGGATTTTGGATTTTTATGAGATTTCTGGATTTTGGGGAAAACCGCAAGAATATATATAAAAACTTCTCTCTCTCTCCCTCTCATTTTAAAATACAAGTTGCGGTTTTCTCGTGATGTATGTGTCGTCCATCATGAGATTTCATGTTTTCTGTTGGATTTCGAGACCCGATTCGAGGAGTGGATGAACCGTCTCGGGTACATGGTGTGCCCGGTATGGTATCCCGGGGCAAGAAGATCGAGTTGTAGAAGATGAGCCTGGCAGGGGAAGACTACCTGCCGGTGAGTCTGGCACGGCGGATATCCGGAGGATACCGACCGTTGTCGTGAGATTTGATGATATGGGCCGATCCGGACTGACGGAGCCTGAGATATTGAGACTATGAGATATTGAGACTATGAGGTATTGAGACCTTGAGATTTATATGTTTTGTGTCGATACTTGACACGGATTTCCATGGATTTCATTGATGATGTTTCAGATTACCATACAAATTCTACTATGATAAAAGTTAAAAATTTCTTATACAGATATATCCAGATTTCATGGTTGATTGTTTTACATTCATGGTGCATGCATTCTCATACACATGTCATGTTACTACTTGAGGCACTGACACGAGCACTGAGCATTTCACTTACGCATAGATTATTACGCTGTCACTACTAGGTGACTAGTGTTATATTAGGTATTATTATGACCTAGGAGAGCGTCGTGCATGCGATTTCTACTCGCAGATGTCTTCTACTCACGAGTTGGCAACTCACCCCCGTTGTGCCAAATTTTCTTACAGGTTTCGATATACAGGTTTCCTTGGCAGTTTGCTGGCACATCATTTCATTCAGGATGGTTTGCTTGGTAGGTTGGTTCACTTGTATCAGGACCGCCGTTGTACTTTTATTATTTCATTTGTATCTAGTAAGCTCGATCAACCAGACTTGTATTACTTGACAATTTAGTAGACCAGTTGCTTATTCTTTTGACCTTAGAGTCGCGCTTGTACTATTATGATTTTCTAGTGGATTTGGTTTTCTTTTGAGTTTTGAGCCTCGCCCTTCGGTGTTGTATATTATAGTGCATTGTGTGGTTGTTTTCGCCTTTTGGCGTAGAGCTAGCTCCCGCTTGGGGATGCCTTTTTATTGTTGCTTATATATATATTCTTATTTGTACCCGTTTGGGGCCAGTTTTTACAAAGGAGGCTCTGCTGAAATTTTTGAGAAATTTGATGTTGCTTTTAAACATGTTTTCCTTTACTTCTTCTTTTAAATAGTTTAGATTTTTGGGCTTCGGCTTACTTAGATTACGTTGCGCCTCTAGATGCTTCATAATTTAAGTGTCGGTCACATTCCGTACCTTCGGGACGTGACACGACGAGACTCGGCGTCCCTCATCGATCGGGGGGACTGGTGGCCACCCGAGGAAGAAGGCTAAAGCAGCTGAGCCTGTCGTTTTTACCGACGAGGACCTCCACGGTATATCCTTGCCTCACAATGACCCGCTGGTGATCACAGGTCGGGTCCACCGCTACGAAGTGCAGAGGATACCGGTAGACTCGGAAAGCTCGACGGACATTCTCTTTTATGACTGCTTTCGTGACCTACGGTCGATCGTCCACGTCCTGTCAGGTTTCACTAACCACTCCATCCCGGCGGAAGGGGTAATCACCCTCCAATTTAACATCGGGGAGGCAGGCCGTACGCGCACTGTGCCTGTGGAGTTTATCGTCACGAGAATCCCGTCGGCCTACAACGTCCTCCTCGGTCACCCAACGTTGAACTCCCTCCGGGCCCAGATATCGACTTACCGCCTAGCGATGAAATTCCCGCTCGACCAAGGCGGTATAGGTCGGGCCTACGGGGACCAACGAACCGCAAAGGTTTGCTTCACCGCAACGTCTACGTCTGAGCGCCCAAACAATGACGTTGAGGGCGAGGGTGATATCAAGGGTTCTCTGGACACTCGAGACGAGCAAAAAGAGGTCCGAGAGACCCCGGTGGAGCCACTAACAAAGGTCACCCTCATAGAAGGGGACGACGAATGAACCGTTCAAATTAGGCCACTTTTGATGGGGACTCAGCGAGACGACCTGGTTCACTTTCTTAGAAACAACTCTGACGTATTTGCCTGGGCGCCTGCCGACATGCCTGGGATCGACCCCAAAATCATATCTCACAAGCTCGGGGTGGACCCTACGGTCTGACCCGTCCGGCAGAAAAAACGAAGCTTCGCCCCGATCAAGCAAAAGGCGATCGAGGACGAGATAGACAGGCTTTACTCGGAATGGTTGGCGGACGTAGTCATGGTTAAAAAATCAAGCGGGAAGTGGCGCATGTGCGTCGACTTCACCGACCTCAATAAGGCCTGCCTGAAAGACAACTATCCCCTCCCTCGGATAGATCAGCTCGGCAGGCCATGAGCTACTTAGCTTCATGGATGCTTTCTCTGGCTACAACCAGATCTGTATGAATACGGCAGACGAGGATCTCACCACATTCACAACGGACCGGGGGGTATACTGCTACAAAGTGATGCCTTTCGGCATCAAAAACGCCGGAGCTATATACCAACGCTTGGTCAATCGCATGTTCAAGCCGCAGATCGGCAGGAACATGGAAGTTTACGTCGACGACATGCTCGTCAAATCGATCTCATCGGACGAACACGCCAAAGATCTGGACGAGACCTTCGACGTCCTCCGCAAATATAAGATGAAACTGAACCCCACCAAGTGCGCATTCAGGGTCACCGGTGGAAAGTTCCTCGGTTTCATGGTCACCCACGGTGGAATTGAAGCTTACCCGGAGAATATCAACGCCAACCTTAACATGGCCTGGCCCAAGACTAACGTCGAAATCATGCGGCTGAAAGGGCGGGTAGCCGCTCTGAGTCGTTTCATGTCGAGGTCTGGGGATAAGTGCCTCCCATTCTTCAAGGCTCTAAGGAAGATACCAAGGTTCGAGTGTTCGGAGGAGTAACAGACCGCCTTTGAGCAATTAAAGAGGCACCCTGCGACTCCCCCGCTGCTCACGCGACCAGTTGAAGGGGACGAGCTATCACTATATCTAGCGGTGTCCGACCAAGCAGCAGGCTCTGTGCTCGTCCGAGAGGTCGAGAGAGTTCAGAAGCCGGTATACTAAGTGAGCCACGTTTTCAAGGACGCGGAAACGAGGTACCCAGCCATAAAGAAGATCGTCTTGGCACTCATCGTGGCCTCAAGAAAACTACGGCTCAATTTCCAGGCGCACTCCATCCTCGTTCTTACCGAGTGGCCTTTGGGGGCTATCCTCGCCTCCCTCAAGTCTTCTGGCCGCTTGGAGAAATGGAGGTGGGAGTTGTCCCAGTTCGACATAAAATACCTCCTGAGGCAGGCTATCAAGGCACAAGCCTTGGTCGATTTTATCGTCGAGTGCACTATCCCCAACAAAGAGAAGGAGTCCACGCCGGCCCCCGCGGCTCAACCCTCAATCGATGGGAAGCCCAACTCCGTCCTTGATTAGGTCCTTTACGTCAACGGGTCCTCGACCGAGGAAAGCTGTGGTGCCGGCCTCATCATTCGAGGCCTGAACGAGGTAGAAATGGAGTATTCTCTGAAGCTCGGATTCAAAGCCTCAAATAACGCGGCGGAATACGAGGCCTTGCTGGCCGGACTGTGCATAGCCTTCGGACTGGGGTTGAAAACGATCCGGATCCGCAGCGACTCCGCCCTAATCGTTGGCCAAGTGACCGGCCGATTCAAGGCACGGGAGCTTCTGATGGTGAAGTATCTGGCCGAGGTAAGAAGATTGCGAAAGGACTTCCACGAAGTCCAGAGGAGCAGATCCCCAGACAGCTAAACGCCCAGGCCGACGCCTTGAGTAAGTTGGCTTCATCTTATACGGCCAACAATAAGAGGAACATCCTCTTCGAGGACTTGCCACAACCCTGTTCCCCTCCGAATGGCGGCCAAGACATGGGCGTCTTGCCTGAAATTCGGGGCAGATGCTAATTGGTGCTATCCTTCCACCTCTCCGAAGATGCCAAGTTGATTTATGACACCATGTATCGAAGGTTTAAACGGATGCGTCCGATGTAGCAGACTTCGTCAGATTCCCCCTCGCTTGAGGGGTTTTTTTTTATTGTGGGGACGCTCTTCCCTGCAGGCGCAAGCCTCTGCAGTTAATTATGCTACCGCATTGCGGTAACAACTTTCTCCTTCTCCAGATGATCACTTCGTGTCGTGGGTGTTTGTTTTGTTTGTGGTTGCCCGTGGATTGTATACGGAGACTGAGTTATGCCGTCGCCCGTAGGGCGTGGACTAGTCCAAATCCGTATTTACTTAGATTTGGGTTTGTGGTTTTGGTTTGAGGATACGTTAGCCGTATTTGAGGCTAAGATCAACTCAAACGTTTGTTAAGGATACGTTAGTCTAATTTGAGACTAAGATCGACTTAACCGGATCGTTTAGATCCGACAAAAGAGCATTTAGGGGCTCTATTGTTCCAGTTTAGGGACATAGTGGTCCATTGCATGTATGGTCGCCGGGACCCATCACCTCTCTGACGACGTTGAAGGATTACAACGATAGATGTTATAGGAGTTCAGAGATGTACCCTTGAGCCAAAGTTGATTGGGGGATCTAGAGTCCGATTTGGGACCAAAGTCTGTTTGAAGGTTTAAGGATGCGTTAGCCATTTTTGAGGCTAAGATCAACTTAAACGGTTGTTAAGGATACGTTAGTCCAGTTTGGGACTAAGATCGACTTAACGGGATCGTTTAGATCCGACAAAAGAGCATTTAGGGGCTCTATTATTCCAGTTTAGGGACGTAGTGGTCCATTTGGAGGAGGGACTTTTGCCTCTGGAAAATTAGCCAATTTGGCTAAAAGTAGTGTTAAACACTTAAAGAACAACAGTGTTAAACACTGGAGATAGAACTCTCAAATTAGTGTTAAACACTAAAAGACAATCAGTGTTAAATACTGGAAATATAATCTTCAATTTAGTGTTGAACACTAGAAATAATCAGTGTTAAACACTGGAAATATAATCCCCGAATTAGTGTTAAACACTAAAGACAGAGGGGTCACGTGTGGATACGTGAGAGCGCCCAAAAGGGGGACCAGATCCCTTTTCTTCGTTCTGCAATTAAGTGTTAAACACTTTTCATTTCCTGGCCATCACGTGTGGGCATGTGATAGGCATCCATCCATTGGATATTAAAGGGATTTGTTAGGGGTCACGTGGGGACACGTGAGAGCGCCCTAAATGTGGAGCCAGATCTCCTTTGTTTTATCCTCAAATCTGCGAATAAGTGTTAAACACTTTTCATTTTTATTTTGAGCATCACGTGTTGACACGTGATGAGGATTCATGCGCTAACAATTAAAATGTTTGCTAAGGGGTCACGTGGTAACACGTGAGAGTGCCCAAAGCTTAGATTTCCCTTTCTTTTATTCCCTTTGTCTTGGAGGTCACGTGAGAGCACGTGAGGCATTGCCTCAAAGCCTTTTCCTTCTTGGTTTTTGGGGATCTTTTCAGGGGTCACGTGGGGACACGTGACCTTGGTTCTTTTGCATGCATGGAGATCTTTCGAGTCTCTTTTTTAAGAATTAAATTCTCTGTAGGGTTAAACCCTAATTTTGTTTTGGAGGAATTAAATTCCTATTGTGAAAGAATTAAATTCTTAAGTAGGGTTAAACCTCAATTATGATTCTGTAGGAATTAAATTCCAATTAGTTTGGGAGAATTAAATTCTCAAAACTCAATTCCCCTTCTAAGCTTAGGATCTGCATGGCAGGATCTCGACCCGATGAGAATTAAATTCTCAACTTATGGGGAGATGTGCTCTGTGCAGATCTTCAACCAGAAGAAGAACTAAGTTCTTTTTGCAAAAGAGTTAAACTCTTAAATTTTGAGAATTAAATTCTCTTTTTTGAAGTTTTGATCCCTTTCTTTTCTCACCTAGGGTTTTCTTTCTTGAGAATTAAATTCTCCTTTCTTTTCTTCCCTCTTGAGAATTAAATTCTCCTCTCTCTGTTCTTCTCTTCCAAAAAAGTAGATCCCTTCTCTTCTCTTCTTGGCTCCTATTTATAGGAGAAGGAAAAGAATCAATTTGTTTAGCAAATCTTTCATTGAAAGATTTGATTTGTTTTCATATTTAATATAAGCCTTTAGATCATTCAGTGAATTTTATTCACCGTTGGATTTTAAATCCAAAAGATATTCTGTTTGTTATTTTCGGTGAGATTTTAGGGAAATCTTTCCTTATTTAAGATTTTTCCATAAATTGGTGGTTTTTAATCACCATTGGATTTTTAATCCTACGGTCCCCATAATCCTTTTCCATTTGGAAAGATTTAGAGAAATTTAGAATTTTAATTCTATTTCGAAAGATTTTAGAGAAATTTAGAATTTTAATTCTATTAAACTGTAAGGCTTTCAAAGCCTGACACGTGCTAGCACGTGACCCTTGGTCACGTGTGAGCACGTGATCCCCAAATTGGTTCCTTTAACAGCCGCTTGTTTATGTTGTTGTTTTAACCATCACGTGTCAACACGTGACCATTGGTCACGTGTAAGCACGTGATACCTCGTTGAGGTATTTTCTGACTTTTAGAATTAAATTCTATTCATTATTTTAGAGGCTTTAAAAGCCCATCACATGTCTGCACGTGACCCATGGTCACGTGTGAGCACGTGATGCCCCATTGGGGTCTTTTCTGAGTTTTTATTATATCTTTTAACTCGCCCAGCGGGTTCTTAAAGGTCAATCACGTGTGGACACGTGATGCCTCATAACTTTTGATCCCGGATGAATTATGAGGCCCATAATATATCAAATCGAAGGGTTTTTCGAGATGCTTCCAATACCATCAGAATTTAATAGTTCCTCCTTCGGGAACTTATCAAAATGCAGGCCGGAAGATATTGGTTCGCATTTCCTTAAGCGTATCGCTTCCATTTGATACCTTGGACTCTTCTGCGCAGAAATTTTCGGCGGGAACAAATGCCCCCCACTACTTTGCCCACGTAAGTATATACGTGGGTGAAGTTGTGCAAAGTAATGCATAGCGTATGACCAATTTCGGGTTGGTATATTATTTTCAGAATCTTGATCTGAGAAGATAACGAGCGGACACAAGCGTCGTCATTTATCATTGACTCAAATCTCGACTCTTAAGAGATATAGTTCCAAACTCTCATCCCCATGAGCCGCACCCTTCCATTTTTTTTGTCTTACTCTGGCGTGAAGTAGTTTATATGCTCATGAGTAGCTTCTCCATTTCAGTGGCATGTAGCTTTGGCAAGTGTGGCTCATAAATGGTCCATCTTGACCTCTTTGCAGGGCGGTGATGGCTTAGGAGACAGGGTTAGGATCTGCCACCTAAGACTTTTCAACTTTATGAGCCGTGAGGGTCTCATAAAGACTTTCTCCCTACGAGTCGAGAGGATCCCGCAGGTGTATTTTCTCCTTAGGGGTCGTGAGGACTCCTAAGTGTGTTTTCTCTTGAAAGTCGTAAGGATCTCACAAGAGAATTTTCCCGCTTATAAGTCGAGAGGACTCGTAAGTGGTTGTTTCCCTCCTTGTCGAGATTCGAATTTGGAGAGTGTGACCCGTGGATAGTATGCAAGAGACCGTTTTGGGCTGACTTGCAGGGTCCCAGTGCTTAGGAAACAGGTTTTTTAATCCCTACTGCCTAAGGCTTTATCTCACGAGTCGAGACGAATCGAGAAGTTCTCGCAAAGACATCAATTTCCTCACGAGTCGAAACGGATCGAGCAGATCTCGCAAGAATATCCTAACATCACAGTTAACCTCTGCTCTTTACGACAGAAGTCCGTTAGGGTCTGTGGTACTTAGGGTTTTGGCCGTCGTACCATCGCATCAGCTGATATATTCCTCGATAGGCAATCGTGCTGTTCGAGTAGCCCTACGACTGCCATGTCTCTGATCCCTTTGGGGGCTGGACAAGACGTCTTCAAGCAATCCTCCTTGGCATTTTGACCGTCGGAAGAGCAAGCGTTAGGAATTTGCCATGCCGCTTTTTACTTGAGGTTAGGCTCATTTTGGAGAGCCCCGATGAGTCATAACCAATCCGCGCTGGTGTGGGATGATCTCCGATAGTCTTTCAGGTTTTATATGACTTTCCGTTAAGACCCTGAAGCTAGGAATTTGGCCTTTGCTTCGTTTGCTGGCATTGCGTCCTCTGTATTGAGACGAATGTCGTGGTTGTCTCTAGGTTGCTGGTGAACCGTCGAGGTTTGGAACTAGGGATTTTGCCGTGGCTCCTTTTGGTGATGTTGCGTCTGCTGTATCGAGACGAACGTCGAGGTGGTGACCACTCCGCACTGGTGCGAGATAATCTCCGATTGTCTTTCAGGCTTTATATGACTTGCCATTAAGACCCTGAAGCTAGGAATTTGGCCTTCGCTTCGTTTGCTGGCATTGCGTCCGCTGTATCGAGACGAATGTTGTGGTGGTGACCACTCCATGTGGGATGGTCTCTGATTGTCTTTCCGGTTTTATATGAGTTACAGTCAAGACGTTGAAGCTAGGAATTTGGCCTTCGCTTCGTTTGCTTTGGTGTGTCCTAATCCTGTTGGAGGAAGAACGTTGTTGTTGACATCTCGTCTGCTGTATCGAGACGAATGTCGTGGTGGTGACCACTCCATGTGGGATGATCTCTGATTGTCTTTTCGGTTTTATATGAGTTACCGTCAAGACGTTGAAGCTAGGAATTTGGCCTTCGCTTCGTTTGCTTTGGCGCGTCCGAATCCTGCTGGGGGAAGAACGCTGGGGTGACATTTCATCTGCTGTATCGAGACGATCGTCGAGGTGGTGACCACTCCGCGCTGGTGCGAGATGACCTCCGATTGTCTTTCAGGCTTTATATGACTTGCCATCAAGACCCTGAAGCTAGGAATTTGGCCTTCGCTTCGTTTGCTTTGGCGCGTCCGAATCCTGCTGGGGGAAGAACGCTGGGGTGACATTTCATCTGTTGTATCGAGACGATCGTCGAGGTGGTGACCACTCCGCGCTGGTGGGAGATAATCTCCGATTGTCTTTCAGGCTTTATATGACTTGCCGTTAAGACGCATGAAGCTAGGAATTTGGCCTTCGCTTCGTTTGCTTTGGCGCGTTCGAATCCTGCTGGGGGAAGAACGCTGGGGTGATATTTCATCTGCTGTATCGAGACGATCGTCGAGGTGGTGACCACTCCGCGCTGGTGCGAGATAATCTCCGATTGTCTTTCAGGCTTTATATGACTTGCCGTTAAGACCATGAAGCTAGGAATTTGGCCTTTTGCTTCATTTGCTTTGGCGTGTCCGGATCCTGCTGGAGGAAGGATGCCGTAGTGACATCTCATCTGCTGTATCGAGACGAACGTCGAGGTGGTGACCACTCCGCACTGGTGCGAGATGATCTCCGATTATCTTTCAGGCTTTATATGAGTTGCCGTCAAGACCCTGAAGCTAGGAATTTGGCATTTTGCTTCATTTGCTTTGGCGTGTCCGGATCCTGCTGGAGGAAGGATGCCGTAGTGACATCTCGTCTGCTATATCGAGACGAACGTCGAGGTGGTGACCACTCCGCACTGGTGCGAGATGATCTCCAATTGTCTTTCAGGCTTTATATGAGTTGCCGTCAAGACCCTGAAGCTAGGAATTTGGCCTTTTGCTTCATTTGCTTTGGCGTGTCCGGATCCTGCTAGAGGAAGGATGCCGTAGTGACATCTCGTCTGCTGCATCGAGACGAACGTCGAGGTGGTGACCACTCCGCGCTGGTATGGGATGACCTCCGATTGTCTTTCAGGCTTTATATGACTTGCCGTCAAGATCCTGAAGCTAGGAATTTAGCCTTCGCTTCATTTGCTCGCATTGCGTCTACTGTATCGAGACGAATGCTGAGGTGGAGCTGGGATTTTGCCGTCACTCCGCTTTGTTTCGACCATGGGGTCTTTTGTTAACTTTGCATGTACATCCTGCTGGACTGCGAAGGAACGCCGTTGTTGACATTGCATCTGCTGTAACGAGACGAATGCTAAGGTGGAGTTAGGATTTTTCTGTTACTCCGCTTTGTTTCGACCGTGAGGTCTTTTGTTGACGTTGCATCTGCATCCATCTGGACTGCGGAGGAACGCTGTTGTTGACATTGCGTCTGTTGTAACGAGACGAATGCTGAGGTGGAGTTAGGATTTTGCCGTCACTCCGCATTGTTTCGACCATGAGGTCTTTTGTTGACGTTGCATCTGCATCCAGCTGGACTGCGGAGGAACGCTGTTGTTGACATTGCGTCTGTTGTAACGAGACGAATGCTGAGGTGGAGTTGGGATTTTGCCGTCACTCCGCATTGTTTCGACCATGAGGTCTTTTGTTGACGTTGCATCTGCATCCAGCTGGACTGCGGAGGAACGCTGTTGTTGACAGTGCGTCTACTGTATCGATACGAATGCTGAGGTGAAGCTGGGATTTTGCCATCGCTCCTCTTGATGGTGTAACATCTGTGTCCTGCTGGAATGAGGAGGCCTACCGTTGTTAGCCTCCAGGCTGCGGATGCGGCCATTGAGATTTGAAACTAGGGACTTTGCCATGGTTCTGTTTCGTTGCGACTCTGAGGTCGATTGTTGACGTCATGTCTGCATCTGTTTGGAATGAGGAGAAACGCCGTTGGTGATCTCCAAGTTGTCGATATCGACGTCGAGACCCTGAAGCTAGGGATCTTCCTTTGCTTCGTTTGTTGACATTGTGTCTGCAATATTGCGACAAATATCGAGATTGTTTCTAGGTTGTCTATGAACCGTCGAGATTTGGCTTCGCTTTCCGTTGGAGCCTGTCGGGAAGGTATGGTTCCCTCCTTGTTCGTGCCCATGGATTGTATACAGGGGTCAATGTGACCTCACCTGTAGGGCAAAAAGTTTCATTCTTTCAGAATTTTTTTTTTGTTATTTCCGCGATGCTCTATCCTTTCAGCTTTTATATCGCGGAGGTCGCGATTGCCCAATCATTTCGGTTATTTTTCTTTTTACTCGCTGCTTTTTATTGCGAGTTGCCCAATCATTTCGGCTGTTTTTGTATGCATACATTTTTACTTGCTGATTTTGTTGCAAGTTGCCCCATCATTTCGGCTATTTCATATGCATTTTTTTGGCTCGCTGATTTTTTCTCGCGAGTAGGGGATTTGGGATCTAATACCAATCTTGGCATCAGCATCGCTGCGACTGGAATATTGCCAGGAGCGAATCATCATTTGCCGTAACAGGACTTGGAATTTGATACGGGTTTAGGCATCAGCATCGCTACAACTGGGATATTGCCAGGAGCGAATCATCATTTGCCTCTGTCGATGTCGAACAAAGGCGGCTTAGTATTAGGGTTAGGATCCCGTCGACTAAGGCTTTTGACTTCATGAGCCGTAAGGGTCTCATAAAGGTGTTTCTCCCTACGAGTCGTGAGGATCTCGCAGGTGCGTTTTCTCCTTGGGAATCGTAAGGACTCCTAAGTGTATGTTCCCTTATAAGTCGTAAGGATCTTATAAGAGTGTTATCTCTTTATGAGTCGAGAGGACTCACAAGGGTTGTTCACCGTGCGAACATATCCCTAGCCACGGGTAGGACTTGGTTAGGGAAATATTTATTCGCGCCCGTGGATTGTATACAAGGGTCAATATTGAGCCGCTTGTAGGGCCATATCGGAGGTTGTGGGGGTTGCTTAAGAACAGGTTCAGGTCTCTGTAACTTAAGACTTTCAAATCTTATGAGCCGTGAGGGTCCCATAAGAGTGTTCTCGTTACGAGTCGTGAGGATCTCGCAAGTGTAATTTCTCCTTAGGAATCGTGAGGATCCCTAAGTGTGTTGCTCCCTTGTGAGTCGTAAGGATCTCACGCAGGTGGTTTCTCCTTACAAGGTCGAGAGGATCCTGTAAGTGTCTATTAACGAGGTTGCGCCCTTTCGGGTTTTCACAAACACTCACCGGTAGCCCTGCTGTTTTTACTCACGGAGCCCTTTCGGGTTTTCGTCCGTGTCCACTTTGCTTATGGACATACCATTTTTTTTATTCTTTTTTTATTCTTTTTTTTTTCTTTTTTCTTTCTTTTTTCTTTCTTTTTTTTTTAAACGAGGTCGCGCCCTTTCGGGTTTTCACGAACACTCGCCGGTAGCCCTGCTGTTTTTACTCACGGAGCCCTTTCGGGTTTTCATCCGTGCCCATTT
Source organism: Agapanthus africanus (assembly GCA_030015575.1). Classification (NCBI taxonomy): domain Eukaryota; kingdom Viridiplantae; phylum Streptophyta; class Magnoliopsida; order Asparagales; family Amaryllidaceae; genus Agapanthus; species Agapanthus africanus. Next base: position 216,180,869 of record CM057337.1, on the reverse strand, counting down.
TGCTTGTAGACGTACCGTTTTTTTTGGCACGTCAGCCTGAAGATGCTGCGGGTTTGGAGTAGTTTAACGACGTTTCGGTCATTTGCAAGTTTTAGGACATTGCGGTCCGCCGTTAGTTTAAGGACGTTTCGGTCCGCCGTCGCCGTATTTGAGACGCATCTCTAGTTTACTGACTTTTCGGTCTATAGGGCTTTCCCTATGAATGAGCATGATGACCCCGGCATATCAACCTTTCTCGGAGCATGTGGTTGTGGCGGGCTTACCTTCCAGTTTTCGGACAGCGCGAACTTACCCTATTGGTATTGGTCTTCAATCCAGTTTTTGAAAATGTATCAATTTTCGATCGGATGGCCCAATACTTGGTGGTAAGGGCAGTAATTAGGATTGTTGACCTCATTCAATTGTAGCTGGCATTTCGGCTCCTGTAGAGTGATAAGCCCGTCGCGGACTGCTAATTCGAACAGCCTCCTTGTTTCGTCCCGGGGAAACGAGTAAGGACGTTTCAACTTTTCATAGAGGGGTTGTCGCTTGTTGTTTTGGCGAACAACCGTTCTAGGGCCACTCGACTTTTGTTGAGTGTTGGCGACGAAGGCTGATTTTCCCTTTCCTTTATCCTTTTTGTTTGGACCGTTGCTTGCGGGTCCGAGATTTTTTCCGGGTATCGTGCAATTGCAAGGCTGAATGCTCTCGCAACTCCTCAATTCTTTCGTTTTAGAGATGGATTTCTTGAAGAGAGGGCCGAGGGCTGCTTTTTTGTCGGAGTCGCTCTCGAAGGTGAGAACTCGCGGTCCCTCGGGATCAACCCTGTGACAATCGCCAGCAATTCTTTTATGCTCATCTGTCGCATTCTTCCGCTGTCTACGAGCTTCACGCTTTGTCCTATTGAAGTGTTGCCTGTGAGCGACATACCCTTGCCACCAACACTTAAAGGAGTTGCAGCCCTCAGTAGGATGTGCGATCTTCTGATGATATAAGCAGAAGTTAGGATGTACGTCCGCTTCATCAAGATGTATACCACCAGGAGAATTTTCTCTGAAAGGGGGCAGCCTCATCCCCATCGATATCGCTTTGGCGAATCGTTTCCTTGTCTTGATCCTACTTTCATTTGCGTCGGATGTACTTTGATCCGGTGGGAGTGTTTCGACCCTTTTGTCCAGTCGCCGGCGTTTAGCTTTCTCGAATATGGCCATCTCGCGCTCTCGATCGGCTTTGCTTTTAAGACGGGCTTCGTTCAGGAAGGTATCGATCATCTCGTCTGACGGACACAGAAGTTCTGGTTCAGGACCCGCCCCTGGTTTCTCGGTGCAAGGAGCCTCTTTATCATCTATCAATGAGTGAGAGATCACATGACAACTTGAAACGTAGTCCTCAGATTCATCTGATGAGTCTTCTCCATCATTTTCGTCCTCGAGGACGTGGCTGAGGAACTCTTGGAGCGTGATTGGAATCCGTGCCTTCTGGTTATACTCTTCCAGCGCGTCAATCTGTTTCTGCAAATCCGTGCGCTTGTCGCCAGGATTCACGGGCTTCTTGGATTTCTTCTTGTTTTTCTTTGAAGATTTTGACGGCTGGGTGTGAGTGCTGGGGTCTTCTCCATCGATCTTTGGAGTTGGGCGCGGCTTCAGCATACCTTCAGTGATTTGGGGTTCCAGCGGGTTCTTCCACCTGACCGCCGGGCATGTCTGAAGCTCATTCAGCATTCTTTTGGTCTTTGCTGAAAGCACAATTTCCCACGGAGCTTCTTCAATGAAAGAACAAGCTGCACCCGGTGTGTCCGTCTTCTTAGGAGTGTGCGGCTGTGGTGGGTTTACTTTCCACTTTTCGGACAGCGCAAACTTGCCTTGTAGGTACTGATCCTCGATCCATCCCTTAAAGACGAAGCAATCCTCGATCGGGTGGCTTACTGTCTGGTGGTAAGGGCAATAATTGAGATCGTTGACATCGCCTGGCTGCAACGGATGTTTTGGATTCGGCAAATTAACGAGTCTGTTGCGCACTGCCAGCTCGAACAGTCTTCTCGTTTTATCCTGAGGAAACGAGTAAGGACGTCCTAGTCTTTCCTCAAGGGATGGGCGTGGACGCATATTGTTTCGACGGACAACTGGCTTTAAGTTGCTCAGCTGTTGTCGAGTATTGGCGACGAAAGTTGTTTTTCCTTTCCCCCTTTCATTCCGAGGATCCGTCTTTGAAGGAGATGATCTATGATCCATCTGATCCATTTAGGCTAATTTGTCGATCAAGGCCTGGAAGTTGGTCGGCCTGAAGAACATCATGAATTGCGAGATGGTCGCTTGCGGATCAAGAGTGCCCACGAACATGCCTACCGCAGGTGCTTCTTCGATGCATTGTTCGCATTTCGACCACAGATTCCGCCATCGTGTTGTGAATTGAACCCACGTTTCGCCTGGCCTTATCCTGGCGTTGATCAATGCCGTGATCGGGGTTTGTTCGCTAGCACTCGCGAATCTTTGTGTAAACAGTAGCTCCATCTCCGCAAATGTTTTGACAGAGTCGTTAGGTAGCTCCGAATACCATTCAACGGTCGTCTCCGATAAGCTGCGACGAATTGGCGAAGCAACAGTTTGTCGTCGCCTCCCGTATTGCCGTATAAGGCCCTGAATTGAGGGACATGCTGATGTGGATTCCCCGTCCCTTTATATACATGGAACTTAGGGATCGTATATCCCGGAGGGTAACTGATTTGGTCGTACCAGCCCGGATAAGGTCGTCCGGTTTTAACAATTTGCCCAGCCGCTTCACTCGCCTAATGAGCTCGTATTTGCTGAGTTATATAGTCGTCCAGGGCGTCCTTGGAGATAGTTTCCTCTTTGGCTGTTGAAAGAGTCGGAGGTGGATTTGATGTTTCTCCTCTGTCGTTTTCGAGGATAATCGGAGGATCTTCAGCTGGAGGATCCGGCTGTAACATCATTCCTACCATGTCTTGGAAGAGGAGCGCTATTTGCTTTATGTTAGTCGCTTGCTCTGCTGCTTCTCTGTCCTTCTTTTCGAGGACTCTGCGTAAGAAGTCAGCATCAGTTTCTTATTCGTGACGCTGCTCTGATGATGCCTCCGGGCTTTCTTTTGGCCCGGTGAGTGCAGCCATTGCAGTCATCATCTCCTGAAGCTTCTGTTGCTGCTCCTGGGCTTTTGACACGGATCGGGTGAGCGGTCGGTGACCCATCGAAGCGCGGCCATCCTCTTTCCCGGATTCCATATAAACGGTGTGCACCACCATGCCCCCAGACTTGGGGCATTTAGCTTCAGCGCTTTTGCGGTTCGCCATGTTCACAGGGGCTTTTTGCGGCCTCCTTTTCTTTTGAGTGATTGACGTTGAGGGAGTCGTTGATGCGGGCACCCAGGTGGTTGTCGTCCTTTGCGGTTTGATCGGGCGGTTCTTTTCTTCCTGAACTTTCACCCTCTTTTGCCAGTGAGAGTGATCTGGAATGATTACTGAGTCCTGAACTCGTCGCCAGACCTTGTAGATTTTGGAGGACAGCCATTGAGAGGGCTGCTCTGGCTTTTTTGGTTTTGCTTCCACGACGGTCTTTACCGGTGGAGGAAATCTTTTGAGAACTGCAGTTGGTGAATTTTTGCGTACCATATTTAGCAGCTCAAAGCTATTCCCTGTCGGAACAGCAGCATTGATTTCCACCATCGGAGCTGGCGGAGTTATCCCAGAGGGGGATTTGCCCCCAGCCTTCCTTACCCGGCGCCAGTGACGACGGCGAGCATGTCGAGCGGACGACGTTGGTTCAGCGATGGGGATGGCTTTGTCTTGCCCCCTGTCTAGATGAAGCGCTGCTGGTTCCAGTCTCTTGAAGACTGACGTCTTTTGAGTAGCGGTATTCAATCTGTCAAAGACAGACCTTCGAGCAGGAACGGGAGCCGGAATAGTCAGTCTTGTGAAGACCGACCCTTTGGCAGGAGAAGCCGCCTTGACGACTTCAGGAGCAGGGATGGCTATCCTCTTCGGAACAACCTTTTCTGGTATTGCAGGCTTCTTCATGGGCCCACATGAGTTTTGGCCCAGTTTGCTGAAAGATGAGGCATTGGGCTTGGGCGACCCGTTGAGAGGGGCCGCGATAGTTGTAAGCCGATCGAAGACCGACTTCTTCAGAGCTTCTTGCGATGGTAATAGGGCATTGAAGCTCATTGGTGGGATCATGGTCCCGAAGAATAGCCCAGTGGTGGCCTGAGTCACCTGTTCCACCGGCATAGCGAAGATGGAGGCCGCTTGGGGCCCATAAGTTACTCCTCCAGTAAGGACGAAGCGAGAGTTGCAGTTGCAGGTAGTGCAGTTTGAAGCCATTGATCTTCTGTTTTCTGCACGGAGCAAGACACCAAATCTTAGTACCTCAAATCCACAGGCAACCATAGCAAACCGCGATTCGTTCTCGAACACGACACACGAAGTGTGGAGTGGAAAGAGGAAGAGGTCCCACCGGGCGTGCCAGAATCTGTTCCCCTCCGAATGGCGGCCAAGACATGGGCGTCTTGCCTGAAATTCGGGGCAGATGCTAATTGGTGCTATCCGTCCACCTCTCCGAAGATGCCAAGTTGATTTATGACACCATGTATCGAAGGTTTAAACGGATGCGTCCGATGTAGCAGACTTCGTCAGATTCCCCCTCGCTTGAGGGTTTTTTTTATTGTGGGGACGCTCTTCCCTGCAGGCGCAATCCCCTGCAGTTAATTACGCTACCGCATTGCGGTAACAACTTTCTCCTTCTACAGATGATCACTTCGTGTCGTGGGTGTTTGTTTTGTTTGTGGTTGCCCGTGCATTGTATACGGAGACTGAGTTATGTCGTCGTCCGTAGGGCGTGGACTAGTCCAAATCCGTATTTACTTAGATTTGGGTTTGTGGTTTTGGTTTGAGGATACGTTAGCCGTATTTGAGGCTAAGATCAACTCAAACGTTTGTTAAGGATACGTTAGTCTAATTTGAGACTAAGATCAACTTAACCGGATCGTTTAGATCCGACAAAAGAGCATTTAGGGGCTCTATTGTTCCAGTTTAGGGACATAGTGGTCCATTGCATGTATGGTCGCCGGGACCCATCACCTCTCTGACGACGTTGAAGGATTACAACGACAGATGTCATAGGAGTTCAGAGATGTACCCTTGAGCCAAAGTTGATTGGGGGATCTAGAGTCCGATTTGGGACTAAAGTCTGTTTGAAGGTTTAAGAATGCGTTAGCCATTTTTGAGGCTAAGATCAACTTAAACGGTTGTTAAGGATACGTTAGTCCAGTTTGGGACTAAGATCGACTTAACGGGATCGTTTAGATCCGACAAAAGAGCATTTAGGGGCTCTGTTGTTCCAGTTTAGGGACGTGGTGGTCCATTGCCAGTTTAGGGACGTGGTGGTCCATTGCCAGTTTAGGGACGTGGTGGTCCAATAAAATGTATGGCTGTCGGGATCCATCACCTCTCTGAAGACGTTGAAGGATTACAACGACAAATATCAGAGGAGCTCAGAGATATACCCTTGAACCAATGAGTTGGTTGAAAGAGCAGATGTGCTCAGTTCAAGATGATTTGAGGACTTATGGCCAATTTGGGCTACGTCCAATTATGTTTGAAATATTGGCTCTTTGGGCCATTAGACATTTGTCTGGGTTCAGCCCCTCATCATTCAGCAATGCTAAACAGAGGTTTGGGGGTTCTGACAACATTTTGTCTTTGATTTCCTCAGTTTTGAGATTCATTTGGAGGAGGGACTTTTGCCTCTGGAAAATTAGCCAATTTGGCTAAAAGTAGTGTTAAACACTTAAAGAACAACAGTGTTAAACACTGGAGATAGAACTCTCAAATTAGTGTTAAACACTAAAAGACAATCAGTGTTAAACACTGGAAATATAATCTTCAATTTAGTGTTGAACACTAGAAATAATCAGTGTTAAACACTGGAAATATAATCCCCGAATTAGTGTTAAACACTAAAGACAGAGGGGTCACGTGTGGATACGTGAGAGCGCCCAAAAGGGGGACCAGATCCCTTTTCTTCGTTCTGCAATTAAGTGTTAAACACTTTTCATTTCCTGGCCATCACGTGTGGGCACGTGATAGGCATCCATCCATTGGATATTAAAGGGATTTGTTAGGGGTCACGTGGGGACACGTGAGAGCGCCCTAAATGTGGAACCAGATCTCCTTTGTTTTATCCTCAAATCTGCGAATAAGTGTTAAACACTTTTCATTTTTATTTTGAGCATCACGTGTTGACACGTTATGGGGATTCATGCGCTAACTGTTAAAATGTTTGCTAAGGGGTCACGTGGTAACACATGAGAGAGCCCAAAGCTTAGATTTCCCTTACTTTTATTCCCTTTGTCTTGGAGGTCAAGTGAGAGCACGTGAGGCATTGCCTCAAAGCCTTTTCCTTCTTGGTTTTTGGGGATCTTTTCAGGGGTCACGTGGGGACACGTGACCTTGGTTCTTTTGCATGCATGGAGATCTTTCGAGTCTCTTTTTTAAGAATTAAATTCTCTGTAGGGTTAAACCCTAATTTTGTTTTGGAGGAATTAAATTCCTATTGTGAAAGAATTAAATTCTTAAGTAGGGTTAAACCCCAATTATGATTCTGTAGGAATTAAATTCCAATTAGTTTGGGAGAATTAAATTCTCAAAACTCAATTCCCTTTCTAAGCTTAGGATCTGCATGGCAGGATCTCGACCCGATGAGAATTAAATTCTCAACTTATGGGGAGATGTGCTTTGTGCAGATCTTCAACCAGAAGAAGAACTAAGTTCTTTTTGCAAAAGAGTTAAACTCTTAAATTTTGAGAATTAAATTCTCTTTTTTGAAGTTTTGATCCATTTCTTTTCTCACCTAGGGTTTTCTTTCTTGAGAATTAAATTCTCCTTTCTTTTCTTCCCTCTTGAGAATTAAATTCTCCTCTCTCTGTTCTTCTCTTCCAAAAAAGTAGATCCCCTCTCTTCTCTTCTTGGCTCCTATTTATAGGAGAAGGAAAAGAATCAATTTGTTTAGCAAATCTTTTATTGAAAGATTTGATTTGTTTTCATATTTAATATAAGCCTTTAGATCATTCAGTGAATTTTATTCACCGTTGGATTTTAAATCCAAAAGATATTCTGTTTGTTATTTTCGGTGAGATTTTAGGGAAATCTTTCCTTATTTAAGATTTTTCCATAAATTGGTGGTTTTTAATCACCATTGGATTTTTAATCCTACGGTCCCCATAATCCTTTTCCATTTGGAAAGATTTAGAGAAATTTAGAATTTTAATTCTATTTCGAAAGATTTTAGAGAAATTTAGAATTTTAATTATATTAAACTGTAAGGCTTTCAAAGCCTGTCACGTGCTAGCACGTGACCCTTGGTCACGTGTGAGCACGTGACCCCCAAATTGGTTCCTTTAACAGCCGCTTGTTTATGTTGTTGTTTTAACCATCACGTGTCAACACGTGACCATTGGTCACGTGTAAGCACGTGATACCTCGTTGAGGTATTTTCTGACTTTTAGAATTAAATTCTATTCATTATTTTAGAGGCTTTAAAAGCCCATCACGTGTCTGCACGTGACCCATGGTCACGTGTGAGCACGTGATGCCCCATTGGGGTCTTTTCTGAGTTTTTATTATATCTTTTAACTCGCCCAGCGGGTTCTTAAAGGTCAATCACGTGTGGACACGTGATGCCTCATAACTTTTGATCCCGGATGAATTATGAGGCCCATAATATATCAAATCGAAGGGTTTTTCGAGATGCTTCCAATACCATCAGAATTTAATAGTTCCTCCTTCGGGAACTTATCAAAATGCAGGCCGGAAGATATTGGTTCGCATTTCCTTAAGCGTATCGCTTCCATTTGATACCTTGGACTCTTCTGCGCAGAAATTTTCGGCGGGAACAGACCCGGCGTGGAAGACGGGGCAACGCCACTTCAAGTGTACACAGTCCGGAAAGAAGACCGGGATTGGAGATAGCCCCTCATAGAATTCCAGAGGGAAGGTACGCTCCCAGAAGATCGGGGAGAAACCCGCCGTCTACGAGCCAAAGCTCGCCATTTCGTCCGGAGCATTAGGAACCTCTACAAGAAGTCCTTCACTCAGCCCCTGCTCCGGTGCGTCGACCCCTACGAAGACGACTACATCCTCCGTGAGATCCATGAAGGGGTCGGCGGCGCGCACCAAGTGGCTCGCACCTTAATCCAGAAGGCACTGCTCCAGGGGTACTACTGGCCGACGATTCATCAGGACGCCCAGAAGCTCGTCAGGAGATGCAAAAGCTGCCAACTCCATGGAAGCATATCTAGCCTTCCGGCTACCGAGCTAACCGCCCTAACCTCCCCGTGGTCGTTTGCCCAGTGAGGAATGGACATGATAGGCCAGTTCTCTACCGGTACGGGCGGGCATATGTACGTCCTTATCGCGGTGGACTACTTCACGAAGTGGATCGAGGCCATTCCTATCAGGAAATCGGACGCCGCCACGACTATCAAGTTCCTAAAGAACAACGTGATACTTCGGTTCATCATCCTGAGGTGTATCATCACCGACCATGGGACAAATTTCGAAAACAAAAAAGTTAAGGAATTCTGCAGCGAATATCGTATCCTCATGAAGTTTGCCGCAGTCGCACATCCCCAATGCAACGGGCAAGCCGAAGTAGCTAACTGAGACGTCCTCCAAGGTCTTCGGACACGGCTAGAAAGACGCCAAGGCAGTTGGATCGAGGAATTACCCCGGGTCTTATGGGCCCGGCGCACATCGAAGAAAACCCCCACCAGGGAGACCCCTTTCAGCCTCTGCTACGGTACCGAGGCAATGGTCCCAGCGGAGATCGGGCTCCCCAGTCACCGGGTCGAGCACTTCGACAACAAAGCGAACACCTCGGCCCTCCGAACTAACCTGGACATCTTGTTAGAGAAACAGGACCGGGATTAGATCAAAGCTGCCGCCTATCAACAGCAAACCGCCCGTTACTACAACGTGCGAGTCAAGCGTCGCTTCTTCAAGACTGAAGATTTAGTCCTAAGGCAGAACGAGTAAACCTTTCTATTTAAATAATAAGAAGGGAATAATGGGGCATCGTAAAAAGGAGAATTTTATTTATTCAAAAGGAATTATGGGCTCCTCAACCTTACAGAAAAATAAAAAGGAAACATTTACAACAGAAGGGGAACGGGCTCGAGGAAGTATTCCTGGTGATACTCAGAGTAGATTTTCGCTGGCCGGGCCGAAGCTTCTGCAGCCCGCTCCCGCCGATGCTGCACGCGAACCCGGGAAGCCACGGAAGCACCCGGCGCTCCGACCTCCGCACCTTGGCTCACGATGTATCTCTTTTTGAAGCACTCCAAAACGAGGGCCAAGTATCGGTCGTGCCTGGCCTTCGAGATGAGGCCGAGCAAGAAGATCGAGCGCATCTTGTCGAGCGCCTCGTCCAGCAACTCCTCGGAGAAGGGGTTGTACAACCCCGAGGATCTCCTCCAAATTGCGTACATCAACAACTGTAGGAGGGACGACCGCCGAGGGAGAAGCCGGCCAACGTGACCCTCGAGGCACTGAACCACTCCCCGGTACCCATCCTCAGCCAGGGATTAGTCATACACAAAGACGTCGTCGAAGGTGATGATCTCTTCGATCGAATACATGCGCCCGGTCATCTCAAAAAGCGATGCCGAAGAAGTTGCCGTCTCCTCTATTTATAATCTCAAACAGAATTCTAAAGGATCCAGATTCAAACGCGCATGGGCGCGAATCCTGGGATCCACCGAAATTACTCCAATACCGCGCCGCCGCGTGGCAGAACTGACGCGGCTCCCCGAAACGTTACGCCTCCCCCAAGCATTCCTGACTCGTGCCGCCCGCGACAGTCGCTCTTCCCAATGTTCACACACTAAGGAAGGTCAGACTGAACCTCGCAAATCCGCCGAGCAGCTACCCTGCTCGATCTATTCTTGGCTAGTAATCTCTTACCCTGCGACACCAAGGATCAAAGCCCTCATCAAGAGGCCACCAAGCAGCTACCCTGCTCGGTCCATCCTTGGCAGGCCACTACTTGGGTTCTTTAACAAAGCGATGTAAATTATACTAAGTTATTTTTACTTAAATAATAATAAGGACACAATAGAGCATTGCAAAAAGAAGAATTTTATTCAATTAAAAGGTATTTTGGGCTCCTCAGCCTTACATTAAAATATATATATATATATATATTACAGCAGAGGGGGAAGGGGGTGCAGGAAACATTTCTCGTGGTACTCCGAGGATATTTCCGCCAGCCGAGCCCTTGCCGCCTCGGACCTCTGCCTCTGATGTTGTCCACGGACCCTCGTGGCCACGGACGGGCCAGAAAGCTCCACGGGCGGGCACCCATCGGCGAGATGCCTCAATTGGTAACACTTGAGAACAAGTGCCACCGATCGATCCCGCCGACTCATCGAGATTAGGCCAAAACGGCATAGCGACCTCAGCTTACCAACCGTCTCGTTCTTCAGTTGCTCGGACAAGGAGTTGTGCAGCCCCGGCGACGCTCTCGAGATTGAGTACATCAGCAACTGAAGCAGGGGTGAACGCCGAGGAAGCAGTCGGCCGAAATGGTCCTCCACACGCCAGATCACCGCCTGTCACGTGTCTTCGAAGCACATCTGGTCGTATAAGTATATGTCCTTAAAAGAAATGATCTCGAGGATGGAGAAAATGAATTGATCCATTCTGACGTTTTGAAGATGGAGCGCCCCCAAGAGTCTAATATTCACTCGTTTTTTCCAATGTCGTACTGCCACGCGGCGGATATCCCGTCTTTCTCGGCGAACCGAAGTCGGAGTGACGCGGCTCTTACGCTTCGCCTCCCCCCGTGCGTTCATGACACGTGTCGCCAGCGACGGTCACTCTTCCCGATGTTCACACACCGGGGAAGGTCGGACAGAACATCACAAAACCGAGCAGCTACCATACTCGGTCCATCCTTGGCTGGTAACTTCTTACCCCACGATGCCAAGGATCAAAGCCCTCATCAAGAGGCAACTGGGCAGCAACCCTGCTCGGTGATTGTCAACGTTTCTGCGTGTTCAAGTTTTAGTTAAATACCGCAATCAAGACGGTTTCGCTTGTAGCTAGCCGGTTGAGTACGGGTCGTCCGCAGGGAGATGGGAGTCTTTTTCTATGTGTTTTAACGAGTTAAGTCCGAGAGTTCAGATTTGTTTGTGATTATCTAAGTGTTAAGTTGATATTTAAAGAGAGCTTGTTAGGGTTAGGATTAGGTTAGTTTGAGTTAGGAGTCTCCACATCTTTCGTTGCCCCTCTTAATATCGGTGTTACGGTAATCGGCAACAACGGGGATTAGCACGACTAGGAAGGAACTTGCGAGTATAAGCTAAGCTTTCCAACGCATAAGTTCTTCCTTTTGGTGCTTGTCCGTCCGTTCTTGGCTCTTAGCCATAACCTCCGGTTAATTCAACCACAACCGGTCTCACTACGGAATCACCGCTATCATGTAGGATAGGGTGCCGTAAGGAGCGGATTGTGGTTCAATTAACGGGAGTCGATTTAAGCTGTTGGGCAAGGAAAGAGTGAGAGAGATTTCCTTCTCTCAAACTTCCCTTATCCTACCCTAACAAGTATGAACTACTCACACATCATGATACGGAAAAATAAAACAAAACAAAAGAGGAAGATAGAAAGAAAGAGATTAGAAGATAACGACTAGCTATTTGCGACCTCACCTTGGCGAGGATCGAGCGTAAGCATCATGGTCGTATTAAGGATAAAGAAAAAGAGAGAAGAAAGAAACAACAAGAAATAACAACAACTAGTTAACAAATTAAAATTACAACAATTATAGAAAAAGCAAGACAAGCATGATAATAAAATGATCTTCTTTATTCACCATTCTTCACTCACAAAGCTCACTACAAGTTTAATGGAGAAGAGATGAGAAGAAGAAGAACATGTAATCTAAAACCTAGAAAAAGAATACAAGATTATGGACCCTCTCCTTCTCAAAGTTCTGGGCTATTTATAGGCTGGAGAATGGAAATCTAGGGCAACCACCAGAACACATATGCAAAGACCAAAATACCCCAGGAAAAGTTTTGTCTGCCGCCACTATACGGCCGCGGATCCGCGGCCTAAGCATGCTTAGGCCGCGTTTCCGCGGCCATATAGATGAGTTGGGGGCTCTGTCTTTTTGTGCTTCCCTGGTCTTCAGTGTACATAATTCTGGTACATGTATTTTCTCAATTTGGCTCCACGATTTTTCCAGAATTTCTGTTGAGGGAAAGGTGGACTTTTTGTCAAGATTTGGCATGATTGCCTCGAGCTCCGCGTAGATTTCTTGGATCTTGTGCTGCCCTTGAGCCTTGTGCATGAAAGTGACAATCGATTTGCCATTTTGTCTTCCTAAACTGGTATCTGGCAACATACGGATGAAGAGCGGAGACCGTGTTTTATCTGTGGTTGGCAGGAACCCGGATTTTGTCGTGTTTTCCATGAATTTCACCGTTTTAGAACCGAGAACCTGTATCCTGCAATTGACTAGCAAACACAGCTCAAGAATATCTACCGATATGCAATGTGATAAAAATTGGGCGGTATGAAAATGTAAAAATCTGATATGAACAAATACCCCCAAACTTATCATTTGCTCGTCCCGAGTAAAGCCAATTTATTCACAAAAAAATTCCTAACCTCACTTTCGCGGGGAACGCGATTGCACTGAGCATGTGCAACAAGCCGTTAAACCTCTAGGTGTCCCTAGTAGGAGGAGTGTTGTCTCCTGAGGGTTTTCAGCGGATACTACCCACAAAATCCGGTCAAGTTGGTTTTGTAAAATAACTAAGATTCAAACCCTACAGTTTTGTTTTAGAAAATAACAATTCTATAATCCTAAGTCTAGACCATCGAACCTTTATTTTTCACACCTCGCTTCTTATTTAACTACAGATTTTATATGTCTTTACGTGCTGTGCAAATAGTGTCGTTAAGTTCCAGAAGGATCGATTAAAGTCATCATGTCGCACAATAAAGCCCAGATAACAATTTTAAAAGGATCACATAAGTTTTATAAAGAGTTAAGCATTTTTCAAGTTTCGTTTTCCAGTAAGGTTTCAACTTCAGAATTTCTATCTTCCTTAACAGGAAACTAAGTCGTATTCTTCACTCCACCTTTTTCTTGTTTTCATTTCATACACACCTCTGTGAACGTGCAATAGTCTTTATCACAGAATAAAACCTTCATATCTCCGCTAAATTTTTTTTATAAAAGCCTGTCTTTTATCAAGATTATTCTCACACAAAGAACCGTTAGGAATTTTAACTCGGAGAGAACACTTGCTTGACTTTGTTTTAATCTGGACTTTCTAGGCTTCTTAGCGAGCTTTAGGCCAATGCACCCAAACCAGTTGGTTTTAGGGCATTAGGTGTAGAAACACCCCAGCGGACTTAATTACTCAAGTTACCTAGGTCCAAAAACAAAAGACAGTTTGGCGTGAAAATCAGATGATTTGATACGAACGGAGATATAACCGGCAGTTCCATTATTTTTTTTTTTGGATAAAAGACGTGTTTAGTGGGTTCGGTGTGTAATCATTCCAATCAAGTTTCAGATGGGTTATTTTTCAGACTTAGTTCCAATTACGGCATCAATAATATTCCTTCATTTTCGCTTTACTTCATAAACTATTCTTGACATTACTTATTTCAGAACAAACATATTTGATCCTCAGAAAATCATTTATCTGTTTAAAAGTTTTTTTAAACATAACAGACTTGTCATCTAATTCCCAAAAACTCACGACACGTGTAGTGTGATGTAAAGACGTATATCAGCTATAGTTAACTTCAAAGGAGCGTTATCTTTCAGGTTCTCAAAATCTAAACATAAGATTTAGTTATTCCTATTTTTTTCAAACAAGAACCGTCGAAATGTTGAATCAGAGTTTTTCCACTAGCTAACTTGACAGAAAAGTTTTTATATTTTTAGAAAATTTTCAGATTTTTATGGATTTTATGGATTTTAATATGCAGATGCAAAATATACATATGAATGCGAAGGTAAGAAATGCGTACCGAGCGTACCCCCAAACTTAAACTGGACAGTGTCCTCGCTGTCATTGCATGAAGAGATCATTTGAAGGGTCAAAATTGTCGGTTAGCGATACCTAAATTTTTATTTGTTTTTGTTTTTAAAGAAAAGAAAAAGAATATACACAAATATATACAAAATGGTTTGTACATACCCCCAAACTTATTTGGAACAGTGTCCACTGTTCTTGGCTGGATAACCGAAGTTTGGAGGTAGACAGAGGAAGATCATTTAGGGTAAACCGGCTCCTGTAGGAACAGGAGCTCCTCTGTTGGTTCGGCGCTAAGGTACGGTTTGCATCGGTGTCCGTTTACTTTGAAAAGTGAACCGTCCTTTGGATTTTCCAAATCCACAGCGCCCTGTGGATACACATTCCGCACAAAATACGGCCCTTTCCAGCGAGATCTGAGCTTTCCAAGATGGAAGTGAAGTCGGGTGTCGTAAAGCAGTACCTGTTGACCAGGTACGAAGGTTTTGCGCAAAAGGTGTTTATCGTGAAACACCTTCATTCGGTTCTTAACGACAACCTCGTTATCGTAAGCCTCATCCCTAAGCTCGCTTAGTTCGTTCAACTGCAGCTTCCGATGGCTGCCCGCATCCTCGAGAGATAGATTCAGCTCCTTTATCGCCCAAAATGCGCGATGCTCTATTTCGACAGGTAGATGGCAGGCTTTTCCGTACACAAGCCGATAGGGAGACATGCCAAGGTCGGTCTTATAAGCGGTTCGAAATGCCCAAAGGGCATCAGTGAGTTTCAGCGACCAATCCTTACGGTTCTTGGAAACCGTCTTCTCCAGTATCTGCTTGATTTGCCGATTTGAAACTTCGGCCTGCCCGCAGGTTTGGGGGTGGTAGGGCGTAGAGAGCTTATGATTAATGGAGTATTTCCGCATCAAGGCTTCGAAAGTTTTATTGCAGAAATGACTTCCATTGTCGCTAATGATCGCTCGGGGGTGCCCAAAACGAGAGAAAATGTTTTCTTTAAGGAACCTAACGACAACCTTGTTGTCGTTAGTCCGGCTGGGCACAGCCTCGACCCATTTAGAGACGTAATCAACAGCGAGAAGGATGTACAAGTTCCCGAAAGAGCTGGGAAACGGCCCCATGAAATCTATCCCCCAAACATCGAAAATCTCCACAACCAAGATCGGTTGGAGCGGCATCTCGTTCCTCCGGGATATCCGGCCTATGTGTTGGCACCGGGAGCAAGTCTTGCAATAGTCATAAGCGTCTTTGAAGAGTTGTGGCCAGTAGAAACCACATTGCAAGATCTTCTCAGCTGTCTTTCTGGGGCCAAAATGCCCGCCACACGCTTGATCGTGGCAAAATGACAGCACACTCTTGAATTCCTCGTCAGGGACACACCGACGAATAATCTGGTCGGGACAGTACTTGAACAAGTAGGGTTCGTCCCAGTAAAAGTGTTTTACTTGGGATAAGAAGCGAAGTCTGTCCTGACTTGACCATTCGGTCGGTAGTAATCCCGTGGCCAAATAGTTCACAATATCTGCGAACCAAGGCTCGCAAGATACTGTCAAGAGCTGTTCATCCGGGAAAACGTCGTTGATCGGAATTGGAAGCGAAGGCGAAGAAGGTAGTCGTGAACGATGGTCGGCAACTACGTTTTCACATCCTCGTTTGTCCTTAATGACAAGGTCAAACTCTTGAAGCAAGAGGATCCAACGTATTAACCGAGATTTTGCATCTTTCTTCGCAAAAAGATGGCGCAGAGCAGAATGGTCAGTGTAAACAATGACTGGAGAGCCGATGAGGTAGGGCCTGAACTTTTCTAAAGCAAATACAACAGCTAAGAATTCCTTCTCAGTTGTTGTATAATTGAGTTGGGCGTCGTTCAGGGTTGGGCTCACATAATAGATTACGTGCGGCATCTTGTTGATGTGTTGTCCAAGGACAGCACCAATGGCAAAGTCGAATGCATCGCACATAATCTCAAATGGGTGCGTCCAGTCAGGCGAAGAAAGAACGGGAGCAGAAGTGAGTGAGCATTTCAATGACTCGAATGCAGTCGCACAGCTCGAGTTGAAGTCGAATGGCGTATCCTTGGCCAGCAAAAGAGTCAAGGGCCTAGCAATCTTGCTAAAATCCTTGATAAACCGTCTATAAAAACCGGCATGGCCAAGGAAGGCCCGGATATCTCTGATGCATCGGGGAGGAGGCAGATTGGAAATGACCCCAATCTTTGCTTTGTCAACCTCTATGCCATTTTGCGAGATGATATGTCCTAAGACAATACCTTCGCGCACTATGAAGTGGCATTTCTTCCAATTCAAAGTGAGATTCTTGTCCTTACAACGGGTAAGGACAGCGTCAAGATGCAGCAAACACTCGTTGAAGGAATCACCGAAGATGGAGAAGTCATCCATGAAAATCTCCAGAAATTTTTCCACCATGTCTGAGAAGATTCCCATCATACACCGCTGGAAGGTAGCGGGCGCATTGCATAACCCAAAGGGCATGCGTCGATATGCAAACGTGCCGAAAGGACAAGTGAAAGTGGTCTTGTCCTGGTCTTTTTCGGCGATGGGAATTTGATTATAGCCGGAGTAGCCATCAAGAAAGCAGTAGTACTCGTGTCCGGCCAATCGTTCAAGCATCTGGTCAATGAAAGGTAGCGGAAAGTGGTCTTTCCGCGTTGCGGCGTTGAGTTTTCTGTAATCAATGCAAACTCGCCACCCAGTTTGGGTGCGAGTAGGGATTAACTCATTTGCCTCGTTGGTTATGACCGTGATGCCCGACTTCTTGGGGACAACATGAATGGGGCTAACCCACTGGCTATCAGAGATAGGGTAAATGATACCACTATCTAGACATTTGACGATCTCCTTCTTCACAGCCTCCTTCATGACTGGATTAAGACGTCTTTGTGGATCCTGGGCTGGTTTGGCATCATCCATCAGATGAATGTGATGCTCAACGATCAGGGGACTAATCCCCTTGATGTCCGCCATGGACCAGCCAAAAGCTTGCCTGTTGCTGTGCAAGACCGCGAGAAGGGCTTTCTCTTGCTCGGGAGCTAGAGAAGCCGAGATGATGACAGGGAGGGTCTCGTTCTCACCTAAGTAAGCATACTTAAGGTGAGACGGCAACGGCTTGAGTTCGAGCGTTGGAGGTGAAACGATGGAAGGCAAGACTGGTGCAAAGGTCTCGAACTCAAAGGACTCCAGCAAAGGTTCAAAGCGAGTGTAAGCAACCGAGTTGGATGGTTCAGGTAACTCATCCGGAAAGTCGAAGGATTCAAACTCGGGTTGTGCGCGGCTAAGATCGTTTGAAAACGTGAAACACTCGTAGTCGTTGTCGGGCGCAGAAACAGCAGCAGGTTCGAAGAGAAACGCACTAGTGGCGTCAAGATTATCGTGATCAAACAGAAACTCCTCGAATTCACACTCTTCTGAGGTGATCTCCTGGATCGAGCAGACGTCCAGTATATGAGCATTAGGTTCGGCGGGCTGATTCCCCAACCTAAAAATGTTGAGTTCAATCGTCATGTTTCTAAAAGAGAGGTTCATCGAACCATTGCGACAATTGATCACAGCATTTGAGGTTGCGAGAAATGGGCGACCGAGTATCACCGGAATTTGATTCCGGGGGTTAGCTACAGGCTGTGTATCTAATACAATGAAGTCAACGGGGAATATGAAGTCCCCGACTTTTATTAACACATCCTCTAGCTCACCCCTAGGATGAGTGATCGATCGGTCGGCCATTTGGAGAGTGCAGTGCGTGGGTTTCAGCTCTCCGACGCCTAATTGCTCGTATACTGAATACGGAAGCAGGTTAACACTGGCACCAAGATCTAATAGTGCGCGGTTGATGTTCTTATCCCCAATAGTAATTGAAATCGTAGGACAGTCAGGGTCCTTCCGTTTTTATGGTAAAGATTGGGTAAGGGCATCACTCACAGCACTAGCCAACAAAACTTTCTTGGGTACCTGAGATTTCCTCTTTTTCGTGCACAAGTCCTTTAAGATTTTCGCGTAAGACGGGACTTGTTGGACAGCATCTAAAAGAAGAATGTTAATGTTAACCTGCTTAAATAACTCCAGAATCTTCTCCATTTGAGGATTTTGTTTATTAGACCTCAACCGGTTTGGAAATGGAACATTTTGAAAATTGGTTGAGTCTAATGCTGGAGGAGGAGATTGTGGAGTTGGAACGGATCCCAGAATATGTGTCTTCGTGGAGTGAGAAGTGGGTCCGTTCAGAGCAGAAGAAGAGGGAGGGGAGCCTTGTGAAGAACGGAGAATAGGCTCAGAAGACGAAGAAGAAGAAGAAGAAGAAGAAGAAGAAGAAGAAGCGGCCGGGGTGTCATCGTTGATCCGTTTGCCAATGTTGTTTTGCAGCATCCTCCCCGATCTCAGTGTGGTCACGGCACTCACATTATGGTTTTGTTGTTCAAGAGCAACGTGTGCATTATGTGGGTGACCGGGATTTGGAAGTGGCTGGGACGGGAGCTTCCCCTTTTCTCGCTCGCTTAAGACCGCATTCAGCTGTGCAATCTGGGCCTCGATGGTCTTGATGCTTTGCCCGTGTGCGGCAGTGTGTTGCACTAAGGATTGAATGGAAGACTGGATGTTGGCGGTAGATTGAGTCGATTGTTTAACAAACGCCTCCAGAGTTCGTTCGAACGAGGAAACCTTATCGTTGTTTGACTGAACAAAGTTGTTTGGTGGAAAAGAATTGTTGGGTGAAAAGTTGTTCGTCTGATTTTGGAAAGGTTGGGGTTGGAAGGGCTGCTGATATTGATGTTGAGTTTGTTGTTGCGCTTGTTGTTGCGGCGGAGGGGCCCTTTGGAAATTGTTGCCCTGGAATTGATTCTGATTCTGATTCCAGGCGAAATTGGGGTGGTTCCTCCAACCGGGATTGTAGGTGGAAGAGTATGGATCATTCCTCGGTCTTTGCTGGAAGGCAGCATTAACCTGATCCTGTCCTTGCGAGGGTGGATTGTAAGGACACTCTTCGGTCAAGTGAGAAGGATCGGAACAACAAGTGCAGATGGTACGAAGGGGGAGAACAGGGGCAGGAGCAGGAGCAGAAAATTTGCTCTCTATCGCTTCAAGCTTTCTTGTTATTACAGCCATTTCAGCTTTCATCGCAATAGAGACATCAAGTTAGTGGATTCCTACCCTAGACTGACCGGTAGAAGTGGAGGTAGAAGAAGAAGACGTCGGTCTGGTGCTCTCCCACTGTAGCGTTTGCTCCGCAAGGTCGTCAAAGAATTGCCACGCTTCCTCGTCAGATTTCGATAGGAAGTGGCCCTGACAGATGGTTTCCAACAACTGCTTCGTTGCTGGGTTCAGTCCCTCGTATAAGGTTTGGCAAAGTTGCCATTTCTCTATACCGTGGTGAGGACACTGAACAAGAAGGTCTTTGTATCGGTCAAAGCACTTCCAGAAGGGTTTAGAAGGAAGCTGGGAGAATTGGTTGATTTCATTTCGAATCCTTGCGGTTTTATGATTCGGATAGAATTTTTTCAGAAACGCTTTAACAAACTCGTCCCAGCTGGTGATTGAGTGGGAAGCGGTGCTATACAGCCATTTTTCAGCGAGATCGCATAAAGTGAACGGAATGACCCGTAGACGTATAGCATCGTCCGACAGCTGGGTGGTTTTCATCATGGCACAGACGTTTTGAAATTTATTGATGAAGATATAGGCATCTTCAGATTCAAGCCCATGAAAACGTGGAAGCATGTTGATGAAGTGGGGCTTAATTTCAAAGTTGTCCCCATTGGCCGGAGGAAGAGAAAGGCAGGTGGGAAGTGCAGAACGGGTGGGATAGAAACGATCCTGGAGCGCGATTCGCTGCGGCGCTACAACAGGCGGTGGTGGTGGGATATTGGTCTCCGTAGGAGGTGGAGCCAATCCAGGGGTGGTCAAAGAGATGTTCGGATTAAATCCTGACATCGCGGAAGAAGAGGTTGGTGAAGGTGAAGGTGAAGATGTATGAACAGAATTCCGGTCAACGTCGGAGTTGGCCGGCAAAGGAAGGGGTGAAAGAGGAGTGGACGGAGTATCGACTTCGGAGTCGATCGCGTAGTCGGTAGCGACTAACGTAACGCGGACTAGACGGACGCTAGTGTCCCGAGTCCAAGCGGACATACACTAAACGAGTTTAGTATAGTCAAAGCGGAGAAGGTGAGGGTAAGAAAACGTCAATTGAGAAAGGCGATGGGTGGGGGGTGAAAAATGGATTTGGCGACAAAAGGGCAAGTTTTTATAAAAGTTTTTGATTTTTTCTTTTTTTTTGTTTTTAGAAAGAGATTTACAGAAATATGTACGGAAATACGGCTTAAGCAATCACAAACAAGATATGCACAATCACACCTAGATCTAGGGTAACCTAGGTCTACTAGACCTGCTCCTGAACTTGATTGTCGAAGTTAAACAGTGTCGAGAAACGGGCTTAAAAATACACTGATCACGAGGCCAGGTAAGTGCAGAGATAAGGGGAGGTTGTCCAACGCTTTCGCGAAGTTCCTTAATTAAATAACCCTTTCTCTTTCGGCGGTTGCGCCTTTAACACTTTCCTAGACACCCCGTAAACAATATATCGTTAAGCGAGGTTCTAAACACGGTTTATTTTCTCCTAATGAGCGCGAAGTTCTTAGGGCTGAAGTCTAGTATTTTTTAATTTACAATGGACAATGCATATGCTTTTGTGATTTTTGGGGTCCTGGGAAGGGTGATGAAATCCCCACCCAATCTGGATTGGTTTCAAGCCCCTTAAGTCCGTATTAAAGAAATGCAAAGCAGTAACAATCAACTGCAAACAATTTTTATTTTGCGGCGCAAAGAATCCTGCACAAGAACATTTTATTGGAAGGGGGAGAAGAATTTGCGCAAAGAAGGCTGCAGAAAACACAATTCAGTGGAGTCCAGAGGAGTGGAGAGAAGAGAGAGACTCACCAGAAAAATTTTTGCACCCTGAAGACTCCAAATGGCCGCGAATCCGCGGCCTAAGCTTGCTTATGCCGCGGTTCCGCGGCTATCTTGTGGAGTTGGGGCTTCAGTTTTGTTGTGTGGGTTCTGTTGGGTGTCCTCTGCTTTTCTGGATGTGTGGAATTCTGATTTGCTCACTGTATCTGCTCCAGATTTTTACAGTAGACCGGATGCTTCGTTTTGTCCGTCGCGATGTAGCCGCTAAATGTGGGTCTATCTCCCCACGTCTTTGGCACTGTACTTGAACTCCGTATTATCCGACGTCTTTGGCGTCGATCTTGAACTTCGTATTTTCCTGCACACTTGCACAAAAGCTAATCAAAAAAAACAACAAGATGGTTTTTTTACAATGTATATTTTATTTTTTTTTGTTTTTTGGTTATATTCACAAGTTAACCCGAAATTACACAAGGAAATAAACTACCGTCTCCCCGGCAACGGCGCCATTTGATTGTCAACGTTTCTGCGTGTTCAAGTTTTAGTTAAATACCGCAATCAAGACGGTTTCGCTTGTAGCTAGCCGGTTGAGTACGGGTCGTCCGCAGGGAGATGGGAGTCTTTTTCTATGTGTTTTAACGAGTTAAGTCCGAGAGTTCAGATTTGTTTGTGATTATCTAAGTGTTAAGTTGATATTTAAAGAGAGCTTGTTAGGGTTAGGATTAGGTTAGTTTGAGTTAGGAGTCTCCACATCTTTCGTTGCCCCTCTTAATATCGGTGTTACGGTAATCGGCAACAACGGGGATTAGCACGACTAGGAAGGAACTTGCGAGTATAAGCTAAGCTTTCCAACGCATAAGTTCTTCCTTTTGGTGCTTGTCCGTCCGTTCTTGGCTCTTAGCCATAACCTCCGGTTAATTCAACCACAACCGGTCTCACTACGGAATCACCGCTATCATGTAGGATAGGGTGCCGTAAGGAGCGGATTGTGGTTCAATTAACGGGAGTCGATTTAAGCTGTTGGGCAAGGAAAGAGTGAGAGAGATTTCCTTCTCTCAAACTTCCCTTATCCTACCCTAACAAGTATGAACTACTCACACATCATGATACGGAAAAATAAAACAAAACAAAAGAGGAAGATAGAAAGAAAGAGATTAGAAGATAACGACTAGCTATTTGCGACCTCACCTTGGCGAGGATCGAGCGTAAGCATCATGGTCGTATTAAGGATAAAGAAAAAGAGAGAAGAAAGAAACAACAAGAAATAACAACAACTAGTTAACAAATTAAAATTACAACAATTATAGAAAAAGCAAGACAAGCATGATAATAAAATGATCTTCTTTATTCACCATTCTTCACTCACAAAGCTCACTACAAGTTTAATGGAGAAGAGATGAGAAGAAGAAGAACATGTAATCTAAAACCTAGAAAAAGAATACAAGATTATGGACCCTCTCCTTCTCAAAGTTCTGGGCTATTTATAGGCTGGAGAATGGAAATCTAGGGCAACCACCAGAACACATATGCAAAGACCAAAATACCCCAGGAAAAGTTTTGTCTGCCGCCACTATACGGCCGCGGATCCGCGGCCTAAGCATGCTTAGGCCGCGTTTCCGCGGCCATATAGATGAGTTGGGGGCTCTGTCTTTTTGTGCTTCCCTGGTCTTCAGTGTACATAATTCTGGTACATGTATTTTCTCAATTTGGCTCCACGATTTTTCCAGAATTTCTGTTGAGGGAAAGGTGGACTTTTTGTCAAGATTTGGCATGATTGCCTCGAGCTCCGCGTAGATTTCTTGGATCTTGTGCTGCCCTTGAGCCTTGTGCATGAAAGTGACAATCGATTTGCCATTTTGTCTTCCTAAACTGGTATCTGGCAACATACGGATGAAGAGCGGAGACCGTGTTTTATCTGTGGTTGGCAGGAACCTGGATTTTGTCGTGTTTTCCATGAATTTCACCATTTTAGAACCGAGAACCTGTATCCTGCAATTGACTAGCAAACACAGCTCAAGAATATCTACCGATATGCAATGTGATAAAAATTGGGCGGTATGAAAATGTAAAAATCTGATATGAACACTCGGTCCATCCATGGCCGGTAGTTCACTACCCACCGATGCCAAGGATCAAAGCCCTCACCAAGAGGCAACCGGGCAGCAACCCAGCTCGGTCCATCCATGGCTGGTAGTTCACTATCCACTGACGCCAAGGATCAAAGCCCTTACCAAGAGGCTACCGGGAAGCAACCCTGCTCGGTCCATTCATGGCTGGTAGTTCACTATCCACCGACGCCAAGGATCAAAGCCCTCGCTAAGAGGCAACCGGGCAGCAACCCTGCTCGGTCCATCCATGGCTGGTAGTTCACTACCCACCGACGCCAAGGATCAAAGCCCTCGCCAAGAGGCAACCGGGCAGCAACCCTGCTCGGTCCATCCATGTATAGTAGTTCACTACCCACCGACGCCAAAGATCAAAACCCTCGCCAAGAGGCCACCGGGCAGCAACCTTGCTCGGTCCATCCATCGCTGGTAGTTCACTACCCACTGACGCCAATGATCAAAACCCTCACCAAAAGGCCACCGGGCAGCAACTCTGCTCGGTCCATCCATGGCTGGTAGTTCACTACCCACCAACGTCAAGGATCAAATCCCTCATCAAGAGGCCGCCGAGCAGCTACCCTGCTCGGTCCATCCTTGGCTGGTAATTTCTTACCCCACGACGCCAAGGATCAAAGCCCTCATCAAGAAGCCACCGAGCAGCTTCCCTGCTCAACTTCCTACACGTCTTTACTAAGCGATCTCCACCTCGACTTCGGGGCCATGGAGATGCCGACCTTTCACCAGTCTTTGCACACTTGGAAAATGGTCGAATTCAACTCGACGTGCGATCACTAGATGAAAAATCGACCTAACATGAAAGCAGTACCGCGCAAATAAAAATTTTACCACAAAACAAAAGGAAAATGTGCACGCAAACAACACTGCAAAAAGATTTCATTCACCAAAATCGGAGGTCTTTACAAAAGTATTATGGGCTCTCCAGCCTTACAAAAAAACACCCGGAGGCTTACAAAATTTTAGCGCAAAGAAAATAAGGAGGCGGGGAGGTTCAGGCCTCGGGGCCGGGGAGGACCTCGATGAGCTGCGCTTCCACTGCGACAACCGGGGTAGCATCTTGAAGGCCGGCGCCCACCGCAAGAGCCTCGGCGCGGGTGGCCGGGGCGACCAACTTCTCCCCAACGCTCCCACCAGGGGACTCTCCCCCTGTAACGCTTCCGGGAGCATTCCCATGCGTCTCATCCCCGAGAAGGTACTCACCCCGGAGCTCGCCGTTAGGGAACTCCAGTATCAAGGCCTTGACGGCGTCGTGCCAAATGATGGCAGTGGCTCCAGCGAGGTCGGCGTAGTACTGGTCCGACTTCTTGTAGCTCTCCACCGCCTTCGACGCTCGGAGCTCGGCATGCCTCGTTCCCTCCTTCGCCGCCTTGTTCTCCCTCCGGAAGACGTTCGTCGTCTTCTTCAGGGTGGCGACAAGCACCTTGGAATCTTCCAACTTGGCCTCGACGGCTTAGGCGGCCTCTCGGCATCTGGCGATCTCCCGATCCCCGACCGCCATCCGGTCTTCGAGGGCAGCGACCCTCTCCATCGCCGCCTCCAGCTCCAACCTTGAGCTCTCCTCCTGCGAGGAGAACTCACCCGCGGCCCGCATCGCCGGGGTAATTTCCTCGTCCTCAATGTTGACGATGAGGGCGACGTGATGGAGGACCTGAAAAAAACAAAGGAGGGTTAAAAAGAAAAGGGGAGCACCCAATATCGCGAACAAAAAGACTGAATGAAGACCCGAGTGGGGTGCGAACACCAACCTGCACGGCCTCTTGAGCTATGGTCGCCATTTGGACCCGGAGGGTCCCCCGAGGGATTCTTCCCCCGGCCGATCTTTCCATCTCCGAGAGCAGGCTGTCGGCGACGGAAAGCCCCGAGGGCACCTCGAAGCGAATCTCCCCATCGTCCACGATGATCGGAGAAGCCAGGGAGCGGGGCGTCGTCCTATGAAACCTCTTGAAGAGCGACACAGGGGAACCAGTCTCACCTCCCACCTCCGGAGCCCTGGGCTCTTTCTCCCGAGCACGTTTTTGGCTCGGCGCTTGGCTGGACTCCGGGGCCCGGGGCGTGCTTGAGCGCCTGGATGGAGCGGTTGTCGGTGGAGCCGAAGCCGACAACGGGCGAGAAGGGCCGGTGCCTCCGACCTTCTTCCCCTTCTTCTGTTCGACCAGGGCTGCCCGAAATTTGCCTAGGTCCATGGGTTCTGCATAAGACAAAAGTACAAAGGAGTCAGCAATACCAGAAAAAGTGAAAGAATACACAAGTCTAAACAGGTCGCCTGAAAACTCCTAACTTACCCACGAACTGGGTGGGGCTGAGCCCGGCCCAACTGAGAGCCCGCTCAGACAACAACACATCAGCCCGGGGAATGGGCTCCCATTCCGACACCGCCGCCACGTCGGGATCATTCGATTGCCTCACCCGCGGGCAGTTAGCCCTGTGGCACTGGATGGGCACAGGCCAATCCTCACCCTCGGGCGGCCTAACAAACAAAAACTTCTTCTTCCCTTCGTGAATGGAAGAAGGTACTACGACGACCCCCGACCTGGCAGCACCTCCCCGGCGTTTTCTAAAAGAGATGTATACCCCGCCCGGCTCGCCCCTGCGAGTGTTGGGATGGATTTTGTAGTAGAGAGAAGAAACGAGAAGACTCCGGCTGAAAAGGATCAGATGTGATTTCAACCGGAGCAGGAACCCAAGGAGAATCCTCCAATAGTTCGGCACTAACTGGCCCGGGGCTAACTCAAAACAATTCAACGCCGCACTCATCTCGGGGGAGAAGGGCAGGCGCATCCCGGCCCAAACGGCTTCCAGGTACAAGGCAATCTCCTTGCCCCGTACCTGGTCTGCTCTCTCCCCCTCCTCGGCTAGACGAAGCGAGTAGCCGGGAGGAATGTGGAAACGAGTCCGGATGGTGGCGAGCTTATCCGCATGCCTCAGCATGGATGACGCGCCAAGAGCATCAATGACTTGCGCTCTGGGGACCGCCCCCGTCACACTACCCCGGGAAGCATGACTAACCCTAACTTCCCGGGGGGACTCCGACTCAGACGAGGAAGAGGAAGAAGCAGAAGAAGAAGAGGAAGCTACAGAGGAACTCCCTAGAATCTTCTCGGACTATTTCTATAGACTCCTCGGTAAAAGACATCTGACCTAATCAAAGGGATGAGTCCTCGAAAGAGAGAACGCAAGGAATCCGACCTGAGGAGAAGAGCGCCGAGCTAACACGACTAGGGACAAGGAAATTGTGGTGAGGTATGGGCCCTGATGGGGATCCCGCCTCTATTTATAGCTCTGTCGGCGTACACATCCTACGGCTCCGATCGCCTCCCGCCAAGACAGCGCTTCGCAAACAACGGCCAACAACATTCCACCTGTCGCACTCATATTGGACGCGTCCCATCGGATGCGGGAACGCCTGCGGCCCGTCTCGTCAGCCAACCAGCGCCAGACACGTGGGCTGGCGCTTCGACGGACATATGCACAAATCGGCGCTTCCTCTTTAATGCGAGATCTCTCCCCTGATCCGCTGACGTCATCAAGAAAATACGACTAATTACCCGAGAATACACACCGAAGATATCTTCAAATAAGAGCTCACCCCGGGTGACCGGTCAGACCACTCTTGACCCGACCCAGGAACGGGTCGAGACGCGTCCAGTGTGAGTGTGACTGGTGGAATGTTGTCGGCCGTTAGTTGCGAAGCGCTGTTTTGGCGGGAGGCGATCGGAGTCATAGGATGTGTATGCCGGCAGCTATAAATAAAGGCGGGATCCCCATCAGGGCCCATGCCTCACCAAAATTTCCTTGTCTCTAGTCGTGTTAGCTCGGCGCTCTTCTCATCAGGTCGGATTCCTTGAGTTCTCTCTTCCGATGACTCATCCCTTTGATCAGGTTAGATGTATTCTACCAAGAAGTCTGTAGAAATAGTCCGAGAAAAGTCTAGCGAGTCCTCTGTAGCTTCCTCTTCTTCTTCTTCCTTTTCCTCTTCTGAGTCGAAGTCCCCCCGGGAAGTTAGGGTTAGTCATGCTTCCCGGGGTCGTGCGATGGGGGCGGTCCCCAGAGCGTAGGTCATGGATGCTCTTAGCACGTCATCCATGCTGAGGCATGCGGATAAAATCGCCACCATCCGGACTCGTTTCCGCATTCCTCCCGGCTACTCGCTTCGTCTGGCCGAGGAGGGGGAGAGGGCAGACCAGGTACGGGGAAAGGAGATTGCCTTGTACCTGGAAGCCTTTTGGGCCGGGATGCGTGTTCATATCAGAAAACTGCATTTTAATACCGCTCATTCATTATCTATCTTTTGTATATATCGGTACTATTAACCAGTGTCTGCTCAGAAATACAGATTACAGGTATCCATGACAAAATACTGGAAATACACTTAAAATCACAGATATATCATTTGTGAGCCGACACTGCAACCAGAACCGCAAACCGACTGATACTTCATGAGTTTCTTTTTGCAATAAGTTTGTGTACACACCTTTTATCTAAATGGTCCAACACATACAAGTGTGTACACAAGATCTTTTGGCTTGGATCATGATGGGGCAACCATGAATCATGGCATAAGTGGGCTAGTGGTGTGATGTGCATTTATTGTGCATTCAATGCATAAAGTGTTGATGTGATTCATAGCTACAAGTTTCCCTCCAAACCCTGAGTGTAGACCAAGTAAAATTAGAGAAAACCAGCAGTACCAAAGTGATATTGGGGACAACACAAGTCAACACAACAAGCACGAGCCCCAGAGCTCGGAATTGACCCGAGCACAACACCATTGTGTCCGGCCGCTTTAACCCCAAATGCTCCCGGACTTCTGTGGGCCCTCCCTTGCATCCACGTCAGCTCATTTTTATTGTTTGCTTAATTTCCTTTTGAGCCTATAAAAGCAGGCAGTGAGCAAGTGAGAGGGGGTCCAAGTTTTGTTAAACATTTCATACAGTGTGTAACTCTTTTTGTTTCTTTAGTTCTTGTAAATAGCTTCCCCTTGAGTTCTTAACCTTCTCTTGATCTTGCAACCTCTTCATTGAGCTTGCAAATTTAAGGGTTGGTTATTGATTTCAAGGGTTGTATCATTCTTCAAGTTGAATAAAGCTCTCTTTTATGCTATCATTTTGCCTTGTGTTTTTAGCTCTCTCTTGATCTTGCAATCTCTTAATTAAGTTTGCAAGTTTATGTTTGGGTTATTAAACCCATGGTTTATAACTTGTTTCATGGTTCCTAGTTCTTTCTTTCTTGCTCTTTTATTACTTGCATTTTCTTTCTTGCAACTTTAATTCCATGCTTTACTTACTTGCTCATTTTTCATTCCATGCAATTTACTTACTAGCTTGTTGTCTTTTCTTTTCTTTTTGTCTTTTCTTTTGCTCTTTTGGTTTGTTGTTTGTGAAAATGTGTTGTCAGGAAAAGAATACGATATTGTAAGTTAGGGTTTTCGTTTCCCATTTCCTTTTCTCGTATTTTCCATTTGAAACTCCGCCCAAACCTTACGCAAGCGCTCCGTTAGGTACCCTACTCTACCAAGGTATCGGTGATTCCTAACCGTGACCGGTTGCGTTCGGTTTGGCCGAAAGCGAAAGCAAGAGACAAGAACGGACGGACAAGGGTCAATAAGCCGGATTTCTAATACCGTGCTTAAATACCCTAATCCACGTTGTTGCCGATTGCTCTAGCTTCATTGGTTAAGTTCAGCTCAAAGGATTGAGTACGAAATCCACTATCTTACACTATCTTTTTTATTCCTAACAATTTATAATTATGCATATATACACATAGGATAGATACGAACAATCCGCCCATGCGCATTAACTCGTTACGACAAGAACTTAAAACGCTCCATCTCCCTGTGAATCGACCCGTGCTCATCGCGGCTAGCTGCAAAGCGACAATGTCCTGATCGCGGTTAAACTTTAGAACTCTTAAAACTCGACACACCAAAAGCGTGCGATCAATACGCCTACCCTTCTCCCCCGAGGTGAGTGCGGCGTTGAATTGTTTTGAGTTAGCCCCGGGCCAGTTAGTGCCGAACTCTTGGAGAATTCTCCTTGGGTTCCTAGTCCGGTTGAATTACGTCTGATCCCTTTCAGCCGGAGTCTTCTCGTTTCTTCACTCTGCTACAAAAACCATCCCGGCACTCGCAGGGGAGAGCCGAGCTGGGTATACATCTCTTTTAGAAAACACCGGGGAGGTGCTGCCGGGTCGGGGGTCGTCGTAGTACCTTCTTCCGTTCACGAATAGAAGAAAAAGTTTTTGTTTGTTGGGCCGCCCGAGGGTGAGGATTGGCCTGTGCCCATCCAGTGGCACAGGGCCAACTGCCCGCGGGTGAGGCGGTCGAATGATCCCGACGCGGCGGCGGTGTCGGAGTGGGAGCCCATCCCCCGAGCTGATGTGTTGCTGTCTGAACAGGCCCTCAGTTGGGCCAGGCTCAGCCCCGTCCAGTTCGCGGGTAAGTTAGGAGTTTTCAGGCGACCTGTTTAGACTTGTGTATTCTTTCACTTTTTTTGGCATTGCTGACTCGTTTGTACTTTTGTCTTATGCAGAACCCATGGACCTAGGCAAATTTTTGGGCAGCTCTAGTCGAACAGAAGAAGGGGAAGAAGGTCAGATGTGCCGACCCTTCTCGCCCGTCGTCGGCTCCGGCTCCACCGACAACCGCTCCATCCAGGCGCTCAAGCATGCCCCGGGCCCCGGAGTCCAGCCAAGCGCCGAGCCGAAAACATGCTCGGGAGCAAGAGCCCGGGGCACCGGACGTGGGAGGTGAGACTGGTTCCCCTGCGTCTCTCCTCAAGAGGTTTCATAGAACAGCGCCCCGCTCCCCGGCTTCTCCGATCATCGTGGATGATGGGGAGCTTCGCTTCGAGGAGCCCTCGGGGCTTTCCGTCGCCGACAGCCTGCTCTCGTAGATGGAAAGGTCGGCCGGGGCCAGAATCCCTTGGGGGACCCTCTGGGCCCAAATGGCGACCATAGCTCAAGAGGCCGTACAGGTTGGTGTCCGCACCCCCACTCGAATCTTCATTCAGTCTTTTTGTTCGCGAGATTGGGTGCCTCCCTTTTCTTTTAAACCCCCATTTGTTTTCTTCAGGTCCTCCAGCACGTCGCCCTCGTCGTCAACATGGAGGACGAGAAAATTGCCCCGGCTGTTGGACATAGTGCCCTCAAAGTCAATTATTAGATTTTAGGCATGTGATTGCAATGATTGAGGAGGACCTATACCGGTAGTACAGTCTTACTCGAGATGATAGTATGCTATCTGGTTTGCCTTTATCAGTCGTGTACAGGTTCAGGTAACTGATCACTGTTACACGTTGATAGAGCCCTTAGGATCTTGCTTGACTACCAACAGTATGATGGCGATCATATACGTGAGAGTTGGGTGGTCTATAAGCATATCCTTAATTGTAATCCCTGGTCGTGGGAGTTTCGAGACAGGGCATCGATTCTCCGAAGTAGACTAGTGTATACAGTCGAGACCCCGACGAAAGGCGGTGGCCGGTCTCACAAGCCACTGGTGTCAGTTGGATCACCTAAGATGTATACAGGTGCTCATTGGGTTATGAGTACACCGGACAGGACTCGCCGGGAACCTGCTAGTTGGTATTATACCTAGCGTCAGATAGCAGTT
This sequence comes from Agapanthus africanus, assembly GCA_030015575.1. NCBI lineage: Eukaryota > Viridiplantae > Streptophyta > Magnoliopsida > Asparagales > Amaryllidaceae > Agapanthus > Agapanthus africanus. Next base: position 216,150,184 of record CM057337.1, on the reverse strand, counting down.
CCCTGGTGACATGTGTACAGGTTAGTTCTTCGACCTGAGGTCGTCATTTGTCTCGTGTGAGTTCCCACTGTGTTTTGATTTCTACCCTACCACGGCTCAAAGGAGTCGTGTAAACAGGTCTTTTTTGGGTACAGTCCCGAGCCACATGGAGGCAAGTGAGCGGATCGGCAGGGGATTCTGCAGGGTTCCTAGGCACTCTAGTGAGGTCTCCCAAGCCATCAACTCATGGCAATTTCAAAACTATGGTGCCTACAAACCCTAGTGAACGGATCGATAACTAGATGTCTAGGCGAAAAGAAAGCTAGCTAACAACTTAGCTAAAGAGAATACGGAAATACAACCTTTGTAGATCCGGTGCTCCACCTCCACGGCTCCGCAACGATGTCGTCTCCGCTGTCCAAATCAAATCCGGGCTCTAGAGTCGGCTTCGTCGGAGAATGGGCAAGCTAGGTCGTCGATGTCCATGCCGAAGATGATCTACGTCGAGGCATCGATGAATCAAGCTCCACCTTCACCAAACCGTGAAAAGTTGTGAAGGAAACACACTCTACTACTTGGCAAGAGGTAGAGGATGAAGAAATAGGAAGTGGGTAGACTTTAGTTTTGGATTTCTCACTCTTTTCCAACAATCACCATTGATGGACCTTGCTTTTCTTCACTTGAAGAATGAAGAAGAAGAAGGAAAATGATATGATAAGTTTTTTTGAAAAATGAAAAGAAAATGAATTCTTATCATAATTCTAACTAGAGTTAAGTGTAGAGAATGAATCATGGTTAGTGGGAATGGTTAGGGTTAAGGATGAGATAAGGATGGTTGACTTGAACAAAGCTTCATGAAGCTTCAACTAAACTCCAAATCTAGCAACCATTCTTTTCTCTTTTCTTTTATTCATTTATCAAAAATAAATGGATAACTAAATAAGATAAATGAATAACTAATAATAAACCCTAACCATTTCATTAACCAAGGTTTAATCTTTACACTTAAACCCTAGCATGATAAGTATCATCAAACATGATACAATCAAGTGCACAAAAGTATATCGCATATACAATGCGCACATCCGAGTGAGAAAATCCGTCTAAAGTGAACCGATACTAGTTAACGCAAAGTAATATATCAAATATATAATTATACATTAAATCATTAAATCAACACTTGATTCAATGATCCGGTCATGCGCACATAACCGACTGGTATCTAATATATCGGCTTATCGAATCAACGCTTGAATCGATAACTAGGTTATATCGCATACAACCATTCGATATATATTTATCGCGAGAATAGAATGCGGTATCACATACACGCATTATTCTCGGTCCCGCACATATCTCATATGCGCTCCTATTTCGTTTCGCTTGAACCAGGAAACCTCTGTGTAGGACTCTAAAGACTCGTCAATACGCCGGCAGCGGATGATGATCATAGCAAACATCCACAAGCCGCAAGCGGTCTGCTAAACGTAACGGCCACCCGGGTATTGAGCGATCTGAAGATCGACGAGCAAGCCCGCTCACACTCCAGTGAATCCGACCAGTAACACTACCGTACAGTCCGGTCTGATCGTCTGATATGTCGCATATCTCGCCTAGGGGTGGTATACGTCAGACCCCAATAGCTCAATAAGTCGTGTCGATATGAGGTCTATAACTGTTCGAGAAACTACTGGTAACACTTACCAGTAAATCTCTGCAACCCTGGCCAGGGATTTCCTGTTATAGCCAATCGAACACAGCGCAACATCAACCCCCATATACCGGGAGAGACGAATCCCCTCCTATCGCTCATTGCCTCCATGTGACTCGGGACTGTACCCAAAAACCACCGTTTTGCACGCCCTCTTGGACGTGGTAAGATGGAAATCAAAGCACAGTGGGAACCACACAAGACTCTATGACGATCTCGGGTCAACAGACTACTCTGTACCAGTGTCACCAGAGAACTGCCATCTGACGTGAGGTATAATACCATCTGGGAGTTCTCGGCGAGTCCGTCCAGCGTACCCAGTCTCTACTGAGCACTCGTATATCTCCTCTGATGTCAAACACCGATGGATATGGGATCATCCATCGCCCATCTATATGGGTCGAGAAGGTACACGCTAGTCTACTCTGGCATATCGATGCCCCGTCTCGATACACCCACGACTAGGGACTTTGAAGGATGTACTTATAGACTACCATGTCCCCACTAGTATGATCCGCATCATAGTCCAGGTAGTCAAGTACAGATCCTAAGGGCTTTACCAACATGTAACAGAGAGACAATCAGCATACACGTTAAGGTAAAGGGTAACCAGATAGCATACTATCATGTCGAGCAAGAAAGTCCTCCCTATATATGTCCCAGCATCCACTACAATATACATCCTATGTATAGTAATGGCCTCTAGGGCATACATATAACTAACAGATTCGTCTCTCCCGGTATTGGGGTGAGATCGCGCTGTGTCTAAGAGAGCCATTACACAAACCCTCGGCCGAGATAGGAGGTTTACTGGTAGGTACTCCAGTAGTATCCCAGGGTGTTCTGGGCTACACTCCAACACGGTTTATACAGCTATTGGGGGTCTGACGTTACCAGCCCCCTAGGCCGATATGCGATACTCATAGATGAACGGACCGGACTGTATGTATTGTAGGGTTCCTAGGCACACCCATGAGGTTCTACAAGTGATCAAACATGGCCAATTCAAATTTTTCATGTGCCTACAAACCCTAATACGGATCGTTAACTAGATGTATAGGCGATGCAATGCAAATAAACAACTTTAACTTAAAGGAAAGAGGCTACAACCTTTGTAGATCCGGTCCTCCACCTCCTAGGCTCCGTTATGATGTCCCTCCACTGTCCATATCGAATCCCGGACTCTAGCATCGGCTTCATCGGAGAAATGGGCGGGCTAGGTCATCGACTTCGATGCCGAAGATGATCTACGTCGAGGCAACTCAAGATCAAACTCCAACTTCACCAAGTCATGAAACTTGTGAAGAAAACACCCTATACTACTTGGCAAGTGGTAGAGGATGAAGAAATAGGAAGTGGGTTCACTTTAGAATTGGATTGCTCACTCTTTTTCTCATGTTGCCATTGATGGAGGCAAGCTTTTCTTCTTGTTGATGAAGAAGAAGAAGAAGAAAGAATATGATAAGTCTTATTTAAAATAGAAAATAAAATGAATACTTATCATATAGCAACCATGGTTATGTGTAGAGACTAAACTAGGGTTAGGTTGAATGGTTAGGTTAAGGCAAACAAACAAAATGGTCAAAGCTTCAAAGCTTCAAGAAGTTTCAAGGAAAAACAAAACAAGCCACCCTTTTGTTTCTTGCCTTAAAATTAAATAAATAAAAGAAATAGTTAAGAAAATGAAAACCCTAACCATTACATAACCATGGTTTAATCATACACACAAACATTCATGTATCATCAAACATGATACAATCAAGTGCACAAAAAATATATCACATATACAATGTGCACATCAAGTGAGAAAATCCTTTTTAAGTGAACCAATACTAGTTAATGCAAAGTAATATATCAAATATATAATTATACATTAAATCATTAAATCAACACTTGATTCAATGATCCGGTCATGTCGCATATAACCGTCTAGTATCCAATGTATCGACTTATCGAATCAATCTTCGATTCGATAACTAGGTTATATCGCATACAACCAATCGATACATTCATCGCGAGAATAGAATACGGTATCACATACACGCATTATTCTCGGTCCCGCACATATCTCATATGCGCTCCTATTTCGTTTCGCTTGAGCCAGGAAACCTCTGTGTAGGACTCTAAAGACTCGTCAATACGCCGGCAGCAGGTGATGATCATATCAAACACCCACAAGCCAGAAGCGGTCTGCTAAACGTAACGGCCACCCGGGTATTGAGCGATCAGAAGATCGACGAGCAAGCCCGCTCACACTCCTGTGAATCCAACCAGTAACACTTACCGTACAGTCCGGTCTGTTCGTCTGATATGTCGCATATCTCGTCTAGGGGTGGTAAACGTCAGACCCCAGTAGCTTGATAAGTCATGCCGACGTGAGGTCCATAACAATCGTGAAACTACTGATAACTCTTACCAGTATATCACTGCAACCCTGGCCAGGGATTTCCTGTTATGGCCAGTCGAGCATAGCGCAACATCAACCCCCAATACCGGGAGAGACGAATCCCCTCCTATCGCTCATTGCCTCCATGTGAATCGGGACTGTACCCAAAAACCACCTGATTGCACGACTCAGTAGAGCCGTGGTAGGGTGGAAATCAAAGCATAGTGGGAGACACACAAGACTCTATGACGATCTCGGGTCAACAGACTTGTAGGGTTCCTAGGCACACAATAGAGGTCTCACAAGGCATCAACCATGCCAATTTCAAATTTTATGGGTGCCGAGAGACCCTAATACGGATCGTTGACTAGAAGTTTAGGCGATATACAAATCTAGTTAACAACTTAACTAAAGATAAGAAGCTACAACCTTTGTAGATCCGGATATCCACTTCCTTGGCTCCACGTAGGCGTCCTCTCGCTGTCCATCTCGAATCCCGGACTCAATCGTCGGCTTGATCGGAGAAATGGGCGGACTAGGTCGTCGGCTTCGTGCCGAAGATGATCTACGTCGAGGCATCACAAGTTCAAGCTCCGACTTCACAAATTTGTGAAACTTGTGAAGAAAACACCCAAAACAACTTGGCAAGAGGTAGAGGGTGAAGAAATAGGAGGTGGGTTCACTTTGGAATTGGATTTCTCACTTTAGAACTCAAGTTGCCATTGATGGCATCAAGCTTTCTTGAAGAAGAAGATGATGAAGAAGAAGAAAGAATATGATAAGTGTTTTATTAAAATGAAAAATAATCCAATACTTATCATAAGCTAACCATAGTAGAGTGTAGAAAATAGACCATGGTTACTTGGATGGGTTAGGGTTAAGCATGAAGACAAGAATGGTTAAGAAGTCAAAGCTTCATGAAGCTTCAACTAGAAACAAATAAAGCCACCATTCTTATCTATATCATTTCCAAATAAATAAATGAACAAATAAATAAATAAATGAATATGCAAAACCCTAATTATCAAATTAACCATGGTTTAATTCTATACACTTAACTATATGATCAAGTATCATCAAACATGATACAAATATGTGCACAAAAGTATATCACATATACTTCTTGCACATCAAGTGAGAAAAAATCCATTTAAAGTGAACCAATACTAGTTAATGCAAAGTAATATATCAAATATATAATTATACATTAAATCATTAAATCAACACTTGATTTAACGATCCGGTCATATCGCATATAACCGACTAGTATCCTATGTATCGGCTCATCGAATCAATCCTTGATTCGATATCTAGGTTATATCGAATATAACCAATCGATACATTCATCGCGAGAATGAAATACGGTATCACATACACGCATTATTCTCGGTCCTGCACATATCTCATATGCGCTCCTATTTCGTTTCGCTTGAGCCAGGAAACCTCTGTGTAGGACTCTAAAGACTCGTCAATACGCCGGTAGCAGATGATGATCATATCAAGCACCCACAAGCCGCAAGCGGTCTGCTAAACGTAACGGCCATCCGGGTATTGAGCGATCAGAAGATCGACGAGCTAGCCCGCTCACACTCCTGTGAATCCAACCAGTAACACTTACCGTACAGTCCGGTCTGTTCGTCTGATATGTCGCATATCAAGTCTAGGGGTGGCATACGTCAGACCCCAATAACCGATAAGTCGTGCCGATGTGAGGCTCATAACGGGTCGAGAAACTACTGGTAACACTTACCAGCAAATCTCTGATCAGCCCTGGCCAGGGACTTCCCTGTTACGGCCAATCGAGCACAGCGCAACATCAACCCCCAATACCGGGAGAGACGAAACCCCTCCTATCGCTCATTGCCTCCATGTGACTCGGGACTGTGCCCAAAGACCACCGTTTTGCACGCCCTCAGGGACGTGGTAAGGTGGAGATCAAAGCACAGTGGGAATCACATAAGACTCTATGACGATCTCGGGTCTACAGACTAACCTGTACAAGTGTCACCTGAGAACTGCCATCTGACATGAGGTATAATACCATCTGGGAGTTCTCGACGAGTCCGTCCAGTGTACCCAGTCTCCACTGAGCACCCGTATACCATCTCTGATGTCAAACACCAATGGATATGGGATCATCCATCGCCCATCTCATGGGTCGAGAAGCGTATACGCTAGTCTACACTGGTATATCGATGCCCCGTCTCGATACACCCACGACTAGGGACCTTGAAGGATGTACTTATGGACTACCATGTCCCCACTAGTATGATCTGCATCATAGTCCAGGCAGTCAAGTACACATCCTAAGGGCTTTATCAACATGTAACTATAAGACAGTTTAAAGAGACAAGTGTACATGTTAAGATAAAGAGCAACCAGATAGCATACTATCATATCGAGCAAGAAAGTCATCTCTATATATGTCCAAGCATCCAATATAATATACATCATCTGTACAATACTGGCCTCTAGGGCATACATACAACTAACAATCTCCCACTTGCACTAGGGCCAGCTGCTGTAGTATCACATACCGAGCATCCCGAAGAGTCTCTCAAACTGTATCTGGGGAATGGCCTTCGTGAGTGGATCCGCTGTGTTGTTCTTCGTGTCAACCCTCCTGACCTCGATCTCCCGGCGATCAACTATCTCCCGGATCAGGTGATACCGCCTCAGAATATGCCTGGATCGCTGATGGGACCTGGGTTCCTTGGCCAAAGCCACCGCTCCATTGTTATCGCAATACAAAGGTATTGGATGCTCAATGGATGGAACCTCACCAAGTCCAGTAATGAACTTCTTGATCCAGACAGCCTCTTTGGCAGCATCGTTGGCAGCGATGTATTCAGCCTCCATCGTCGAGTCAGCCACGGTTTCCTGCTTGGAACTCTTCCAGCTAACCGCCCCTCCGTAAAGGGTAAAGACAAAACCCGATTGCGATTTAGAGTCGTCCTTATCACTCTGGAAGCTCGAATCGGTAAAGGACTCCACTTGGAGTTCTCCGTTACCATACACCAAGAGCATCTCTTTAGTCCTTCGCAAGTACTTGAGAATGCTCTTCACAGCTGTCCAGTGATTCTCTCCAGGATCAGCTTGATACCTGCTCACTACACTTAGTGAGTATGCTACATCGGGTCTGGTACATAGCATCGCATACATGATAGAGCCTACAGCCGAAGCATAGGGTATCCCTTGCATGCGAGCTCTCTCCAAATCAGTCTTGGGAGACATCTCTTTGGAGAGAGTGACTCCAGAGATCGTGGGCAAGTTCCCACGCTTGGATTCTTCCATACTAAACCTCTTTAGTATGGTGTCAATGTACCTGGATTGGGACAATCCCAGTATCCGTTTGGATCTATCTCTATAGATCCTGATCCCCAATATGCAGGAGGCATCACCAAGATCTTTCATTGAGAATCTTTGTGATAAGAAGAGCTTGACCGATTGCAGCATAGGAATATCGTTTCCTATCAAGTGTATGTCGTCCACGTACAATACGAGGAAGACTACCTTACTCTCTGCTACCTTCTTGTAGATACAAGGTTCATCTGGGTTTTTGACGAAATCAAACTCTTTGATAACGACGTCAAAGCAGATGTTCCAACTCCGCGATGCTTGCTTTAATCCATAAATGGATTTAAGCAGCTTGCACACCTTCCCGCTGCTCCCACTGTCTACGAAGCCCTCAGGCTGAGTCATGTACACGCACTCTTCTAAATCACCATTTAGAAAGGCGGTCTTAACATCCATTTGCCAGATTTCGTAGTCATGAAAGGCAACAATGGCAAGCATGATTCGGATGGATTTAAGCATAGCCACTGGAGAAAAGGTTTCGTCATAGTCCACACCTGGTCTTTGACGAAAACCCTTTGCTACAAGTCTAACTTTGAAAGTCTCCACTTTCCCATCTACACCAAGTTTCTTCTTGAAGATCCATTTGCTCCCAATGGGTTTTACCCCTTCAGGAGCAACATCCAAAGTCCATACTTTATTGGTGTACATGGATTCCATCTCGGACCGCATAGCATCCAGCCATTTCACTGAGTCCCTACTCGTGATGGCCTGCTCGAAGCTAGTTGGGTCATCATCCTCCATGATGCAATCCTCGCTCCCACCATCCATGAGAAAACCGTAGTATCTCTCAGGTGGGCGAGGAACCCTACTAGATCGGCGGAGAGGCTGAGGTTCGTCGGGAGCTATTGAATGCTCTGGTTCCACTAAATCCTCTGTTGTGTTTTGTTCAGCTGGAACCTCTTCCAGTTCTACCTCAGAGCCACTAATTTCTTTTGCAAGAAATTCCTTTTCTAAAAAGGTGGCATGTTGAGCAACAAATACTCTTTGTTCCTCACTGTGGTAGAAGATATACCCTCGCGAATGTTTGGGATATCCAACAAATTTACACAAAACAGATCTTGCCTCGAGTTTGTCCGGTTTTTGTCTTTTGACATAGGCCGGGCAACCCCATATCTTTATAAAATTAAGATATGGTCTCTTCCCTTCCCATATCTCTTATGGTGTGGTAGGCACAGATTTGGTGGGAACCCTGTTCAGTAGGTATGCTGCTGTTTCCAGTGCATATCCCCAGAAGGAAACAGGTAACTCAGCTACACTCATCATAGAGCACACCATATCTAATAGGGTGCGGTTTCTCCGCTCCGATACACCGTTGTGCTGTGGTGTATATGGAGGAGTTAGCTGAGAGAGAATCCCATTCTCTTTTAGGAAGTCCAGGAATTCAATGCTCATGTATTCTCCTCCTCGATCAGATCGTAGGACTTTAATACTTTTTCCGGTTTGGTTCTCGACTTCTTGTTTATATTCTCTAAATTTCTCAAAAGCTTCAAACTTATGTCTTATCAAGTACACATGTCCGTATCTTGAGAGATCGTCAGTGAATGTAATGAAGTACGAAGAACCATCCCTGGCATGTGTAGACATAGGACCGCATACATCACTATGTATCAGTCCTAAGAGTTCAGTAACTCTTTCTCCGTGTCCCGTAAACGGAGTTTTGGTCATCTTGCCTTTGAGACATGACTGGCAAGTGTCATAAGATGAAAATTCGAATGGTTTCAAATATCCATCCTTATGCAACTTAGCCAGTCGTGTCGCATTGATGTGACCCAGTCTACAATGCCACAAGAAGGATTCGTTCAGTTCTGAACTCTTCCTCTTGTGTGTGTTTGTTATGCTCAGAACTGTTGATTGATTTAGAACATAAATGCCATTGCACAACGTGCCTGATCCAACCAACTTTTGGTTATGGAAAATGTTCATAACATTGTCCTGTAATACAAAATTATATCCCTCTTTACTCAATAAAGAAACCGATATAATGTTGCATATCAGGTTCGGCATGTAATAGCATTCGTTCAGAACCAATGTATTACCAGTCGGTAATACTAGGTGATATTCCCCGACAGTCTTAGCTGCAACAATTGCACTATTTCCAACTCTAATGTCTTTATCACCTTCTCCAAGTTCTTTACCTTTCCTTAGCCTATGTAACTGATTACATATATGCGATCCTGACCCGGTATCTAATACCCAGGACGTAGAGCAAATGGAGAAACAGTTCTCTGTAACGAACACACCCGAAGAAAATGCATCAACATGTACTTTCTTCATTCGGGTGGTATGGGAATCCTGGTATTCCCCTATATCCTGTTCATTCCTATAACTCTTATAGGTAAGAACGGAACCAACGTTCCCCAGCACAGTATAACATGCGGGTTCGGTCAATACATCCATATTATTATCTTTATTAGGGCATGAAATGGTCGCTACCTGGAGAGAGAGAGAAGAAAACACTTTAGCGTAAGCTCGTGCAAGATCAGATTGGTTATTATCTTATCTAATCAGGATGGCTCCCACTGGTTTTTATCAAATCTTCCTTCAAACCCTAAAAGGAAAGACTAGCCGGGATTAATTACACACTACAAGTTCGCCAATCTTTCAGCCAGGCCAGTGTCGGTACTTTGAGGGAGGTCCCCCGTGCTTTCGCACGAACCTAATTAATGTAAACCTCGTTTTCCCAGAGGCGTAACCCCGTTGACACCTTTCTAGACACCTACTTGATCAGCTAATTGCAATGTGTAAAACTCTCCCAGGAGTAACTCTTACTCGCAGTGGGTATCGGGATCCAACTATCTCATAGAAGGTATGCAATCTCATTGCAAATTTCAACACTTGAAATTCCCGATAATATTTTGCCCCTAGCACCCTATGACCTTGACGGAGGTCAACAAACCATAGGCTACTAGTCAAGTTCAACCCGTCATTTCTTGATCGAATTAAACCCACCCGCACGACCCTTGACGGAGGTCAACAAGGCCGCACGACTACCCTAATCCAATCTGCATCATATGCATAAGCAGATAAATACTAGTTAGCTACCGCACACTACGCCTTGACGGAGGTCAACAAACGTAGCACGAATACTAAATAGGACTTATCTGAAATGACGGAGGGCTACGACAGGTTTTTCTGAAAACCTATTGCGTAATAAACTTGATATCGTTGTAGAATCAAATGAAGTTTTGAAATGGAGTGATTTTGAGACTTTTCTAGTTTTGCTAAAGGGGTCACTCCCGGTGAAGGGATCGTCGACCCTTTCCTCGTCGAATGAGGTGCGGGATATATCATATATATCACTGTGCAAAGCAGAAACTATAGAAGCAATCAGAAGTCAAACCGAGTGTGTAGCATCTGCCAGTTATTGCTAAAGGAGTCACTCCCGGTGAAGGGATCTCGGTCCTTTCCTCATCGAATAAGGTGCAGGGTATATCATATATACCGCTATGCAAAGCAAGAACTGTAGCTACCTGTTTTATTTTAAAATTTGATTCTACAACATCTTTTAGGCTTCTTTTCTTTCATTAATCACATTAATGAAGTTCCATCATTTAAATACCTAAAACATCACAGATAAATACGACGTACACTTATGCCATCCGCATTCGCCTGGATGTCCCCTCATGTACCGTTAGGTTAGGTAACTAACGACAGGGCAGGGCAGGGCTAGTGCGGATGCAAAACATAAGTAACGTCTATATAATATATCATATATACTATATACTGTATCTATCATAGAACATCACATGATCACATCACAGATATCGCAGCAGAAGAAACATATGAAACATTGGATATTCTAGGACGTCCGTGTTTTCAATACGAGCCAGTATAAAACACGGATTCCACGGTCGTGATGAATAGCCAATCCCACACCCCTAGACCCCTACGAGAGCGGCAAGCAACCCTACCAATTCTAGAGTTAGGAGACCCGGACTCGACTCCTCGAGTTGGTCTCCCACTGGACCCCAGAACCCGGTTACTTGTGCTCCCCTCCTTGAGTCTATCCTAATGCGGAAAAGAAAATAATATACAAAAGGTGACAACTTCCGCAACCTGGAAGTGCCCCAAATAAAAGAATATTACATACAAGTTTTTACATGAATGAAAATGAAAAACGCTCATCTCACATAAAAAACCCCGGCTATTCGAACACGACGATCCAATATAACATATCTAGCAACACATAACATCACATGTCATCAACGTAAGTAAATATACGCATCCCAATTGTCGTTGACATATAGCAACGAAACCGGCGATATCACATATTACACTTACGGTCACAGAAAAGAAAGTGTAAAACTACAACAGTTGGAATCCGCAACCTCTTTAGACATCGCATGCCTAATCAAATGAAATACTTAGACATCACATGCCTAACGGTTATAAACCCCGCATTTTAGTCTCATTATCGAAAACTCTTTTCAATATCAAATGAGACTAAACCGCTAGATTTATAATATTCATTCAGTTATCTCATAACTGTTTGTGAATTCCAATTATTGTATCCCATTCCGGATAAATAGAAAATATTAAACTTTCCGATCGAACATTCGAACACCCAAGTTTTCCCGAAACCGTCCAACACATGAAATAGGTTCAAAGACATTCCCTTCATGCCTCATACCAACGGTCCAGCCGTAGAAGGGTCAAGCCAACGCCTCACATGTGGCACGCCGTACTGCCCCAAACCCGAAGGTTCAAAGGGCAGTTCAAGACGGTCACATAATCGAGTTAAGGTTTGTTGTCTTCTAGAGGGACCATCGTGTTACTTGCACTACTCAGAACGTCCTTAAACCACAGAAAGATCAAACACTTGGAAATTTTCCGGCATGGGAAAAGTTGGGTATTTATATCCGGTCGAACTTTTTAACATATTCAAAAAAATTATCCGGAAAACACTTAGACAAAGCTTGATAATACGATCGAAACACAGATTTGCAATGCAACCCCAGAACACTCAACTCTTGAGTCAATTTAAAAATTCCCAGAAAACTCAGCACTGTGAAATAGGAATTACTGTGCAAAGGAGGAGGTCTGACGTCATCATAAGACCGCGGAACCGCCGCAGAAGCCATGCTTCTGCCGCGGTTCGCCACACTTTGGAGGTATCATTTTGAAAATTTTGCATCGTAATTCTTAGAACTTCCTGCTGAATTTTTTAAGCATTTTTAATCTGGAAAAAACACAGTTTTTAGAAAAAGTCCAGAGAGCGTTTTGGGAATTAGGGTTTCGGTTCGTTCGGATTTCAAACGTCGTCTACACTTCGCCTAAGGCTCTAGCTAGGCTCTGATACCACTGTAGGGTTCCTAGGCACATAATAGAGGTCTCACAAGGCATCAACCATGCCAATTTCAAATTTTATGGGTGCCGAGAGACCCTAATACGGATCGTTGACTAGAAGTTTAGGCGATATACAAATCTAGTTAACAACTTAACTAAAGATAAGAAGCTACAACCTTTGTAGATCCGGATATCCACTTCCTTGGCTCCACGTAGACGTCCTCTCGCTGTCCATCTCGAATCCCGGACTCAATCGTCGGCTTGATCGGAGAAATGGGCGGACTAGGTCGTCGGCTTCGTGCCGAAGATGATCTACGTCGAGGCATCACAAGTTCAAGCTCCGACTTCACAAATTTGTGAAACTTGTGAAGAAAACACCCAAAACAACTTGGCAAGAGGTAGAGGGTGAAGAAATAGGAGGTGGGTTCACTTTGGAATTGGATTTCTCACTTTAGAACTCAAGTTGCCATTGATGGCATCAAGCTTTCTTGAAGAAGAAGATGATGAAGAAGAAGAAAGAATATGATAAGTGTTTTATTAAAATGAAAAATAATCCAATACTTATCATAAGCTAACCATAGTAGAGTGTAGAGAATAGACCATGGTTACTTGGATGGGTTAGGGTTAAGCATGAAGACAAGAATGGTTAAGAAGTCAAAGCTTCATGAAGCTTCAACTAGAAACAAATAAAGCCACCATTCTTATCTAAATCATTTCCAAATAAATAAATGAACAAATAAATAAATAAATGAATATGCAAAACCCTAATTATCAAATTATCCATGGTTTAATTCTATACACTTAACTATATGATCAAGTATCATCAAACATGATACAAATATGTGCACAAAAGTATATCACATATACTTCTTGCACATCAAGTGAGAAAAAATCCATTTAAAGTGAACCAATACTAGTTAATGCAAAGTAATATATCAAATATATAATTATACATTAAATCATTAAATCAACACTTGATTTAACGATCCGGTCATATCGCATATAACCGACTAGTATCCTATGTATCGGCTCATCGAATCAATCCTTGATTCGATATCTAGGTTATATCGAATATAACCAATCGACACATTCATCGTGAGAATGAAATACGGTATCACATACACGCATTATTCTCGGTCCTGCACATATCTCATATGCGCTCCTATTTCGTTTCGCTTGAGCCAGGAAACCTCTGTGTAGGACTCTAAAGACTCGTCAATACGCCGGTAGCAGATGATGATCATATCAAGCACCCACAAGCCGCAAGCGGTCTGCTAAACATAACGGCCATCCGGGTATTGAGCGATCAGAAGATCGACGAGCTAGCCCGCTCACACTCCTGTTAATCCAACCAGTAACACTTACCGTACAGTCCGGTCTGTTCGTCTGATATGTCGCATATCAAGTCTAGGGGTGGTATACGTCAGACCCCAATAACCGATAAGTCGTGCCGATGTGAGGCTCATAACGGGTCGAGAAACTACTGGTAACACTTACCAGCAAATCTCTGATCAGTCCTGGCCAGGGACTTCCCTGTTACGGCCAATCGAGCACAGCGCAACATCAACCCCCAATACCGGGAGAGACGAAACCCCTCCTATCGCTCATTGCCTCCATATGACTCGGGACTGTGCCCAAAGACCACCGTTTTGCACGCCCTCAGGGACGTGGTAAGGTGGAGATCAAAGCACAGTGGGAATCACACAAGACTCTATGACGATCTCGGGTCTACAGACTAACCTGTATAAGTGTCACCTGAGAACTGCCATCTGACGTGAGGTATAATACCATCTGGGAGTTCTCGGCGAGTCCGTCCAGTGTACCCAGTCTCCACTGAGCACCCGTATACCATCTCTGATGTCAAACACCAATGGATATGGGATCATCCATCGCCCATCTCATGGGTCGAGAAGCGTATACGCTAGTCTACACTGGTATATCGATGCCCCGTCTCGATACACCCACGACTAGGGACCTTGAAGGATGTACTTATGGACTACCATGTCCCCACTAGTATGATCTGCATCATAGTCCAGGCAGTCAAGTATACATCCTAAGGGCTTTATCAACATGTAACTATAAGACAGTTTAAAGAGACAAGTGTACATGTTAAGATAAAGAGCAACCAGATAGCATACTATCATATCGAGCAAGAAAGTCATCTCTATATATGTCCAAGCATCCAATATAATATACATCATCTGTACAATACTGGCCTCTAGGGCATACATACAACTAACAAGACTAAGCTGTACCAGTGTCACCAGAGAACTGCCATCTGACGTGAGGTATAATACCATCCGGGAGTTCTCGGCGAGTCCGTTCAGTGTACCCAGTCTCCACTGAGCACCCGCATACCATCTCTGATGTCAAACACCAATGGATATGGGATCATCCATCGCCCATCACATGGGTCGAGAAGATATACGCTAGTCTACTCTGGAATATCGATGCCCCGTCTCGATATTCCCACGACTAGGAACATTGAAGGATGTACTCATGGACTACCCAGGCCCCACTAGTATGATCTGCATCATAATCCTGGAAGTCGAGTACACATCCTAAGGGCTTTATCAACATGTAATCAGAGAGACAGAAAGTATACATGTTAAGATAAAGAGCAACCAGATAGTGTACTATCATGTCGAGCAAGAAAGTCCTACCTATATATGACCCAGCATCCACTACAATATACATCCAATGTACAGTAATGGCCTCTAGGGCATACATATAACTAACATGTATATTGTCACTGTTAGGCTCAGTAGGGTTCCAAGATGAGTTCGCTCATCGGCTTCCCTTGAGGTCAGTACATAAACAGCCGTTACGCACAGCTTGTGCCGCTGATGGTTCGTGGTTAAACCCACTGCCAGCGTACTGAGGAGTTATTAGAGTCCCCACAGATAGTTTCCCAAGTTCGGGCGAAAATTTGTAGAGGCCGTATGGTTTTATGGCAGGGTTCGGAAAATGCACGTGCATTTACGCACGTGTCATATTTCGGGCAGATAATACTGGTGGGCTTTGGTTTAAGCTGGATCCGAGTATTATACTGTGTAGATATAATATCTTTGTCTCAGTTGCATTTGTATTCGGTCGTAATACAAATGCGGGTATGTTTATACTGTTACGGGGTTATCCTGAAATTCGTTTCGGGATCGCTTTTGGAAGTTGCTAGTTTCCCGTTTTCTATCACCCGTCTTAAACTTTCGGTTTAATGCAGATTTATCTTTTCTTCATTGGGTGAGTCATGAGAGTGTGAAAGCTTCTAGAAGGGATGACTAAGTTAGTGACTCATTGTTGCATTAAATGTTTTAGTGAGGTGTTTAAAGTGAGTCACCATTTGCATTAATGGGGTTTTGTTTGCATGAAGGATATTTGTTAAGATCTTTTCCTTGTGGTCACCCCTTGCTCCTACCCTCACCTCCCCTCCTCATATATGGCCGGCCCCTCCCCTCCTCTTCACTCTCTCTCACTTGTTTTTAAAAAGATGCAAGTTTTGGTTCATAGAAATTAGATGTGATCAATTTCTCATTTACCCGATTCCAAAAGGCAACTTCATTAACCGTTCATCCATAACTTTGGATGTAACTTGACAAAGTGTTCTACTCATTCTCTACATCATTCTTGGTCATCTCTTCTAGCAAACTTGATGACCGAGTTGCCTCGGGTCAGAGGCGGGAGCCCGTTTAAAGATCCGTTGACGTGGTGCCACCTGGACGAGAAGACCGGAGATCGAGGATATCGGAGCAGCCGCAACAAAGTGTGGGATGATGGTTAAAGAACGAAGGACTCGGATCGTTCGGTATAACCTTTTTACCCTCTTTGTAGTTTGTTAGTTTAGCAATAATGGCAGATCCGGGTTACAGTATACGATAGCGCCAGTTAAAAAGTTTTTGTTCCGCATTTGGCGTCGGTTAGACGGCCAGGGCGCTACCGTAGACTTACATTAGTATCAGAGCCACTCCATTAAGCTTTACTAACTTGTTCTAACGCGTTTAAAATATCGATCGAACGGAATTTCAAAAATCGCAATTTTCTGTGAAAAGTTTCTGTCGAATTTTTAAACAGGTCTAAAAATTATTTTGAGCATCTCAGAAAATCGTGCAGGCTTTTTTAAGAATACTGGTGAAATTTGGTCAACTGTTGACTCCAAAGCGCCGCGGAACCGCCGCACAAACCCTAGTTTGGCCGCGGTTCCGCGGCCGTTTTAGAGCTACAGTGAACCATTTTTCTATAGTAGGTTCTACATTGAAAATTGTGGTTACTGAAATATTTCTTTTGGGCCCATATTTTGTTACTGTACAGCAGATGTACGAGGGGCCCACTTCGGTAAGTTTTGTCGATCGAAATTTTAAACTTGTTAGTTTGCAGTACTTACATTATATCTCCGACCGGAAATGTCATTTGAGCGGTAAATTGCGTCTAATTGCTATAGCTCTTTTAGACGGATTTGCGAACGTGACATTCGCGTTGATGTTCTGTGTTGTGCTGTAATGTTGTGGATTTGTCGTGGTAGATAGCAGTGTGCAATGGTAGTGCTGTTTGAATTTATTTGTATATTTGATAATGCGGGGCGAGCGTCCAACATGTGGACTGCCGTCACTGCCTGTTTGTATAATATTCTTTTGGGGCACGACCGGGCTGAGGTCGATGTACCCGTTATACATATATTTCATTTCTGTACTAGGTTTACCCCGCGACGGAGTGCACGGATAGCCGGGTTCTGGAGGGCAACGGGTCCGTATCTCATGGCTTTGAGAGGCAGAGGGGCCTCATTCTAGAATTGGCAGACTATTCGCCGCACTCGTAGGGGGTACAGGTTGACCCAAGGAGGGGTGCCTAAGTTACCGGATTCCGTGAAGTGCAGGGTGGTCCATTCACTTTGTTGTATGGGGCTGCCTCGCTTCAGGTTTTGGCGGGTAACTTACCGCACCCGTAAGGTCTAGGTTTCACTGCACAGGCTATCCACACGACCAGGGAAACGTCGGGTTTCAGCAGCGGCTCTGTGAAACCCGGGGATCCCAGATTATCTATATTGTTCTGTGATACTTATTACTTTTCTGTAATGTTGCATATTATCACGCCTGGAGAGATTATTGTATATTAGTATATATACTAGTAAATGTTGTATATGTTTTACACCCGCGCTAGTCCAGTCTCCACTCTGTCGTTAGTTAAGTAACCTAACGGGTGATGACGGGACCCAGTGACGAATGCGGATGGCATATACGTAAATTTTATTTTCGTTCTTTTCTGGTGTGATTAATTGATGGGAATGCGTTGATTCTGATCAATGCAAAGGAAAACAAACCTGTTTGGCAGTTGTTGGAACAGTTTTAAAAAGTGTTATTACAAAGACGTTTCCTTTTGTTTTGCATAGCGGTATTCGGTTGGAATATCCTGCATCTCATTCGACGAGGCAAGGGCCGATATCCCTTCACCGGGAATGACCCCTTGGGCAGAAGTTTGCGTCAGGGTAATAACTTCACTATAGTCGATTACAAGTTGCTTTGCATCGCGGTATTCAGTTGGAATATCCTGCACCTCATTCCACGAGGAAAGAGCCGAGATCCCTTCACCGGGAGTGACCTCTTTAGCAAAGGTTTTCGCCTCTATATTTTTATAAAAAGCTATCGGGTTCCTTCAGCGATATCAAGTTCATTACGTTAAAGGTTTTTCGCCAAAAACCAGCCATAGCCCTCCGTCATTTCTTTTGGGTATTCAGTAGTATTCAAGCTATGTATTTTGACCAACGCCAAGGCATAGTGTTTGGTAGCTGCTGGGTATTCATTTGTTGCATAAGATAGATGAGTTGGTTTGGTACAGTCGTTCTGCCGATTAGCCAAAGTCAGGGGCATGTGCCGGTGGGTTCAAATTGACAAGATAATGACGGGAAGAACTTGGCATGTGACTTATGGCATTTTGGCCAAAGTCAAGGTCATAAGAGCATGGAGCAAAAATCATATCGGGATTTTCTAAAGAAACTGAAACTTGCCAGGCATGCGCATACCTTCTGGAATGTAATAACGTGAGTGGATTCCGTCACGTTATCATGCGATGAGAGTTGGATCCCGATTCCCACTGACGAGTTGGTTTACTCTTCGGGTGATCCCGATTGATTCTTCTTTCAGGTTTGGAGGAGAATTTGACAGTACAGTGGGAGGTTTCCTGATTAGATAAAGTGACAACCATTCTGATCTAGGTTAGAGTGCACGCAGAGTGTTTCTTTTCTCTCTCTCTTTAGCAGCGACCATTGACCGACCCTAGACTATGACTCAGTGACCAAGTTGACCGAACCTTCTTAAAATACTGGCTTTTGGATTGTCCGAGTTGCATAAGTCATTGCCGCTCTTTCTTTTACCCTTTGCATTTCTCAGAACACCCTGTATTGCTACGGACATCCACTTCCATTGGATAGATCCATCGTATGGTTATATACGAACTCGGAGGGACTTCTTCGAGGATGGATCCAGGTTCAGGAGAAATAGAATTGGTTTATTCAGTTGTCTTTTATTATCACCTTCTCTCAGGTTGCGAGGGCTCCTTAGTTTAGGAGAGTACACCTATTACGCTTATTGGATAGTCTTATTCCAAACCATAGGCAGGTGCTGAAAGGTAGGGAATGAAGAAAACCAATTAGCCTAAGTAGGGTGTACAGAAGGTAATAACTAAAGACAAAATAAAGGGATTAGAAAGAGGGCAAAGTAAATTGCGACTGTTATCATTCACGACCAAACCGCGTACTTTATCGCCACTCCTATTTCACCTTTGCCTTTTTCCCCAGTTCGGGAGAAATAGAATAAGGTATTATTCAGTTGTCTTTTATCATCACCTTCTCTCAAGTTGTGAGTACTCCTTGGTTTAGGAGAGTACACCTATTATGCTTACTGGATAGTCTTCTTCCAAACCATAGGCTGGTGCCGAACGGTAGGGAAGGAAGAAAACCACTTAGCCTAAAGGGGTGTACAGAAGGTAATGAATAAAGACAAATAAAGGGATTTGGAGAGATGGCAAAGAGATATACGGTTAAAGTCATGAATTAGATTATGGAAGAGGCATTACTATGAATACCAGGATACCCCTACGAAACATTTTCATGTTTCAGTGCATTGTTAAAAGAAAACTGATTTCCCGATTAGATACTTACTTCAGGGTATGTATTTACCAGGTTTCATTCTCATATCTGTATGGTTTTACAGATGATGAGTGGGAGTAAGTTATTGAGAATTAGGTGATCATCCTCATTATATCGGAATTCGTTGTAATTGGTGATATTTGAGGAAATCGCCTGGGTACAGTTTTCAACCAACGACGCACAGGTTTTGAGTTATTCAACTCAGCGGACTTATACAGAGTATTGTATGTTGTCCAGTGTCCGTCAGGACAAAGAGGTTGGTCCTCGTACTATGTTCTGTTTACTTGTGACTTCTCTAGTTTTTAGACAAGTGTTTCGTAGAAATATAATGTCTAAGTTTTGAGAAGTTGTGGGTGTAAGAATAAAGTAGAGAACCAGGTATCGCAAGTATTGGGATTCTTCAAAGAGATCGAAGATGTAGATTCTTGTGATTGGTATTCAGTTGATGGTAATGGTTTTGAGAAACTTGTTTCTCTTTCAGGTTACTCATAATTGGATGGATTTCTAAGTTGAGTAATGCTGATTAGCCTCTCTCCATAAAGTTGATATACACTGGAAACAGCTGCATGATTAGAATCTGGTTCCAATTAAATCAGTGCCAAAGTTTCTATATTGGATATAGAATGGTTCATACCTTAACGATGTTAAGGTAGGGGAGTTGTCCGGCTTATAATTAAAACCAGACTCTGGATAACTCAAGGCACGTTTTTGTAATGGCAGTTTGTGGGTTGACCCGGGCTATGTCGAGGGTTGACTTTCTACCATCTGGAAGATCAATAGTGATATTGTTCTTGACTCGCCATAGTTTTAGTAAAATGGATTTTTTCAGAAAACAGTAGTGGGAGTATGGTAGAACTGGAAGTGATTCCAGAACCGCAAACGATTACGGAAAATTTAATAGGACCTCAAGATTCAATCAGGTTTGACATTCCAATAGCCACTCCACAGATATGGTGGGTAACCTCTGACACCCGAGAGGTACTCCGGTAGCCTCAAGGACGGTGACAGGGAGGTTCTTGTTTACCCAGACTTGACACTACTGTTGTTCCAGGCTATGAGACCCGGCAGGAGGTTAAGTATAGCGTCGTTCTAAACTAGCTTTAGAAGTGCACGTATATATTATTCTGCCAGAGAGTTGTCGTAGTCAGTGGGAGCAGCGGAAGCATAATGGGCAAGTAGCTTATGTCTATTTATAGGCTTGAGCAGATATAGCGGAAATAAGATCATCTAATTTCGATGTGACAGTCATGGCTTTGACTTCATCAGAATAGGGGATGGATCTGTTAAGAAGGTAGTAGGGTGTGATGTCATGGTATTTGGACGACATACACAGAGTAGGAAGTAAAATTCCTATACTACGATCGGTTGTACTGGGGTCGTCACACAGTTGTTTCTCCTGACAGGATATGGATATAATATCTGACATTCTGGTTTCTAGATCTATGGTTTTAGATCTAGATTTGAGTAGTTTCCCAATGTGGGTACTTTGACAGTATTCTGATAGTTTTTAGAATAGTTGACTCCTGGCATGGTGGTGTACCTGCAGATGATGGAGTCACCCTCTCTAAAGGTGTCTTACAGACTAAAGGGGAGAGGGATGTGCATGATTGGCAGATCACTTGCTTAGGCAATTGAGTCAATCGTGAGATGTCAAGTACCACACCAGATGTTGTTTTTGCACTAGATGTGATAAGTTTATATTAATCCAATCCTGGAGAAACATAAGGAAGCAGTTTTAGAACATAAGTGCATGTTCTACGGATTTGATGACGGCAGCCTCCTTCGGAAGACGGTTATCATTCCAGGCTTCAAAGGAGACATGGATGACAGAGTGATTGTCAGAGTTATAGTTTTCCCTCTGACGAGGGACAGTATTGTAGGGCTCCTAGGCACACACTAGAGGTCTCACAAGGCATCAACCATGCCAAATTCAAATTTTACATGTGCCGAGAAACCCTAATACGGATCGTTAACTAGAATTTTAGGCGAAACATGCAACTAGTTAACAACTTAACTAAGGGAACGGAAATACAACCTTTGTAGATCCGGTCCTCCACCTCCATAGCTCCATGATGAAGTCTCCTTGCTGTCCAAATCGAATCCCGGGCTCTAGCGTCGGCTTCATCGGAGAAATGGGCGGGCTTGGTCGTCGGCTTCGATGCCGAAGATGATCTACGTCGAGGCAACACAAGATCAAGCTCCAACTTCACCAAGTCATGAAACTTGTGAAGAAAACACCCTATACTACTTGTCAAGTGGTAGAGGATGAAGAAATAGGAAGTGGGTTCACTTTAGAATTGGATTTCTCACTTTTTTTTCTCAAGTTGCCATTGATGGAGGCAAGCTTTCTTCATTGTGGAAGAAGGAGAAGAAGAAGAAGATCATATGATAAGTATTATTTTCAAAAAGAAAATAATATGAATACTTATCATATACTAACCATGGTTAGGTGTAGAGAATAGACTATGGTTAATTAGAATGGTTAGGGTTAAGCATGAAGACAAAATGGTCACTTAGTCAAAGCTTCATGAAGCTTCAACAACAAACAAAGAAAGCCACCATTTTCTCTTTACCTTTTGCAAAATAAATAAATAAATAAATAGATAAGAAAATGAAAACCCTAACCATTATATAACCATGGTTTAATCCTTTACACAAATCCAAGTTAGCATGTATCATCAAACATGATACAAAAGAGTGCACAAAAGTATATCACATATACAACTTGTGAACTTCAAGTGAGAAAATCCATTTAAAGTGAACCAATACTAGTTAATGCAAAGTAATATATCAAATATATAATTATGCATCAAATCATTAAATCAACACTTGATTTAACGATCCAGTCATATCGCATATAACCGACTAATATCCAATGTATCGGCTTATCGAATCAATCCTTGATTCGATAACTAGGTTATATCACATACAACCATTCGATACATTCATCGCGAGAATAGAATACGGTATCACATACACCCATTATTCTCGGTCCCGCACATATCTCATATGCGCTCCTATTTCGTTTCGCTTGAGCCAGGAAACCTCTGTGTAGGACTCTAAAGACTCGTCAATACGCCGGCAGCAGGTGATGATCATATCAAACACCCACAAGCCGCAAGCGGTCTGCTAAACGTAACGGCCACCCGGGTATTGATCGATCAGAAGATCGACGAGCAAGCCCGCTCACACTCCTGTGAATCCTACCAGTAACACTTACTGTATAGTCCGGTCTGTCCGTCTGATATGTCGCATATCTCGCCTAGGGGTGGTAAACGTCAAACCCCAATAGCTCGATAAGTCGTGTCGATATGAGGTCTATAACAGTTCGAGAAACTACTGGTAACACTTACCAGTAAATCTCAGCAACCCTGGCCAGGGATTTCCGGTTATAGCCAATCGAACACAGCGCAACATCAACTCCCTATACCGGGAGAGACGAATCCCCTCCTATCGCTCATTGCCTCCATGTGATTCGGGACTGTACCCAAAAACCACCGTTTTGCACGCCCTCTTGGACGTGGTAAGGTGGAAATCAAAGTACAGTGGGAATCACACAAGACTCTATGACGATTTTGGGTCAACAAACTACTCTGTACCAGTGTCACCAGAGAACTGCCATCTGACGTAAGGTATAATACCATCTGGGAGTTCTCGGCGGGTCCGTCCAGTGTATCCAGTCTCCACTGAGCACCCGTATATCATCTCTGATGTCAAACACCAATGGATATGGGATCATCCATCGCCCATCTGTATGGGTCGAGAAGGTATACACTAGTCTACTCTGGTATATCGATGCCCCGTCTCGATACACCCACGACTAGGGACTTTGAAGGATGTACTTATGGACTACCATGTCCCCACTAGTATGATCCGCATCATAGTCCAGGTAGTCAAGTACACATCCTAAGGGCTTTACCAACATGTAACAGAGAGACAATCAGTGTACACGTTAAGGTAAAGAGTAACCAGATAGCATACTATCATGTCGAGCGAGAAAGTCCTCCCTATATATGTCCAAGCATCCACTACAATATACATCCAATGTACAGTAATGGCCTCTAGGGCATACATATAACTAACAATCTCCCACTTGCACTAGGGCCATCTGATAGCAGTGGTTGTAGTATCGCATACTCAACCATCCCATAAAAGTCTCTCTCTGGGAAAAGGCCTTTGTGAGTGGATCTGCCGTGCTGTCCTCTGAGTCTACTCTCCTAACCTGGATCACCCTGGAGATCAACTATCTCCATGATCAGGTGATACTGCCTTAGAATATGTCTGGATCACTGATGGGACGGACGTTCCTTGGCATAAGCCACAACTCCATTGTCACACAATGGGAGGAACTAAGTTCATCTCATGAACAAATATACATCCAGACTGCCTCTTTGGTAGCATCTTAAGTAGCGATGTATCCAGCCTTTATCGTCTAGTATGCCACGGTATCTAGCTTGGAACTCTTCCAACATACCGTCCCTTTACTGAGGGTAAAGACAATGCCTGTGACTGACATTCAGTTGTCTTTATCACCCTGGAACCCTTCCAGTGATTCTCCCCAGGGTCGATTGATACCATCTCACTACTTCTAGTGAGATTCCTAGCATCCAATTACATCTATCTCATAGATGAATACTTAGGATTTAGGAGGTATCACTTTGATCCTATATGGAGAATCCTTGTGATAAGCGGAGATTGACCGAGCGTAGCATAGGAAACTCCTTCCCTATCAAGAGTATGTCATCCACGTACTCTACGAGGATCATCACCATACTCCCTACTATCTTTTTGTATATACAAGGTTCATCTACCATTTTGATGATGTCAAACTCTTTGACTAAATCATCAAAACAGATGTTCCAACTCCGCGATGCCTGCTTTATCCTATAAAGCATCTTGCACACGTTTCCGCTGCTCCCACTGTCTATGAAGTCCTCTGGCTGTGTACTTATAGACACTCTCTTCTAAATCATCATTTAGAAAAGCAGTCAAGACACCCAACCGCCAGATATCGTAGTCATGGTATGTAGCCGTGGCAAGTAGGATCTGGATGGACTTAAGCATAGCTACTTGAAAAGGTTTCATCATTATCCACGCCTGGTCGATGACGAAAACCTTTAACAAGTCTAGCTTTGAAAGTCTCAACTTTTCCAACTACACCAAGTAATCTTCTCAAGATATACTTACTCCTGATGGGGATTTAACCCTTCAGATATAGCAACCAAAGTCCATACTTTGTTGGTGTACATGGATTCCATCTCAGATCGCTAAGCATCCAGCCATTCTTACAGAGTCTTACTCCTAATGGCCTGCTCGAAGCTAGTTGGGTCATCATCTCATGATGCAATCCTCGCTCCCACTGTCATAGAGCAACCGAAGTATCTCTCAGGTGAGTGAGGAACCTTACTAGATCGGCGGAGAGGCTGAGGTTCGTTGGTAACTATTGAATCCTTTGGTTTTATCAAATCATCAGCTGCAGTTTGTATAGCTGGAACATTTCCAGTTCTACATTACAGACTTTGCTTCGAGCTTGTCCGGATTTTTTCTTTTAGACATAGGCTGGACATCCCCAAATCTTAACTAACATAAGAGATTGGCTCTTCCCTTATCATATCCAATATGAAGTGGTAGGCAAATGATTTGATTTGAACCCTATTCAATAGGTATGCAGCTTCTCAAGCGCATAACTCCCAAAGAGGAAACAGGTAACTCAGTATTACTCATCATAGAGCACACCTTATCATATAGGGTGTGATTGCTCCGCCCCGATATACCATCGTACTATGGTGTATACGGAGGAGTAATGCTGAGAGAGAATCTCATTCCCCTATAGAATAGTCCAAGAATTCCGTGCTCAAGTATTCTCCTCCATGATCTCATCATAGGACATAATACTTATACCCGTATTGGTTCTCTACTTCTAACTTATATTCTGTGAATATCTCAAAAGGTTCTGACTTGTGTTTCAACAGGAACATATGTCTGAATCAAAAGAGATCATCAGAGAATGTAATGAAGTACAAAGAACCGGTCTTGGCATTTGTAGACTGGAGACCTTACATACATCATCATGTATCAGTCCCAAGAGTTTACTAACTCTTTCTCTGTTTCCAATAAACAGAGCTGAGGTCATTTAATCTTTGTGACATGACTCGCAAGTTTCATGAGATGTAAATTCAAACTGATTTAAATATGCATCTACATGTAACTTCAGCTAGTCGGGTCACATTGATATGACCTAGTCTACAATGCCTCAAGAAGGATTCGTTCATTTCTGAACTCTTCCTCTTGTGTGTGTTCCGTATACTAAAGAACTGTAGTTTGATTTAGAACATCAACGCTTTTAGATAACGTGCCTGAACCGATCAACTTTTGATATAGGAAATGTTCAAAACATTATCCAACAATACAAAATTTTATCATTTCTTTACTAATAAAGAGACTGATATGATTTTGTATATCAGGTTCGGTATCTAATAACATTCGTTCAGAATCAATGTATTGGTAATACAGGGTGACAGTGACCAACAGACTTGGTTGCAACACTTGCCCCGTTTTCTGTCTCATGAAACTTATCACCCGTTCTCAGTTCTCTACCTATCTGTAGCCCTATGTAACAGATTACATATATGGGATCCTGATCTGGTATCACATACCCAGGACGTAGAGGATACAGAGAAACAGTTCTTTGTAACGAACACACCCGAAGATGATGCATCAGCATGCACTCTCTTCGTTTGGGCGGCACGGGAAATCTGGTATTCCCCAATTTCCTGCTCTGTCTTATAACAATTATAAGTTGGAGCGGGACCAACGTTCTCCAGCTCAGTATAACAAGCGGGTTCGGTCAATATTCCGTATTATTATCTTGATTAAGGCGTGATATGGTCACTACCTGGAGAGAGAGAGAAGAAAACACTCAGCGTGCGCTCTTGCAAGAATAGATTGGTTATGTTTTATCTAATCAGGATGGCTCCCACTGCTTTTTATCAAATCTTCCTTCAAACCCTAAAAGGAAAGACTAGCCGGGATTAATTACACACTACAAGTTCGCCAATCTTTCAGCCAGGCCAGTGTCGGTACTTTGAGGGAGGTCCCCCGTGCTTTCGCACGAACCTAATTAATGTAAACCTCGTTTTCCCAGAGGCGTAACCTCGTTAACACCTTTCTAGACACCTACTTGATCGGCTAATTGTAATGTATAAAACTCTTCCAGGAGTAACTCTTACTCGCAGCGGGTATCGGGATCCAACTATCTCATAGAAGGTATGCAATCTCATTGCAAATTTCAACACTTGAAATTCCCGATAATATTTTACCCCTAGTGTTCTATGACCTTGACGAATGCCAAACAACCCATAGTCCACTAGTCAAGTTCAACCCGTACATTTCTTGATTGAATTAAACCCACCCGCACGACCCTTGACGAATGCCAAACAACGCCGTACGAATACCCTAATCCAATCTGCATCATATGCATAAGCAGATAAATACTAGTTAGCTACGGCACACTACGCCTTGACGAATGCCAAACAACCGCAACACGAATACTAACTAGTACTTATCTGAAATGACGGAGGGCTACGACAGGTTTTTCTGAAAACCTATTGCATAATGAACTTGATATCGTTGTAGAATCAAATGATTTTAAAATGGAGTGTTTTTGAGGCTTTTGTAGTTTTGCTAAAGGAGTTACTCCCGGTGAAGGGATCGTCGGTCCTTTCCTCGTCGAATGAGGTGCTGGATATAACATATATATCGCTGTGCAAAGCAAAAAACTTTTAAAAGCAATCAAAAGACAAACCGAGTGTGTAGCATCTGCCAGTTATTGCTGAAGGAGTCACTCCTGGTGAAGGGATCTCGGTCCTTTCCTCATCGAATAAGGTGCAGGATATATCACATATACCGCTGTGCAAAGCAAGAACTGTAGCTACCTGTTTTATTTTTGAAATTCGATTCTACAACATCTTAGGTTTCTTTTATTTCATTAATCACATTAATGAAGTCCCATCATTTAAATACCTAAACATCACAGATAAATACGACGTACACTTATGCCATCCGCATTCGCCTCGATGTCTCCTCATGCACCGTTAGGTTAGGTAACTAACGGCAGAGTAGGGCAGGGCTAGCGCGGGTGTAAAACATAGTAACGTCTATATAATAGATCATATATACTATATACTGTATCTATCATAGAACATCACATGATCACATCACAGATATCGCAGCAGAAGAATCATATGAAATATTGGATATACTAGGACGTCCGTGTTTTCAATACGAGCCAGTATAAAACACGGATTCCACGGTCGCGATGAATAGCCAAACCCACACCCCTAGACCCCTACGAGAGCTGCAAGCAACCCTACCAATTCTAGGGTTAGGAGACCCGGACTCGACTCCTCGAGTTGGTCTCCCACTGGACCCCAGAACCCGGTTACTTGTGCTCCCCTCCTTGGGTCTATCCTAGTGCGGAAAAGTAAATAATATACAAAAGGTGACATCTTCCGCAACCTGGAAGTGCCCCAATAAAAGAATATTACATACAAGTTTTTACATGAATGAAAATGAAAAACCACTCATCTCACATAAAAACCCCCGGCTATTCAATCACGACGATCCAATATAACATATCCAGCAACACATAACATCACATGTCATCAACGTAAATAAATATGCGCATCCCAATTGTCGTTGACATATAGCAACGAAACCGGCGATATCACATATTACACTTACGGTCACAGAAAAGAAAGTGTAAAACTACAACAGTTGGAATCCGCAACCTGCATAGACATCGCATGCCTAATCAAATGAATTCCTTAGACATCGCATGCCTAACAATTATAAACCCCGCATTTTAGTCTCAAAAATTGAAAACACTTTTCAATATCAAGTCGGGCAATTCAACAGGATTCCCGACATCCTGATCGAATACTCGTCGCAAACTTCAGTAGGCGGCCGCCCCCCCGACGCCGTCGACAAAGTGCACCAAGGCGGAACACCGCTGCCGCGAGCACCCGAACGGATGCTTTCGGCGACGGGGTTCTCCTATAGTCACTTGGTCGGGGCTATGGGGCGAGGCTGTCTATTAAGTTTACCCGGCGAGTATCCGCGTACGCTACGTGATTGCGATGGACTTTTGATCACATCAAAATTCCGTGGCAACCGATCAAGTGAGACTAAACTGCTATATTTATAACATTCATTCAGTTATCTCATAACTTATTGTGAATTCCAATTATTGTATCCCATTCCGGGTAAATAGAAAATGTTAAACTTTCCGATCGAATATTCAAACACCCAAGTTTTCCCGAAACAGATCATCTCATGAAATAAGTTCAAAAACATTCAGTTCGTGCCTCAGTACCAACGGTCCAGCCGTAGAAGGGTCAAGCCAACGCCTCACATGTGGCACGCCGTACTGCCCCAAACCCGAAGGTTCAAAGGGCAGTTCAAGACGGTCACATAATCGAGTTAAGGTTTGTTGTCTTCTAGAGGGACCATCGCGTTACTTGCACTACTTAGAACGTCTTTAAACCACGGAAAGATCCAACACTTGGAAATTTCCCGACAGGGGAAAAGTTGGGTATTTATATCCGGTCGAACTTTTTAACATATTCAAAAATTATCCGGAAAGCCACACAGACAAAATTTGATAATCCGATCGAACATTCGAATCCCCAATACAACCCAAAAATTTCAACTCTTGAATAAATATTAAAAATTCCCAGGAAAACCAGAACTACAAAATAGGAGTTACTGTGCAAATCAAATTGGGCAAAGAGACCATACGGCTGCGGAAACGCCGCACAAGCCATGCTTGTGCCGCGGAACCGCGGCGGCTTAATGGAATTGGGTCATCAAATTTCACAGTAACTCTTAGATATTCCTGCAGATTTTTCTGCATATTTTTAATATCGAAAAACTCCAGATTTTGGAAAAAGTCCAGAGAGCATGTTTGTGTTAGGGTTTCGGGTTCGTTCGGGTTTCAAACTTCGTCTACGAATCGCCTAAGGCTCTAGCTAGGCTCTGATACCACTGTAGGGTTCCTAGGCACACTAAGGAGGTCTCACAAGGCATCAACCATGCCAATTTCAATTATTGCGGGTGCCGAGAAACCCTAATACGGATCGTTAACTAGATATACAGGCGACAAAAGAAACTAGTTAACAATTTAACTAAAAGAACGGAAATACAACCTTTGTAGATCCGGTCCTCCACCTCCATAGCTCCGCAATGAAGTCTCCTCGCTGTCCAAATGGAAACCCGGGCTCTAGCGTCGGCTTCATCGGAGAAATGGGCGGGCAAGGTCGTCGGCTTCGTGCCGAAGATGATCTACGTCGAGGCATCGCAAGATCAAGCTCCCACTTCACCAAGTCATGAAACTTGTGAAGAAAACACCATATACTACTTGGTAAGAGGTAGAGGATGAAGAAATAGGAAGTGGGTTCACTTTAGAATTGGATTTCTCACTCATTTTCTCAAGTTGCCATTGAAGGAGGCAAGCTTCTTCTTGAAGAAGAAGAAGAAGATGAATATATTATGATAAGTTGTTTTCAAAATAGAAAATAAATGAATACTTATCATAATCCAACCATGGTCAAGTGTAGAGAATGAACTAGGGTTTAGTGGAATGGTTAGGGTTAAGCATGAGACAAATATGGTCACTCAGTCAAAGCTTCATGAAGCTTCAACTAGCATCCAAAGAAAGCCACCAATCATTTATTTTGCAAAATAAATAAACAAAATAAATAAATGATAAAGAAAAAGAAAACCCTAACCATTACACAACCATGGTTTAAACTTTACACAAACTCAAGTTAGCTTGTATCATCAAACATGACACAAACTTGTGTACAAAAGTATATCACATATACATTGTGCACTTCAAGTGAGAAAATCCCTTTAAAATGAACCAATACTAGTTAATGCAAAGTAATATATCAAATATATAATTATACATTAAATCATTAAATCAACACTTGATTTAACGATCCGGTCATATCGCATATAACCAACTAGTATCCAATGTATCGGCTTATCGAATCAATCCTTGAATCGATAACTAGGTTATATCGCATACAACCAATCGATACATTCATCGCGAGAATGGAATACGGTATCACATACACGCATTATTCTCGGTCCTGCACATATCTCATATGCGCTCCTATTTCGTTTCGCTTGAGCCAGGAAGCCTCTGTGTAGGACTCTAAAGACTCGTCAATACGCCGGCAGCAGATGATGATCATATCAAACACCCACAAGCCGCAAGCGGTCTGCTAAACGTAACGGCCACCCGGGTATTGAGCGATCAGAAGATCGACGAGCAAGCCCGCTCACACTCCAGTGAATCCAACCAGTAACACTACCGTACAGTCCGGTCTCGTCGTCTGATATGTCGCATATCTCGCCTAGGGGTGGTAAACGTCAGACCCCAATAGCTCGATAAGTCGTGTCGATATGAGGCCTATAACAGTTCGAGAAACTACTGGTAACACTTACCAGTAAATCTCAGCAACCCTGGCCAGGGATTTCCGGTTATAGCCAATCGAACACAGCGCAACATCAACTCCCTATACCGGGAGAGACGAATCCCCTCCTATCGCTCACTGCCTCCATGTGATTCGGGACTGTACCCAAAAACCACCATTTTGCACGCCCTCTTGGACGTGGTAAGGTGGAAATCAAAGTACAGTGGGAACCACACAAGACTCTATGACGATCTCGGGTCAACAGACTACTCTGTACCAGTGTCACCAGAGAACTGCCATCTGTCGTAAGGTATAATACCATCTGGGAGTTCTCGGCGAGTCCGTCCAGTGTACCCAGTCTCCACTGAGCACCCGTATATCATCTCTGATGTCAAACACCAATGGATATGGGATCATCTATCGCCCATCTGTATGGGTCGAGAAGGTATACGCTAGTCTACTCTGGTATATCGATGCCCCGTCTCGATACACCCACGACTAGGGACTTTGAAGGATGTACTTATGGACAACCATGTCCCCACTAGTATGATCCGCATCATAGTCCAGGTAGTCAAGTACACATCCTGAGGGCTTTACCAACATGTAACAGAGAGACAATCAGTGTACACATTAAGGTAAAGAGTAACCAGATAGCATACTATCATGTCGAGCGAGAAAGTCCTCCCTATATATGTCCAAGCATCCACTACAATATACATCCAATGTACAGTAATGGCCTCTAGGGCATACATATAACTAACAACGGATGCTTTCGGCGACGGGGTTCTCCTACAGTCACTTGGTCGGGGCTATGGAGTGAGGCTGTCTATTAAGTTTACCCGGCGAGTATCCGCGTACGCTACGTGATTGCGACGGACTTTTGATCACATCAAAATTCCGTGGCAACCGATCAAGTGAGACTAAACCGCTAGATTTATAACATTCATTCTGTTATCTCATAACTACTTGTGAATTCCAAATATTGTATCACATTCCAGATAAATAGAAAATGTTAAACTTTCCGATCGAGCAATCGAATACCCAAGTTTTCCCGAAACAGCTCAACACATGAAATAAGTTTAAAAACATTCACTTCGTGCCTCAGTAGCAACGGTCCAGCCGTAGAAGGGTCAAGCCAACGCCTCACATATGGCACGCCGTGCTGCCCCAAACCCTAAGGTTCAAAGGGCAGTTCAAGACGGTCACATAATCGAGTTAAGGTTTGTTGTCTTCTAGAGGGTCCATCGCGTTACTTGCACTACTTAGAACGTCTTTAAACCACGGAAAAATCCAACACTTGGAAATTTCCCGACAGGGGAAAAATTGGGTATTTATATCCGGTCGAACTTTTTAACATATTCAAAAATTATCCTGAAAACACCTAGACAAAGTTTGATAATCCGATCGAATAATCGAATCCCCAAAACAACCCAGAATATTCAACTCTTGAATAAATATTAAAAATTCCCAGAAAATACAGCACCTGAATATAGGAATTACTGTGCAATTTTAAAAACCCAATCTGATAATATGGCCGCGGAACCGCCGCACTAGCCATGCTCGTGCCGCGGTTCCGCCGCGCTTTAGTTGAATCACGGGCACGTGCTGCACAGTTTTTCTTACAATTCCCTGCTGAATTTTCTGCATATTTTTAATGTGGAAAAAACCCAGTTTTTGAAAAAAGTCCAGAGAGCATTTTGGAATTAGGGTTTCGGTTCGATCAGACTTCAAACTCCGTCTACGCATCGCCTAAGGCTCTAGCTAGGCTCTGATACCACTGTAGGGCTCCTAGGCACACACTAGAGGTCTCACAAGGTATCAACCAAGCCAAATTCAAATTTTACATATGCCGAGAAACCCTAATACGGATCGTTAACTAGAATTTTAGGCGAAACATGCAACTAGTTAACAACTTAACTAAGGGAACGGAAATACAACCTTTGTAGATCCGGTCCTCCACCTCCATAGCTCCATGATGAAGTCTCCTTGCTGTCCAAATCGAATCCCGGGCTCTAGCGTCGGCTTCATCGGAGAAATGGGCGGGCTTGGTCGTCGGCTTCGATGCCGAAGATGATCTACGTCGAGGCAACACAAGATCAAGCTCCAACTTCACCAAGTCATGAAACTTGTGAAGAAAACACCCCATACTACTTGGCAAGTGGTAGAGGATGAAGAAATAGGAAGTGGGTTCACTTTAGAATCGGATTTCTCACTCTTTTTCTCAAGTTGCCATTGATGGAGGCAAGCTTTCTTCATTGTGGAAGAAGAAGAAGATCATATGATAAGTATTATTTTCAAAAAGAAAATAATATGAATACTTATCATATACTAACCATGGTTAGGTGTAGAGAATAGACTATGGTTAATTAGAATGGTTAGGGTTAAGCATGAAGACAAAATGGTCACTTAGTCAAAGCTTCATGAAGCTTCAACAACAAACAAAGAAAGCCACCATTTTCTCTTTACCTTTTTCCAAAATAAATAAATAGATAAATAGATAAGAAAATGAAAACCCTAACCATTATATAACCATGGTTTAATCCTTTACACAAACCCAAGTTAGCATGTATCATCAAACATGATACAAAAGAGTGCACAAAAGTATATCACATATACAACTTGTGAACTTCAAGTTAGAAAATCCATTTAAAGTGAACCAATACTACTTAATGCAAAGTAATATATCAAATATATAATTATGCATTAAATCATTAAATCAACACTTGATTTAACGATCCGGTCATATCGCATATAACATACTAATATCCAATGTATCGGCTTATCGAATCAATCCTTGATTCGATAACTAGGTTATATCACATACAACCATTCGATACATTCATCGCGAGAATAGAATACGGTATTGTTAGTTGTATGTATGCCCTAGAGGCCAGTATTGTACAGATGATGTATATTATATTGGATGCTTGGACATATATAGAGATGACTTTCTTGCTCGATATGATAGTATGCTATCTGGTTGCTCTTTATCTTAACATGTACACTTGTCTCTTTAAACTGTCTTATAGTTACATGTTGGTAAAGCCCTTAGGATGTGTACTTGACTACCTGGACTATGATGCGGATCATACTAGTGGGGACATGGTTGTCCATAAGTACATCCTTCAAAGTCCCTAGTCGTGGGTGTATCGAGACGGGGCATCGATATACCAGAGTAGACTAGCGTATACCTTCTCGACCCATACAGATGGGCGATGGATGATCCCATATCCATTGGTGTTTGACATCAGAGATGGTATACGGGTGCTCAGTGGAGACTGGGTACACTGGACGGACTCGCCGAGAACTCCCAGATGGTATTATACCTCACGTCAGATGGCAGTTCTCAGGTGACACTTGTATAGAGTAGTCTGTAGACCCGAGATCGTCATAGAGTCTTGTGTGATTCCCACTGTGCTTTGATCTCCACCTTACCACGTCCATGAGGGCGTGCAAAACGGTGGTCTTTGGGTACAGTCCCGAGTCACATGGAGGCAATGAGCGATAGGAGGGGTTTCGTCTCTCCCGGTATTGGGGGTTGATGTTGCGCTGTGCTCGATTGGCCGTAACAGGGAAGTCCCTGGCCAGGGCTGATCAGAGATTTGCTGGTAAGTGTTACCAGTAGTTTCTCGACCCGTTATGAGCCTCACATCGGCACGACTTATCGGTTACTGGGGTCTGACGTTTACCACCCCTAGACTTGATATGCGACATATCAGACGAACAGACCGGACTGTACGGTAAGTGTTACTGGTTGGATTCACAGGAGTATGAGCGGGCTAGCTCGTCGATCTTCTGATCGCTCAATACCCGGATGGCCGTTACGTTTAGCAGACCGCTTGCGGCTTGTGGGTGCTTGATATGATCATCATCTGCTACCGGCGTATTGACGAGTCTTTAGAGTCCTACACAGAGGTTTCCTGGCTCAAGCGAAACGAAATAGGAGCGCATATGAGATATGTGCAGGACCGAGAATAATGCGTGTATGTGATACCGTATTCCGTTCTCGCGATGAATGTATCGATTGGTTATATGCGATATAACCTAGATATCGAATCAAGGATTGATTCGATAAGCCGATACATAAGATACTAGTCGGTTATATGCGATATGACCGGATCGTTAAATCAAGTGTTGATTTAATGATTTAATATATAATTATATATTTGATATATTATTTTGCATTAACTAGTATTGGTTCACTTTAAATGGATTTTCTCACTAGATGTGCAAGTTGTATATGTGATATACTTTTGTGCACATGTTTGTATCATGTTTGATGATACTTGCTCATTTGGTTAAGTGTAAAGAATTAAACCTTGGTTAAGTAAATGGTTAGGGTTTTTATTTATTCATTCTTTTATCTTTTTAATTTGGATTAAAAAAGGAAATGGAAAAAGAAAACAAAATAGTTGCTTTCATTCTTGAAGCTTGTTGAAGCTTCATGAAGCTTTGACCAAAGTGACCATTTTGTCTTCATGCTTAACCCTAACCATTCATCTAACCTTAGTCAATTCTCTACACCTAACCATGGTTTACATTATGATAAGTATTCATTTTCTTTTTCATTTTATATACTTATCATAATCATCTTCATCTTCTTCTTCTTCATGAGATAAAGAAAAACCTTGCCTTCATCAATGGCAACTTGAGCAAATGAGTGAGAAATCAAATTCTAAAGTGAACCCACCTCCAATTTTTCACCCTCTACCTCTTGCCAAGTAGTATAGGGTGTTTACTTCACAAGTTTCACAACTTGGTGAAGTTGGAGCTTGATCTTGTGTAACCTCGACGTAGATCATCTTCGGCACGAAGCCGACGACCTTGCCCGCCCATTTCTCCGATGAAGCCGATGCTTGAGTCCGGGATTCGAGACGGACAGCGAGAGGACGTCTACGTGGAGCTAAGGAAGTGGAGAACCGGATCTACAAAGGTTGTAGCATCTTTCTTTTAGTTAAGTAGTTAACTAGTTTCACTTTGTCGTCTAAAATTCTAGTTAACGATCTAGTCTAGGGTTTCTCGGCACCGTAAAGTTTGAAATTGGCATGGTTGATGCCTTGTGAGACCTCATGGGAGTGCCTAAGAACCCTACAGTGGTATCAGAGCCTAGCTAGAGCCTTAGTCGAAGTGTAGACGACGTTTGAAACCCGATCGAACCGAAACCCTAAAATCCAAAATGCTCTCTGGAAATTTTCTGAAAATTTGGATTTTTGTCAATTAAAAATATGCAGAAAAATAAGCAGGGTCTTATTTGAATTACTGTGAAATACGAGGGCCTAAATCGATTTTTCCACCGCGGAACCGCGACACAAGCTAGGCACGTGCGGCGGTTCCGCGGCCGTACTGTCCCCTTGTCTGATGATTTCTGCACAGTAACTCATATAATTTAATGCTATATTTTCTGGGTATTTTTATTGTGACTCTACAGATGAGTATTCTGGGGTTGTATTGGGAATCAAAGATTCGATCGGATTATCAAATTTTGTCTGCGTGGTTTTCCGGATAATTTTTGAATATGTTAAAAAGTTCGACCGGATATAAATACCCAACTTTTCCCCTGCCGGAAAATTTCCAAGTGTTGGAT
The DNA here is from genome assembly GCA_030015575.1 of Agapanthus africanus. Classification (NCBI taxonomy): domain Eukaryota; kingdom Viridiplantae; phylum Streptophyta; class Magnoliopsida; order Asparagales; family Amaryllidaceae; genus Agapanthus; species Agapanthus africanus. Next base: position 216,113,266 of record CM057337.1, on the reverse strand, counting down.
TTTTCTGTTGTTTAAGGACGTCCTGAGTAGTGCAAGTAACGCGATGGTCCCTCTAGAAGACAACAAACCTTAACTCGATTATGTGACCGTCTTGAACTGCCCTTTGAACCTTCGGGTTTGGGGCAGTACGGCGTGCCACATGTAAAGCGTTGGCTTGACCCTTCTACGGCTGGACCGTTGGTACTGAGGCATGAAGTGAATGTCTTTGAACTTATTTCATGTGTTGATCGGTGTCGGGAAAACTTGGGTGTTCAAATGTTCGATCGGAAAGTTTAATATTTTCTATTTATCCGGAATGGGATACAATAATTGGAATTCACAAACAGTTATGAGATAACTGAATGAATGTTATAAATCTAGCGGTTTAGTCTCATTTGATATTGAAAAGAGTTTTCGATAATGGGACTAAAATGCGGGGTTTATAATTGTTAGGCATGTGATGTCTAAGTATTTCATTTGATTAGGCATGCGATGTCTAAAGAGGTTGCGGATTCCAACTGTTGTAGTTTTACACTTTCTTTTCTGTGACCGTAAGTATAATATGTGATATCGCCGGTTTCGTTGCTATATGTCAACGACAATTGGGATGCGCATATTTACTTACGCTGATGACATGTGATGTTATGTGTTGCTGGATATGTTATATTGGATCGTCGTGTTTGAATAGCCGGGGGTTTTTATGTGAGATGAGTGTTTTTCATTTTCATTCATGTAAAAACTTGTATGTAATATTCTTTTATTGGGGCACTTCCAGGTTGCGGAAGTTGTCACCTTTTGTATATTATTTACTTTTCCGCATTAGGATAGACCCAAGGAGGGGAGCACAAGTAACCGGGTTCTAGGGTCCAGTGGGAGACCATCTCGAGGAGTCGAGTCCGGGTCTCCTAACCCTAGAATTGGTAGGGTTGCTTGCCGCTCTCGTAGGGGTCTAGGGGTGTGGGATTGGCTATTCATCACGACCGTGGAATCCGTGTTTTATACTGGCTCGTATTGAAAACACGGACGTCCTAGTGTATCCAATATTTCATATGATATTTTCTGCTGCGATTTCTGTGATGTGATCATGTGATGTTCTGTGATAGATACAGTATATAGTATATATGATATATTATATAGACGTTACTTATGTTTTGCACCCGCACTAGCCCTGCCCTGCTCTGCCGTTAGTTACCTAACCTAACGGTGCATGAGGGGACATCCAGGCGAATGCGGATGGCATAAGTGTACGTCGTATTTATCTGTGATATTTAGGTGACTTAAATGATGGGACTTCATTAATGTGATTAATGAAAGAAAAGAAACCTAAGATATTATAGAATCAAATTTTAAACAAAACAGGTAGCTACAGTTCTTGCTTTGCACAGCGGTATATGTGATATATCCTGCACCTTATTCGATGAGGAAAGGACCGAGATCCCTTCACCGGGAGTGACTCCTTTAGCAATAACTGGCAGATGCTACACACTCGATTTGTTTTTGATTGCTTCTATAGTTTCTGCTTTGCACAGTGATATATATGATATATCCCGCACCTCATTCGACGAGGAAAGGGCCGACGATCCCTTCACCGGGAGTGACCCCTTTAGCAAAACTAGAAAAGCCTCAAAATCGCTCCATTTCAAAACTTCATTTGATTCTACAACGATATCAAGTTCATTACGCAATAGGTTTTCAGAAAAACCTGTCGTAGCCCTCCGTCATTTCAGATAAATCCTACTTAGTATTCGTGCTACGTTTGTTGACCTCCGTCAAGGCGTAGTGTGCGGTAGCTAACTAGTATTTATCTGTTTATGCATGTGATGCAGATTGGATTAGGGTAGTCGTACGACCTTGTTGACCTCCGTCAAGGGTCGTGCGGGTGGGTTTGATTCAATCAAAAAATGACGGGTTGAACTTGACTTGCACCCTGTGGTTTGTTGACCTCCGTCAAGGTCATAGGATGCTTGGGGCAAAATATTATCGGGAATTTCAAGTGTTGAAATTTGCAATGAGATTGCATACCTTCTATGAGATAGTTGGATCCCGATACCCACTGCGAGTAAGAGTTACTCCTGGGAGAGTTTTGCACATTACAATTAGCCGATCAAGTAGGTGTCTAGAAAGGTGTCAACGGGGTTATGCCTCTGGGAAAACGAGGTTTACATTAATTAGGTTCGTGCGAAAGCACGGGGGACCTCCCTCAAAGTACCGACACTGGCCTGGCTGAAAGATTGGCGAACTTGTAGTATGTAATTAATCCCGGCTAGTCTTTCCTTTTAGGGTTTGAAGGAAGATTTGATAAAAACCAGTGGGAGCCATCCTGATTAGATAAGATAATAACCAATCTGATCTTGCACGAGCTTACGCTAAAGTGTTTTCTTCTCTCTCTCTCCAGGTAGCGACCATTTCATGCCCTAATAAAGATAATAATATGGATGTATTGACCGAACCCGCATGTTATACTGTGCTGGGGAACGTTGGTTCCGTTCTTTCTTATAAGAGTTATGGAAATGAACAGGACATAGGGGAATGCCAGGATTCCCAAGCCACCCGAATGAAGAAAGTACATGTTGATGCATTTTCTTCGGGTGTGTTCGTTACAGAGAACTGTTTCTCCATTTGCTCCACATCCTGGGTATTAGATACCGGGTCAGGATCCCATATATGTAATCAGTTACATGGGCTTAGGAAAGATAGAGAACTTGGAGAAGCTGATAAAGACATTAGAGTTGGAAATGGTGCAATTGTTGCAGCTAAGACTGTCGGGGAATATCACCTTGTATTACCAACTGGTAATACATTGGTTCTGAACGAATGCTATTACATGTCGAACCTGATATGCAACATTATATCGGTTTCTTTAATGAGTAAAGAGGGATATAATTTTGTATTACAGGACAATGTTATGAACATTTTCCGTAACCAAAAGTTGGTTGGATCAGGCACGTTGTGCAATGGCATTTATGTTCTAAATCAATCAACAGTTCTGAGCATAACAAACACACACAAGAGGAAGAGTTCAGAACTGAACGAATCCTTCTTGTGGCATTGTAGACTGGGTCACATCAATGTGACACGACTGGCTAAGTTGCATAAGGATGGATATTTGAATTCGTTCGAATTTTCATCTTATGACACTTGCCAGTCATGTCTCAAAGGCAAGATGACCAAAACTCCGTTTACGGGACACGGAGAAAGAGTTACCGAACTCTTGGGACTTATACATAGTGATGTATGTGGTCCCATGTCTACACATGCCAGGGATGGTTCTTCGTACTTCATTACATTCACTAACGATCTCTCTAGATTCGGATATGTGTTCCTGATGAAACACAAATCAGAAACTTTTGAGAAATTTAGAGAATATAAACAAGAAGTCGAGAACCAAACCGGAAAAAGTATTAAAATCCTTCGATCTGATCGAGGAGGAGAATACTTAAGCAATGAATTCCTGGACTTCCTAAAAGAGAATGGGATTCTCTCTCAGCTGACTCCTCCATATACACCACAGCACAACGGTGTATCAGAACGGAGGAACCGCACCCTATTGGATATGGTGCGCTCTATGATGAGTGTAGCTGAGTTACCTGTTTCCTTTTAGGGATATGCACTGGAAACAGCAGCATACCTACTGAATAGGGTTCCCACCAAATCTGTGCCTACCACACCATATGAGATATGGGAAGGGAAGAGACCATATCTTAATTTTATTAAGATATGGGGTTGCCCGGCCTATGTCAAAAGACAAAAACCGGACAAACTCGAGGCAAGGTCTGTTTTGTGTAAATTTGTTGGATATCCCAAACATTCGCGAGGGTATATCTTCTACCACAGTGAGGAACAAAGAGTATTTGTTGCTCAACATGCCACCTTTTTAGAAAAGGAATTTCTTGCAAAAGAGATTAGTGGCTCTGAGGTAGAACTGGAAGAGGTTCCAGCTGAACAAAACACAACAGAAGATTTAGTGGAACCAGAGAATTCAGTAGCTCCCAATGAACCTCAGCCTCTCCGCCGATCTAGTAGGGTTCCTCGCCCACCTGAGAGATACTACGGTTTTCTCATGGATGGTGGGAGCGAGGATTGCATCATGGAGGATGATGACCTAACTAGCTTCGAGCAGGCCATCACGAGTAGGGACTCAGTGAAATGGCTGGATGCAATGCGGTCCGAGATGGAATCCATGTACACCAACAAAGTATGGACTTTGGATGTTGCTCCTGAAGGGGTAAAACCCATTGGGAGCAAGTGGATCTTCAAGAAGAAACATGGTGTAGATGGGAAAGTGGAGACTTTCAAAGCTAGACTTGTTGCAAAGGGTTTTCGTCAAAGACCAGGTGTGGATTATGACGAAACTTTTTCTCCAGTGGCTATGCTTAAATCCATCCGAATCATGCTTGCCATCGCTGCATATCATGACTACGAAATCTGGCAAATGGATGTTAAGACCGCCTTTCTAAACGGTGATTTAGAAGAGTGTGTGTACATGATTCAGCCAGAGGGCTTCGTAGACAGTGGGAGCAGCGGGAAGGTGTGCAAGCTGCTTAAATCCATTTATGGATTAAAGCAAGTATCGCGGAGTTGGAACATCTGCTTTGACGTCGTTATCAAAGAGTTTGATTTCGTCAAAAATCCAGATGAACCTTGTATCTACAAGAAGGTGGCAGAGAGTAAGGTTGTCTTCCTCGTATTGTACGTGGACGACATACTCTTGATAGGAAATGATATTCCTATGCTGCAATCGGTCAAGCTCTTCTTATCACAAAGATTCTCAATGAAAGATCTTGGTGATGCCTCCTGCATATTGGGGATTAGGATCTATAGAGATAGATCCAAACGGATATTGGGATTGTCCCAATCCAGGTACATTGACACCATACTAAAGAGGTTTAGTATGGAGGAATCCAAGCGTGGGAACTTGCCCACGATCTCTGGAGTCACTCTCTCCAAAGAGATGTCTCCCAAGACTGATTTGGAGAGAGCTCGCATGCAAGGGATACCCTATGCTTCGGCTGTAGGCTCTATCATGTATGCGATGCTATGTACCAGACCCGATGTAGCATACTCACTAAGTGTAGTGAGCAGGTATCAAGCTGATCCTGAAGAGAGTCACTGGACAGCTGTGAAGAGCATTCTCAAGTACTTACGAAGGACTAAAGAGATGCTCTTGGTGTATGGTAACGGAGAACTCCAAATGGAGTCCTTTACCGATTCGAGCTTCCAGAGTGATAAGGACGACTCTAAGTCGCAGTCGGGATTTGTCTTTACCCTTTACGGAGGGGCGGTTAGCTGGAAGAGTTCCAAGCAGGAAACCGTGGCAGACTCGACGATGGAGGCTGAATACATCGCTGCCAAAGAGGCTGTCTGGATCAAGAAGTTCATTACTGAACTTGGTGTGGTTCCATCCATTGAGCATCCAATACCTTTGTATTGCGATAACAATGGAGCAGTGGCTTTGGCCAAGGAACCTAGGTCCCATCAGCGATCCAGGCATATTCTGAGACGGTATCACCTGATCCGGGAGATAGTTGATCGCCGGGAGATAGAGGTCAGGAGGGTTGACACGAAGAACAACACGGCGGATCCACTCACGAAGGCCATTCCCCAGATACAGTTTGAGAGACTCTTCGGGATGCTCGGTATGCGATACTACAGCAGCTGGCCCTAGTGCAAGTGGGAGATTGTTAGTTGTATGTATGCCCTAGAGGCCAGTATTGTACAGATGATGTATATTATATTGGATGCTTGGACATATATAGAGATGACTTTCTTGCTCAATATGATAGTATGCTATCTGGTTGCTCTTTATCTTAACATGTACACTTGTCTCTTTAAACTGTCTTATAGTTACATGTTGGTAAAGGCCTTAGGATGTGTACTTGACTACCTGGACTATGATGCAGATCATACTAGTGGGGGCATGGTAGTCTATAAGTACATCCTTCAAGATCCCTAGTCGTGGGTGTATCGAGACGGGGCATCGATATACCAGTGTAGACTAGCGTATGCGCTTCTCGACCCATGAGATGGGCGATGGATGATCCCATATCCATTGGTGTTTGACATCAGAGATGGTATACGGGTGCTCAGTGGAGACTGGGTACACTGGACGGACTCGCCGAGAACTCCCAGATGGTATTATACCTCACGTCAGATGGCAGTTCTCAGGTGACACTTGTACAGGTTAGTCTGTAGACCCGAGATCGTCATAGAGTCTTGTGTGATTCCCACTGTGCTTTGATCTCCACCTTACCACGTCCATGAGGGCGTGCAAAACGGTGGTCTTTGGGTACAGTCCCGAGTCACATGGAGGCAATGAGCGATAGGAGGGGTTTCGTCTCTCCCGGTATTGGGGGTTGATGTTGCGCTGTGCTCGATTGGCCGTAACAGGGAAGTCCCTGGCCAGGGCTGATCAGAGATTTGCTGGTAAGTGTTACCAGTAGTTTCTCGACCCGTTATGAGCCTCACATCGGCACGACTTATCGGTTACTGGGGTCTGACGTTTACCACCCCTAGACTTGATATGCGACATATCAGACGAACAGACCGGACTGTACGGTAAGTGTTACTGGTTGGATTCACAGGAGTATGAGCGGGCTAGCTCGTCGATCTTCTGATCGCTCAATACCCGGATGGCCGTTACGTTTAGCAGACTGCTTGCGGCTTGTGGGTGCTTGATATGATCATCATCTGCTACCGGCGTATTGACGAGTCTTTAGAGTCCTACACAGAGGTTTCCTGGCTCAAGCGAAACGAAATAGGAGCGCATATGAGATATGTGCAGGACCGAGAATAATGCGTGTATGTGATACCGTATTCCGTTCTCGCGATGAATGTATCGATTGGTTATATGCGATATAACCTAGATATCGAATCAAGGATTGATTCGATAAGCCGATACATAAGATACTAGTCGGTTATATGCAATATGACCGGATCGTTAAATCAAGTGTTGATTTAATGATTTAATGTATAATTATATATTTGATATATTATTTTGCATTAACTAGTATTGGTTCACTTTAAATGGATTTTCTCACTAGATGTGCAAGTTGTATATGTGATATACTTTTGTGCACATGTTTGTATCATGTTTGATGATACTTGCTCATTTGGTTAAGTGTAAAGAATTAAACCTTGGTTAAGTAAATGGTTAGGGTTTTTATTTATTCATTCTTTTATCTTTTTAATTTGGATTAAAAAAGGAAATGGAAAAAGAAAACAAAATGGTTGCTTTCATTCTTGAAGCTTGTTGAAGCTTCATGAAGCTTTGACCAAAGTGACCATTTTGTCTTCATGCTTAACCCTAACCATTCATCTAACCTTAGTCAATTCTCTACACCTAACCATGGTTTACATTATGATAAGTATTCATTTTCTTTTTCATTTTATATACTTATCATAATCATCTTCATCTTCTTCTTCTTCATGAGATAAAGAAAAACCTTGCCTTCATCAATGGCAACTTGAGCAAATGAGTGAGAAATCAAATTCTAAAGTGAACTCACCTCCTATTTCTTCACCCTCTACCTCTTGCCAAGTAGTATAGGATGTTTACTTCACAAGTTTCACAACTTGGTGAAGTTGGAGCTTGATCTTGTGTAACCTCGACGTAGATCATCTTCGGCACGAAGCCGACGACCTTGCCCGCCCATTAATCCGATGAAGCCGATGCTTGAGTCCGGGATTCGAGACGGACAGCGAGAGGACGTCTACGTGGAGCTAAGGAAGTAGAGAACCGGATCTACAAAGGTTGTAGCATCTTTCTTTTAGTTAAGTAGTTAACTAGTTTCACTTTGTCGCCTAAATTCTAGTTAACGATCTAGTCTAGGGTTTCTCGGCACCGTAAAGTTTGAAATTGGCATGGTTGATGCCTTGTGAGACCTCATGGGAGTGCCTAGGAACCCTACAGGTATCACATACACCCATTATTCTCGGTCCCGCACATATCTCATATGCGCTCCTATTTCGTTTCGCTTGAACCAGGAAACCTCTGTGTAGGACTCTAAAGACTC